>CP136888.1:2138296-2738296 GCA_033000465.1 Sciaenops ocellatus | reverse complement strand
ACCATGTGTATGTGCACTTCCCTTCTTTTCAACAGATCTTTTCAGTGACTTCAAATCAAATCAAATCAAATCAAATCAAATCAAATCAAACTTTATTTGTATGGCACTTTTCATACTTAAAAGCAACACAAAGTGCCTCACAGAGGCTAAAAACAACAAAACCAAAACCAACCCTCCCACCGCCATAGATACCCAGAGAGACACGTAGACATACAGACACATACACGCACACACACACACACACACACACACACACACACGCTGCACACACTACAGAGAGACATGGCCAGGCACCGAGACCTACGGCAAGGAAAAAGCCACCTTTGGGGGGCCGACCATGTCGAGAGGGCCCGGCCCACGACTACAGGGAGCGCTGCCACAAAGACAGCCCCGACCTGGGCAGACAAGAGGCCCCACACCTAAGGTGCAGAGCTCTCCAGCCACCCAGGCCAGAGCAGTCCACAGGACAGCACCCCCGTCAGTAGGCCAAAAGCAGCTTCCAGCGTGGTCGGCCCCCATGATGAAACACTGGAGCTAAAAAATTAAGAGAGACTGAAACAGTAAAGAAGATACAATGGTATAAAATGAACAAAATAGATCAAATCTAGCTAAAACATGTAGTTAAAATATATAACTATGACATGTAGCTAAAACACATAACAATATATAACAATATAACATAACAATATATATAATAATATATAACTGAAACGTAGTAAAAACATAACTAAAACATGTAGTTAAGACATATAACTAAAGTAGTATAGAATAAAAATTGATTATGATAGGAAGTTTGATAAAAAGGAATAAAGGAAATCAATAAAATCAAATAAAAGCCTGAGTAAAAAGGTGAGTCTTCAGCCTCTTTTTAAAAACATCAACAGTCTCTGCGGCCCTGAGGTTCTCTGGCAGGCTGTTCCACAATCGGAGGCCATAATAACTGAAAGCCGCCTCCCCGTGTGTTTTCGATCTAACTTGTGGGATGGTTAAAAGGTCAGAGCAGGAAGACCTCAGGGTCCGTGAGGGTTGATATGGTAAAAGTAAGTCCGATAAATAAGAAGGCCCAAGACCGTTAAGATCTAAAAACGAGCAAGACAACCTTAAAATTGATCCTGAAGCGTACGGGGAGCCAGTGCAGCGATTTTAAAACTGGTGTAATGTGCTCCCGCCCTCTGGTCCTCGTCAACACTCATGCAGCTGAATTCTGTAGTAATTGGAGAATAGAGATACTCTTTTTTGGAAGACCAGAGAGCAGTGCATTACAATAATCTAAACGACAAGAGATAAAAGCATGCATCAGCACCTCCGTGCTGGCCTGAGAGAGAAACGGGCGGACTCCAGCTATATTCTTAAGATGGTAAAAACCTATCTTTGTTATGTTTTTGATATGGGGAATAAAACTAAGCTCAGAGTCAAAAATCACGCTCAGATTTTTTACAGTTTTAGATGGTTTAAGATCTTGTAATTTTGTTAAAAGTTTCTCTCTCTGGCCTTCAGGACCAATGACTAAAACCTCGGTTTTGTCCTGGTTGAGCTGTAGGAAATTCGCTGCCATCGATGACTTGATATCTAAAATGCAGTTTAAAAGGGCATCAAGTGGCCCTGTGTCATCAGGAGACACGGCGATGTACAGTTATATCGTCAGCATAACTATGAAAGCTGATGCCGTGCCTCCTGATGACATCCCCAAGGGGAATCATGTAAAGATTAAAAAGAACTGGACCTAAAATTGACCCCTGGGGAACCCCACACTTGATCTCCTGAGGAACATGTATCCATACTTACGAAGAAGTGTCGATCTGTGAGGTAGGAAACAAACCAGTTAAGAACAGTATCAGAGAGGCCGACCAGGTTCCTCAGTCTGTTTAATAAAATGTGATGGTCTACTGTATCGAAGGTGGAGGTAAGATCAGGTAGTACCAGGACTGTGAGTTTATGGTTATCTAAGTTGCACCTGGCATCATTTAAAATCTTTAAAAGGGCTGTCTCTGTACTGTGGTTCATCCTAAAACCAGACTGATGCTTCTCTAAGACGTTGTGTGTGTTTAAAAAATCATTTACTTGGTTAAAAAACAGTTTTTCTAAAATTTTACTTAAAAATGGTAAGTTGGATACAGGCCGGTAATTGCTAAGAATATCTGGGTCTAAATTGCTCTTCTTCAGAAGGGGCTTCACCACCGCTGTTTTAAAGGAGGTGGGGAAGACACCCGTCTGGAGAGAGCAATTCACAATGTTTAAAAGCTGTTCTTCAAAGAATTCATAAAATGTTTTAAAAAACGGTGTGGGAATTGGGTCTAAAAGGCAGGTTGTAGGGTTTACCTGGGAGAAAACTCGACCAAGTGTCCTCGCATCAACCAGGGCAAAACTCTCCAGTGTTTCCTCAGGTAAAAGCAATGATCCAGGTGTGGTGACAGCTAAAATCTGATGAGATAAAAGACTGGATCTGATGTCATCGATTTTACTTCTGAAGTAACTTGTAGCGAGTTAGTTTTTCCTTCACAGCCTACAGCAGACAGTCAAAGTTAACAACTAGCTGATGAACTCTGGTATTTTTCTTGGGTGTTGGTGGAGACCAAACCGGAGCAAAATGGACGACATAAATTCATCAGGTAGACACAAATGAATGCTAAATGTATCAGTGTTGTGTTGACAGTTTGTTCCACTGTCACCAGATGGGCAAATAATAAAGCAGTAATTAAAATAATATTAACAAATGAATGCAATTTTAAGCATATTGGATGGCAAAAATAAAGAATTTGAAATCATACTAGCTCTAAATGAATGTATAATGTCCTTTGTTATTATTATGCTAATTGTATATGTATTATAAACATTCCAATTTATGAATATACACTATATACAAGGATATCATGTGTTTCTGATCTCCCTGTGAGCATCAGCAGAAAGTTGCTCTCCAACATAGGAACGTCTCACTGATCCAGTCCAGGATTTAACAGTCAGAAGATTACAGTTACAGTTAGTAGTTACACTGTTACTTCCACACTCAGCTGCACAAATCGAATAACCTCAAAGCCCATCTGAACATGATACACACTTGTCAAAGCCTCTTATGCATCTGCTAGAAAATCCTCACACAGACACTGGAGAACATCAGTGACTGTAATCATCATCCAGCACAGCCTGTATCACAACATGCACATACAAATGGAGAACTGTTGCCTGTGCAGTGCAGAGAAAGAAAGAAAGAAACAAACAAACAAACAAAGAAAGAAGAATCTGAGGGCTTCTTACCTGCTTCCCTCACATCCTGCACGGCAGATGAAGGTAGGACGGCTCCCGGTCCGCACTGAGGAACCGCTGCGAAAAAGAGGAAGGCAGGTGAGGAGTTGAGGGAGGGTGGTAAGTTAATGGAATGGCTGGATATGGGGAGGGCAGATGGGAAGAAGGGGGCAGATGGATGAGTGGAGGGGGAAGAGTCAGTGGTAGCTGCTGCATCCCTTCTCTGCATACCGAGCCCCACAAACAGAGTGGAGCAGAGTGCCGCACACATTCCTGCTCCTGCTCCTGCTCCACTCTCACTCCCTGTGTCTGCGTGCAGCTGCACGTTTGTGTTCACAAGAAAGATGCAGCAAGTGTGCACGGCATCATATCTGCTCTACTGCCAACTGAGGCTGTGAGATACCTCAATGAAACATGTGTGTAGTCTTGTAGAGATAACCACAATCCCATGTTGTGCATCTGTACTTCTCTAAGGAGGTATTTGGAATCCCTGCATTAAAGGCTAAATATGGCAATATTCTATGTTTTCCTTTTTGTCCACACATCCCATGAAGAAAATGTCAAAACCAGCAATTAATTGTACTGTCTGTTTATCTGGAGACTGATCTTATTCTTCTGCCTCCATTAAAATCTGTTAAATTCACATCAGTGAGCGACACTTTTGCACTTCATCGCCATGAACACATTGTGTTTGGACTCAATCCCACATACACCATCCTACTGCCCTGAAATACTCACTGGAGCACATGTGTGATAATTTGCTGCTGAAAATAGTCTCCAACAAATGGAGTATTTCCTTTTGTTGAAGTAATCTTTGCTTTACGGAATTATTTAGCATTTTCTAAAAGTTAAACTACATATTTGTTACACATTTTAAAAGATTTTTTAAGCAGGAATCCAATGGGATGAGCTGAGAGTCACAGATAGACTAGAACATGACAGTATGGATGTAAAGCACAACACACAGAACAAAAAGAAGTTCTAAATACTATACATCAAACATAAATGGAAAATATGAAGTTTAGTGTTTAGAAATTGCAATAAGAAGTATGTAATAAATACAATTAATAAAAACATGAATACAAAGTACTTTATTTGATGGTTAATAGACCATTTACTAATGTTGTACAGATACATTTATGCCATTTATAAGAACAACAAGGACAAGGACACATGCAATGCTCTTTAATTCTTCTGATGACCCTCTAGTGGACCACTTCTGAAAATAACCTGTGAAGAATCCAAACCAAAGATACATTTATTAACAATGAATAACATCTATAACTGCAGGCGTATGCTTTATGACAAAGTTTGAAACCCACAAGCCTTTTTTTATGTACCAGCATTTATAACTGCAACATTCCAAATAAAACAGATACAAGCATTAACCAGAGAAAATCCTCACAACCTGGTAACCCAAGAGTTGTTCTCATTGATGTCTTATGAAGCATTATTCAATTATTTCTTAACAATTTTATATCCATTTCTGGTTTATCACTTCATAATTCTGCTACACTATTACTTCTTCCTCCACAAAAATCCATATGTATTTCACAACTGCAAGTCACTGTTAGGATTTTACATAGAAAATTTCTGATCATCTGAAATTTCATAGGGATTGCTTATATAGTTATTAATAGTTAATAATTCCCTGTGTTTTATCACGGAGGTGCAGTATTTATACTCAAATAATAATAATCTTATTCCGACCTTAAACGCATCACAACTGGTGCCCTCTTCATGTTTTGCAGCCCGGCCCCTCAGACAGCCTGAGTCCGCCCCTGGCAGCAGCTCACCGGGACACACAAGAGGGTCCACACTAATGTCCGGGCAGCGTTTAGTGTTAGGAGCAGTGGACCGAATACCGTGAGATTATAAAGTGAATATATTTTAAACAACTTAACGAACGAGCCAACAAACACACGTGTGTGTAGCATTCCGTTCAGAGGACATACATACATTACATCCATCACTGCACAAGTCACACTGTATAACATTAATTTATTCAAGCAAGCCTAAAATCTCGCGGTGCTACCATTCAGACATCTTGCATTTTATTAAGTCTGCTCTTGGTGATTTTTTTCATTAAACACACAGCATATACATACACATAGAGATAAACACTGCACACAAACAGCCTTTTGTTTGTCGTTTGAATCCACATTAGTTTTTTCCTCCGTGTTTAACGGATGTGAGGCGGTTGGAGCCGAGCCTCGCGTGCCAATCCCGCGGAGTTTAGACCGTCTCTCACGGGGCTCTCTCCAGCCGTATTGTGCGTCATCTCCATCGCTGCCGTTTTGTTATTTTCTTCTCCGCTGAGGAAACATGGCAACTCCCGCCGCGGTCAACCCGTCCGGTAAGTCACACCGTGGTCTAACAGCGGAGAAGGAAACTGTAACGTTATCTGTTCGTTATGTTAATGTTTAAAAAACGGAGCAGGGTTTTGTTTAGACTGTTGCTGCTGAAGAGGACGGAGAGCGCCGACAGGCCGCCGAGCCTGGCTTCAGCATCCATCCCCCCCTTCCCCCAACCGAGCCGCCGCTCACAACACCGTGATTCTTCACAGCTTTATGACCAATTTATGTGCACAAACAAAACGATGTGACTGTTATGACATTATATGTACTAAAGCCTCTTTGGTGCTGTATTTATGTCGCTCTTTTTCTCGGTAAAGCTAGGCTAATGCGTTTATTTCACCGAGCCTTCGCTTTACTCGCCGTGATACAAAAGGTTATTTTGCATATCGTTGCCTTACAGCGTTGCCCTTCATGTGCTGTGTGTGTGTGTGTGTGTGTGTGTTAACCGGAGACATTTTAGTGTTTGTTGTCAAAGAGGAAGCAGTCTGACAGCGTCACTTGTATTTTTTGGCATGGAACGGTTCGGATATGTTCGCCTGGCGTGAACCGCTTTCACGGACAGAGAGGAAAGCAGAACCGTGTTCTATAAATCTGCTATTGTAATAACGCTGTGGTGTTTCCTGTTGGATTCAGGCACATATCGGAGACAATATAACTTTTCACAGTTCATTTCAAACCATTTTACAATCCGGCATTCATCCACCATCACACCGAGTAACGGGGAAGATGATAGCTGAACTTTTGTGTTGTTGCCTCAGTGTGTCCCCGCGGTGGGCAGCAGAGAGATGGATGAACCTGTCATGAGTTTGGGTATTTCACTGTAATACGTGGTGCATTCAGGGTCATATGTGAGCCGATTTACTTGAATTCGATGTTAATGTGAAACAAGCCTTACGTGAAGCTCTGAAGTGCTCTGTACGTTTCCGGGTAACCAGAGGAAGTGTAAAGTGTTAAATGTTGAAGTAGAGTCTGGCGTCATGTTTGATATGACGCTGATAAACTCACAGGAACAGGTTCATACAGCCTGACATGACCATCTAACCAGACCTGGCTCTAGACAACATAAACTATACATACAGTTGAATGTTTAACTACACAAACCTGTTGATATTGTACAATGTGCAAGGACTTTATTGCAATCTATAAAGTTCATTATAGAGTTTACACGTGAAGGCACGCACACTGGAATGTGATATAAATAGATAAGACTAGTCATGCTACTGTTCATGTTATCAGGCACACTCGTTTACTACATACCACACACACTGTGACACACACACACACACAGAGCCTGAGGGGTGACAGAGACTGTGAGTTAACGGAGCACAACAGGTGGATCTGAGTGAGAATACAGCAACAGAACCAGAAAAAGGTTTATTACCAAGTACGATTTTCACATTCAAGGAATTTATTTTGTCATTGGTGCATAACAAACATTCTCTAAATATATAGGAAAGATAAGAAAATCAAGTATTAAAAGTATAAACAATATAAATATATATATACAATATGTTTTACCAGGTAATGTGCAAGCATGTATAACAGGCGATGAGATCAATACACGACCATGGTGGGTCAAGGCAAAGCTGACACACAGAACACCTAAAAACACACACACACACACACACACACACACACACACACACACACACACACATTTTCCTCAATTATCATAAAACGGCAGGTTAGTCCATCCAGACCAGCTGAAGAGTCAAATCACATCAGCAGCAGATCAGTCTCTACTCTGTCAAATTTATTTTCCTCGACTCGGGTATGTGACCCTCCACCAGGTCAACACCAGGTATATGGAACTGTGTAAAATAGCTCAGTTCATAAGGATTTGGCTTGGGAACTGGAGGATGGCGGGTTCAAATCCAGCACGGACCACAGTATGAAGGGTGGGCTGGTAGCTGGACTAGTAGCTTGAGCAACCCACGAAAACTGTGTGGCAGCCCATCACTATCACACGTCTATAAACCCTTCGTGTGTGTGTGTGTGTGTGTGTGTGTGTGTGTGTGTGTGTGTGTGTGTGTGTGTGTGTGTGTGTGTGTGTGTGTGTGTGTGTGGTTTTCGGACCTACATGTGTAAAAATGGATCAGTAGAGTAAATCTTCATCTTCTGCCTCATTGTATCAGAGTTCATTCATTCAGTAGCAGTTAAACCCTCTCATAACTAACTCCACTGTCGCTCGACAAAACTCAGTATGCAGACAAAGATGGAGTCTGTTATTAAAGATATATTCAAATGTTGTTACCCAACATGCACCTCTTCTGCCTGAGGACGTTTGAAAACAAACCTAACTCACTTAACTAAACAACTAAATTCAACAGCTAGCTGCTAGCATTCCTCAAGTTCGGTGACATAACCAAATATTTTCTGTCGTTGATTTTATTTTTATCTTTATGTGGGATTGCGCATATTAATTAGCCGTCGTCTTTGATCTCACGTCATGACCTCGCTGTCTTGCTCGCTTCAGCGTCACATTGGTTGAATATATG
Organism: Sciaenops ocellatus; assembly: GCA_033000465.1. NCBI lineage: Eukaryota > Metazoa > Chordata > Actinopteri > Sciaenidae > Sciaenops > Sciaenops ocellatus. The sequence goes on along the minus strand of CP136888.1, from coordinate 2,730,201 downwards.
GCTACGTAGCCGAGCTGTCGCTAATGTTACTGAGAGAGAGCAGGTAAAAACCATTCACGTGCTTCACGTGACGTGATTGCTGTTCATCTTTTCTTCATCAGTCTGTAAGTTCTGCATGTTCAGTGTTATTGTGAGCGGGCTCATTGAGGAGGGGCAACTTTCATTCTTGAAAATAAAACACATCTGGCTGTCATTGCTTTATTTCTAATGAGCTTGATAATTAAGGCGGTATTTGAAGAATGCAGTTCATCATTTTAATATGGCCTGAGCCAACTGCCTTTGCAATACATTAAACAAATGTACTCACTGTAAGTGAATATGCTCTTAACTTGTCATTCTTATAATTATTGAGCGCTGTTGGAAAGAATTTGTGCCGGTGCCTCCAAACAGGACCTGAAGTGTCTGTGTGAAAAGAAAGAACACCAACAGGATCTGTCCAAGTCTGGATCGAGTGGCAGAGTAATTATTCCGGTGTAAGGGACGCAGTCTCCATATGAAAACAGGTCAGCCGTACTCTGCCTCGTGCTCAGTGTCACTTCATTGGCAATGTAAATGAAAAGGGAATATAAATAAAGAATCGGCTGGTTATTAGCACCTCGGCTGCATACAGAGTGTCGAGATGAAGTGCTGTTAGAATGAACAATGAGCAGATGAGGAAAAAACCCTGTCAGATAAAAGAAGGACAGTGAGAAGACAAAATCCCTCAATCCTTTTTGTCCTGTTGCGTATCTTGTGTGGAAGCAGCACATAACCCATCCAGGTCTACTGCTTTACCCCCACCTCCCACCCTGCATGTTATGCTTGACCTACTCAGACGTGTGGTGGAAGCATGCAGTGAGAGCTACGTGCCGTTCCTCCACCCAGCAATGACACCCAGTTGGAGTTAAGTCATGCCTAATGCTGCTGCTTTTGCTGCTTTAGCCAGAGGAGGACAAAGTTAGCCCGCTGATCTGTGATCAGCTCTACCATTTCCCCCGGCGAGGCACCACGGTCAGGTGAGGATTATCTCCAGCTGGCTGTCACCCAGATCCAATTGGTGTAAGAGCATGTGAAACTTGACGAGAGAAATGAACCGATGAGGGCTGCATGTGCACAAAAAGGCAAAGGTGACATGGAGTATACACTACACACATCTGTCCACACGTTTTTGTCAATCAACAGAAAATTTAGTCACAAGTTGTTTTAATAATCGATCAAAGATATACCATCCAAAGTGATGCATTGACTTATGGGAGAATGTAATGAGCATTTTGACTATTTTCTGACTAAACAATCAATTCATTAGTTTATTAAATGAATTGAAAATTAAATGTAATAATTAGGCCCAGTTTTGTAATATTGTATTGTCTCTAGTCAAACTCCTCTGGTGTCCTCTGGTGCGTTTGTATGATGATGTTTTGCCTTCATGATTTCACCTTTGCTGACTTTTAATTCTGTAAAATATTTTTCTAAATTTTAGTGTAAAATATATATAAAAAAATGTAAATTCAACATCCAATGTGATGTCTTGAAACTGTTTTCTTTGTCTGAAAGTCCTAATAACCAACCCAGGAAATCTGAAGCAAAAAGCGGAACTGCCTAAGCAGTCTTTAATTAGAGAAATGATTATTGATGAAAGAATAGCACAAAGATAACCCAAAGGCTTTATGAGACGAGGTGTGTGAATGACAGAGGCACCATTTACCTGATTACAAGTCAGTGTACATCAGCATGATTTCTAATCTAAAAGTTACACAGTGTTGCTGTAAGAGTTAATCTTTCAGCATTAAAGGAGGAAAAGGAGCATTCTATCATTTATAAATGAACAGCATGTGGTCCGCTCAAGGGTTTAACACCTGTATGAGAGATTCTCAATTTCCTCCTTTCAAAAAACAAACAAATAAAAACTCTGTGAATATATTATAATCGTGAAACCAAGATTTTTCCACAGACTATAATGGCACCATCAAAATCTGTTATCGTTGCACCCTAATGTCCAATTCCCCAAAAATGTCCTGTGGAGTACCTTGAGGAGAGCCAACATCGTCTTGCTACATAGCCGCTAAGGTAGACATCCCCTCCTCTGGGGCCTGGACAGTGCTTGCATGAAACATGAACGCTGAATTAAACAGTTTCATCCTTCATGTTTGTTGTTATTTGATAATCACATATGAAACTGTTTGTATATAGACAGGTAAAAATTGAATTTGGGCAAGTAGATTTCTGACCCAGAAAAACAGACAACATATCAAAGATTATAGAATATATACTCAAGGTGAACCGGTAATTAAGAAACTACTTAAATATGTGGCAGTTTCTTTTCTTTTCTTTTGGAATCTTTTGGTAAATGTCCTGAGGCTGTTTGATACACTTCCTGGTTGGGGAAAAGACTGAAGGGGAGAAAGGAAGGATGGCAGAGAGAGGAGAGAGAAATGATTAAAAAGGAGAACGTATATGCAACGTTCCCCCTCGTCTCCCAACAGGCTCATTAATGCGTTTGACCTCAGGGCTTTTTTTAGCTTGCAGTGAACACCAGGCTTCTGACCCAATGTCTTTGAGACACTTCACCAAAAACGCTCAAACACCTGCTGTGTGTGCATTTTGAAAGGAACGTAGACGTTATCGACTCATCCTGATTCTATGAAGCTGGAAGGCTGCCGGCTCTGCTGCTGCATGATGCCACCTCAGCTTCACTGTGCCGAGTGACAGAGGCAACTGCTGCCTTTTGGATGTGTCTGATTGTATCATTAATAACACTGGAAAAATCTTATCCTTATTAAAAATGCTCATATCATTGTTACGCTGTCGTGATGCCTCCGCTGTGGAGGAGTGTGTTGGATGGACTTGAGTCGTGTGGTAGGAGTTTGTTGACATGAGGCTTTAGAAAAAGAGAGCAGAAGCACTCCTCAACACTCCAACACACTCCCACACACTCGAGAACACTCATGGAGAAATCAGGCTCATCAAGATGTGATTCAGCTCAGGTAACAGTGATTGATCGAGCATCACATTGAACGTTCGCAGTAATTAATCAGAGCAACAGATCGTGGAATGACTCGTACTTGTTGCCTGTGGAAGATGAGGGTGAGCCAATCAGAGGCGGTCAGTCAAACTCTTGAGTCAGTCAGGACAAGAGTGGAAACATCTTTTCCATCTACACGTCAGGTGGATGGATTAACAAAGGAGAAGTGCTCACTAACACAGATTTGAACACAGTTTGAGAGACATGAAGCTTTTGTGTGCAGAGAAGAAGTCGTCGGACTTTTACATCAACTCAGGAAAATGATTTTTCACTTTTTAACAAAGGGTTTATCACGTACAAAGAAGCAGAGCAACAAGTCCTTCAGCCCGAATTCTCAGCTGCTTTATGACAGATCTTTGGGGTTCAGGTTAACTCTATAGATGAGTTTATTTTCAGATGACAGCGTGTATATTACTGAGGAAGCATTCAATCTCGGATCTGGATCAACCTCTCCCCCGCATGCCGGCACGTTTTTTTGCTGACACCCCCGTGGCGCGGACTGCCGTTGCTGGAACAGATCACCCCCTTTAAAATGAATGGAAAAACCTCTGTTTTATCCAGAGCGCCAGATCCTGTCTGAATCCAGCCTTAGAGACCTGGAACATAACAGAGCTAGTAGCAGCTGAAGAGACTGATATTTGGTGGAGACCAAAGCAGAGCTCACATATGAGTGTTGAATCTTTTGATTTTTTTCATGTCACATTAAAATGAAATCGCAGCTCAGACACAAAGTGAAGAGGTGTATTGCATTTCAGTGTTGCTCAGCACTGGGGCAGTGTTTGTAATCTTGGCTGTATACAGGCTTGACACGATCAATGTGCTGCTGATTTGTTACACATTATAACAAACACAGCCGGAACAGAGGAAAGGTGTGGAGAAATCACTGTTCAGCACAGTGAAGCAGCAGCCTCACACATCATCTACAAACACTGACCATAATACAATACAAGACTTATTTCTGTTTCATTTGGACACCAGGGAGACTGCTGCCAACTTTCAGCGTTGATGCCAAAACAGTGACTTTTCAATACCTGCCAGACTTTATGAGTCGTGCAAGAACATCGTCCAAATGAAACGAAACTAAGAGATTTATAACAATCTGGCCAGTGGTCTGGTGCCAGCTTACAATACTTAACAGTTGTCTGTGCACATTCAAAGTTTTTGCCAATAGCAAACCCACAATTCTGGACCAGAATTCACCCTCAGTACAGTTGTCATGAACGGGGAAATTAGCTATAGAGACCAAAACTGTTTTTTGTACCAGGCTGTAAACATGTTTATTTCTGCTGTGAAGCTGGACATTTTAACATGGGGACTTATGGAGGCTGACTCACTTCTGGAGCCAGCCTCAAGTGGCCGTTTGAGGAACTGAACTTTTTGGCACTTTCACATTGTCTTCACTTCACAGACACAGAGGTTGGTGCTCGGTTCAGACTCAGTTCTGAGTGTAGGTCACCATAGTTGTGTCCATAAAAGGAAGGGAGTAGGTTGGTATGTGTGAATCTATGAGTAAAAATACAATAGTTAAAAATAGAATTAGAGCTGAAGTACCTCATGTAGACGTACTGTGATGTAATGTGCAGTTTTATATCAGCCGGTCGCCCCAAATCAAATTTGATCTGGACAGTTTTAAAAAGTGTTTTGGGGCATTTTTACATGATTACATTTGAAATGTGTCAGGAAATAATGGCAGGGAGAGATGTGGGATGACATAGGGTTGGGAACTTTCCATGGAAACAGGAATTTATGGGAATTAACCAGAATTGATGGGAATAAACAGAAATAAACCGTGAATTTAGAAAATTGAAGGTTGGCCTATAACAGGGAACTTAAATATAGTTAGGGAAAATATATTTTGGCATAATCTGGATTTATTTCAGTTTTTTTGTAATGTATTACTTTGCAAGGGTGTCTGCTTATGACAAAACTAAATGTTTATATTTATGTTTGGATATGATACAGTTGGTTTAAATTATCCTCAATTTTCAGTTAATTCCCATAAATTCCAGAGTTTCCAGTTTTGAATATTTCCAAAACTACCAAGCTTAACTTCCCATGGAGAGTTTCCAGAAAGTTTCTGGAAATTTACCGGAAAGTTTCCACCCCTTTGCAACCCTCCATACAACAGACATTGCTACCTGAATGGACACAACGAGCACAGTGTTCAGTGATGATTCATATTCAGAATGATCTTTTTTTTTTTTTTACATATATTTGACACATAACTCGAGTTCACAAAGGCTCATTTTGGCTTCAGTGTTCTGATATTTATCAGGAAAGGTGACCAATGGGACCAGTCGCTCAAACAGCCAGTGTATCCCTCTATGGCCCAGGTGTAACACTGTGAATGAAGTGCACCATGGGTCGTACATTAGTCGTGCAACAGAGCGTCTATTTAGACGCTGCTGCTCCTGCCAGGCTGGATGACTGCACTGATTGTCAGATGAAGCCGTCTCTTCATCAGATTATGCTGCTTTAGAGCCTTGTGTTACTCGTAGCCGCTTCATGAATGAGTGATGGAAGGCCACGCACTGCACAGCAAGAGCGCGTGTCTCTTTGGAAGCGAAGACGGCGAGGTGAATGCACACTGTATCAAATATTAACTATGTTACTGGGTGCACTGGGGCATACCGGAGGGTTTGTTTGGCCTATCCATTGCATCCAGCTGAATTAGTGAGCGAACGAGTGGATGGAACAGAGAGATGGAGGAGAAAACAGCAAGGCAAACAGAATGGATTCATGGATGAGCGAGGAGGAAAGTAGTGCACCCAAAGTGAGCGAGAGAGAGAGAGGTAAATATGACAGCTGGCACAGAGTATAACTCCTCTCAGCGTATTATTATTGCTATAATTATTATTACTACAGTGATCATGAATGAACGCTCAGTCAGGAGTCTGTGCAGTGTAACAGAGCCCCAGTCTACACTGCTATATGTAGGTCTGTGTAGATAGATTGCTCTACAGATCCCAGTCCTCTTATAGAACCTGGTGCTGACAACAGACTCAGACCAGAACCTGAGAGTTCTGTCAGTACAAGGATAAGTTTCATTCTTTTTACCCAATATATATATATATATATATATAGAGACCAAAACTGTTTTTTGTACCAGGCTGTAAACATGTTTATTTCTGCTGTGAAGTTGGACATTTTAACATGGGGACTTTTTCGTTTGAGGAACTGCAGGTTTTTTTTTTTTTGGCATTTCCTGTGTTTGTTTCACTTGTGCAGCACTCCAGGCTGGTGCCACTCAATACATTGCCATTGTGTTCTGGCCACTTATGTTTTACCAGCATTTGGCTGGTGCTAATTTTGTGACCCGGTCGTGTTTCAGAATTTGCTGGTTCTAGTCAAATATCTTTGGTTTTGAATTGTTATCGGACAAATCAAGTTATTTGAAGATGCTACATTGTGAATATCTTAAATTAATAATCTGAATGTTTGCTGTAGGGAATGTACAACATCACGAGTCGATCTGCACAACTGTTGATACTAGTCATTACAACATTATCTTTTTATCGATGTGATGTGATAATTAGTCAGATATTTGAAATGACATGTTAAAACTGTTAATAAAACGATACAGATTCAGTAATGCTGATTGTAATAGCATGTTTTTTTATGAAATAACTGTTTTGTGATGGTACTTAACTAACCCCTCTGCTGGTGTGCTGTTATGTTCGTCTCTTCCAGAGATGGGCAGTGAGTTGCCGGGGACAGTAGCGATGCCGGGAGCAGTGGGGGCCGGTCAGGTGAGGATGGGAGGAACCGTGCCAGGCCGTGGGGGCAAGAGGAGATCAGGAGGGTGAGTAAAAACATGTGAAGTGTACTGTGTTCTGATTGGTTCATGGTATTGCAAGGTGTAAACAAATGTTTCTGAAGGTGAGAGCATCGTGTACATGTGCAGTATTTATCTCATAGTATGCAGTAAGAGTAAGTACATTATACATAAATACTATCACTGGATACTTCTTTCCATGACACAGCAAAAACAGAAAAGTTCTCTTTCTTTCTTAAATTAACAATTCTGATCGTCCTCATCATGAATGTAGATCTGTTTTTTTTTTTTTTATGGTTTGGTCCGTATGGTTTTTAACACATGGCATCAAAGTATCGATATTTTTGACAGCCCTTGTAGGGTCCTAGAAGCTAACCCCGAAACCCCGACGGGCACGTCTCTGTTACGTCGCGGCGCACATGCAATGCTGCACGTCCGCGCCCAGTGGAATTTGGGGGGCAACAGTCCGTAACACTTCTGTTTCCACATCAGTTCTTTTTCTCATTAGGTAATTACTGAGTGACTGAAAGATTTGGCAACACAAATATCCCATTTCTGTACTTGATGTAGCAGCTAACCTGTCTGTTACAAAGTGATCAGGTTCCAAATTCTACTTGTTCCAAATGTTTCCTCTGGCAGCTTTAATGTCACATAACAAGCATCCTGATCGACCCAGCAGTGTTTTATTAGTAGTCACACAGAGTTGTATCAGTCCTGGTACTACAAGACAGAGATATTTAGAACATGGCAGTCTCTTGTCTGTTTTTTCTCTCTCCTGTCTTACATCAGCTGTCCAGAACAGGTGGAATTGTGTAAAAAACAGTTCAATATTAAAGAGCAGCAGCACAGCAGGTGCTGTGTCTCTCTGTTTCTCTGCCCTTTAAGTCTTTAAACTGGCCGACAGCAGACACTGAACACTAACACTGACTGTTGTTGTATCACTGCTGTTTGTTGTCAGAGTGTACACACACATTCTGATACAGCAGTACCACTTGTCCTCACAGTGACCAGCTGTTTAGACTATCACACATTTTGCAACCTAATGTTGAGGTAACATTAGTGCACATTTTCAGTAATTCAATATATAGTACAGACCTCATATTTACATGTTTGTGATTTACAATGAAACAAGGATCAAATACTGAAACAGAACTACGAGACGTTTTAATGACACCGACCTGTTCCCAACACGTCCTGATGTTCATTAGAAAAGAAAACAACAAATCACAGGAGGAACGTTTGTAGTTCCTCAATCTTTGAGTCTATTTCCACCAGCATTATGTTGAAATGAACCGTGACACTGCACTGCACAATGCACTGCTGTATTAACTGCTGTTTTTGCCCTCTCTGTATGATAATGAAGCTAACTCTAAAAACCTTGATCTGTTGTGTGAGAGTTAGATCTCTGCCTGCTTCTCTGTCTCTCAGTGGAAGTTAGTGCATGCAAAGTGCCAGACTGACACTGTCCAGTCCTCATCACATTCTGGACAATCACAGAACATCTGGATTACAGTGGCAGGTGTAAACTCACAACGAAGGATTATCCAATCTACAGATGTTTAAAGGCAAAAATTGAAACGTTGTCATAATCCTCTTAACTAGAGCTGCAACTATTATATAGTCTGATTATACAGATATATTATACACTCATTATATCCAGAACTAACTGAAATGAATAACTGATAATTATTAGAGATCTGTCAGAGTATATATATATTCATTTGCATGTTTACAATCTGTTCTCATTATGTAGATACTGCATAACTGCACAACCTGTTTACACGACTGCTTTTACATTTTACTATTACTCACCATTGTACTGTATTATTGTATTCCTGTATTTTAGCTGCTGCGTGACTTTCTGTTTTACATTAGTTTTGTGGGTGAGCAGATCTTAGCAGGGTGCTGACATTCAGGGATAGTTTTCTTATCCAATAATGATAAAGAAGTAATGATAATGACAATGATGATATAGAGCATTTGTCTCTTGTTTTGGTGTTTCAGTCTGGACAGAGAGCTTTTTTAAGTGATTTAAAACTCTGTTTGACATTTAAATGGAATTTTCAGATTCTGCATTAATGTAAAAGAAATGAAGGATTGTGGGTAAACATGGGGGGGTTGTGTTTCTTTGTGTATGGGTAGGGTGGGGGCAATACATGAGTTCAATGCCTTGTAAATCTAATCCTCAGGGGCCAAAGCAATGCATTTAACCCATGCACATGCATTAGACCTACATAAACATGAATAAATAATACAGACCCTGATCTATCTCAAGTGTGTGTGTGTGTGTGTGTAGATAAGCTAGGCTGTAGCTGTGTAGCTCCTAAGACAACAACAGACACACAGCTCCCATGGTGCATGAAGCCGTCAGGTAGATCATGCATACAAACAGAGTAGTGACAGAGCGGGTGGGGGGGGGGTTACGGGCATATGGTGTGTTTACATGTCCTTAAATAAGCAGCTTCCAGTCTGTGTTCTCTGTCACTGAAACACAGATTTTGGTCATCTGGGTAGGGAATTGAGGAAACCTGGTTTCACTGCTGGATTTGTCCTGGAGAACTCAGATTTCTTGTGTTTGCACAGTTTTTGACCTGTGCATGACAAAAGACTGCAGACAGTCAAAGTAACGCAGTAAAGCTGAACGAAGGACACATGGAGCGATGCATCCTTGAATGTAAAGTTACTGCATCTGCTAAAACTCTTCCACTGAAACTGAAACTGACATGAGCAGCCTCTACAAGTTAAAACATTTGTTATATTCACACGCAAAGTCACAGAGCAGCCTCTGGAATTATAAAGTGTCCTAACACTGTTTCTGTATCTATCATTTCTTCCTGCAGTATTCAGAATATCCATATGTAGTCCACTTATTAAATACATTGTATTTCCTGTGACTGCTCCATAATAAAAGCCCTGCGCTTGTTTGACGTTAAGCTTCTAACGTTAGACAGCAGCAGCAGTAAATCCACACAGAAAATACAGCTCAGACACAGATGCAAGATTGTGACGAGTAAACATGCTGATGTATGAAAGTGTGAGTAAGCATGAGTAAGCAGTAATGTAGGAATGAAACTAAAGTCAAACCGAGCAGGACCACATCAACGTTGGTCAGAACATTTGACACCTGCTGTGAACTGCTCACAGTACAAATCTATCGTTTACGGCTTAATGTGGCGTGGAACAGCTAAGACAGGATGTGATATAGAAACATAAGATGTCGAAGCGCTCCAGAAAGTCAACACAAAACTGGAAGGAAACTGAAGTTTCTGAGCAGAAAAAGCAAATACAAGAAGATGCATAGTCTGATATAGTCTGAGAGGTACATGTGATTCTAGAAAACCACCAGTCTCAATACAACATATATAATATTAATAGAAAAAATACAATAAATCCAATAAAAGTGCTGTTACACAGTTAGTGCTCTAAATGCTGAGCTGAGCGGTTTCTCTTATCCGACACATTCCATTGTATTGTTGACCCTGTGTTAACCTGCACATGACAGATAAACCTGACGACTAAACTAAAAACTACATGCTTTAGTCAGAGTTACTGACCTTCAGTAACCATGTGCAAATAATCTCCACGGGGCCCTGGGGGTCCGGGGCCCTCCCTGTTTAACGGAAATTTGAAATCCCCCAAAAAACTGTCATACTGCAGTTTCGTTCAAGCTCAGAGTTTTTCTGTGTTTAATTACACTCATTCATTCCACTAAAGGAAGTGACATAACACTAAAAAACAGCCCTGCATGTGTGTGTGTATGTGTGCACACACACCTGCTGATAAAGAGGCACACATAGAGCGGACCGATTAGAGACATTGTGTTACTCAGACAACACTCACAGAACAGTATTGTTGGCAGCATATCGCCTGTTTTATTGACGTTTATAGTATCTTTCCAATCCTCCGACCGCTCAAGTTGCTTTTATGTTACACATCACATTCCTACACGCTGGTTATCAGCTGCCTCTGTTAACACTGAGGTTTACAGGTTAACTGCTACGTTACACAACACACAACCATGGATTAAGTATTGAGATGAGAACAAACACTCAGGTGATAGTACCTGCAGGAAAAATCACTTACAGCGACAACTAGGGTTGCAAAGGGGCAGAAGCTTTCCATAGGGCTGGGGAATTTTGGAAATGTTCAAAATCGGAAACTCAGAATTTATGGGAATATATGGGTATTAACTGTGTGGCTTCAATAGTCCCTGTGTGCTCTGGGCTCCTGCATGAAATCTGGTTGTTCTAGTCAAGATTATGCTAAAATATATTCTCCCCAACTATATTTAAGTTCCCTGTTAAGGGCCAACCTTCAATTTTGTAAATTTCCAGTTTATTCCTGTTTATTCCCATAAATTCCTATTAATTCCCATATATTCCTGTGAATTCCCATGGAAAGTTTCCAACTTTGAAAGTTCCCAGAATTTTGCAACCCTAGCGACAACAAAAAATTATGATTATGTTCAGCAAAGTGAAATGTAAAGAATATAGACACATAATTAGAACATAATCCAAAATGGTTGCTGTGAAAAAGTCCGTTCCAAACATTACAGTAAGGCTGAGGCTCGTGTCACAGCCTCACAGTTTTTTTTTCTTTTTGAGGAAGGATGACTCAGTATCAATATTAGTAGATGGATTTATGAGCACTGAAGCAGTTTAGCCTCAGAGTCAGCTGGACATTTAAAGAGTTCAGACACTCACACAGGATCAGGATGTGTGTCGGTCCTGACGGTGTCCATGCAGTCCTTGAAGATGAGCTGTTGGAGCTGGAGCAGCGGTGACGTCGCTGCTGTAAACATGTGGCAGACTTGTTAAGAATATTTTTAGAGTTGAACAAATTGAGGGTGAGTCACGTCACGGCCCGTCAGAGAATTTCTCCACAAACTCTGAACCTCTCAACAAGCGGCTGCATAATAGTAAACCAGCCTGAGCATTTCTATGTTAATAGTGCTGTCTATATGAGGCCGATGTATGCAGAGGCACAACCAGGGCGTGCATGGAGCCGCTCTGTGTCACGCTGCTCTGCCTTCCATTTCCATCGGCCTTCTCTGTTTCCATTACACTCTGCAGCTCTGTAATTTATTGTACAAGACTGTGTCTGTAAAATGTTGTTACACTGTGTCAACACTCCTGTTAATAATGCTCTTCATGGACTGAGGTTCTTCATTTAGTTTCAGCCAAGGACCCTTTATAAGATCCCCTCATGCATGTCTCTTCAAAATAATAATAATAATAATAATAATAATTTGACATAGCTCTTTTAATTTTTACTTCTTATTTTATTTACACTTCTACACTAGACTAGTCATGTGAAAGAACAAGAGATATTAGACATTATATATGTATTCAAAATATTTCAGGATATGCACAATGCATGCTTGACATGATGGGAGTGAAGTTTATAGATTTGTGTGTGACTGCCCAGCTGGTGTGTGTAAAGGAAGTAACATAAACCAGTTGTTGGTTGAACAAAGTTATTTATTTTCTTGGAATTCTGATTAAATATCAAGAAAACAAAAGGAGAAGAAGAGAAGAGTAAAATAAAGTAGCCCAGTCTGCATGTAGCAACAAAAATCTCACAGAAAAACGTGTTCACACAGAAGTCAGAGAGTACAAGACAAAAACACAAGCTTCCCGACTGTCAGACAGTTCTAGTTTAAATAATGTTGATAGTCAGACTGAAGACTGGGGATTGGTGGGTCGGGGCAGGTGCCGCTCCAATCCTGGTCCTCCAGGCCTATGGGGACGATGGTGGCCACGCCTCCTCAGCTGGGACTAACTGGGGAACCACACACCTAGATCTGCATACACAATCAAACACAGCAAACAAAGTTATACAAGGCGGGTGGACGGCAGCATTTTAGATAGAAAACATCAAACATTATTCATTGAACTATGAAGCTTTTTATATCATGATTATTTAAATGAGGGGAGTGCCACGAGCCAGCATCTGAGAATCACTGTTGTAGACAGTCAACAAATCTAAATTCATCAGATTTACTGTCCCGTCTCCTGAACGCCTACACTGATGTTGACTTTTAGACCATCCTCATGACACCGTGGCTCACAGATTTCAATCTGAGTCTCAGAGATTTGAACCCAGTGGTCCGGCGATGATCAGGCTTATCACTCGTGTACGTGGTGACACACTGAGATGAAAGCATCAGCTTCATAACGAGGAGCCATCCACTGCCGGACAGATAAACACACTGATGTATCAGTTTATCTGTCAGCAGACTGGAGTTTAGCTTTTTGTCAGCAGCAGCAGAACCAAATGAAGACAAACTCCAAACTGACGTCTGCTGTCTAAAGTTATCGCTGTGAAAAGTGATGAGAGAGCGCTGTCAGTCTAATAGAAATGTGTTCCTGTGGTTCTTTCTCAGAATGGACTTTGATGACGAAGACGGAGAGGGACCTAGCAAATTTTCAAGGTGAGACCACCGAAAGCAGACAGCACCGGTCCTGTCTGAAATGTTTTAGAACTAGTCCTCTGTTTCAGGGTGTCAGCAGGTAAGATCAATTAAAGATGTTGAAATGAACGTATTCAAATTCAGAAGTTTTTACTGCACTCTTAAGAACGGGTTAGTAACACAGTATGCATGCACCTGATCAAACTGTCTTCTTTAAAAGTTGGTCTTTCAGGTAATATTACAACTGTCTTATGTTTGTACAAGCCTGTTTCCAAGAAGCCGACGCGCTGCGTAAAAAGTGAATAAGCAATGAAACCCCGCATTTAATAGAAAATAGCACAAAGGCAATTTGAGAAATGTGATGCCAGCAGAAATAGTGGCAGTGGCAATGTGAAATGCTGAAAGAAAACTCCTGGTGGAACATCTCACAGTGAATGAGGTGATCTGTCAACAGGTTAGTGACATGACTGGGTGTAAAAAGAGCATCCAGAGAGGCTGAGTCTTTGTCAAGTAAAGATGGGGAGGGGTCCATCACTATGTGACAGGGTGTACTGGCAAATCTGTGGATTTCATCGTCTACAGTTGACAATATTAAAACATTCAGAAGAAGACAAGGATGAACACCAATGATCTTCACTGACCGTGATCTTCAGGCCTTCAGACGTCACAGCATCAAACACAGACAGGATTCTGTGGAGGACGTCGCTGCATGGGCCGGGGAACACTTCCAAAAACTGTCGTCTGTGAACGCACTTTATCTCTGCATCCACAGACGACAGCTCAAAGTCCACCATGCACTGAGGACAGCGTAAACAAACCAGATCCAGAAACGCAGACGCCTTCTATGAGCCCATTTAAGGTGGACTGAGGCGAAGCGAGGCGACTTGTTACCTTCTGAAAATGTTTGGAGCGTTATGAAACGATGGAGCAGTTCCTGAACTGTTGAGCAGCTGAAATGTGACATCAAATAAAAATGTGACAACATTCAAACACTCTGAAGATTACAGCAAAGTCTCCTCAGTTCACAGATTCTTACAGTGTGTTAGAAGAAGAGCTGATGAACAGAGTTGTAAACATGACCCTGTACAACTTGTTCAACGTTTGATAAGGTGTGCTATTTTCTATTAAATATGAGGTTTCAATATTTTGCACACCATCACATTCTGTCTCTATTCACATTTTACACAGCGTGATGACTTCTTTGGAAACGGGCTCGTAACACTAACTGTTGCGTGGACTCCTCATCCTCGTCACTGCATCTCAGCCGTCCTCACCTTTTAATTTATCTCAACTTGTTTTGCTTTTCTTCCTTCTCATACTGTGTAGTGTGTAAGTCTGTAGGATGTACAGTACGTGCTTTATGTCTGAGCTGACAGCAGTGGATTTGTTGCTGCCCAGTTAAGTAGTGTGGAGGAGGCGGAGGAGGAGGAGGAGGAGGAGGAGGAGGAGCGTCTCTCTGCTGAACACAGGAGGAACTGCCTGCTTAGTAATGGACAGTAGCGTTCCACGTGTGATTGATTTGGATTCAGGAAAGCTTCGTATTCTTACAGTACTGTTAAAGGGTTTGCCACTGCACATACACCATACGTATGTTATTCCTGTACAATAGATCTGACTCAAACAGTTCCATTATGGGTTCCTCATTCATTTTCTGTGTAGAAAAAAGAATGCCAGCTGTTTTATTCTCTCTGACTGTGAACACAGCGTAGAAACAGTCGACAAACTGGCATGCATGTGACTCTCTGGCTGTGTGGCACTAATGTTATTATAACGCTTAGTAATGGATGAGCTGCATAGTATCAAATGCGTGGAAATTTTAGAATTCAAACCCTCGTTGCAGAGAAAGATATTTCAGCAGACTGCTTATTCAAAATGATCGTATTACAGACATCACAGTGAGCACTGTTGTCGTCCTTCTTTGAGAGATGAAGCCGTGTTTTGGACCATTTCTTCTTCTCCATCCATGACTCCTTCTTGTTTCAAGTTTCCAGCAGCATGGACACATGAGTGAACGCACAACTGGCAGAAAAAGAATCGATTAAAGGAACTCATAAACTTGAGGACAGAGCGGACAATTTGTAACCCGCTCTCCATTTCCAAAAGCCCCCGGCTGTGTTCCAATTCATACTGCAACTTCTTTCATTTAGTGATATTTGCCTTCACCTAATCTGAACTTTTTGAGGTTTCCAAACAGTGTCCTCGTACTTTAATAAACAGGTTAGAAGAAAATATTTGTAATTCTGTGATTCTACAGGAACTAATTATAGAGGGCAAATAATAGCTGTAAAAAAATGAATACTTGTTGAAATATTACAGCTCTGAAATATTTTTTAAACAATTGATCTAAATTCACGTGGTTTGAATTATTCTCTTTGCACATTTGAAATAATCTGATAAAAATTCCAATTTCCAAAACATGATTTTCAACACAAATCACAGACTTCATCATGATGTGGTTTGCTCATTTGTCACGTACTAAATACTTTATTGAGGCTCACTAACTATAGGCTACTAAGTGTCCAATACTGAAAAAATGATGCAAGTTGTTTAAATTAAATGAGTCAAATTCTGATCTGATAAAATCCAGACATCGAAAGACAAAAAAATTCAAACGTGAACAACAATGTGACTACCAAGAAGAAGCAACAGACCACTAGACTCTCAGTTTGTATTCATTCACTCATGATGCGTCTGATCTGCCTGATGATAAAGTTAACCTCGTTTGAATTTTACTGTCTGAATCGAAGAAGTCCAATTATAGACACTTGATTAAATGAAATATACTTTTATGAACATTAGACACTAGAATCTGAACATATGAACACTAACATCAGTTCTGATGATTCAGGCAGAATCAGCTTTCAGAGAGACTGTTGTTTCACCACATGTCTGTCACAGTGGAATAAAAGTCAGTGTTTGAGTGTTGTCTGATCGCTGCTTCTAGTTGAGTCCAGTGATGCCTGCAGTTAGTTAATGTAACCAATAAGAGTGAAGGTCCGAGCTCTAAAAAATCAAAGTCATGATGAAAGAAGAAGATAGTTTTGTAAGCTCTTCTTACAGTAGAACATTTCTCACCAGCCATCAGCTCCTTCGTTTGTCCACTTTTGTTGTTACCATCAAACTTTGAACCATCGACACATGCATCAACACGTGACAGCCATGGCATGTGAGGGATACGGGTAGTGAAGCTGCTACATGATGCTTTTCGTGTGTGTGTGTGTGTGTACATGGTGTTACATGCTGTGTCCTCTCTTCTCTGTAGGTATGATGATGATCAGATTCCTGGTGGGGATAAGGAGAGATACGCCAGGTAGGCTTAGCCAGCTGGGGGCCACAGAGGATTTTCCATTGACTCAGGGATCAGCAGACTGTACAACCTGCTCTGATCTGAATATATTGAAACACTATCAACAGGTGGTAGGGTTTGTATACCAATATATCAGGTCAATATTGGTATATGAGAAACAATTCATTCATTAGATTTTAAAAGTTCTTATCAGACATCACAGGAATTCAGGTCTTTCTAACCAATCATTTGGTAGTCTTTTAGGAAAATAGGCACAGCAGGGTTGCTTGAGTCAGCTAAACCCCCAAGATGATGTTGTTTTGTTATCAGATGGCAGATAGATAGATAGATAGATAGATAGATAGATAGATAGATAGATAGATAGATAGATAGATAGATAGATAGAGCTGCCAAAAATCTGTGTCAGTAAAGAACGGAAATACCACCTGAAGCACCAGCAATTAGACACAACCCCTGGAACAAACTATGAGAAATGCCCCAACAACAAACCACACCATTAAAAAAGAATACATTGTAGACATGCTGTTTCTCTTTTTAAATGATAAAACATGAAGATAACTGACCCGAGATATAAGCTCATATAAGATCATTAACCGTTCCCACTGTGGAAAGAGACAAGGCTCAAAGGAATCTTAGAGTTCAACAGAAATATTGACTTTATTTGTATCATGATATACAGTATAAAACAAAACAAAGTAAACCCCTGTGCAATATCACTAAAATGTTATAGTTGTGGTGTGTAATTGATCTTATGTATAAAAAGACTGTCCTCACAGTGCAAACTCAGCAACAAAATTGAGTAAATGTGTGAATTGGACAGGTCCAACAATAAAGAAACCAGATTGGGAGACTTAGGGATGGAAGACAGAACACGAGCATCAGTATCTGAACATGAAGTGAAATCCAGTTGCAGCAGTGATGTTGAGGTGCAGGAAGAGCAGCATTCGCGCTCGGAGAGTGACGCCACGCAGAATTTTCTGTTTATGCGACCTCGTCTTGAAAAACAGACGGGCAGCTGCTTCAGACTTGGCACGAGGATGATCTGTGAAATTGGAGTTTCAGTGACTGCTCAGACAGTACAGAGGACATTGCTCCAAGTAAAACTCTGTGACCAACCACTGATCCCAAATCAGCACAAAACTGTAAGATTCAGCTTTGAAGAACGCTGAATATTGGCAGCAAAACAAATGTGTTTGGATCAGATGGAGTCCCACATGTTAGGCATGAACCTGACTAAGACTATCACAGTGCTGACTGTGTAACATGGAGATATGAGCCTGCACGGGTGCAGGAGGTGTAGGGATGATGACATTTATCTAACACCATGGATGCTAGTTTGTGTGCTCAAACACTGAATAAAAAGATGACTCACAGTCTGAATAAGCTTGGCAGAAGAAGAATACTCCAGCATGACAGTGATTCAAACACACAGCAAGAATCACATACTGTTTTTAAAGAGGAAAAAACTGCCATGGTGACTTTGTCTTTTAAAGCAGAAGGTCAACAAACCCCTCCAACAAGCGTCATCATCCATATAGAGACTGTTTAAATCCATCAAAAATAAAGGTGGACACTGTTTTTCAAATTAATTTCTTCCACTCTTTCTGAGCTGTAAACATTTTATATATTGTACAGGGGCACACAATATATGTAAAAATATTCTGCTGTCTTAGCAGCCATGTGTCAGCCTGTTAAATCCTGATTGAGCTGCTGACTCAACTGCAAGTTCCATTTGGATTTTCCCCTGATAAGAAAAACATTTGTTCAAATTATCTATCAGGATAAAACTACACAGACAGCTACAGACCACAGTGAACAGTCAGTCTGTATATTAAAGGCTCTGCAGTGGATTCAGTCAAATAGGTGCAATCTTTTCTCAAATACTGTGGGAGCGTCTAAAAGCTTTTCTTGGCATGACCTCGTGTCTTTCCTGCCCTCAGAAGGAAATTCCCCAACAATCAAAGGAACGTTTCTCATAAAAAGACGTTGCTGGCTGATCGGCACACTCAATTTTCTCTCAGAGGAAAAACTCAAACCTAGACACGCATCTCAAAGTATAAAAATGAGCAGCTGACAAGCAGCTGCAGCATCAGTCCTTCCAAAATGTTGATCCTGACAGTTAATTATAGATTCCAGACAATAAACTGTCACTTTGCAAGGGCAATCTCCCCCGTGGCATTTCAGTTTAGACTAAAGCAGATCACAGGTTGTCCGTGGTGAAGTGAACAGAGGCGTCGTAGCTGTTGATCGTTGGTTAAAGCGAGGCTGGCTGGTGGTTCCAGTCTGTATCCTCTCCAAACAACTAACTGATCTGTTCTCTGTTGAAGAGAGAACCACAGTGAGATCGAGCGACGTCGGCGCAACAAAATGACCCAGTACATCACCGAGCTGTCAGACATGGTCCCGACCTGCAGCGCCCTGGCCCGAAAACCCGATAAGCTGACCATTCTGCGTATGGCCGTCTCCCATATGAAGTCCATGAGGGGCACCGGCAACACGTCCACTGATGGCGCCTACAAGCCCTCCTTTCTCACTGAACAGGTACTGTACCGTCAGAGAACCAGAGCTCTATCGTAGCAGACGTACAAGGAGAAAACAACATTTGACTGCGGCACCAATCAACAGAAATGTACTGTAATATCAAAGTCAAATCACATTTCTACTAATTAATCTACTCAAAACAATTGTGGATGTGACATGGAGCGTCATCTCCACTTTACCGAAGCTCTGCAGACCAGACAGGTGCCAGGTGGCGTGCAGACCAGTTACTAAATAAATTGATCCACATGTTGAATGTTTTTGTTTGTTTATATCAGTCAGTAAAATGTTCAGTGTCTCACCTGTGCGGCTGCTCAGACTGGATTTGCCTCATTAACATTTAAAACAGGCAGTTCAATGACAAGTGGACAGATGATTTCACCTCCTCTGCGTTTAACTTGACAAATGCTGTTTTTAAGTTTGCTAATATCACGCTGGTTCAGTGCAGCATTCCCAAGATTACAACTTTGACAGCCTCTTCTTCTGCCACATCAATGATCCTAATGATTATTCAATGCATCTGATAAACATTATTAATGTTTGATTATTTGCAGAAATGGCCTCTGGGTAAAGAGAGTTGAGTATCCCTGCAGGAGTGCCAAATGTGTTTACATGATAACCAGGATATAGGAAAGACCTGATCATAACTAGTGTTCATGTATTGTATTATTTCTGCATCTGAAAAACGTTCCTCTGTGAAGACGTGTTTTTTTGTCATTTACAAGTGTATGTGACACTTTTCCACATGTGGTACACGTCTCCCAGGGGAGGGACGGTCTCTGAAGGGGAGAGGTGTTCTACTTTTAGGGAGACAAAAAAAGACGTGCCTTCTGTTGTGATAAAACTCAGCAGAACAACAACAATAACAGGGCCACAAGCTCAATGTAGGTCCATCCTTTTCCACATCGTGTCCTGGATTCAGTGCTGTGCATGTTGAAAGTGGACTTTGCTTACAGCCGAGCAGTCAGTGACCAAAGCTGAAAGCTCCTGGGAATTTTCCAAGAAACAATTTTGGCCCTGGGAAACCGGAAAATTGAATCTCCGAGTAGATTACTACCTACTAAACTGAGAATGGTTTGAGACACACCCTGAGACGAATCAGTCCTGTAATTCACAGCCTGTTCTGTCGCCATTCAACAAGCTTAGGTCGTAACATAATGAAGGTACTGTAGATGTTTCCTGATGGAAACATAAACAGACCAAATAGACCACCTCCCACATTTGAACCCCGTCCTCACGTCTGTGTCCTCGTCTACCTTTCTTCTCCCTCCAGGAGCTGAAGCACTTGATCCTGGAGGCGGCCGACGGCTTCCTGTTTGTGGTCGCTGCAGAGACGGGCCGGGTGATCTACGTGTCAGACTCTGTGACACCGGTGCTGAACCATCCCCAGGCAGAGTGGTTTGGCAGCACTCTGTATGAACAGGTCCACCCTGATGACGTGGACAAGCTGAGGGAACAGCTCAGTACTTCAGAAAACTCCATGACAGGTAGAGGTCACAAAGAATTCTCCTTCAGTCCAACTTTGTTCTTTTTTTTTGTTTTGGTTAATAATTAGTTTGCAAAAGGTCGCACAGGAGCAGCTGAGAGTCTGTACAACCACCACGTCAGACATAAATATCACTTTCAGTGAAAGTTGCTAAGTCACCTCCAATGAGGATTTTTTGGAGGAGCGGAGGATCTTGTTCAAGATCCACGACCGGCTGAGCTGATCATGTCCATTCAAGATGATTGTAATTCCACCAGAGGTGTGGCAGCGAGTTTCAGAAGCAGCTGTTCTATTTTTGAGGGATGAGATGTCAAGCAGCCGCGAGCAGATCGAGCTGGCAGGAAGTCAGTAACTGACCAAATCTGAGCGAGTTGTTAAAGTCTGGCAGGCTTCAGATTCTCAAACGCTGCTGGTGGGACAGAGCCGTGCCCGGTAGAATTTAGAGCTTACGTTTGTTGTAGGGGCAGTATGTGGATGTGGCAGGGCCAAGGGTCTTTAAGAGCATGGACACTGGCAGAAACTTTGAAGACAAGCTAATAGATCAAGTCCACAGGTAACCACATGTGTACGATGCATTGTTGACGCTGTACACTGACAGATATTCTTGTCATAATAGCTGACATCAGGTCAGTACATTTCAGCAGTCGATCTTTGAATAAACAAAATAGTAACCTCATCAAGTGTTGCCGTTTCGTGTGCCCCCTAGTGGCACAGCTCTGTTTGTGATGCAGCCTGCTGTCTATGCAACAGTGTGGTCAAAAAAAAAGCAAGTACATCTCCAGCCTAAGTGTCCCAGTAATCCAGTGAGCCAGCATGCAACACACCGCAATCCTGGAAGTAGCTCACATGAGGAAAGCAGTCATGTTCTCAATGACACCTGTGTGAACGCTCTGATGATCACAGACAGTTCATGGGCACCGTGTGTGTGAGTGAACCATGTTCAGACAATAATCATATTTTGAGACCTGCGGCACAGAAGCTGTTTGAGCTGAAAAGAGTCACCCCCAAATTCCACTGGGCGCGGAAGCGCTGTGTTTGGTGTGTCGCCGATACACGGCAGTTCTAGTAAATAGAACCGCCGCGTTCCGGTTCAGAAGCGAGCCTCCTTCAGCTATGCGTTGAATACGACCAAATCTGAGCAAGTAAACAAAGTCTGGCAAGCTAAACGCTTCTGAAACGCTCCCGGTGGAGTTTGAAGTCGCGTGGATGGACCAAAACAGCGCCACAGCCGCGTCGTGCCAGAGACGTGCCCGGTGGAGTTTCGGGGTTAGTTTTCCCACAATGCACTGTTACATGTTATCCACCATCAACAGACAATCCACAGTTCACTGTGTTTGGAAGCACTCGTCACAGTTTTTCGTGTCACCTCTCACACGTGGACTCAGAGCTGTGCTGGTCATCTGAGTCAACTGTTTTTCTCTCTGTAATATTTGGCAGGCAGCTGCTGACATCACACAAATCTCTCTTGACCACATGTTGAACTTCACAATAGTCACTCAGTTGTTTAGGTAGACTGCTAAAACACAGCAGTCCTGTGAGGATGTGTTACTCTGCCGTAACATTCTTACACTGTTACTTCTCCTGAGAGCGTGTGGACAGACCGACTGGGGAAGCACAGAGTCTAACACCTGGCCTATAGAGTTACAGTGGGTGGGGGTGCAGACAGTGTGGAGTGAATGGGTGGGCATTAGTAGTGCTTATGCTTCGCCTCACATCTGGTGTGAATTCCCAGTTAGACCTCGTAACACCTGTCTAGACTCAAGCTAAAAAAAAAAAATCAAAGTTAAATGAAGGATGTGCACTTTGTACGCACATAATTAGTTTTTATTCATGACAGTTCATGGAAATGATGGGAAAAAACAACAAATTGAGCATCTGAACGTTGTACTAATGAATGAGACGAGTTCAGACTCGAGGTTTGAAGAATGAAAAGAGCAAATTATCCGTCACAGTGTGAAAACAGATCAGTGCCTCTGCAGGTGGCTGTTATTTAGTGTTAAAACAATCAAAGCAGCATGAACGCGTCTTCTTCCTGACTGTTCTGAAAAGGCAACTACAGAAGTATGTGGATTTTTATGGATTTATTAGAACTGTAATGGAGCACATTTTGCTGTCAGTCGTTGTGCGATGCTGTGAGCTGAATGTCACCTGGTTAAACAGCTCCATCTGATGGACAGCCTGTAAACAGGACGGTTTAGGTAGAAGCACTGAACATTAAATGAGCCAAGTCGACTGATTGAATTGTTCTGATAATTAATAATTGATAAACTGAATACACCGGACTGTCTGTCGTTGGTAGGCCTCCACATAACAGGAGAGAAACTGACCGGTCCAAACTGGACCTGATTGACACAGATTAACTTAACTGAGCTGAAATTCTGAATATTATATGTTATTATTATATGGTATGATTCTGAAATCAAATGTGACTAAAAAAATATACGGTAAGGGCCGCACATCTGGATCCTAAGCTGCTCCCACATGTGAAACCAGCTGTATGATGTCTGTGACATAAAAGTCTGGATATCTCAGCCTCTGGATTCTTATTCTGTCCCTCCTGACTTAATGAAAGTGTAATACTACATCACTGTACCTCTCTGATGAAACAATGTAAGAGCTAATAGAATTAGAAACTGAATATGAACTCAGACTAGATTATAGACTCTGTCTTCTTCCTATCAAATTATTAATTTACTGCTCCATGTCTTGTATCTTTCATTTTTCATGATCATTTGAGACACAGTGATTGTTTTGTAAGCACTCTGGGTGAAAGTGACATTTCAAATGTAAGAATGTCTCATTGTGCTCACTAGAGGGCAACATTGCCTTGTTAAACCCTCTGAATTCCTTTTCACGGAGCTCCGGAGGCTCCACAGAACGTCAGCGGAGACTCTGAATCTCTTTGTATTTGAATGGGTCGGCCTTTCTGTCTGACCCCGGAGGCCCTTTGAACCACACTGAATACCCAGCGGTGCCACGTAATCCACATAACGCAGTAATCTCCATGTAGAGCTGTGACAGATGAAAATACACACACACACAAGCACGTACACAAGCTTTGAAGTGCAGCGTTTCTCAGAGTTGGGTTTCCTCCAGTGGAACTAAAGCAGTATGTTTTGGAGACTTCTCCGCCCTGTGCTGCTCACAGTTTGAACTTTGTTGTGCGTCTGGTGCAGGACTGGATGTTTTTCCAGCTTGCTGACGTGGAGTAACTGAACAGCATTAATCAAGCAGAAGTGGAACAAGTGATTGTTTCCTGTACACCAGTTGTTGCTGTCTGTATTTTACTGTGGGAATAATAACTGATCCATTTATTATGTTGGAATGCTTTTTTCGGGGGGAAAAAGGATTAACTGGAACTTGATATTTGTAGAGCTCAAAATAGTCTCTGTTCTGAGCTCTAAAAAGCTATTTCAATGGACTCGCACCTCATTCAGGTTTTAAAGCAGCTTCCTAACACTGCCGGTGTTTAAGATGTGGTTAACCTAGCGTTGGAACCTTAGCCTGCACAAGACATAGTCTCCGTGACGTCACCCACGGGTTTCTGAAGAGCTGTTCTGAAGCTCAGTGTGCTGGTTCTGAATGTCACCATCTTGGCAGTCCTGACTCCGCCGGCTCTCGGCCATTTTAAAAATGGACAAAAAGACGTGGAGCGTGGGTGGAGCAGAGGCGGGCCAAATGAAAGACTGCGACAGCACCCACCTGTCAGTCAAACTGTCCACACTGTTATTTCTGCATAACTTTAAGTCTTAATATCATTTAAACAGGTGAGTTGTATAAAAATTCACCCTCAGTACAGTTGTCATGAACGGGGAAATTAGCTATAGAGACCAAAACTGTTTTTTTGTACCAGGCTGTAAACATGTTTATTTCTGCTGTGAAGTTGGACATTTGAACATGGGGACTTATGGAGACTGACTCAAGTGGATGTTTGAGGAACTGCACTTTTTGGCACTTCCTGTGTTGGCTTCACTTCAGTCATTGAGGTGGAGAAGAAGATTTCTCTGTCAATAGCATGGTTCAGTGAGCACAGGCTGTGGTGGCCTCTACAGACACAACTTTAATTGTAATTAACAATAATGGTGATAAAATGTGTAATTAGATATTTTGCTGAAATCGTCAGGCTTTACGAGACATCACAGAACTGTTCACAGACAGATTAGCACAAACCATGGCCAGTAAAGTGATGCTGATGTGTAAAATTGCTTCACCTGGTTGAGTTTCTCATTAAGGAACACCGCTGATCTGAGGACAGCCTTTACATGCAGCACACATGCTCATGCAGCTGGAAAATTGCCCGAGTGAGAGAGAATAGTAAGTGCTGTTCATCTGTTGTTTGATCTGTTACATTATGTGCTGCGATTCAGGTGGTAGAGCAGCTTGTCTTGTAATCGGGAGGTCGCCGGTTCGATTCCCAGCTCCACCAGCCCAGTTAAAGTGTCCTTGAGCAAGGTGTGATATGTATGGTGGTGTCAGAGCTGATGAGGCACCTTGCATGCAGCCTCCACATCAGTGTGTGAGTGTGTGTTGTGAAAGCACTTTGAGCTGTCGCTGGATCAGAAAGGTTCTGTATAAATAACGTGCGTCGTGTGTTTGCTGTGGTCAAGTTCCAGTCATCCTCATATTTATGGAATGTTGAGAATTCCTCCTGCATCTGGAAATGATCAGCCCTGTTTTAATAATGATGGAGACTGATTGATGTGCAGGTTATAGGAACAAAGCCAAGCTGTGGGGTCTGACCTTTTTGTCATCCTCCATCTTGCATAAACACAACCTGAATAGAAGCCCTCATGCTACACCAAACCACTTTAGCCATGTGACCACGGAGAGGAACGGGACCCTCGGGGGTCCTTGAAGGATTTATTGTGTGTCCCTTGGAAAGATAAGACTCTAATTCAAAGTTTTTTTACTGTTTCACTGTCAGCTCTGTACGAGTGTTGACAGTTCCAATGTTGAAACAGCAAATAACGCCTTAAAGGGTCATTCTGAGCTCTGTGGGTTCTGCTGCGTTCCTCTGGCAGCTCCGCTGATCAGCTGTCTTTACGGGACCTCTCTCTTCTCATCGCCGCCTCCATGCCAGTAAATAGAAGTGGTCAATGGAATTCACTGAGCTCACACCAATGGCAGTTTGATGTTAGTCACAGTCTGATAAACTGACAAAACAAAACAAAAACAAAATCTGTCTTTGGTGCACATATGAAGTTATTGATAATGAAATAAGATATTTGGGATGTGGATCAGTGACATGGTGAGGTCAGTCTGTCCAAACTCTGATCCACAGCGAGTTCCCAAGGACTGCCGGCCAAAAGTCTCAGGGACATGTTGTTTTTAATCGAAAAACAAAATTGAATTTTCTGTCATTCTTATTTGGTTATGGTCTTAAATTCAGTTCCAGGTTAAAAAGGGCGTTTTATAAACACTTTCCATCAAAACAGCTAAAGATAGATGCTCGACAATTTCAGCAAACAGTAGAAGTGATAGATTTTCCAGAAGTGAACTCTTATAGACCATTTTACCATCAACCATGTGCTGAAAAGATGTTCCTGCTCTCACCGACATCATAACTCTAAACTATACTATATATATTTATATATTATTCTATATTTAAACCATACATATTAGTTATACATCTCAACTGTACTGCAATCGCCAGCATAGAGTGTGGTTGTGCTAAATAATGATTAAAGTAAATGTATTGTATATATTCGATTTGTTTTTTGCAAAATCAGCAGTGAGTTGTTTAGAAATACTAATTTGTGGTCATTGAATTCATAAATCTGTGTTTTGAATTTACAGCTGAGCCTTTCTGGTTTTGGTTCAGTCCATCAGTGGTCACACAGTTTGACTTTATTGCCTTCATTATCTTCCATACAATGGTTTAGTTGTGCACTTTGCACATGTTTGTAATTTTTAAACATGCTAAATGAAAAAATAGCAGAAAATAACTAAAAGACAGACAGCCAACTAAAGCAGGAGTGTGGTAGGAGAGAGGAGAGGACATTAGCTGTTTATTGCAAATATCTTGGATCATAATGAAATAAAAATATTTGATGGGTTCTATCAGTGGGGTGAATCTTATTACAGTTTTTGTGTGATCTCTCACTGTAATGGTTCATTTTTCCACGTCAATTGTTGATGCCATGTATTGAATTTTTCTGGATTTGGCTGTTTCCATGTCCTTGTCACCTGCTTCATGGCCAATTTACTAATACCCAAAATATGTTCTAGTGTCAGAGGTTCATTTGAGTCAGGAATACTTTAGAGGTTTTTAGAGGAATGGAGGTGAAGAAATTAGTCATCAGAATGAGTTCACGTATAGAAATAGTCTGTGTGATTTCGATAAATATTTGGTTGTTTTGTGGAATTTGACTATTTCTGTCACTTCCCCAGAGTGGAGAACTAATAAATGCCTCAGCAGTGGAGTAGTCTGAAGTTATGTCAAACAGCAATATTAGACTAACTTGGCTGAATTGTTGCATTTCTGTGGAATCAGTTAACATAATCATGATCCCAGAGGCATCCAGGAATCAGGCAAATTCAAGCAAGAAAATAGGGAGGCTGTGCCTATTTCCAGGCTTTGTCTGAGGGGAGGCCAACAGTCTCAGAGTTTGAGTTTTCTCAAACGAGCTGTGAGAGAAGTCGATGCTACACATTTGATCAGTTATGGCAGTGGATACTTCTGTATCGCTTGTCAGAGGGGGAACGAGGTGTGGCTGGGGTGGTTATTGTCTTTTATAATGATAACAAATTAAATACCCAAATCAAGCAAAACTTGGCTGTTAATCATGTTGTGTTGTTAGTTTTTATTGCCACGTATGCAAAACCGAAGGCGTAACACTGCACAGCTTCATTTGTTTCTCTTGTTCCTGATTAAACCTGCAGAGGTGAAACACTGTTGAGCTCTGATCGTAGACTGGACTGGTGTTTCTGTCTGTTTTTTCTCTCAGTCCATTAGCACCTGTACGAGACTGTTTACATCTCCTGCAGTTTATAACAAGTAAGAAGCGAGCGGCTGTTCGTGGTCAACTAGTCTTTACTGGTCTCCATGTCCACGTCCATGTCCACGTCATCAGTCCACCGATGTCGCCCTGTTTAAATCTGATCTGTCATTTGTGTGTCGACAGGACGGATTCTGGACCTGAAGACGGGGACAGTGAAGAAGGAGGGACAGCAGTCCTCCATGAGGATGTGCATGGGCTCCCGACGCTCCTTCATCTGCCGCATGAGGTGTGTGTATCTGTGTGACAAAGTGTGTGTGTGTGTTTTTATTCTTTATAATGCCACGTGTTACATAATCTTGTTATTTTAAATGTCACAGTATTTTAATAAATCAACCATATTATGTGTTCCTGAAATATTTAGGTCAGGGATTAGTCCAGTCACATTTAATTCTAATACTGTTATTTTAACGAAGCTCACAGGAATGATGAGGACGCTCCACAGATCATTTTTCAGCACGTTGGCTGTGTCAGTAATAGATTTAGATAATGACTCATTAAAATGGATTAGACGTGGATAAAAAGTCTCTGATAGAAGGTTTGTAACAGTAAATTTGGTTCAACTGATGAGCGGGCGAGCTGACGCGGTACACGGGCGAACAGCGGGGGTTCAAGTGACATGACGAGCAGTCACAAAGTGACGATTAGACACTCACAAAGACGTGAATGGATCGTCTCTTTCTTTCAGCTGCTCCGCACACAGAACAGTAAAGACTCCCGCTGAGCTGTTTCTAATTAGCCCCTACAGACACTTTTACAACAGTGTCTCATATGTGATTGATTGCAGCGTTCAGGCTGTTATATCCACAATTAATCATGATAGTCCGACCTGTGTAGAACACTCAGGGTGAATGAGAGTCAGAGGAAGAAACTGGATGAAAAAAACAGCATTAAATCAAACTTACAAAAGTAATAAGATTATTTTTATAGAACAAATGCAGGAATTTACCAATCAAACACAGAGTTTTTTGTCCCCTCTGATACACCCCATACTGCAGCGCTCAGTGCACTACTCTGCTGTTTTGTGACAATATTTCCATTTAGGTTCATTCTGTTTGTATCATGTTGACTGAAGCCAAAGTGTAGACTTCGATTCTTGGTAAGTGGTAACTTGTATAAGGGCATAAGATATTGAACCTGTCAGTCACACAGTCACATTGTTGGTTAGTCCTACTG
Source organism: Sciaenops ocellatus (assembly GCA_033000465.1). Lineage (NCBI taxonomy): Eukaryota > Metazoa > Chordata > Actinopteri > Sciaenidae > Sciaenops > Sciaenops ocellatus. The sequence continues at coordinate 2,701,508 of CP136888.1, read as the reverse complement.
TATGTCAGTGCAGGCAGCAGTTTGTTGATTGATGATTTATTGACCCAAATCAGCGTCCAGCGTGTTAAATCAGTTTTTCAGTTTGATCCACTGCACGCAGCTTTTATTTCTCTGTAATCGTGTTTGATCGTGTTTCAGTTTCTTCCACTGTTTGGTTGCGTGCGGTATCCCCATTTCTGCCAGATGTTGTGATGGAGTCTCCCACTACACAAACCTAAATGTTAAATGTTCCATGTGGAGTCTTAGAGTCCATGACCGCGTCTCTGTTTTGTTTATGTCGTGCGCACACACGTGTTATACACACTCCTGGTGTCACACTATTCTACTGATCCACTGAAGCTTTTCTGCTTTTTCTGTGGCCAGAAATATTACAGACTATAGAATCAAACCTTCCTGAAATATTACTTTTAATATTAAAATCTAGTCAACTGATTCCACACTGTTTGCCTTGGATTCATTATAAACTAACTGTTAAAACTAAGTGAACATTTAACAGCAGAAGAGGATCAGGGCCACATGTGATAAATGTATTAGTTCTCAGTTTAAAGTTAAAAAAATACATCAGAATTCTGACTTTATTACTTTTTTCCTCACGTGACCCTGATGCTCTTCCATATAAACTAAAACAGACACTGGTTGTTTAAAGTTTGCGTGATTCCGTGACCAAGTGTCGGCTAATTTTCCAGAACTGAAAATATCAATTATACTCCTTAAAGAACTTCTCCTCCATGTTAAGCCAACGTGGAAAAGTGTTTCAAGCTCTCACAAACTTGTGGTGAGATTATTTTGCCCGTTTAAATCAACCTTCAGTCTTTGAAGTCCATTTCCACCTCACAGATTTGGTATGTTTGGGGTCTCACTGGAATCTTAGATAAAACTGTTTGAACAAAGTTTGTTTGCACAGCATGACTAGACTAGATTATTATTGTCCATAATTACATTAATTATCTGTTGGTTGAGGTTGACGGCTTTAGTTTTTTAAAGATAAAATGAAAGATTTTTCTCAGCTCAGTTTAGAAGGTTGTTTTGTTGATGACATCTTCTAGGACTGATCAAATTTAAATATTCTTCTGTAACAGCAGCTGGAACCCAGACAGCTGTGATAGTACAATAGTACAGTATATGACGCATACCTGCTTTAAATTCAGTTGCTCATGGACCCATAACCTATTTCACACTGCATGAACCTCAAGCCGTTCTATCCTGACGTGACAGCATTAATATTTCTGTTGCTGAAATGACTGATGTTTCCATACTTCATAGATAATTAGACTTAACAGGCTTGTCATCTATATTCTAATAATTATTACCGTCTGTTGGACTGGATGGCTTCTGACCCTTTACAAACCCACTTTCTTGCTACATTTGTCTCTTTCTGTGTGCTCTGTGTCAGAATATCACCCAGTTTGCCCCACAGGCCTCATTACTCATTGGCCACAAACTACATCAAAGCAGCTTTGACTGCTTCGAGGGCTTGGAAGAGCTCACGTTTAGTTTAAAAAGTAACGTACCTTTTCCGTTTTTTCCTGGCTTGCCGTGGTTGTGTTGAATCACCAGAGGCTGCTTCAGCCTCGCTCTGTCTGAATATGTCACAGAGGTCTGCGAGTCTCTCTGCACGAGAGCCATAATGTGTTGTGTTATGAGGAATTTGTTGGACCGGCACGTTCTTCTGTTCTGTTGCTATTCCAGGCTCTGCATAATTCAAACATGCTGCCGGGACACTCAGAGAGACTGCAAGCAAACAGTTGAAACGCAGCTACATCTGTGACACATACATAAACATGGCTGAGAGGAACGCAGCATGATCTGCAGGCTAACATTTCAGGGAAGCGATTATTAGATCCAGGCGGCCTTATGTAATGTTCAGTCTCAAAGCTGGCCTTTCCAAAAATCACCCGCTGACTTTACCGTTCAACTAGAGGCAATCGCTGCCTGCAGAGTTCTGCACACTGAGCCGAGGTGATAATGGCCTCTTCTTGACTATAGAACAAAAGGGAACTGCAGCCGCAGCCAGACATTTACACAGTATTACATATTATTTGGTTACTGCTACTTTATAAACTTACACAATATGAAGATTATTATAATCACTTCAATTCAGTTTTATTCATATAGCACCAAATCATAACAGAAGTTACACTTTACATACAGAGCAGGTCTAGAGTTTATAATATTATCTACTAGGGTTGCAAAATTCTGTGAATTTTCAAAGTTGGAAACTTTCCATGAACTTTGAATTCATGGGAATAAACAGAAATTTATGGAAATAAACGGGAATAAACTGGGAATTTACAAAATTGACTAAAACAACCATATTTCATGCAAGTACACACGTGAATATCTGCTTCCCATAAATTTCCATAATTCCCATGGAGATTCAGATTTGGAATATTTTGCAGCTCTGTTATCTACAGAGACCCAACAATTCCCACCATGAGCAAGCACTCGGCGAGTTGAGCTGAAACGATTGACAGAAAGAAACTGTTTGAAAAACACTAATGTGATAATTGGTTAATAATAACAACGATGATCACAGCCCTAAAAGACAGTAACCACCCCAGCCACACCTCGTTCCCCCTCTGTCGTCTGACAAGCCATACAGAAGTATCCGCTGCCATCCCACCAGACTACAGAGCAGCTTCTTTCCTCAGCTGTGAGACTCCTCAGCTCATCCTCCACACTCCACCATAAATAAAAGTCTTTTTGTGGCATAAAGGGTGTAGGGTTATACAACAATGTGTTGTGGAACAGTAATTCCAAACCTATTCTGTCTTCTGTACCCCTAGTGCTGTTTGTCATGCCGATAGTACCCCTCAGTCATGCGTGCTGATGATAAATTTGACTAGAATTAGACTCATATTAAATGTATGTAACTGATTATTAAACCTTTAACCTTTAATACAAAGACATTTACACTTATTATGAGTGAAGATTATATCAGACTCATTCAGTAGCAGTTTCAACTTTTCATCAGTCACCTGAGCTTCAATGAGACACTCGAGCTCGTCTGTCTTTTCTAAGCTTTAGTAGTCGTGTGGGCGCCGTGGCGACAGCTGTTACCAAGCTGTTCTCCATATTCAGCCTGTTCCTGCTCCAAATATTTTTTTAATGCACATTTTTCCAGCTTATGACATTCCTTTTCAACATCTACCAAAACTCTGTCAATGACTTTTCAGCATGTGTCATCTTTAGTTTACGGTCACAGGACATCCTCACTCATCCAGTTTTTTCAGTGTGTGCTCTATGAATCAACTGAAGAATGACACCATAGAGACCATCTGTGTTAATTTTAAAAATATCACATTAGTTTTGACATGTTAGTTTGTTTAAGAGAACATGGGCAGCAGCAAATAGCCTCTACACTGCAGAGTGTGGCTCAGATTTGATGGTAATGTGATGAATTGTATTAAAGCAGTGGAATACATCATTGAGATGCTGAACCAAAGAGACAAACTAAAGTGTTTGAAGAAGTAACTTTATTGTTTGGTCATTTCAATACAGATGGGATGATGGGTGTGGTGGTGGATATTGTTTCATAAGCACATGAGTGTGCCCTGCCTCCTACAGTGCCTGTTGTTGGTTTTGCGTACCACTGGAGTGTAATGTATGCTGTTGTCTTTGTCTTGTGTTTGTGTGCAGGTGTGGGAGTGCTCCTCTGGATCACATCTCCCTAAACCGTCTGTCTAACATGAGGAAGAGATACAGGTACAGGAACTTCTAAACATCATCATGATCCACTCTGAATCTTTTGTGCCTCAGCCTCACTCTGCCTCTCCTCCCTCACATCTGCAAACATTAAACCGGTGATGGGGACACGTTCCTGTCACTATTCAATAAAGTGTTCCAGTCTGTCAGCAGATAAAAACATGCGTGAATTAAATGTAACAATAATAATCATAAGTCTTCAGATCCAGTCGCTGCCAGATGTTCTCATAAAGATTTTTTTTTAAATGAGATGTACTGATAAATAAACAGCTTTAACAGAAATGTAGCCGTTTATACTGAAGACTTCTTTGTCACACTACCATTCTTATGTAAAGCATGATAACCAATTCTGTCATAATATCATATACTCAGACGTCTGTGGCTGACATTACTGTCTTCCAGAGGCTAAAGGGAGCTCATATGAAACTAGAAGACATAATACATGTTATGTCATGCTGGCCTGTAAGGAAGGGGGTTAAATAGAGGTTAGCCATAGGTGCTTATGCGTACCCACAAGTCTCCTCTCATATACTCATAGACTTCTGTCATAATGTACATTTTAAACTTTTAACATTTGAATAGGCGCCAAGCCAACACAATGTTTATTACATATTTAAGACTGAGCCGAGCTGCATCTTAAATGAAGTTTTGATAATTCTGTGTGGTATAAACTGTGGACCTGCCATCAGTCCCTAAAAATGTTTAAAAAATGTTTGTTATTCTAAAGAGAGACGGAGCGGAAGAGGTTAATGTAAACGCTGCAGTACCTCCAGTTTAAATCCACAGAGGGAAATCACAAAATCAGTTTAATGACACCAAAACAGGACGAATGAGCCGGTCTGATTCCTCAGCTGTCAGATCACTTCTATGAGACGAAAAAATGAACTTCTGGTAAACCACAACAGTCAACAGACCAAGAGTCGATCGAAATGTCAGAATATCCAGTAAAATGTTTCACATGGCTGATGTGAGCACATACAGATCACATGATAATGCTATATTTGGCTGTGCTACAGCTGTTGGACTGTCTGAAATGGACAAACCAAGTTGTAAAATTCATCACATGCTATAATTATAATCAGAACTGTTCTCCAGCGGTGCCAAAGCTCCGTCTCACGTACCAGATGTCAAATATTATGCAAGCATCTTTGCATAACGCTGCGCTCTGTCATGTTTAAATAGACTCATTATGGACCATACTCACGACATACACAAAAAAACACACTTTTACAGTTACTCTCCCGCCACACGCCACGATGAAGCTTCCTCTTTATTTCATCAAAACTTCAAACAAACTGTCTTTTAAAATAAACAATAGAGCCTGTTTGTCAGAAGCTCTCTCTCTCTGTTCTCTCTCATTTGTTATCACAGATACCTCAAGCCATCATTATATTCATCTGGACCTCCTCCCATTATATACACAACACCCCATATTTAGAGAAACTGTTCTCATCTCCTGCTTTCAGTTTCTCTGTTTAGACTCGCAGAAAATGACTTGTAAATTCCACTGGACACGGCTGCAACAAGTTCAGCTGTACCGCTTCTAGACAATGCATGTGATTCCACCAGAAGAGCCACAGCGAGTCTCAGAAGCAGCTCTACGCTCAGAGCAGGTCGAGCTGCGGGAGTCAAACATAGAAACGGAATAGTCAGTTTTCAAAATAAAACGTATAATAGACAAAAGAGGAAAAAATGTAACAAAGCTTGGCGGGAAAACACTCCTGGGCCAGTGCAAAGAACGGACCAGAACAATGTCACTGAACCATGCCCTGCAGAATTTATTGGTGAAACTATATAATCCATATACAGATATATTTTTGTTGTGCAGCTGTGTCTGAGTACCTAACATGCTGCTGTGTCTCTGTGTGTGTGTGTGTGTGTGTGTGTGTGTGTGTGTGTGTGTGTGTGTGTGTGTGTGTGTGTGTGTGTGTGTGTGTGTTTGTGTGTGTGATGGACAGGAATGGCCTTGGACCGTCAAAAGAAGGAGAGGCTCAGTACTCCGTGGTGCATTGCACTGGCTACATCAAAGCCTGGCCCCCTGCAGGTAAAAAAACACACTTACTCTCTCGATGCTCTTGTCTCGATCGCTGCTTAAACTCAAACGTCACCTCGCCGCACGAGTCCCCTGCTCAGAGCGAGTGTGGCCCGGTCTAACCTAAAGCAGCTGCACAGCTGTGGATCAGGACCTGGATTCAACCACAAATCCCGCATGGTTCTGGGTTCTATCCAGGGTGTGTGAGCAGAGCGGCAGGATTCAGAGCAGCGCGTTCAGATGCAGAGCAAAGCAAACATTTCACATCTTTGTCTTTGTGTGACTGCGGCGGTGGGGTGTTTTTGCAGCCTGTCTTTCGCCTGATGAATTTCCCCAACTGACAGTTCGGATGTTTGCTGTAACAACAGGCTTATGTCTCTCCTGCCGGGAACTCCTCAGAAAGTCCAGGTGTTCCTCATACTCCGCTCTCCTCTCTGCTCCCACCTGTACTCTCTGGAAGTGGAGTCATACAGCTCACATTTTCCCTCTGATTGATCCACTGTCTCTAAATATCACTTTATTTCCTAAAATGTTGCTGCGGGGCAGCGCTCGTCACATTTACTAAAGCGTAGTGGATTTTGGGAAAATTACCGCTTGCACATTGTTTTTCAATCCACACCCTGAAATTAGGTCTGAAGAAATCTATCTTTGGACAATGAAGCACTCCCTGTTGGTTTGAAACTTGGCTGCAAAAGGTTTGCCATTAGCTTCAGCAGATGTGGTCAGCCAGGATACACATTTGTTATTTCACTGTGATAAAAAATATCAGAAGACATTTCTCAAAGAACTCTGATGACTGGTCCCTGTCTCACTGACCTGCACACAGAAATCCAAAGAAAGTTTATTTTATTTACTACTTCACTGCTAATACACTCTCCCTGCTGGTCAAATTGGCCACAACAAATCCACGTTTGGGGTCACTGTCCTTGAAGATCTATATTTAAAGCATATGTCTGATGATATTCTTTATTCAAACGATTCAATGAACGTATCTTCTAGTAAGTATTGTATGTGTATCCAAAGCATCCACTGTGCCACAGAGCATCAGTGAGCTACACTGTTGCACCGGGCGGCATGTTCCTTCATTAGCATGAACACACACACTGGAGTTTAATTTGAGTCAGTGTAACATGGTACTCGACATCATTGTAAATGAGGGTCAGCTTCTTAATGATGTTTCCAGTTTAAATAAAGGTATAGTGTGTATCTTAACTGGGATCACATGTCCTGCTGCTGGAAGTAACTCAGCGGGGCTCCAAAGGTGAACGATAAAAATACAGTCACCGACTATTTTAGGAAATTACTGAGCCTTATTTTAATTCAGTCTATTTATCTTTGAAGATTTACATCTTCAAATGGAATAAACGGCTGATGGAGTCACAGGTAGGGGAGTGAAGTCAGGAAGCATTGAGACAGACTGACACATTGTTGGTTTGGAGGACTGACTGCTCTCCAAATCTCAGCCGAAGCCTTCCTGCATGATTCGTCCAAAATAAAGGAGATTTGAACTGGTTATGAAACAGCTTCTATGTGACCTACATAAACAAACGGGGTCATCAGTGAGAAGATGATTGTTTCTGCATAGTTATTCTTAATGTGGACCACAGGGTCGGGTCTGTCTGTGACGGAGTTTCTTCAAAATCAGAAGAATCAACACAAAATGAAAGTTCTTTGTAGCAGTCCTACATTTTAGAAGAATGTATTGATTAGGCTATTAGATTGAACTTTCAGATGTATCAGATATAGATTTACCTGCCTGTATGCCAGGGTTTGTCTAGATTTTTCAGAACGCTGTCGCTGAGCAGGGACCCCTACTGCATATATTATTTAATTAAGCAATATTACACAAGAGGCTGTGCTTTGGTACGACAGTGATGTGGTGAGTAATAATGATAAGTTAAAGCTCACCCTCCAGTGAAATACTGTGATTATACAACAGTTACCAACTTAAATAAAATATACAATCAAAAGATATTCATGTTTTGGGGCAATTTGCTCTCAAAAGAAACATTTCTTTGCTCGCCGTTTCTCTTCTGATCTCTGTTTCTATGGAGATACACGTGGCCTGACTAATACCTGGAACCCAGTTCACTACTCCAGCAAGTAGCCCGAGCCTTAGTAACGACCTAGCAACGTAGAAACTTTCTAGTCCCGTCAGAGCTTATGAAGATCGTGGAGTTTCCCAAACTGAATAAATAGCGCACATATAAACACTAAACTGCTTTGTTAGTTCAGTCTTGTAGTGACTAAGATATCTGCTGAAAAAGAGATTTTTCCATGGACAGACTGGCCTCCTAACTTCACATTTATTTTGAAGCTAGCGCCGTATCAGTGACTCATCGACACAGCTGATGGAGGATGATCCAAACATTTCCAGTAACTCCACAGTGTTGTAAAGTCCAAAAGTCAAAATGTATTGAACAAAGATCGATGGTATCAAAATGAACAACATGTTTTTATCAAATGAAATATTCCTCCTCATTCCAGATCAGTCGACCTTCAGTCTTTATAAAAAACATTTTCTCTGCGCTCACTGAACTGTTTGATCTCCGACGTGCTGCACACAAACGAGGTACAAACCTGTATTAACGAGGCAGTCTAACAGCTCCATAACACACAGAATATTCATTAAAGAAAGCTGAAATTGTAAATTCACATGTATTACTTTATTAAAGTACTTCCAGTGGACTTATTCGTATTTGTTTACATGTTCTATATTTCAGGATGTGACAATGTGGAGATAGCGGAGTAATACTTTTAGTGATGAGTCAGGTGTGCTGTCGTGCTGATTTGAGCACTCTCTAAATGTCTAGTTGACCAATCAGATTGCTTGGTCGGACGTACTTGTATAAAATACCATAAAACATAGGCCCAGTTTAATATGCAACATGATTACATAAGGATTCATGGGTAGCCATCATCAGTGTTGTGTAAATTATTGTTGTTTTATGATTAATCAGTCATGTAGTGGCCTCCCTGCAGTATCTCTGAGGACTGTATGCTAACTGAAGGTAAATCTTAGCCTCAGCACCAGTTCTGAGAATACACCAGTCCTCAGATGCACTCGGTGACTTCAACACACACTGTGCAGTGTTTACACAGACGGGGGATTGGAATGCACCCCCTCGGTCTCAAACCTGATGTCTAGAAGGTGAAGTGAGGTGATGGAACTGAACAACATCAAGGAAAACACGACTAATTCCCCACTCAGAACTTTAAGGTCATGGAATATTTCCAGGTATAACACACACACACACACACACACGCACAGGCCATATGTGCTTTGAGATTACTGACACATGGTTCACTTCCCCGCACTAAAAATACTCCTCTGGAATGTTGTGGACACAATACTGCTGGCAAACGGTTATCAGGCGAGGATAGCACTCATAAATAACAGATGGATAACAGAGACACGCGCAGCAGACACAAATATGTTGCACATTGAGCACTTGTGCTGACTGAAGTGTGTTAGAGAAATGTGACCACAGAGGATGGAGTCATGGTTTTTGTTTTTAATCTTTTAACTGGTCAAGAATTTGGACAAAATAACACGTCTGCTTTGTGATTACTGCATATTAAAGCATGTTTATAGACTCTTCCCTGTCATCTTTGGATGGACTGGATGTTTCCTGGAATTATACAAGTTTTTGAAGGTCATCGTAAAACTGTTTTATAATCTGCGTTTGTAGTTATAGATAGATAAGAAGAGAATCAATGCAGCAGATTGTGAGATCTCTAGCATGTCTCAAACTCCAAAAACAGTGGATCTATGCTCACCCTGTGGTTCTTAACCCCACCTGAACTCTATCTTTAACTGTAGAGATACTTTCAAATGAAACTTTTCAGTGAAAGGATTTTACTTTGAAAGGCAGCTACAGGGAGCGTTGAGTCTGAATCAACGTCTAATGCTATTTAATAGTGCCCTGTGGAAAGTTCTGTTTACACTCAGTGTTACTCACCTGAGGCCTGACAAACACACTAACTGCATTTCCTTCCTCATAAAACATTGGCCAGGTTGCAGGAAACTTAATTTAGAAACAGCTTTTTGTCGCGCAGAGAGCCCGTCTGATACTGATACTGATATTCTTTGTATATAAAAACACACTTTTTTTGCAAAGATCCCTCAAATGTGATTATCTAACAGTCCAAGTCAAAAAGTGAAACAAGCTCCACATTGATCTGTGTTTGGAAACAAGGTTAAACATTGTATGTGCGCTCCAACAGCTGTCACAGTAAAATGTGCATGTATGTGTCACTGACATTACACTGTTCATTAGAGGAGACCCTCGCTCACTGCTGAACTCTACAAGATTCAAAAGATTCAAGAGATTCAAGAGCGGCGGCCTCACCAGACCTGAACGGATTACAGCTGAATTTGTTTTGTATTCAGCTGATTTGAATTCATGCTGCACTCCGATCTCCTTTTCCTCTGACACTTCAGCTCTGTGCAAGTTTGATGGTGAAAAAAAACATCCGAATGTTCAAGTTTCACCTGAACCGATGCTCAGTGTCTTGTCATAGTTGGGGAGTGTGGTCAGGGCGCTGTTTGGATAAAGCAAATGTTCGCCGCCACACATGAGTGAACTCACTGTGGTGCCGGATGGCTTGCAGCCACAGTGTTCTTCCCATAATTTGGATTCCCGACCATTGTAGTTGTCTTTTATATCTTTTATGGGGCGGTTTATGTCCAGCACAGACCAGCTGGTACGGTGTGAGGACAGTGGTTTTCTCTTCTTCTTCTTCTTCTTCTTCTTCTTCTTCTTCTTCTTCTTCTTCTTCTTCTTCCCATGAAAGCGGTGACAGAATTGCGTCACCTGCATGCATAATACAGAATATATATCTTTGAAATCATTGATCATGTGCAGGTCTTTCTATAGATGATCAATATTATTACTAATTAGGGTTGCAAAGGGGCGTAAAGTTTCCGGTAAATTTCCAGAAACTTTTTTGGAAACCTTCCATGGGAAGTTAAGCTTGGGAATTTTGGAAATATTCCAAATCAGAAAGTCAATGGAATTATGGAAATTCCATGGGAATTCATGTGAATTTATGGGAATGAACTGTAAATTGGGGGTAATTTAAACAAACTGTATCATATCCAAACATAAATCTAAACATTTTGTTTTGTCATAAGCAGAATAAATAAAACAAAATAAAACAATTAAAAAAACATTTCAACAGATTTATTTGTAAGTAGAACTTCAACTATCAAGTTTGAATTATTTTATTGAACAATATTATGTAGTCCACGAGCTCAAATGTGTGTCTTCAATAGTCTCTGTGTGCTCTGGGCTCTAAAGTGTGGTCCAGGTACAGAAATCACCTGTGCAGGTAGGGGGCGTGGCCTCAACAGCCCTGCAGTAAGCAGTGTGCTATGTGCATGTGATTGAGGAATAGCAGATATTCAAGTGTGCCTGCATGAAATCTGGTTGTTTTAGTCAAGATTATGCTGAAATATATTTTCCCCAACTATATTTAAGTTTTTATGTTAAGGGCCAATCTTCAATTTTGTAAATTCCCCGTTTATTCCCATAAATTCCAATTAATTCCCATGGAAAGTTTCCAACTTTGAAAATTACCAGAATTTTGCAACCCTATTACTAATATTGTTCCTTTAACAGCATAGTGCTGACCTTACATATCAGTGGTCTCACTTTTTAATAGAGGTAGTTGGAGATGTATTCTGCAGACATGTTGTACTGAACATTTATGTAACTAATGAGTTGTCTCTGTCACATCAGTGTGTGTCATGCAAAGTTTGTGTTGTTGGGACAGGCAGAGGAACATGTCTAATTAAAACCGCTTATCAATGTGTTTTTCAGTTCAAATATAAAATGAGAACATTTTCCATGACCCTTTTTTCCTTGGTTTAATAAAAGCAATCATATTCCAGCATGATCATGTGAGAAATGTGATTTATATTGAACGTAAAGGAAGGCCGGCAGCTGCCTCAACCCAGCTTCAGTCGCTGAAAGCACGATTTCTGATTGATTTGATGCACGGTGGCACGGCTGCTGTGACTTAAACGCTCGGAGACGTGCCATGTTTGATGGGAGAGGTGCCATCTAAATGGAATTGATTTGTCTGTCTGGGTCTGTCTGTTTCTCCTCCTCTTTGGCTGAATTATTTGTATTATTTGACAGCGAGGAGCGAGTTTGAATATTTGTTTGAATGAGTCTGGTATTGTGGATGAAATCTATCTTGCAGCGCAGAGGCCTAATGGTAAAAACATAACTTATAAATCATCGTAGAGGAGCAGTGGCTGTGTCAGCCAGTAGATTACCTCTCACTGCTGCAAAGTTCAAGTAGCAAATGGAAAAATAAGTGGTTACACTCTGTGAGAAATGTCTGTTAAATGGCACTCATGTTTCACACACCTCTCTCTCTCTGTCATTCTTCTCCTCAGGTATGACTATACCAGATGAAGACACAGAGGCAGGCCAGACTGGAAAATACTGCTTAGTGGCCATCGGAAGACTGCAGGTGCGTGCTGACAGTTAATTGAACCTTTTTTCCAGAATGAAACACAAAAACTTTTAGAATTATAAATATCAAAATGTCCATAGAAGCTTTTGAAAGCTCCTCTATATTCATCCACTTATCATCTGTCCCTCTGTAGGCTCGGTATGTTTCAAACACTCATCATTTCAGCACATTATGACTAAATATGCTGCTACCTTCTGAGTCTGAGCTTCAAGGAGGAGAAATTCATATTTTGAAGAAAAGTGTCTGAACCACTGACAGGATATGTTAGTGGACGGAGCTACAGCTCTGAAAAGTGAAGCCACTGCAGAAATGTTTTAATCTTTCCAATGACCAACAGGGGGCAGCGCCACTGGCTGTAAAAAGTCCAATTGTATTGAGTCTTACGTAAAAATGACTGTACGTCTCACTTGATTTATGACCTCAGTTCACAGTTTTCTCATCAGTTTATGGTCTCAGTCTCTGGTTTCAAGTCTTGGTCCACACAGCATGATGTTAGCATTGTGTAAATGATGTTTCAGTTTAGAGTACAATAGACGATGAAGCAGGGTATCCTTTAGGGTGTGGATATCTCATTCAGTCATTCTCAGTGCTCAGTCTAGGCAGTGCTGATCAAATATGAATCCAGATTCTGTTCTGCAGATTTCTCTTCTCAAATGTTTGACTGTCACACAAGAAGGTCGACGTTCTGTCAAAACCAAACACCACCCAACTCACAGTACGTCACCGATAGGGTTGCCTAGGGCTGGAAAGTCTCTGGTAAATTTCTGGAAACTTTCCATGGAAAGTTAAACTCAGGAATTTTGGGAATGTTCCAAATCAGAAACTCCATGGGAACATCAATGCAAAATAAAACAACAAGGTTCGACAGATTTATTTGTAAGTAGAACTTTATCAAGTTTGAATTATTTCATCGAACAATATTATGTAGTCCACGAGCTCAAATGTGCGTCTTCAATAGACTCTGTGTGCTCTGGGCTCTAAAGTGTGGTCCAGGTACAGAAATCACCTGTGCAGGTAGGGGGCGTGGCCTCAACAGCCCTGCAGTAAGCAGTGTGCTATGTGCATGTGATTGAGGAATAGCAGATATTCAAGTGTACCTGCATTAAATCTGGTTGTTTTAGTCAAGATTATGCTAAAATATATTTTCCCCAACTATATTTAAGTTCCTTGTTAAGGGCCAGACTTCAACTTTGTAAATTCCCAATTTATTCCCGTTCATTCCCATTAATTCCTGTTAATTCCCATTAATTCCCATGGAAAGTTTCTAACTTTTAAATTTACAGAATTTTGCAACCTGAGTCACCAACCAGCTGCACGTTTTTGTCCAAATATGGTCACTTCTGGTTCCAAAAAGAACAAGATGGCAGTGTCTATATTTCCAAACTGGATTCTTCACATTGGTTGTCCACAAACAGACAGACGGGTGACGTCGATGTAGATTTACACTTTGTCTGAACACAAATGAAGAAGTGGATTTACTGCAGGACGTCTCTGATTTGATTTTCACTGGAAAACTTTTGGATTCAGTTCAAACTGACGTGAATTCAATCTGACCATGTGTTTTACTCTAAAAGTTTCATTTAGACTTCAAGGAAATAGACTATCTTGTTATTATTCATATTCATTCAATGAATTACTGTCTCTTTGATTTGCTCATTTATTTTTGGTATTTTCATTCATTTATTTCATCAGTACATTATTTTCTGTTCCGTTCAATCTCATTTTCATTTCCTCCCCTCATACTTGACGGGTAAACACTATTATAAACTGCAGCAATAGTCTATCATGAATTCTACACTGTCCACTATTAATTCATCATTAATGTTTTGTTCCAATCTCAACATCTGCCAGTCCACTGAGACTAAACTAAAACTCAACTAACTGAACTACAAGGTGCAGCTTCACTGAGCTGTTGACACCGTGCCACTGTCTTTGGTTGAGCATGGATAGTTGTGATGCCAGTCTTATTCTTATTTGTGCTCCAGCTCTCCATTTCCCTCCTTAAATGTCTCAGTCCCTCTGCCTAAACCCTGTTCTCAATGTGTGTGTGTGTGTGTGTACCGTCCCTCAGGTGACCAGCTCTCCAGTCTCCATGGATATGAACGGCCTGTCAGTGCCCACAGAGTTCCTGTCGCGTCACAACTCTGATGGCGTCATCACTTTCGTCGACCCACGCTGCATCAACGTCATCGGTTATCAGCCTCAGGTGGGATTCATAATTCATAACAGAGATGGTAGTGTTATCTGTTTTTAAGTTTCATGCAAACATCTGTTTGTCCCTTTAACGTGTTCATAGTTCACGACAGAGAATGTTCCTGAGATTGTGATGAATATTTCTGTTTTAAAGTGGTGAAAAAAACAACATGCTGGACTTGATTTGAAACATGCTCAGAGTTTGTTATCCACTCCTAATGCTCCTCATTTTCATGAATATTTCATCAGATTTCAGTTTGTTGTTTTCTGATCTGCTCCTGTTTAAATTTGCTATTGATGCAAATTCAACACTTTCCCGTGTTTACTTGTTCTGATGGATTTAGTATAAACTATTTTCTTTAAACACAAACATTCACTAATTAATTCCACCCTCCTCAACTCTGACATTTATTGGGTTGCTTCTGTCATCGGTGAAACTCAACCTCCTGAACAATTGTTTCAAATTAAAAGACTTCCAGTTGCTTGAAGGTGTGATCTCTCCCCTTCCTGGCTTGGGAAACCTTTCGGTGACTCAGCAGCGATTGAATGAAAGAAGAAGTAATTAAAGGATGGAATATGAATAATGTTTTATTTACCATGTAAACTAACAGGGTTGTGTATTACCTGACAAACCTTTACTTGTTCCTTTACTAGTCTGTAAATTCAATAAAAATGTATATTTAAAGTTGCAGGTTCCTTGCTGTGTCCACCTGCCACTTTTCAGAGGCTTCATATGTGAAACAAACACTTGTTTTCAATCATTTTGATACTAGCCTTAAGTTAATTCACTAAAGCTCTGTTACAATTACCCAGTCACGCAATGCTCTCAGATGAACTCCTCATGTTCCACATGAGGAGCAAATCGCATGACTTAGCAATACTTTGCATTATCAGCTATGCACAGAGTTACTGTGTTGACAGTGGAAATAAGCAGAGCGGGATGAAAAACACTGGGTTGCGTGCTCTGGTATGTCAAGCACATTCCTGTGGCCGGGGCGATTCGCTCATTACTTTAACGAGAACAAACTGAGTCAAAGAATTATTTTTTCATCTTGCATTATCATTCATAACAAACACGTCCTGTTTGGAAGAGCAAACCCAAACTTCACTTGTTGTTTTCCTGCAGATTGTTTTCACTGCCACACATTTATCTTTGTTTTCAAATGAGATGCCTGGCATTTCATTTATGATATCACTCGTGTTACAACATTCGCAATTACCGCTCACCTTTAAGGTTTGCACTCGGCGTTTGAATCATTTTCTCACTTCAGCTAACCTGCGTTTCAGATCTTGGAGAGACGATTTGTCTCATTTCAAAATGAGATGAAAACAAAGAAAGAAAAAGAGTTGGAAGTCACGGTGGTTCATTTACCACACAATGACAAAACAATTCAGCTTCATCTGTTAGCAATATTAGTCTGAGGCTCCAGAAGTATCTTTAATTTTGAAATTGTTTAGTGTGCACTCTAAGTGTACCAGCCAAGTACAAGTACTACCACCATTACTACAACTGCTTACTACCTTTTAAAGATCTGTTGCTGACTAATAGTTAATTTAACAGGAGAAATGTGTATGTGTATGTGTATGAAATATGTTTATTTTCTGTTTGCTTGTTTATTCAGTAAAGTGAACTCTTTATTTCACAACTGACTGCTGTGTTGTCCTGCAGGACCTGCTGGGGAAAGATATTCTGGAGTTCTGCCATCCTGAGGACCAGAGTCACCTGAGAGAAAGTTTTCAACAGGTAAGACCAGAGTATAGTCTGACATATTCCTATACTCTTATAGAAACTGCATTTTCATTTAGTCAGGAGGCATTAATGAACTTTGAAATAACTCACGGCCATACAGATTCAGATGTGAGCCACATGTGGCCTCCCCTTGCTGATCTGCTCCCCAGTGGGAGATTGTTACATAGAGTACAAACCATGACAGGAAAGCTTGGCCATCTCAAGGTGATGACCTGGAGGACCTGTGTGGATTCATCTCTATGAACATACAAACAGGAATATGAATGCACAATCTGTAGGTGAGGCACCAAAAGTGTTCTGGTTTCTGTTTGTTAGTACTGGTATTAAAAAAAACATACTCTGTCTCTCTTTGGGTCACCAGCTTCACAGAACACTGGTGATCCTGTCTCATGAAGTCTCTGTTAACACTGAGCTTCACAGCTTGTTAGTCGCTACGTTCTGAGATAGAATCAGAAGCATGAAGTAATTAGATGAGATAAAGTAGAACCCGCAGGAAGTATCGCTTACAGCAACAGTTAAAAGTGAAATGTAAAGAACATAATAGCCTGACTAGAAGATAAGATAAATAAGATAAATAAATTATTTATGGCTAAAGAAGCTTTAGCTATAAATAATTTTTCAGTTATTAAAAGTAAGGCTAAGGCTGAAAATAAGTGTAGATATTCATGGCTACAGACTGTGTGCACATTTAGATACAAACAGGAGACAGTTAAAGTATGAATTTGCTTTTTGTGGGGGTTGTTTGTGGGGTTTTTTTCTGAAAAATTATAATTAGAGATGCTTCATTTAGTACGAGCTGTAAAAGCTAAAAAGAAGTGGATGCAGGATCAGATCCTTTCATATTAGGTTCAGCTTTCAACAAGAGTCATAAAATATTTAAAATAGCTACATCCAAATATTTAATCTATTATCACAGTCTGTTGGCTGAGAAGGCAGAAACATTAATTAATATTCACAATCTATACATACAACCTGAATATGAAATAATTATGATTCAGATTAATTTACAAATTAAATTAAATATGTATCATCCCCATTTTGTTCTTATTACTATTAGGTTGATATGCTTAAATTATTGATATAATATACATAAAAGTTAAACTAGGAGATTGAAACGTTTGAAAGTGACGCAGTTAGATCAACTCAGCATGATGTTGTTTACTGTTGAACTAGAAAACCACACTATTCACTTAGTGGTGTCACAAGGTGGTGGTCCTTTAAATTCACCATCTTTTGCTGAGTACGGACAATAGTTTGCAGAGAGCACATTAACCAACGATAAACATGGTGGTGCACACATCAAAAATGAGCTCAGCAAATCTGTGTATTATCTGTATTTTATCAACCTGGAAGTGCAGTGCATGCAATCCAGAGCTGGATAATGGAACCCAACTCTTGCATATCACTCCCCTCTACAGATACTACACAACACATCACAGGACACAAATACAAAGTTCGATAAACACTTGTCACTCTCAGCAGCTTGGTGGTAAATTTCAACACCAGGAATGTTTTTCTTCTCTGCTCACTGTGGAAACCTCTGTCTCTCATCCAGTTCATACACAAATGACCATCCATCAACACTGTTATTATTCAAGTATATTTTACAAGTAGCTTGTCTCTTAGCAGACATGCTGCTTCATCAAGTATCTTTGAGTTTGGTTGGATTGACAGGAGTGCTGAATAATTAGCTTCACAGAATATGCTTTTTTGCACCTGTCAACTATTTAGCCTTCTCAGTCCCCAATAGAGTTTATTTTTATTATAAGTGGGTCAACTGCAATTCTCTTACATGTCACATGACAGTGTGTAATATTCACAACTCGATTAGGTGATTAGAAAAATATCTAGTTTATTTGATCTGATTTATTTAGTCTGGTCATCTAGTTTATTTGATCTGGTTATCTAGTTTATTTGATCTGGTTTATTTGATCTGGTTATCTAGTTTATTTGATCTAGTTTATTTGATCTGGTTTATTTGATCTGGTTTATTTGATCTGGTTATCTAGTTTATTTGATCTGGTTATCTAGTTTATTTGATCTAGTTTATTTGATCTGGTTTATTTGATCTGGTTATTTGGTTTACTTGATCTGGTTATCTAGTTTATTTGATCTGGTTTATTTGATCTGGTTATCTAGTTTATTTGATCTGGTTATCTAGTTTATTTGATCTAGTTTATTTGATCTGGTTATCTAGTTTATTTGATCTAATTTATTTGATCTGGTTATTTGGTTTACTTGATCTGGTTATCTAGTTTATTTGATCTGGTTTATTTGATCTGGTTATCTAGTTTATTTGATCTGGTTTATTTGATCTGGTTATTTGGTTTACTTGATCTGGTTATCTAGTTTATTTGATCTAATTTATTTGATCTGGTTATTTGGTTTACTTGATCTGGTTATCTAGTTTATTTGATCTGGTTTATTTGATCTGGTTATCTAGTTTATTTGATCTAGTTTATTTGATCTGGTTATTTAGTTTATTTGATCTCTTTTTTTGATCTGGCTATCTGTTTTGTTGTCAGAGAGACTGCCTATTGACCTATTTATCAGCAAAACAGCTTTATTTTGAATTCATGGCTAAACACACTCCCTCCTCCCTCTCCTTGTCTGTTCTGTGGTCCCGGCTGTCTGTGTTGACTGAAAAGTTCTCCATGTCTGTGATCATCCTCAGAAGTTTCTCAGTCATTCTGGATCTATTTCACATTGGGAAGAAGGGCAGTGATTTCATTACTCAGGCTGACAGCCAGCAGAGTGATTGGTTCATACGAGGACATTCAGGAGCACAGTATTGGTACTAACTATGCTACACAGAGTATGTAATAGAGCTGAAACTTAGAAACCACGGTTATTAAAATGTAAATAGCAGCTAATTACACTGTTTAAGATTCTCCCTTCAGCCAGGTGAAGATGTAAAACCTCTGTTCTTGGTTCAGGGATGACTGTTCTTCTGGTGTTGACTTACCAAATAAATCCCTAAATATACAACTATGAAGACAATAATCCAACAGTAAGCTGACAAGTCAAATAAATCTGTTTTTCACAGATGGTCAAGAAATATCCCCGTCAATGGTGTCATCAAGTATCTGTGACTATAAGCTGAGTGCTAAAATGTACATCAGTCCATGTTTTAAACATTCTATGGTCACAACTAATTCAGTGTTTCACTGTCAGGTGAACACACTGGAAATGGTCATCTAGTTTTCAGAGTAGACCCAGCTGGATAATTAATACATATTAGAAACAGTGATATTAACAGTGTTTTTTTCTCCTCTGCAGGTGGTGAAGTTGAAGGGTCAGGTTCTGTCGGTAATGTATCGTTTCCGAATGAAGAACAGGGAGTGGATGCTGATCCGGACCAGCAGCTTCACCTTCCAGAACCCATACTCTGATGAGATAGAGTACATTATCTGCACCAACACCAACGTCAAGTAAGTTCTTCATGCTCACCCACATCCCATTTTTTATTTAGTGTTATTTTTGGTGTTCTCAATCTATTTTTTATGTGACACTAAAAAATCAATCAACCTGTCACCTTGTTATAATGTCATCATATACTGTCTGAGACCACTAGTCAAGATACTTGTTTTGAATGTAGAGCTGTTGTGTTCATTCCAAATGATACTATCAGCTGAACAATTGTAGAGAAAAGTGGAATCTTTGAATTGGTATCTGGTTTGTCTCCCCTTATTTGATGTCAGCATGCACTCTAACTGGCATGGACTCCGCAAGATGGTGTAAAACCTGATAACTCATGTTATCATGACTTGACTGCGTTTCCAAAAGCTTCCTGTGACGTCACAGCACACTTGGTTTTCTCAGTCTTTCTCAACCCCCATAATTGTTCAGTGGGGTTGCGGTCAGGTGACTGAAAGTTAATGACAGTCAGGACTCCTTTGGTCTACTTTGGTTTTTAAGTAGTTCTTGCAAAGCTTTGAGCTGTGTTTGGGCTCATTATCCGGCCCCATTAAAAGCTATTTGGATTCGCTAACTAAAGGTGTAGCACAAACAGATGTAAGGTATGTATGCATGTAACGTACAGCAAAACAAACCTCGACAGGGTGATGCAGGCGAATTAAGGGTTTCTCTCAATCAATTGTTGGAACAGTGGAAAGACAAACCAAGGTTTTGGTGAGTTTTTGTTGTTTCTGAAGTTTGAATTAAGTGTTAGAATGTTACGAGATAAAAGTAACTGTTGACTGTTGACACAGGTTTCCTTTGAGGGAGGCTCTATGAGGAGTTGGCCTTCGTTTTAGCTGAGTATCTGGTCACAGCAATGGGGTCATCTGAGATGTTGAACAATACAGCTTTGTTCCATGGTGTCCATGCTGTCATTTGTTCATGATGTGACACGTACACACGTTTGAACCTAAATTCAGTAGATCCTGGAGTTCATCTGCTCTGTTTTGACCTGAGATGTCAGCGACTGCCATTTCTCACCTCGCTCTGCGTTCAGCATCAACACTCTACCGCCTCAGCAGTCAGGAATAATATTGACGCTATCCACACTTTTGAAAAGAAGCAGTGTGAGTCCCCGGACAGTTCAACAAATCAGGGATACTATTTACATACTTTTATTGATTCCCATGTCATTAACAAGGTGTTAAATGGAAGGTGTGGCGTCACAGTGCCAGTAAATTTGGCGGCTCTGCTCTGCTGCTTCTTTTTGTAACTCGTACAGCTCAGCTCTGAAATACAAGTATACTACACCAGAGGATTAGTGTGTTACTGTAGTGTGACAGGAGATAAGCAATAGTGACAAAATAAAAAGTCAGAAGTGTTGGTGCTCTCAGAAGATATAACAACACTCCAGGGTTAAAGATCAGGGCAGGTCCCAGTCATCAGGTCATCTCCTGTTGGTGGAACACATGAGATGAAAACTCTGAACTGAATATCTGTAGTGACAGTCTGTGGCAGTAGGGGGCAGTGGTGTTACTGTTGAGTTAGTCAACAGTTCAGTGTGCATACACAGAGTAAGTGTGCGCCGATGATGGATTCTGTTAAACCCGGTGACACCGCGTGTCCAGGTCCTCCTGCTCTCAGCTGTCATCAGCACATGGAATCATAGAGACTGATGTGATGGTCAAGCGGGAGCACAGGAGGGAATTCCCTCATCCTGCTGAGATCACAGTGCAGCAGTGAACTGTGTGTTGAACGTGTGCAACCTCTGTGCGGTGCATATTTCTCATCACGTGACACATCACTTCTCATCATTTCATTCATGTTGAATATGAAGAATTATTATTGATCATGATTTGACTCCATAGAGTCAACATGATACACTCTCTGTTTCTGGATTCTTCTCTGAACCAAATAGCTTCTTTATTCGTGTGGTTGAGAAATGACAGTATAGTTGTGTGATGTTTCATCACATCTGCTCTGATAAATACACTTATAATTTTTCAGACCTTCCATCTGGACTTTTCAGTAAGGAATGTGATTTATCTATGGCGTTTTTTTCCTATTTTGTTTGGTCAGTTGATTTTGAATATGTTTATTTTTTTAACTCAAATGAATCTCTGACAGCATTCCAGTCACAGACAACATTTCTAGCCTGTTAAATTTCTTCGCTCAGTCAGAAATGGGACCATTTGGTTGCCTAATGGGATAATACACCGAGCCGGCAGCGAGCTGTTGGTGTGAAAGCACGGTGTCGGTGGTAAATAGTGCTGCTGGTGTGTCCGGTGCTCCTTCCATTATATTTCTGTGCAGCAGCTGATCACAGCCCATCGACAGCCAGCTGCCACAGCCAAACTTGTTGTGCTGGTCTGTGAGCAGCCGGAGCATGGAGCTCATTTCCATCAGAGTTTGCTGCAGTGAATGTGAGGATGTAACAACCTGCTCCTGTGCCCTCGCTGCTGTCTGTCAGTCACATCTTTGTACATTATGTACATGTTGGCATGAGTGTACACACACACACACACACACCAACTGATTCATACACGGCCAGGATATTTAATATTGAGTTGCTTGAAACAGTTGCATATTATGTTATCATTTGAAAAAAAGGTGTTATCACATTTTCAAATTGTTTTTCTCATCAAAAATCTGCCTGTGTGTGCTGCAATGTAGGATTTTTGTGTATACTCCATATTCCTTCAATATTTAGTATTCATTGTTTTTCACATCATTTATTGAAAGCAGTCACATGAATGCCCTACTGCAATGATTTATATAAGACAGAGCGCCTGAGGTGAAAACAATTATTTACACTCTACAATAAGAAATTTGTGCACTCAAGTTAATCATTAATAAACACAAATGAAGTAATTTATGTTCTCCAATGAACAGTTTGACCCCTGACACCTGCCTGACTTCATAAACATGCAACGTAATTAAGGTCATCCGTTAATGAGCAGCAGAAACAGCTGGTCGATAATATTTTTTGTCAGTTATTATTGTTGATTATTATTGATTATTTCACTCTCCAGGTTGACGTTCTCTTTCTGAACACACTCCTCCCAGCCCGTCTCTCTCGTGTCAGGGTGTAGGCGTCATGTTTAACCGCCTTCTGACTGTTGGAGCCAAAGTAACACCACCTGTGTGGGCGTGACAGCAGCGCTTTGGGCTCCCACGGCCTCGTTATCTTTGTAAAGAGCGTTCAGCACATCTCAAAACATTACCGCCAATAGTTGGAACAGCTGCGTGGCATTTGTTGTCTTTCACACATCGGTGGCATGTCGTGTTTATTCTCGTGACAGAGTTTGTTAAAATTGTTGCTTTTCCCGCTGGACGTGCAGCGTGGTGCAGGTTGAAGCCGGACACGCTGACACTGTTAGTGCGATGTGGTGGTGAGACGGAGTTGCCTGCATGCTCCTCTCCTCTCACTTCCCCTTCATCATTTTGAAAGAGCTGTGCCCAGGTGTATTTAGGGGAATATTTAATATTTTATGTGCTTCAGAAATAGTCTGAGAGTTTGTTATTTGAATCATAAATTCATAGATTTTGGTTATTCTGTTGGATTTCATAACATTGTGAGGAGAGTGTGTGTGTGTGTGTGCACTGCAGGAAAGGTCAGTCTAAATGTACTATTATTCACTCCATTCATTTTTTATACATCATCTTTAATTCCAGGTGTCTCCTCCACGATAATAAATCAGCAAGAATGATGGAAAAGAGCACAGAGGGGAAGTGTTTTATCATGGCGTGTTTGAACTAAACAAACGGTCCACTTTGTGCTTTCTGATGAATAGAAAATTGAAAAGTGTGCAGCGAGAGCTCTCGGACTCCTCGTGTTGACTGTTTTGGTCTTGAAGTGAAGCAATCCAGAGCTATTAGAGCAGCGGGGTGTTTCATTTCACCAAGCTCTCACAGAAATATACTTCCAGCCTACGGCATTCAGAACACGCCGTCCACGCGAGGTATTTCAAAATTAGATGGTTCTGTGTGCCGATAACAAATGGAGCTCGAGTTGACTGGTGGATCAGTACTGCTGTATTAACAGAGGCTGAGTATGATTAACCAAACCTCCCACGTTTTTTTTCCACGGGACACACCCAGCATAGGCGTTGATCCTGCTGTGTGGAGGTGTGAAAGTAGGCGTATCTCTCTCTCTCTATTCTCTACGTGAACACCCAAGTGTAACATACGTACGCCTTCAAGGTGAGACAGTCTGAAAATGTGCGTCATTATCCATATTTATACGATTCATTACATCTTACCCCTCTGTCGTGTCAGCGATTTCATCCCAATTTCAAGTGTCACTGCTCAGGACAGGTGTAAATACCTTTAGACATTTTTGTATATCAGAGTTCATCTCTGGCAGACGGGGTGCAGAGCTCAGACATCCAGGAGCTCAGAGCTGGTTCAGGTATCAGGTTAGCGTCCCTCCCTGTGGAGGTATTCCAGACACTGGGAAGAGTCCCCAGATCAGACCCAGAACACTCTGGAGGGTTTCCTGTCTGGTCTGGGAATGTCTTCAGATCCCTGAGGAGGAACAGGAGGACGTAGCTGAGTGAAGGGCACCTGGATTACTTTACAGCCTTTGCAATGCAGCTCTGGAGCACATTGTAATGTGCAGCTGCTAAAGTCTCTAGCCTGAGGCTCTTCTCACAGAGGTTTCACCTGTCACTGGGTTTATATGGACGTCCAGCACTATATTTATATGTAGAAGCCATTTTATATTCTGTCATACACCAAATGAGAATGATTGTATGAAATTGTTTGAGATGTAGTGATAAATCTGACACAAAAGTGCTGAACAGATACTGTCAGCAGAAAGTCCACGAACAGAAGTTACAGACAGACAGACAGACAGGCAGGCAGGTCAGTTCAGTTCATAGTTAGTTGTCTGTTGGTGAGTTCTTTGAACACATCATGCTCAGTAAAGTGCTGTCTGTCTGTCTTGGTTTGATTTTCCCATGTGGGTCCATTTAGCGCTGATGATGCAGGATGACATCACTAGAACTGTCCAATGAGTGAGTCACCTGTCAGGCCATGTTTATAACTACTGTTCTGTTTGTAATAAGTCAGCAGGAACTAAAAAAACACTGTAGTTTTTTTTTGTTGTTGTTCCTGATGAACTGAAGTGACCTGATGTGAATGTTTAAATGATATTCTACACAAACATTCATGACGTTCATCCGTCTCTTCCTCTTGGTCTTCTCTTCTTGGAATGAAATACATTTCCCAGATAGCATGGCAACATTGATTCAATGTTCAAATTCCATCAGAATCATCATTTTTGTTGAGGTTCAAGGCTAGATAACATTGAATCAATGTTGATAATTCTCTGCTTTTTCAATGCTGAGAAGAGAAACATTGAATCAGTGTTAATTCAATGTTGGTTCAGTGTTGATTCAGTGTTGGTCTGCTATCTGGGGATTGGTTTAATTAATGTTATTTCAGTGTTGGTTCAATGATAAAACGGCGATTGATTTGAAGTTGAACTAACATTGATTGTCTGTCTTGATCTATTTTTCATCATTGAAATAACTTTTATTATTTCAGGGTGCAAACCTGATGAAAAATCAATGTTATATTTGTGTTGAGCAACGTTGATTCAATGTTGATTCAATGTTGGGTTATTATTAACTTATTGTTCATTTATCGTAGGCAGCTTCAGTTCAGTACCGTGCCGTGTGTGTCGGTATGTGGTCTGAGGTGCTGATGCTGTGTATACTGTGTTGTGTTTTGCAGGCAGCTCCAGCAGCAGCAGCAGGCAGAGCTGGAGGTTCACCAGAGAGATGGACTCACTGCCTACGATCTTTCCCAGGTAGCTCTCTGCTTTACAACCACTTCACGGCGTACAGTAGCCGGTTAGAAAGATGCCTGCAGGCCTTTTTCTCTTTGCTTGGATACTCGGATAAAAAGCTAACCCTCGAATTCACACCAACAGTATTTGGATGGAATCCCAGCTGTGAGACACATTTTGGACTTGTGTGTGTACAGACGCATTGATTGTTTGTGGTCATGTTTCTCGTGTTTTCTCTTCACCCCCGCCCTCAGGTGCCCGTGGCCAGCGTCAGCAGTGGAGTCCACGAGGCAGGGAAGAACATCGACAAGACAGATGCCCTGTTCTCTCAGGAGAGAGACCCCCGCTTCGCTGAGATGTACACCAGCATCTCCGGATGTACGACACACACAAATACACAAACATCTGCATACGCCACATAGATACCTCCTTCTTATTGTTTCTATCATGCTGACCTCGGTGCCTGTGTTTGTGTGTGTGCAGCTGGAGATAAGAAGATGATGGTTCCCTCCTCTACAGCTGGAGGACAGCAGCTGTACTCTCAGAGCTCTCCCTTCCAGCAGGGACACTCTGGGAAAAGCTTCAGGTACACGTCAGTGATGTGTGTCAGTGCATGTGCTGCTCAAATCTGACAAACTTACTCTCAGGACAGCAAAGTATATCTATCTTAAATAGTCTATATAAAATGACCACATGGAAAGGCATATGTCTCATTAGCAGCCGCCATCTCTCTCCATCTTCATGATTCTTCGTCACATGGTGCGCCGCAGCCAAAAGTCTTTCCAGAGTCTGAGTCTGGAGTTTGTTTTGAGCACTCGACGGTGCTTTTGTGGCTCTCATCTGTAGACTGTCTCTTCACTGTTTGACATGATTCTTGTGCCAGTGGTTAAAGAGGTTAGCGGTGTCTGAGTGTGTTGGGTTGTGTCACGCCATGGTTTTCTGCTCCGCGTCACACTTTTCATACCCAAACCACGTCCACGTGACAGAAGTGAGCCACTGTTTTAGGTGTGAGGGTGGCCGGAGTGCTTCTCCTGTTCTGTGTCACGTTCACGCTCCTCCATGTTTGTTTTTGTATGCAAATGTTCTGCCCGCAGTCTGCATCTATGACGTGCAACACAGAGCGAAAATGATGGAATATATTGCTGTAAAGATTTGTGACATACATGACAGCATAATGTGAAGACGTTTTTCTGTGTATGCATCTATATATAGCAGTGTGTCTGTGGGGAAATGTGAAGCCTGAGTTTTAGATGTCATTCTTTTTGTTTCGTGTGTTTGTGCACACAGTTCCTCTGTGATCCACGTCCCCGGCGTCAACGACATCCAGCCATCGGGCTCGTCTAATCAGAATCTAGCTCAGATCACCAGACAGCTCAACCCGGGCCAGGTGGCGTGGTCAGGCAACCGGCCCCCCTTCTCTGGACAGGTAACACACACACATAAAGTAACACACACATGCAAAACCATCGCTGCACCACTGCATCAGTAATAAAGTCTCAATGGTTGCTGTGATTGCCAAACTCATTTTATCGGCTCCTTTGCACCTCAAGTTCCTGTCTCTGGTGCCGGTTAACAGATGGACTTGTCTTATTTGCCATGTTTTATGCGTGTGTGTATATGTGTGTGTTGTGAGCATAAGGCTCATCTGTCTCCCACACACACACACACACACTTGTCAGGTCATTCCACTGGACTGAATTCTTTGTTGTTCAGTCACCTCTAAATGCATCACGGTAACGTGAGCCACGTGATATGAGCGGAAAAGAAGATTGAATGTTTTCAGCAGCTGTAAACACAGCAGACGCAAAGAGCTAACATCACACGGGCTCGTCATGCATCCTGGAAAAAAACAGACTAACCTGCAATTCTGCCAAACAGTTGCCCAATATTGGAAAAGCCAATTTGGTCAAACTATTCTGGAAAACACTTGAGCTGTTTTGAATGAACGAAAGAAGAATCAGCACAAAGTTATCAGGATGTTTTTGAAACTGAAATCCACAAAATCCTGCAGACATTTGAAGCTGACAGCTGTGAACTGAACACACACTGAACATATATTTTTCATCTATAGAAGAATGAATATGAAGTGATTTAACTCAGTTACAAAGAATGTTCATTCCATGTCTCATAAAGGAATTAATAAGTCATCACAGGCTCCGTTCACACTGCTCACTTCTGATTTACGCCATCGTACAGAAGTAAACATGGAGGCCACTGAAGCCAGCGTGTACGCTTTTGTTTATTATTTGATGAGCAGTGGAAGCCAGTGAATTCATGAGCAGATGATAATGAGGATGAGGAGACAGAGACACACATTTTTTACTGATTGGCAATGCCTGCTGCTTCTGTACAGAGGTGTGTGTGTGTGTGTGTGTGTGGAGTCAGAGTAAACACTTATGAGGTTTACCGCTTCACTGTCCCTCCACTGACTCATCGCAGCTGTCCTCCAGGCTTGTTTTCCATGAGTGCAGAAGTGTGACGTAAAAGTCGCCTGAATTCACTGAACCTGAGGTCACATCGCAATAATCACACCTGTATCTGATTTGGATCACCCAATCAGATTTGTAAAAATCAGATTCCACACAATCTTCGTCGTCACATGAGCAAAGAAATGGAAGCTAGATTCAGACCTGATGTGATGCGAGTGTACTGACCTGCTTTGTGTTGTGTTGTTGTGCTGACTGTACAGTTACAGCCCTGATGATGCTGTATATGTAACCAGTGTCTGTTGTCTCTCCAGGCCAGTAAAGCCCAATCCAGTCCATTTGGTATCGGATCTGGCCACAGCTACCAGACTGACCCGGCCTCCTACAGTCCCCTGTCATCTCCGGCCACTTCCTCCCCCAGCGGCAACGCCTACTCAGGACTGACAAACCGCAGCACAGCTTTTGGTGAGCTCTCATTTGTTACTGGGTGATCTATATAATACATGCACCTATATGTTTTTATGGTTTTAACCTCTTAGCATCGCCACCCTCAGGCTGAGGACCGCTGCACTAAAACATCTTATGAGTCAGGGCTTGACAATAACATCCAACCACCATATTACTCAAAATACATATATTATACATTAGTATATATCACAATCTTGCAAATGTTTACAAAATTTGATCTAAAGTAATCGATTAAATTTTATCATTACACGGCTTTGTTAAATACTCCATTCTGATTGGTCAGTTACAGCATTCCACGGTCTGTTATTTGTGTGTAGCAGGCCGTTGCTATGGATACCAGACTGTTGCTGTGGACGCAGTACTGTTAGATAGATAGACTGTGTAGGACAATAGTGGATGTTTTTTAATCAATATTTTGTATCAAATGATTGAATTTAGTATCAAACTTGTAAGTTTAACAGTAAGTAGTGTGTAAAAATGCCCTACAAGGTGATTCAAGACCCCTCTGCATGCTGTACATTAACCCTGACTTATATTATATATCAGACAAACCTTTGAATATGTAAAACTAACATTTAACCTGTACATAGTGTTCATTTGACAGCAGTAAAAATACCCTTCATGTCATTCTTTTAACCTGAAACTTGATGACTTTTCCTAAAGTGACCCAAAATACACAAAAATGAAAATATTTAAAAATGTTATACTTTTGTACAGGTGCTACAAATTTTAGTACATTGAGGCTGTTCCGGGTCAAAGTTGACCCAGATCTATTGAGATGGATTTTAGAGCCACCAGTGTGGGCCAAATCAAGGAAAGTGGTTGTTCTGGGGAACCTTGAAACAGTCACACTGTATATTCTATGTCTGTGTGTATTTTGTATGGGACAGTGGTGACAGAGTTCAGGGGGGGCCTCGACACAGTCTGTGTTCCCACCATAGGTGGCCAGGTTTCTGCAGGGACAGACACCTGCTGCTCTTTGAAGGGTCAGGGGGGAACCTCGAAACAGTGACAGCATAGGCCATATATGGTAAACAAAGGTCATACAGAGGTCAGAGGGTGCCTCGACACAGACACTCACACCTGCACCTGCAATGTAACAACATGTTCTAAAAATAGACAAATTAGAATCAATTTGTGTGTGTGTGTGTGTGTGTGTGTGTGTGTGTGTGTGTGTGTGTGCTACATTTAGTGTAATAAATAAACTCATAAACCTGAATTCAAGTCTCTCTTTTAAGAGCTAAATATTAGCCTTATTAACTCTGCATAGAACACTTCAAACATGACAGAACTCATCAAACTGTCTTTTCACTGTTCCAACAATCTCCAGCTCCGGTTTGGCTGACATAAATCCTCAACTGACAGAGTGAGGTGTGGAAATATTCTGATAAATTTACTGTTTTTGTCAAAGGAGTCTGAAGAGAGCGTAGATAAGCACTTCAGTTCAGTCAGAGCAGGCAAAGTAAAGAGGTGAAAATACTGTAAATATTGGCACTAATCTATATTAAAATATAGATTTTTTAGGTGTGTAAATGAGTTTTGCTGCTCTGTCATCCACAGCAGGTCACTGCTTAGTTTCTGTGTCAGTACTCATGAGGGAGCTGTCAATCAAAACATGATCTGCCACGCCTACAGTGTTTAGAAATGGTGTGATCAGCAGAATGAGCTGTTTTTTAATAGTTATGAAAGATTCAATCAACTTCCACACACTGTGCTTCCAAAATATAATGAATAATATTCACAAGGGGAGAAGAAAGATTGTTGGTATCGTCAGACCTCAACTAACACCACATTATATGCCCAATTTTCAATTCAGTTAGGAAAGATGTTTCTCTGCTCTCGAGCCTTACTGGATTATTTTTGTCCTGGTGTGGAGGTAATTACATGGATGGGGAAGCAAAGCAGACAGAGCCAAAGTCAGTCATTAACGCTTCCATCCACCATTAATATACATCATTCTCCATGGCCTTCAAAGCTTTCTTCTCACCTCACACTGCGCTAACAGCCTTTTTATGAGTTTCATGAATAATACAGCGAGGTTGCATCTGAGTGCTTCTGAACACTACTTAATAAAAAAAGTCTTTCTGCATTGACAGGCTGGCACAAAAAGTCATGTCATATTGCCTGCGTTGAGTGAATAGTAAAATGCTGAGCGTCATTAAATCCTGCTTCAGTCCGCCTGCTCAGAACCTGAACAGCAGCATGTGAGAGAATATATTTGTTGTGCTCGACCACAAGCGTGAGCGAGTGAGTGTGCTGCTAGGAGACTCTGACATCATCAGCGCTGTGGAAGGCGCACGCCTGTTGATGTGACAAAGCTGTTTGGACTTCCTCCGCCCTGGTGTCGCGATGAAATAGTTCAAATTCGCGATTTTCTCAATGACCGGTGTACTTGGCCTGGAAGGGCGAACCCAAAATAGGCATTAATGCTAAGACTTGGTTCCCTTGACTAAACTCCCGCCGCTCTGTGTGGCAGTCATAATTTTTTTTCATTTTGCTCTGCAATTTATCCCGTGCCCTACCACCCGCTACGAACAAACAATGCCGAAACCCATTCACATAATCGATCAAATTTCTTGGCGGCTCAGCATCCACCTAGTTATCTTTTAACACAGCCAAAGGGCCCCTCTAGGTCGTTCGGACTGAAACCAGTACCCTCTTGTATGGCCTCCCTCGCAGCCAACATCAGCCACGGGAGCCCCTCTTCCCAGTCTCGATCCAGCTCAGTGCAATAAGCACGCAGGAGAGACTTGAGAGTCTGATGAAATCTCTCCAACACACCCTGACTCTGCGCGTGGTAAGCCGACGAGTGACTGTGCTTTATGCGCAAGGATCTCAACATTTGACCAAACATGTGAGAAGAAAAATTCGATCCTTGGTCACTTTGGATAACCTTCAGGATGCCAAAAACCGAAATAAACTGAGTCAGTGCCCTCATCACGGCTTTAGTTGTAAGGGACCTTAGCAGGTACGCTGCCGGATACCTGGTACTTTGGCACATAACTGTCAGTAAATACTTACAGCCAGATTTAGCGCACTCAACGGGCCGACACAGTCCACCATCAAGTACTCAAAAGGTTGGCTTATGGCAGGGATCGGTTGCAGGGGAGCAGACTTCACACACTGATTCGGCTTGCCCGTTAATTGGCACACATGACATGTTTTAATATATACGGCAACATCTCTTTTTACGCGCGGCCAAAAGAAATGTTTCAAGATGTTTAGATAAGTTTTCCTGACACCAAAATGCCCACTCTCGTCGTGTGCCACTTTAAGGATCAGAGGACGAAATTTAGTCGGCACAACCAATTGAAAAACAGCATCCCCCACACAGTCACTATCCAAAACAACCCATTTCCGAAACAGCAGTCCGCTGCACAAAAAGTAGCCACTGGCTGCACTCTTTATCTCAGCAGCAGACAAAACACGACCAAATAATTCCTTTAGGGAGGAATCACAGATTTGCTCCTGCAACAACTCACTCTGTGGCACTGACAGTGGAAAATCAGACAAGGACGGACCCTCAAAATCAACGCCACCAAGCTCCCCATCAGATAACCCAGCCTCAGCCTTACTCATTGTGCGTGTAACCACACAGGCTGAAAGAACCTCAGATACCTCACTGGAGCTCCCATCAGAGGCAGTATTAACCAGATAGAGAGTAACAACAGGTGAGGGAGGAGCACCAGCCCAGATACGGCCGCCAGCCAAGCCACTGCCCAAAATAAAATGAACCCTCTTAATAGGCAACACCGGCGGCACTCCCGCAGCTATCTCACCCTGCACGAGCTCACAATCCAGGACCACCTTGTGCAAAGACACGGGTAAAACAGTCAACCCCATCCCCCGACTGAGGATACGGTCCCTGCTGTCCGTCTCTACGGACAAAGGCAGCACAGACTCGATCATATAGGAATCATATGCCCCTGTGTCCCTCAAGATTGTAACCGGGACTTTAACATCGCTACCCACAAGCGACACAAAACCACTTCTAATGAAAGG
Organism: Sciaenops ocellatus; assembly: GCA_033000465.1. Taxonomy (NCBI): domain Eukaryota; kingdom Metazoa; phylum Chordata; class Actinopteri; family Sciaenidae; genus Sciaenops; species Sciaenops ocellatus. The sequence goes on along the minus strand of CP136888.1, from coordinate 2,669,250 downwards.
AGCGTATGCCTCCAGAACATCCGGCTCACAGACAGAGGGAAACACCTCAGAAACACAGCCAGTAACTACCGGAGGAGCAGCCGCCGCCAGCTTAACATTAGAATTGCTCCCCCTATGCTTAGACTGCAATACAGGACAATCAGCCTTCCAATGGCCCTTCTCACGACAGTAGTTACAGCTTCTACTGCTGTCAAAATTGCTCCGTGAGTGAGACTCAAATCTAAACAGGCCAGGCTTCCCGGAACGCGTCTGGTCAGCCGCCGCAGCACCTTGACTGTGTCCACCCCAGCCGGAATCATCGCGCCGGGCGTGCGCTCTCTCCCACCGCCCTTATGGAGCAGCACATACTCATCTGCTGACACAGCCGCTTCTGCAGCAGAGGCGATCTTCTGTTCGTTAATATAGGTCGCAATACGACCAGGCAGCGTGTTCTTAAACTGCTCCAAAATTACTAACTCACACAAGTCATCAAAAATAGTGATATCAAGCGCAGCCAACCAACGTTTAAAATGGGTAGTTAAATAACGAACAAATTCAACATAGGTTTGGCCACTTCTCCTTTCCCAAGCCCGGAAACGCTGGCGATACGCCTCAGGCACAAGCTCATAGGCCTTCAGCACGGCACATTTTATTTTAAAATAGCTACAGCTATCAGCTGCGATCAAAGACAAATATGCCCCCTGCGCCTTACCTGTGAGGATGCACTGGAGCAGCAGAGCACCGTCCTCATCAGACCAGCCCCTCGCCGCAGAAACACGCTCAAACAACACAAAAAACGAGTCAGGATCCTTCTCATTAAATGGTGGCAACAGCCGCAAGTTGTTTATGTCAAAGGGCCGCGCACCGACCCCAGGCACCTGCCCACCTTGACTCTCAACAGCCCACTTGCCATCCTTACCTAGAGACAGACGATAACACTCCAGCTCCAACTTTGCCTTCTCTGTCTGCTGGCGGATCACCTCCAGCTCAATTTGTTTTTTAGCTTCCAATTCACACTTACGTTTCTCATGCTCCATCTGCAGCAAGAGGAGCTCTTTTTGCTGCTCAAAAGTCAGCCCCTGCATCTGGACAGGCACGCCTACGGCAGGTGGAGAAGCTGGCACTGGGCCAGATGTAAGGACTCCCAGTTCACTAAGTTTTAATTTTAAAGCAGTTTTAATATCTTCTTTACGCTTCCTATCCATCACGACCACCGAATAATGCTCAGCCAGTTTCAGCAACTGCTCTTTAGTACACTTCTCCAGGGCCTCCTCTGATGGAGCTGCCATGAACGCCTCACATTCAGCCATCTCAATACCAGCTGTTTACCACTAGGACCAGACAAACAAAACTTTTATGCCCGAACAGGACCAGCAAGACAGCGAGGTATCCCCGTGCGCACTAAGAGGATCCCGGTTTGGGGTTTCCCCGCTATCTAAACATCAACCCGCATAACTAAACTCCCAGCTAGTCTTCATGCAGCGAGCAGTGGTGGGTATTTATGCACTAGAGACCGCTGACTCAGGAGAGCGACTAGCAAGCCAGCAACTCTCCCGAAACCACGGACATGCTCCCAAGACAATGCTTTAGCCACTATGCCGCCACAACACTACCACGACCCACGCAACGAACCCAAAGTCATGAGCAAAAATAAATATAAAGAAAAACCTCCACACCAAATCCGATACTCACCCTGATCAGTCAGCCCACATGCACTGTGAACTCTCCCCTAATAACTACAAACGCTCGAAAATGAGCAACAAATGTTTTACCCTCAAGGTAAACACAAACAAAGGCACCAGCCATGCCAAACACGCTCCACAGCAACTTTCCGCGCGTGCGCCACCGTCGGCACTGACCACAAAATCCGTACTGAAGGAAAACACCTGCAGCCAGGCCAACCAAACTACAAACTCACGTCAAACAGATCTACACACAATCAACTAAATTGCGCAAAACAAACGGACAAGCCCCCATTTTGTCATGACCCGGCCCGAAGGAGATGACAAAAACGGAAGAGACGCAGTGCATAGCCAATAAAAAAATATATTTATTTAAATAAAGTAACACAACCTAAAGTAACGCAAGTATGAGGTGTGTACGTCAGTGGTGTCAGTCATGTAAATGTGGGTGTATTGATCATGTAAGGTGGGATGTTGTGAAGTAGAAATAAATGAAACGCCAAAGGAACCAAAACGGTGCGGACGCTGGCGAGGGAAGCGAGCGACCACCGGCAGGCAGCCACTAGCCCTTTTATCCCGCTGGAACACCGGGCCCAGGTGCTCCCGATCAGGTTGATGAAGTCAGCTGATCACCTCGGAAAAAAACAGACCATTACGTCACCAGAGTGAAAACCCATGGCAGCCTAAACAGTATAGGCAGGGCCGTCACAAGGTCCAGTTGTTGGTAGTGTTGCAGAGGAGGTCCTCTCTGAAGAGCTGGAGGTCTACAGGATCTGGTAGGAACTGGTACAACATTCCACCAACGGGGAACAACAGACGAGAAAAGTCTGGATTGTCCTGAGCGTACGGGTGGCAGAGCCAGGCATCGTTCATTGGAGGCGGTAACCAGTGTTGCCAACTTCGTGACTTTGTCGCTATGTTTAGTGAGTTTTCAGACCGTTCTAGCGACTCTTTAAAAAAAGCAACTAGCGACAAATCTTGCGATCTTTTTTGGTGTTACTGGAGACTTTTGGAGACTCTGACGTGAAAGCACGTATCGTCTTCTGAACGGCCCCTCCTCTGTCCCAAAGCACTCACAGCCAGTCCAGTCCTCACGCAGCAGTCCCTCCCAGCTGCTGTCAGACCAGGAGATGTTCACCCCTCCATATGCAGGCTGCAAATGAATCATGCATGCATGAATCCGCTGCTGGATGATTCCAGAAGAAAGTTCATTTGTAGTTCTAAACATATTCAGAGTGTTTTACTCACTTTTAGTCTCTCTCACAGCGTTATTCCTCTCTCCTACAGCGTCCATTACAATTACATGCACATAGCCAATTATACAAATTAGGCGATGATGTCATTTAGCGACTTTTAGGACAGCCAATAGCTACTTTACTTTAACCTTGCTGAGGAGTTGGCAACACTGGAGGTAACATATGTCTGCATAAGTAGGTGGGTGCAGAGCCGGAGATTACTTTGTAGTCAGCATTAGCGATTTGAGTTTAATGCAGGCTGCAACAGGTAGCCAGTGGAGCTTGATGTCAGTAAGCAGCAGGATAACGTGACCTTTTGGGTTGATTGAAAACAAGGTGTGCCGGCGCGTTCTGGATCATCTGAAAGGGTTTCTCTGTGCAGGCTGGGAGGCCCGTCAGGAGGGCGTTACAGTAATGACACAAGGTGACTCTCTTTGTGGTGTTTCTGAGTCTGTGTCCAGCCGGTATCCATAAAAATAGAACGTTCACAATCACAATCATTGCGTGGAAATGGCGCGAACAGCTCTAGCAGCTATGTTTGCAGCCATGCCCGATAGAATTTAGATACAACACAAAGCCTCTGGGGTCCAGAGATGTAGCTGTTTACTGAGTTGAAAGAAAAGATGCAAGGATTTATTGATTTTGGAGTACTTGATATCAGTTTGTTCCACAAGTTACAGATTTGTTGATTTGTTTGTACAGTGTTTAAGGACTAATCTTTCTTGAGTGTTTGTGTCTGAATACGTATCAGACCGCAGTGTGGAGCGTTTAATGGTGCAGGCCCACCATAGAAACTCAGTAGCTGCTTCATCCCCAGAGAACCCATTCATTTAAACACACACACACACACACACACACACACACACACACTTCATCTCACACTACTTTGCATTACTCTGACTGATGTCTGTTCAGCAGCATACATCACTGAGCTCTCACTCTGTCCCTGGTGGATGTGAATTTGCACACCAGGGTAGAAACAATAAATTGATTAGGCGTTATGCTTTTAATCAATAATCAGCAGATAAATCCATAATGAACATAACTTGTCGTTGAAAGTAAGAGTTACAGCCGTAGCTGAGACATTTCAGTCTGAAACAAAGACCGACCGACTGACCGACATCTCGTTTTCCTGCAGCCACACCGCTAGCTTCAGTCGGTGCCGGCTCATCGGCCAGCTGCTGTTTGTTGTCCACATGGCTGTAGAATGAAGCGTGTCCAGCATGCAGCGGCTACTTGATGGCCTTTTAATGGACACAAGCATTAACCAAATGGATTATCTCTCTCTCTCTCTCTCTCTGCTGCCCCACTTATTTCTTCTTTCTTTCCTCTCTTTGTTCTCTCAGGCTGATTGTTTCACTCGCTCTGTCATTCTCTGCCTCGTTTTTCCTGTCAGAACATTTGAAGGATAGTGTCAGTAAAAGGCAGCACCGTTCATTTGTTCTGTTGTTGCTTTATCTTCATGATAAACTCTTTTTTTTTTTTCTTATCTCGCCTGCTTCCCTCTTCACGCTGCGTGTTTGCTTAATTACTTTCCCGTGTGTTTTTCACGTGTGCTCTCCTCCCTCTCTCTCTCTCTCCGTCAGCATCACATGAGATGAGCGTTTTGTTTATGATTGTGAAACACAAAGAATGTTCCTCTGCGGGAGGGGAGGCAGGCAGCCTATCAATCTGCTCTGCTGTAATGTACTCTCAGAACAAGCTCGCAGCCAGAGCGGTTCTGTGTGTGTGTGTGTGTGTGTGTGTGTGTGTGTGTGCGTTCTTGTAGATGTTGGTTGTATAAGTGAAAGTCATAAAGTCATAAAATCAGATTGTGTTGATAAACTGACTACAAAGAACATTTTTATATACATTTCAGCTACCATACACTCATCAACAGCACTGATGTAACAGGTTGATATGTTTTATTAGTGTAATCGATGTGTTAATAAGAAGCCTCATTGTTGTCTGATCCCTTCCTGATTCCCCAGTCGAGGTATGTCCTGATCACGTTTTTCTTCTCCTGGCTCTGATCCACATCCTTTAATATTCACTATCTGCCAATATGCCGAGTCCAATCTGACACGTACGGCAGCAGGAGGTGCACAATAATGATGAAATCAACACGGGCCTGCAGAGAGCACGAAAAACTCGACAACAGCCAGTTTTCATTCGAGTCTCTCATCGAGTTACACGCAGGATTAACGTTAATTACAGAGAGCTGATATGATCAGCCGCCGGCCGAAAACGAGAAGCAGCTACCTGAACGCTGTGCACGCTGCTGTTTGCCAAGCAGAAACAGTCCACACTTATCAAACACACACGTTATGCCAACTTCATTTGTGCAAGCCTGTTTCCCGAAAAAGTTGGCACGCTGCGTAGAATGTAAACAGAAACTAAATGTGATGATGTGAAAAACACTGAAACCTCAGATTTAATTGAAACTAGCACAAAGACTTATCAGAGGTCAAAGCTGAGAAATTTGATTGTTTTTGTAAAACGATATGAACATTTTGAATTCGATGGCAGCAACATGTTTAAAAACAGCTGATGGAACATCTCACAGTGACAACTCCACCATGCAAAGAGGAAACCAGATCCAGAATACCACCGCCTCCTGTGGACATGAACATTTGTGCTGTTCTCAATGAAATATGGAGTTAGAATGTTTTTCACATCATCATATTTCGTTTCTATTTACATTTTACACAGCGTGACGAAACCTAACGAGACTGCACCACGTGACTTGTTCCACTGAACTGTCTGGGTCGTCATTAGGAACTGTTTGGAAAAAGGGCGGGCACTTTCCAAAAATACTTGCCGTGTGATTGGAGGAACCATCTGTCAATCACGGGCGAACTAAACCACACCTGTAGCTTATGCTGCAGCTCGCTGAAAATCGTTGAAAGTCATTCACCGCAGATATTTTTCTCATTCACACACTCTAATTGTAGCGCTGCAACTCTACAAAACAGTAAAGTTCAGTAAAGAACCAACTGATACCAACACATTCAAATATAAAATGTCCCCAGATCAGGGGGTAGCGTTGTACCAGATTCTAAGATCCTTAGAATGATCTCAGGACAGCTCGGACTCTCCATGGTTACCTTCATCTTCAGAAATTCAGCTTCCACATTACATAATTACTCACAGTTGTTTCCACTTGTTCAATATATTTTAAGCTGCTGTCAGTGAAAGTCGACAGTCGATGCAGATCTTTCACATCCAAAGCAGCAACAACAAACAACATCCACCATGTGCTGTAATGGAACTGCGGAGTTTGACTGACAGCAGAAGTGACTGGAGTTAACAAGTGAATGGAAATAGTCCATCTGTCAGAACGTGACGTGACTGCGAGCGTACTGATGGAGTTACTGCCGCGAAATCTTCTCCACGTTAATCTGAATTTAACGAGACAACGAGTAAACAGATTACATTTCATTAAGAGCTAATTAAAGTTTAGTTACAGAGATAAGAGAGATATTTAGTACAGAGATAACCTGACAGAATACTCTCTAATTAAGACATACAGAAGTCACGAGTCCTCCATTTTTTTTTACTTTTGTGACTCAAAGAACTTTTGTAGACACTTTAGATAGTTTCATTAAATAAAGTGTAACACAATCGCTAAGCTAACTCTGCTGCTACTGCTGTTAGTCTCATGCTACGATCAGTATTACTGATGTCTGATGTTTTGTCCCTACGCTTCAAACTGACGCTGACACGTCTGTTTGGCGTAATATTTTGACGTGCTGTGGTGTCCACATGGAGGAGACTGAGGTGGACAGATGAGTCAAACAAACACAGGGCTCAAACTGTTTGTATGTGGAGTGAAACCAAAAGTCTGTGTTGATTTATTTTGAACTCTTTTACTTATTTTAATCTAAAACAAGTCATTTTTGTGTCTGAGCCTAACCAAACCACCTCTGTGGGTAAAATGAAGCGTGAGAGCCTCCACTGTTTGAGCGTTAGACGGATTCTTCTACAGCACGGAAGAGAAACATCTTCCACAGAGAGCGATGTGCTGATGGGAGAAAAACATCTGCAGCTTCTCTAACAAACCTCCCACGTCTGTGATGTGTTGAAATTCAACAATCATCTGTTTACATCACAGAGTGCTACCAGATACTCCAATGGGAAATATTAAAGAATTAATGTGTCATCCTCAGACTCACAGCAGACTTCTCACCCCAACAGTCCACAAAATGTCTCTTTGAATTATTTGATACTATATTAGATCTGTTATCGGTCACTAACTGGAGAGTGTGTGTGTTTCCAGATGTGTCGGGGGAGAGCAGTCAGAGTGGAGCCCAGTTCCAGGGTCGTCCCAGCGAGGTCTGGTCCCAGTGGCAGAACCAGCATCACTCCCAGCAGACCGGGGAGCAGCACACACACCCCAACCCCAGCCAGACAGAAGTATTCCAGGTAAGACACACACACACACACAAACACACACACACACACTGAGACACTCCAGAGCGTCTACCAGCTGCTGGCTGCTGATCAGTGTACACACACACACACACACGTCAGATGTCCGTCTCCTCAGCACACCCCTGACCTCCCCCCCTCCCCCTGTGTCTCTGCAGGACATGTTGCCCATGGCTGGAGATCCCACCCAGGGAACAGCCAACTACAACATCGAGGACTTCGCTGATTTGGGCATGTTCCCGCCCTTCTCTGAGTAATCCCGCCCCCCGTCCTCTCTCTCTCTCCCTCTCTCTCTCTCCATCACTCTCTCATAACTGGACTGATGTTTGCATTCATCTCTCATGTTGTCTATTTTGGATCATCACAGCTGATGTGCAGCACGGTGAATGTCTGGGTGCACTTGTCATTCGCACACGTACAAACACACACAGTCCACTAATGTTCAGGCCCGCAGTACGTACCTGTGAGCGTACACATACCTCATCGCTGCAAAGAGGAACCACCGCCGTCAGATGGAGGGAACATCCATCAACACTGACGGACAGAACTGACACTGTTGAGCTCTCTGCAGTCAGTGTGAGTAACCAGAGGAGGTCAGTCAGCTGATTACAGGCAGTGACATCGTTTTTATTTGCGAGCATCCACACACACGACCCGAATTTATGCACACACCTGGTGATGTAAACAAACTGCGTGTGTGTGTGTGTGTCAGGGCAGGAATAATTACATCTTACATCATAATAATGTTCATTTTTCAACCTTAATTAACGCCACGGTGCAGTTCATGTCACATACGACACTAGTAGCAGTACTTGTTGAACATAAAGTAGTGTCTTAAGTTAAAGACGAGCCCGAAGTGTCTCTGGCAACATCCTGTCAGACGTTTTAACTACGTTAGCGAACGTTTCTGGACCTAGATATTCATTTGTAGACTTAACAGTAAGTACGTTCCTAGATAATTTAACATTTCAGTGTCAGTGATGTGTTGATGTTGAGCTGACACTCACTTCCACTGCACGCTGTGAGAAGTAACACCATCATTATTAATCATGAACTAATCTGCAGATGAGTTTAGGCGTGTACTTCTGCAGAAAACTTCCTCAGAGCTGTCAGAGAGTGAAGAGTGGCTCTGCCTCGACACACTTTACACTCAGCCTGCAGAGCACAGAGCGTCATCACACACTGCTGCAGGTCTCATCAGTCTCCACTGTAACCTCCAGGTATGATTATATTATAATATACAGTCAGCCGAGTTCATACAGCCACACACTGTCACAGTTTACATGTAACGTGACACCTTAGTGTCTGATTTATGTTCAGCACAGTCATGTTGACATCTGCTCATGAATAATTCAACCATGCAGGTGCAGATGCACAGAATTCACTATAGCCGTGTTTCCAACAATAACGTGTCACATTAGAAAAGTTTGATGGAAACAATAAAACTTGCTGCTGTCTCCTCGTGGCTCTGCGATCCGTCCATGATGGCTCCACACAGATCTGATGCGACCTCCCTCACATAACACACGAAACAAACACAAGCATCAGATTCTTCACACCTGGTACTCTTTTAATGATGTCATTTTGTTTTTGCGGCGTCTTCTTGGCGCCACATACCTCTTATCTCGTGAACCCACTCCCAATATTTACACAACAGTAGTGGATGGAAACAAGCCTTCATTCACATTTTTTTTAGAAATGACTTGAAATTTGGTACAAATTTGTGGTACACGACTAATAACAGAGAGAAAAGACACACACAGCACCATGTATACATACTTCTGCTTTAATAAACTTCACTTCTCGTCCAGGATGTCACTCACAGTCCAAGAAGTCCAATAAAGCAGTAGATGACCAGTCACCTCCTCTGGTGAAACCTGCAGTGATTGTAGAGAGCATCAGACGACGATTATATTGATGTTCATGTCAGAAAGGCCCAACACTTGATGTTCCTCACCCACAGTGTGAGTTTTATGTGAGCGTTGAAGGTTTTTACGCCTCCATCTGTCCCGTGCGGACTCCTGCACACCATCGCTGACTCTGCCAGGCAGCAGCAGCAGCAGCAGCAGCAGCAGGAGGAGGCGAAGCTGCTGTCCTCACTCTCTCCATCCACCTTAATGTGTAACCTATATGTAGTGACGCCCTGATGCGAGTATAGAAGGATTCTATGTACACATGAAACAAAAAAAATGAAGAAAAAAAACTCATCGCAGACAGTTAAGCTAAGCTAAGGCTTAAAGTGCACTTCATGAAGCTAATGCTAATCTCACCAGCCTGCTTTAAAAGGGAAAAACCGCCATACCGTCAAAGCAAAGCAAAGTAGTATTTACTAGTGTACTTGGTGTTCTTCAGCTCTGGCTACTTGACTTTATTACTTTATAATCTTTTCAACTATTAAGAGACTGAATAATACTTTGTAGCGGGGGAGCTTTTACATGATAGATTGTATAATATCTCTGACAGACGGACGGGAGAACCTTGAACAGACATCAGAGTCCTTTTGCTAAAGATCTCCAATGGATGTTTTTTTGTAAATAATGTGATTTTTATGTCGACTCGTGTTACTTTCACACAGTACATGTTTTTCGTGTAGGTTTTAATGATATTGTGTGCAATGTGAGTACATATTTAACTATTGGTATTTAGTTAGTCTGTTAATTGTACATTGAGTTCTAGACCTGTATAAATTGTGTAAATGTGACCCATTATTTTTGTGTAACAAATTGTGCTTGTGACAATAAATTCTTATTGGTTACGTGGCTTCCATTTAAACTTTTAGTCCTCTGTTATTCAGACGTGACGGACACGAAACGGTTCAAACAAAACACAGTTTTCTCTGTCATTAGACACACTTTGGTCTCAAGTGTACAAACAGGATTGACACGGCTGTACGCTCGGCTCTAAGCTACATTGTGAGGTGGTGGACAGTCCAGGTTCAAGCCATGTCATCCACTCTGTCCTCTGCCTTTCCTGCTGTATCTCTGTACTGTCTCCATCTAATAAAAAGAAAAAAGAAAAATATGATCATCTTCCAAACTTTGTTGCAGATGAAACAAACTAACAATATGAACAGTAGTTATGGAAGAGCATTAGAGAGCTTGAAGTAAAAAAAAACAGTGTATTCCGTCTCTTTTGCTCCACACACAGACTGCTTTAACCAAAGTCAGCTCAAACATGATTGGTCAACACGACTCCGGTGCCAAAATCTTCATAAGCAGATATGTGTATAGTATCAACATGATGACACAGGAGCCATTTTTATCTGAAGATGAACCAAGCAGCAACCTCTGCAGCTGTGACGTGAACCCAGTGCACAGTGTCAAAAACTGCAGTTCCTCAAACGTCCACTTGAGGCTGGCTGCAGAACGAGTCAGTCTCCATAAGTCCCCATGTTAAAATGTCCAGCTTCACAGCAGAAATAAACATGTTTACAGCCTGGTACAAAAAACAGTTTTGGTCTCTATAGCTAATTTCCCCGTTCATGACAACTGTACTGAGGGTGAATTTATATACAGCTCACCTGTTCAAATGCAGAATTAAGAGTGTGGCCGCTTTGACTGACGATGGCGGCAGTCAGAGCCACCACACTGAGCTTCACAACAACTCTTCAGAAACCTGAGGGTGAGGTCATGGAGACTATGTCCATGTTTTAGACAGTCGGTTTTACTTTCCACATTTTTTCAGTGTTCTCCAATGGCCCATTTGATGATATCCCCTTTGTTTCTGGACCAAAGTAAATCTATTGACAACATTTAGAGCTGCAGACTTCATGGATTGCTGTAAAAGTCATATATTACTGACTTCTTAACATTAATAACTGCAGATTACTTTCTAACTTTTGCTTATGGTTCATTAGAAAATGAAAAGGCATTTGAATAGTCTCACAGAGGACAGAGGACCCCACAGAGCCAGTTTCCGTGGCAAAGAACAAGCATGTCCTTTTTTTTCTGATGGGAAGTTTGATGGATTTGACACTGAGCCGCGGTCAGGGCTCGTCTGTCCAAACTGTAAAAAGCTGTAATTTAGAAAGGATGCCAAGACAGCTTCCTGTTCCTATTTGTTTTGTTTAGAAAGTTTCCCATCAGACATTGAGACATGCTGCGCTGAACTCTGAATGGCTCTGTCAGCGGGATGCACGTGTTTGTGTTGCCAAAGCACTCAGCAGACTTATTACATGAAAACATATGAACATACAGTAAGAAACATGTGTGGACATGTATGCATGGAGACAGACACAGATGTCTGTGTGTGTGTGATGTACACACAGTGTGTGTGTGTGTGTGTGTGTGTGCTGCTTGCTGGGACAAAGCAGAGTTACAGAACAAAACTGCTCCACAGTCACGTAGACTCTCCTGACGTGCACACTGATACTCGTCTGATCTGAGTGAGGTCCCAACCTGACTGGTAGACCTTCAGGTTGAGTGTAGAACCAGCAGTGGGCGGGTGGGCTGGTGACATTTGGTTTGTGCACAACTGACCTGCAGATGAGTCAGGACAGCAAACACTGAAAGGTTGACAATGAAAAGTGGACAGATACCAGTCATAAAGCTGTGTTTCATCTCCCAAATGACAGCTGCTGTATGACATGCTGGCTTCAGTGCAGCGTTCCTGCCTGGTAGCACTGCAAGAACAGAAAAGATCAGAGCTCTGACGTCGTCTCCTTCTGTGACATCAACGATCCTCGCAGCTTCGACAAACTTGCTGCTGAGAAAGCCGCTGCCGTTTTGCGTCACGTAACCTGGGAATCAGCTGAAAAGGGCACGCCATTTGTGGATTTGTGACCGTGCGCACGTTGGGAATCGTGGAGGAGTTGTTTGCAGGAGACGGGAACAAAGATGATGTCATCAACCGTGTGAAACAAGTTCAGCTATCAGATTCAGCAGCAGCAGCACGAGGACAGATTTTCAACTCTGCACTGAAATCTGTGGATTACATGTCGATCGATGAGTCAACAAAATGATTCTGCGCAACTGTTGTGAGAGCTGAGTGAGAGAGCAGTTCACTGTGAGCATCATGTGGTATGGAGGGAGACGGCACAAGAGAAGGACAGTACTGTTCCTCAATGCCAGTGTCTGTACAATCTCTCCCAGTGCTGTAGTCAGCACCACCTAAACCAAGACCAAGTCAAGACCAAGACCAGACAGTGTAGCCTACCATGTAGTTAATATTTGCCAGATCTCTTTAGGTGAGCTGTGATCTCCTTCCAGACAGACACAGCTTCTTCTCAGTCTTCTGCTTTTACTTTCTTAGGGTGTGTTTGACCTCCGATCACAGTGATGTCAAATAAATCTGACAATGCACAGGTACATTTAGTGATAGCCTTGTAGTCGTGGCCTAAAATCCTCCTTATCATCTTTGTCCAAAACGGAGACAAAAATGCAAATGAGACCAAGACCTTTGGGGGCGGCTATGGCTCAGGAGGTAGAGCAGGTCGTCCACTAATGAAATGATTAATGGTTCAATCCCCGGCTCCTCCAGTCTGCATGTCGAAGTGTCCTTGGGCAAGATACTGAACCCCAAATTGCTCCTGAAGGCTGTGCCATCTGTGTGTGTATGTGTGTGAATGGGTGAATGAGATATGTAGAGTAAAAGTGCTTTGAGTGGTCAGCAGACTAGAAAGTGTTATATAAGTACTGTCCATTTACCATTTACCTTCAGAAAGTTGTCCTGAGACCAGTCTAAAGACTAGAAAACTGGTCTCTGGTTTGACAGTCTTAGCAGTCTTTCTGTGGGTATCCAGGACTTGAATGAATTTGTTTTAGTCCCCGGGCTCCTGCAGAATGTCTCATCTCATAGCTTCAGATAATGAGACGTTTACTTTTTTGTAGCATGAATTATGTGCTACACTTCCATTAAATGAAGTAAATAACTTCTCAGTGATGTAAAAAACTAAATTAAAACTGGAAGTGGACTCTCAGGAGCAGGTGTACAGGAAGAAGCAGACAACAAAGATAAAGGAGCCACCTCCATCACTGCTGGGCAGAGCTGTTGAGTAATTCATGTTATTACGGTAACTGTATCGGGTTGTGGTCTGGTTGGTACAAGAAGCACGGGACTGTATAAAGAGGGAATAAATATTTTATGGAAATTGTGTCATTATAAGAGTCATCATTCATAAAACACGTGACAACCTGCTCAGAAAGGTCAAACCACGGCCTGGATGTTAGTCTTTAACTTTGTTTTTCACCTGAGCAGCATCAGTGATGCTCTGAATATGTATACGTATATACTTTATAAGTCCTATAGCATTTCATCTACCCACTCAGCCTGTAGCAGCTCCACATAATAAACCATGAAAACTTTTCTGAAGCCTGTCAAGTGTGTGTGTGTGTGTGTGTGTGTGTGTGTGTGTGTGTGTGTGTGTGTGTGTGTGTGTGTGTGGAATGCCAAAGCTCAGATCTCTTTTTCCCCTCATAAACACAAACTGGCAGCTCTTGGCATCTCTCCTGCTTGGCACTTTAACACCTTTCTTCAGTCTGGGCTCTTGAACAAACTGGTAGGTGATTTGAAAAGAAATAGTTTCCCACATTCCTTCCTGACATGACATGCACTCCGATTAGCCTCTTAAATTCCCCTCTGACATTTGCTAAGCTCTGCAGCGTTTGTGATGGACTGGCGGGGAGGGGAGGTGTTGGGTTGGAGGGAACATTTCATTCTCGGGATGTCTTCATTCTGCATCTACATGCTGCCGTCGTCTGGCTCCTCTCCACATCTCCTCGCCTGATTGTCATTAGCTGATAACTGCCGAGATGGTGCTTATTTGAAAAAGTCCCAACTCAAGTGTTGTAAATAGCGTTCGAATGGCATCTGGTCTCTTTACAGCACGTCGCCTCGGGCCCCGAAACCATCACCGAGGTGCTCTGCTGCGCTGTGTGTGTCGGGAGTGTGTGTGCGGAAGATAGTGTTCAATTTGCATAAGCCACTGAGATGTTGTGCAGTGTGTGTGTGTGTGTGCGTGTGTGCATTGTGGTTGGCGGAGCATGGCTGCATGCTTGTCTGCAGTCAGTGTGTCTCCATGCTGACAGGTCTATCTTAAATCATGCTGCTGTGAATCTCCTCCAAACACAGTGACAACAGAATTCAAACCGCAGAGAGAGACGGAAAAAAAACAACCCACTATGCCCTTCAACACTGCTGCCTGTTCACCTGCACTTACACACACACACACACACACACACACACACACACACACACACACAACTTTATTATTTTCCACCCAGCTCCCTCCTCCCTTCATATTCCCATCATTTCCTCTGGAGAGTGCTGTGAGGGATGAAGAGCTGCAACAGTCTTCAGTTCAGAGTTCAGCAGATGAACAGTAAATATGTGTATGACACATATAGATATTAGTCTGTTGACTCGTCGTTTTCCATCTTCACACAGCGGTGGAGGACTTCCAGCTTAATGACGTCAAAAAAAACTGCTGTGTCATGAAAAAGGCTCAGCTGATTCACCAGATTTCACACAGTGGACATTTTCCTCTGACGTTACTCTCAGGGTCGATGAATCAACATATTTGATGACCTTGAGACAACAGCATTTAACCACTTCCTGACATAGTGCCACACTGTACAACAGGAAAGGCATACATGAATTATGAGATATGTATGCACATTTTAGACACCATCTTAAGACTGGGGCAGAAAGCAGGTGTAAAGGTGCAGACAGGTGAACTGACTAACTTGATGTAAACAAAGTAGCTTCATACAAGCATGTAGCACAGACTGACCATGAGTGGAACTATGATCCAGTGAGGACTGGCAGTTTGTCCAGAGCTCTTGTAGACGGGGCTGATCGCTGACAGCTTGGGCAGGTGTGCAGAGAGAGCAGAGCCAGGCTACAGAGACTACACCCACACAGACACAGACAGACAGACAGACAGACAGACAGGCAGACAGACAGACAGACAGACAGACAGACAGACAGGGGAAAACAGGCGACACAGGAAGAGGGAAGATGGCCGTGGCCACGGTAACAATTCAACATCAAGCATCGACCTGAACAGTTTTCCTCTTTAAACCAACAGATCTAGTCTTGGTTTTCTTCATGTATGACGACAGATGTGCTTCAAACTTTACGAGACAATATGTTGAAGCTGAAACGACGTATACAAATCTCACAAGAGTTTTCAAATCATGGGTTTACCGTCCAGCCACGAGGGACAGAGCTGCTGCTCGCGGACAGACAGGCCCGGGGGAGCTCTCTGACGAGACAGCAGGGCCTGAGCCGGAGCTTCTTGAGGACTAAACACTCTGAGTCACGTCAGATTCTCCTCTGATCCGGATCCAGCGGGAGAGAGGGAAGCTCAGAGTTTATTTTTTTTAATTTGGGGATAAAAAGTAGCAGACATCAACTGTCTGTTGTTGTTAACTTATTATTGTAGCTGTCTGTGTGCACCCGGAGCTCCATGATACTGCTTCATATTTAGGCAAAGGAGATCAATCATCAGTCTGAACTCAGTTCAGAGAGCATCTCAAAAGTTGTTTATTGAAATCAAATCACAGTGAAATCTGTTTACTCTGGATTCATACTGTAATGTTAGCATCGGGGTTCTGTGGCTCATGCTTACGTGAAGAAACACAAATGATCCAGCGGTCGTATCTGAACCGCTCGGCATCACTGTTATGAGGGTTTGGAAAGCCGACTGTAGATTTTTGAGGACGTCGCAGGGTTTATTATGTGTGTCTGACTGTAAACAATCTTGAAGAGTGTCACCACACGGAGGTTGGGAGGAGGTGAAACGCCGTAATCGAGCTTGAAATGTAACATTAACTGTCTCACTGTCTCTGCAGCCGACCTCAGAAATGTTCTGGTTTAAGTCGGTAACGTTATGTGACATTATGATGACTGGAACTGTGTAATGTTCGTACAGATTACATCCAACACAGAGTGTGCTCCAAACACTGAGTGATTTGTGTGGATCATCATAATCACATCATAAACATACTGAACGGAATAACTGCAACAAAGAAATCGACTTCTGGCAGCGTGCTGCGAGCTCAGAGATGAACTCAGTGAGCTCAGTTTGTTGCTGTAATCACCTCATGAGTTCAAGTCACCTGAAAATAACGAGACATATACATATATGCAACGTTTAAATAACATTGAATTAACTTTGAAGTGATATATGATGGCAGATGACATTTCAATGACTTCTCCAGTTGTTTTTCTGTTCTGTGTTTGTATTACGTTTCTTTTTGTGGGTCTTCTGAAAACACAATCAAATCTGATTTCTTCAAAAATATCCAGCGACAATAAGACTGAGATTCTGGTCCAAATTCCTGTCAGCGGTTCTGATTCACAGCAGTTCTCTAAGTCTGAATAAATAGTGCTTGTTTGACTGCACACATTAGAGCTGAGCTGCAAACACAATGGATCCAAACAGCTCAGTGCAGATCTGTGCATAAAGGATTTACACAAGTCAAAGTTACCTGGAGACACAAAGTACTGATTAACAGAAAACCCGACCCGCTGTCCTCTGAGAGACCGTTGGTCCACGTGGACAGATGTGATCCACGAAGCTCCAAAATCAGCAGATAAAAGCTCAACTTTCAGCTCACAGGAGAGTGCTGTGGTCAGATGAAGCAAAGATGGAGTTACTTTGGACGAGGAGAGGTGAGGCGTTCAGTCCTGTACTGTCAGACATGGTGGAGGTAGCATCTGGTGCACTGCAGGAAATGGCAGTGCACCAGGAACAACGAAGAATACTTGAAGGATACTCGAATGGTGGTGAGCAATGCCTGTGGTAGCTGACCAATCAGAGCGAGCATATTTTCCACTACAGTCACTTTTGGTGACACACAGGGCTCTGCGTGTTTTCTGCCTTCAGCAGTAATTAATCTTCAGTGAAAGCTGTGGTTAAAAATGAAAAGCCTGCGAGCCTCTGTGACTGAACATGCACTGCTGGACAGACATTGAGTGACTGATAGCAATTCTGCTATTACAAAGTGCAGCTAATGTAAGTGGCGGTCATGAGTCTGTAGACTGACGGCGTCTTGAAGCGGTATAAGTTGCTTGTTTCTCTCTCCGTCCCCCGAGAGCCTTCAGAGCTAATTGGCTGTGATTAACAGGCCTCCTGTCAGAGGACTGATGCTTTCTGAGAAGAAAAGCAACAAAGCCCGGCTGGCCCACTTTGTTCTGACGCCTGCTTTAAAGCACCGAGACTCTTTTGTTCAACTGACTGCTCCTCAGGCCTCCAATTACACCCAGTGTTACAGACTCCCGTCATCAGCGTCATTACAGAGTGGCTTTCTGATGCAGAGAACTGTGAAGCTGTCACGAGAACATTTTGGCTTTTTAGCTTCTGACCCACACGGAGCTCACACTGTCACATGTGGCGTCTTGAAAATGCTGATAAAGTAGTGCTTCTGGCTCAGTAGTATACATGAGTGATGCATCTCCCTAGACACCAGCCGGAGACCTGCTATGTGGGGTGGTGTGTGTGTGTTCTGCCTCTGTCCAGGCTGCCTGGGAACAGGTGTGTGAACTGGCAGGACTGAAGGGAATTCAGCCCTCCTTTGTCCCCTTTGTTCAAGCCCTCTCTGCCCATGCTGCAGATGCTTCCTGAGCTTTTCTGAACTTTGTGCTAGATGTGTGCTGGACCCGGGGCAGCCGTGGCTCAGGAGGTGAAGCGAGTCGTCCACTGATGTTGGCTCGATGGTTGGACCCACATATCGAAGTGTCCCTAGGCAAGGACCCTGCATCAGTGTGTGAGTGCATGAAAGAGTTACAAGAGCCAATCCATTTTGGATAAAAGCAATGTATAAATGTAGCCATTTACTCCACTGATATTAGCAGAGCAATTTGCAAATGTTAATTCTTTCCAAGGGGCGTTATCAACAGGTGCCCAAATAATACGTCTGGATGCCATCGGTTAGAATTACAACCAATCAGAGGAACTAAATGTGTGACAGAACAACAGAAAGCATAACAAACATGTCTTTCTAATCAAAAGCATTAAATGCAGTTATTTGTTCTTCAGTCCAGTTCATTTAATAAAACAGAACGTTCAACTCTTGCTCATCCCAGGTCATCAAATACCGCTTTGTCATGCCCCTCGAAATTTCTACCAGAAATCCTTTTAAACATGTTGTTAACATTGTGAAACAGCCAGAACTTGGTAATGTTTGGCAGAGTTGCTCTGGTGAAGTCAACAAAAACACTCCAGCAACACTTCAGACTAAAGTGAAGGAAAGCCATATTGAAGCAACAAACAGTAAATATGAAGAAAGGCTTGGAGAGACAGTTTGGATTATTGTGGTCATCTTGATGAAGAATTAGAGGTCCTGAAACATATCAGAATACCTATTACTAATGTGTATTGAATATAAACAGAGCTGGTTAAAGATATTAATACACATGTCAACTGGTTATATGGGGCAAAATCACATTTGTGATTTGGAGTCAGTTCATTTAGAGCACAGGTCACACAGAGTCTGGGTCCAGAGCCGGAATTGACATATCATTGAGTTTTATTCAGTTTTGACCAGCGACTCTTTTTTCTGACAGTGTTTCTGCACCGCTACTCAGCGAAAAGGACATCCTACCTGTCTCTGATTGGCCAGTACTCGTTGCCTTCGTGGGTTCGAGTTGGTTGGGTTTAGGCATGAGGACTGAGATTGGTCAAGGTGAGGGCAAGAATGTCAGCCAATCACATTTATTTGATGTATTATTTATTACTGTATGTAGCTCTCCAGAGAATATTGATGCCGTGACGTTGAATTATAGCTTTCTTTGTTTGATTTGAGTCGTTCACTTCACACAGTGCAGATGTTGATACAATAACAATGCTGCTTCTATATATATATATATATATATATATATATATATATATATATATATATATATATATATATATATATATATATATATATATATATATATAATTGTAATGTATAACTGAATTATAATGCAACTTAAACATGATGGTGCTGCAGACCTGAACATGAGGAAACTTTCTCTACAGAACAGCTTTGAAGTTGAAGGTTACCAAAAGAGAACACGCCACATCTCTGGTCATGTGACTTTTGGGAGTCAAACTCTGTTATTTGCTATGATGAGGCTGTCAGGTTCTCAGTGGTTTCACTTTCGTTTGTCTGTCACGTTTCTCCTTGTTGTGTGTATTGCTGGACGTGGCCTCTGGTTTTCCTTCTCACCTGTCTGATCACCTCACCGGCTGTTTCTCATCATCTGATCAACCACTGCAACAAACAAAAGACCGGCTCAGCCTGCCAGACTCCAACAGATCATTCAGTCATTATGATAACAGATGCTGCAGCCAGCTCAGTGTTTTTTAGTGAACTTATTAACACATTTGTGATTTTGCTCTGATCTCCTGGGCTTTAGGATATTCTGCTGCCATCCACCTGCCACGCTCAGCTCTGTGTGTTTGGTCTGTTGGTCTGGTGTTTGCATACATCATTCTACATAACATTATTGTACATTAGTTCTGAAGGAGATGTTTATTGTTTGCCTCTTCCACTTTGCGACATTTTGCAGTTTCAGTTCATACAAGCTGCAGGTTAAATTTATATGGATACGTTAAATGCTAATGCTAAATGGACTGTACTTAAATAGCACCTTTCTCATCTCCCAACCACTCAAGGCGCTTTTACATTACATATCTTATTCACTCATTCATACACTGACAATAAAGACAGTAATCACACACAGATCGATACGCAGACTTGAGGAGCCAGGCATTGAACCACCAACCCTCTGATTAGTGGAGGACCTGCTTTACCTCCTGAGCCACAGCCGCCTCTAAATCTTATACCTCATAATGTCCACGGTTTAAATCATCCTGTCAAGAAGACGAAGCCACTGAGCCAACTGAAGAAACACCTAGCTGAAGGTGCAGCTATATTAATCAACATATCTCCACCATTCTCGGCAGAGTCAGTGATAAAACATAATATGGGAACATATATAATAATAATAAGGCTAATAAGAGTATTAAATAATGTTTTTAAAGAGTTAGGTCTTACTGACCCATGGAGAAACAATAACCCTGGAATGAATAATTTTAATCTTTATTCAAATCCACATTCAAGGACAAGGATTTCGTCTAGAACAGCAAAGAGCTTTAAAGAGAAACATAAAAGCACATGCAAGATGTGCTTTTATGTTAGAATATAAAAGAACATCAGATAATTCCATACTGCTGGAACTAAAAAAAAAAAAATCAGACATAGATTAGATGAATTATCAACATACAAAGCAGAAGGAGCTTTATGTTTTACTATGAGATGAGCAATAGAATGAGTGCTTCATTAGCATTCCATCTTCGAAAGACTCAAACAAATAGGATCATTTCAAAAACGAGAGACCATAATTTCAAACAATTTATGGTAAAGCCAACAGAGACAGCTGCAGCTTTCACAGAATATTATAAAAAACCTACATAATGATGCAGAGTCTCCTAATCCTAACAGACAAAAATCAGTTTACCATCACTACAGGCAGAGGAAGTGTCTGAAATAATACAAGCAGTTTAATTACAGGAAATATCTGATACTATAACTAGCTATAAATCTTAAAAATAATCAATTCCCCAGTATGAGGAGTAAGATCCTGTATTATTACGACTCTTGTCACATCACAGCTATTTGAAGCGAACTATGGGAAATATATATAACTGAGATAAAAAAGGATTCAGCTCGATGGGAGATTTTAGCTCTGACAAAATGATATCAGTTCATTTGGAAATATAAAAAAGAATTAAATTAAAGGCACTTCTTTGTCTGAAAGAGGAGGGAGGGTTTAATGTGCTCCATTTGAAAAATTACCAGCGGGCAGCACAACTTATGTGGAGAACTGAAGAGACAGATGCAGTGTGGGAGGAAATATACCTCTGGAATCATTTTGACTGAAATATCACTGAAGAGACTCAGGAAATGATTGCATCAGAAGAACAATGAAAAGATGCTCAGTAATACGAAAGAACTAAAAACTGCCGAACTCCAGGAACATGTTTTACTGTCTATTATGGACACAGGATATGACAGATGGACACACCAGGGGTTAATACATATATTGCACACGTGTTCAGTGCCTAAAACAAGTGTAACTGCATGCATCTCCTCCTGTGTGTCCTTTGTGTCGTGCGTGTTGGATAAAACGTCGGTTAAAAAATAATAAGTCATTCTGGACTTTTGGCTTCACGACACGACACAAACGGCGCTCTCCTGGTGAAGATGGTTTTCGTTGGCCTGCAGTGTGTTTTTCTCACCACATTTTCTCACAGTGCTCTAAAACAATAGAACAGACGGCAAAACTAGATCATGAGTCGACCACAGAGCTCTGTGCCGTGCTCTGTCTGGCCTGGTTTGGTTAACACAGGCACTAAAAGGAAGCGGGCAGCACTTCAAGGTACTTCTCTCTCCTGTCTGTCCTGTTATGGAGAACGTTAGCAGACCCAAAATACAAACACAAGCCAACAGATCTACAACAGTTTTGACAGGTTATTGATAAGCAGAGGTGATCGTGCAGGGGTAGGTTGAGAGTTAGCAGAAAACAAAACAAGTTTTCAAAGAATAGACAAAGTTTGCTGAAGAATTGTTTCCAGAAGAGTGACTGAACAATCTGGTGGCATCTGGGAGGGTGAGCTGATCTTTTGTACTGCATGAGTTGATTGGATGATGAGGAGCAGGTGGTGAGGTCATCAGGCAGGTGAGAGGGAACTGTAGGCCACGCCCAGTAGCACGGGTATGACCAAATAGTCAAAAAAATAGTCCTTTCCTAACCACTTTTCCCTGACCTTGATGGAAAATGTCATGAGGTCAAGGAGTTAGGTGAGTTAGGTGATTGCTCTTACACTTAGACTACGTCATGATGCGACGGCGAATGTTATTGACGTGATCTGTGGTAAAACTACAAAGTTCAGAAGATGGACTACAACATGCATCTAAGATATGTCTCCCCGTGCGCTCTTACTGTGTTTTTAGCACAGGAAATATAAACGTGGACAACCTAATGAAAAATATGACTTCATTATCAATGTGAGAATTAAAATAATAAATGAATAGTGTCCACCTGTCACAGAAGTCAAATGTGTCACAGTGTGAATGCTCGCTCACCCTCCTGTCCAGTCAGATATAAACATATTAACAAGTTATGGCAAAAGATGGATGATTAATAATCAACGGTATCTTCATGATGATCTGCAGGACGCTGGATGTCACAGTTAGAAACAGTTTGACCGACACTGAATTTGATATTCATATATTCATTTGAATAGTCAGGATAACTTATAAGCTATCTAGTTATTAACGACATTTTATGACTTGGTTTTCAGCAGACAACAAACCTGAACCCCTTCGTGTGTGAACGCAGCTCCACAGTAAATAAACTGATGTTTTCTTTAATGTCTGGTTGTGAATGAACGGTGTGTTGATTTTTTTTGTTGCTGCCACAAGGAATTGTGGGATGGCATGGATTGTCCGGTGTAGCCTATGCTAAAGGAGGTAAGAAAGGAAGCACGAAGCTCCCTTCCTTACCATTCAGAGAATTCGAACAGCTCTTATCATGGTGGCTACGTTAATACTTCTGGGATTTCACTCAGTGAGGAACCTTCCTGAGCAGAACAGACTATTCAACCAGACCCAAGGAAAGAGAAAAGGAACAGAGCCTCATCATGACATGTCCCTGGTCCACTACAAAAATGCAGATGAGGTTTGGATGTAATTGATTTCAAAAGTTGGTTACATAGTCTAAACATACTTAAGTAAAAGTCAAACGCTTGATGAAATGCTCGTTACTTCCATCTCAGGTTAAAAGACGTCTCTTACAGATGACAGCTACCTCGTATCAGACAACGTGGGTATTTGATGTGCTGGGAATGGGAACGGGCTGTAACGTTCCACATCAGTGGCAGCTGTATTTCTTGCCTCAATGGCGCTGCTCTGCACAGTCATCGTATCAAACCTGGTGAACGGTTGTGATTGTCTGAACGGGATGGGGGACCAGACGCATCTGCCAAAGCAAATAAAACAAGAGCCTGAGATTCATCTAGTTCCCAGGCTGGCCATCTACCGTTTGTTGTTCCTAATGTGAGACATAAAAGCACAACAATATTTTATAATGATAATGATTTGTATTTGCTGGGTTGTATTATTTGATTGCAGTTTGATGTTCAGTGCTCTGTTTATAGTTTTACTGTGTATTAAAAAAAGTGCTTTGATCAAACTGATTGGCGGAGAGCCGAGAAATATCTTTTGAATGTCGGTGCTGTGTATTTGTTGGCTAATTCACCCCTAATTCATACTGGGAGTATGGGATTCAGATTCAGGGCTTACACGAGGCCACAAGGAGAGTTACACAGCTGTACCTGAGGCAGCTATGTGTGTGGACCCTGAGGTTATACCATAGTGTGCCTCCTTAATAAATGTAAATACACCTCAAGACTACTCCTGCTAGGGCTATGGAGTTACCATGCGGGGACTCTCGGGTCCTGTGTTAATCATGCCTTATGAGTCACATCCCATTATGTTTCTGCTGTGTGCCCACGCAGTCTGGAAAGTTTAGGCTCTGAAGTTCATGTTAGCACCTGCTCAGCA
Source organism: Sciaenops ocellatus (assembly GCA_033000465.1). NCBI lineage: Eukaryota > Metazoa > Chordata > Actinopteri > Sciaenidae > Sciaenops > Sciaenops ocellatus. The sequence goes on along the minus strand of CP136888.1, from coordinate 2,645,388 downwards.
TGAAACCTTCAGTTATCATCAGCACTCTCTCCTTTACCCAGCGCTGTAAAGTACAGGCTGTCTGAGGTGCTAATGGCCTTTCACTGTAATTATAACTCAATTAGCTGCTACAGTACAAAAATCGATTTGCTAAATTCACCACTCAAGCCTGACCAAAGGTAATGATGCTCATCTTGTTGTGATATTTATTCATGGAGTTGTGGCCCATCGTGTCATTATAGGTCTTGAATGGTAACATTAGGGCTTTCTACATGTGAATGCAGTACTATTGGCTAAGATACTGATCGCAGAGGGTTTAAATGTACAGGCCCACTGAGATGAGTGAGAATCTGGTAAGTGGTTTTATCAAAGGATGGCATCCTCATATGAGGCCATGTGTCATTAAACGCTCAATACTAGGGGTGTGTGATACTACAAAATTTGGTATCGATCCAATACCAAATAAATACAGGGCCAGTATTACCGATACTGATACTTTTTACTTATCACTTATCTACTTTCATGTAGGGGAGACAATGCATCATCAATATGCAAATATGGAATGCAAAGATAAGAATACTAATGTTCCTTTGACAGTTAACCCAAAATGGTTATTATATTCAGCCATATTCACATTTCAGGTTTGAGGTGTTGTTGCGACCCAGCACAAGGGGTATCAGGAAGTAACATAAAACCTAAACTAGTGTGTCTAACAGAAATATCTCTAAACGTGTATGGGAATCAACAAACCTAAACTAGGCCCAGTCCCTATAGCTAACGAAGGAAACCTCCACAAAACAACATGAGTTAACAGCAGTTAACATTTATCAGTCAGTCACAAGCCCGGAGCTCCAATTCTGTATCTCCGGGCTTCAAGGAAGGGCCGAATCAGGGGACCACGCCTCCGGCAGCGGAAGCCAATCAGGCGTCTGCGGCCACACACCTGGATTTACATAAGAAAAACACTACACACAAGATATACCGGTGAGGCAGAGGTCGTAACAAGTATACATCGTTACATAGGAATACATTTTTTAGTTCCAGTAAAATAATCCATTTAGATTTATTTCAACTGGCTGAATATATTATATGACTGTCTGAATAGTCTATATTTAATCAGTCTGATAAAATTACAACGGTGATGAACAATCACACTTGCAACAGGAGTTGTGTACTGAGTATAGAGAAGAGAAACTGTAAGTATCGATCTCATCACACAAGTATTGATCAATACTGATACCAAAGTTCATATTTTAGATCGATCCGCCCACCACTACTCAATACTCCAGATCCAGACGTCAGATGACTAAAATCTTTGTATTATGTCTCCAAAACTAGATAAAAAGTCACTTTTTGACAGAGTTTCTGGTGGACAAACACAACGCCGACACATGCTTAAAAAGGTTAGCTGTGAATTCAAAGACTGTGTGTCATACTTACTTCAAAGATCACACTTAATAACACTTAGCAGCATTTTAGAGTCAGCCCACGCATTCTCTTTAAATGAATGCTCTGTTTGCTTTTTAGCCATCATTTTGAGGAGGACTGTACCTACCAGCAGCCTCAGTAATTGTCCTTCTTGGGAAATTAAAAGTCCATTTAATTTCCACATTTATTTAGTACACAGGTTCATTTAGATAACCTTCACAGAGCACTTCAGAATGGTTTGAAATTAAATCTGAATTTACATGTTTTTAATAACAAAGATAGTATTGTGTATCTGTGTCTTTTGGTTTCACACTAACATGTGGTCTTTAAAGGTATTATAGCAATGTGTTAGTCCATCTCTCAGTACTTTATGACTTACAGCATCTGTGGCTCACAGCCCCAAGTCCATTGGTTCCTACAGAATATTAAAACTTAATTAAACACGCACACATATCCTGAGGTGTTCCCAGGCTAAATGAGGTATATAATCCTTCCACCTTCCTTTCAGGTCTGTCCTGACATCCCCTCTTAGTTGATTGTTCCTGGAATTCCTCAAAAAACGTCAGGATCACATGGTACAATCTCAACCAACTCCTTTGTTAACATGAAGGAGCAGCGGTTTCACTTCAAGGCCCTTCTGGAGGTCTTTGCTCCTCACCTCGTCCCTTGTCCCTTGTCCCTTGTCCACTTATTTCCATGACATCATTCTGTCGATCACTACCCAAAGCAAATGACCGTGTGTGACGGCTGGAAAATATTGATTTCTTTTAGATTTAGAGCTTAACCTTCATGGCCTGTGACGTGGACTTAAACACTGTTTTTGTGAGAAAATGATCCACACCAGCGTTTCTAGATGGTGGCTCATGGTGAGTAGCAGCAAATCTCTTCGACACACAAAGTCAAATCAAATTTATTTATATAGACCAATATAAAAACTCATAATTTACCTCAAGGGGACATTATACAACACCCTTTATCCGTAGACCCTCAGATCAGATAAAGAAAAACTACTACAACATTTCAGTTGGCAATCAAAAAATCACAGCCAACATCTGGTGACAGATCAAATCATACTCATCTGACAAAACCAACTTATACAGGTGAATGACAAGAGCTTTGCTATCATCAGCTATATCGATACTTAAAATGGGTGATCACAGAGAAAGTTAGAGATGACAGGCAGCAGACACAGCTGGTTACTCTGCCTGTTTAACCTCCATGAGCATCATTCTTTAGTAAAGCATGTGCACGCTTTAAAGTCCGTGTAAAGGCAATTCTGAGATTTCTTTCAAAATACATTAAATATGTTGGAAAATAGTTTCTGAAAAGATGTGAAAAGACTTTGAAAGATATATTACTGAAATGTGGAGTTAGATGTTCAAACAGTTTTTCACCAGTTTTCAGTCCAGGATTTTGTGGGCGGTCCTTAAAGGGTGGCTCGATGACACACTGAGGCCACCCTGAGCATAGAGATGAATTCATGTCGCTCAGTGTTTCAAAGTGTGTTTCAAAGTTAGTCATGTCATTTTCTGAACTCATCTGACACGTTTCAGTCGCTTCAAAATTGCTGCTTGACTGCTCCCATGAGTGGGTGTGGCTTCAGCACAATCAGAGGACACGCCCCCACAGTCCTGGAGCTGAGAATTCATTTTTACCTGAATTTGACACCTAATTTCATAAACTTGTTGATATTTTTAATCATTCAAATTTGGTTGGGTGGTTAATAACACTTTCTTCTTTGGTCTGAAAATCTCAGAACACATATTTATTCTTACTTTACACTGACTTTAGGCTTTGAAACACCTAACAACTATTGTCAATTTGCACTTCTGTCTTTTTCTGTTTACCTCATGTTGTCATGTCAGTGACCTTTTGTCTTACATCTAAAAACAAAGTGACAGAAAGTTCTTCTTCAGTGTTCGGCTCTCACTTAGCAGCTTACATCACTGTTTTGTTTTCTGTGAAACTTCTAATGGTTAAGCTTTGCTTAACAAGCGAAACTCAATCCATCACAGTGCATTATACTGAGAGATGTGACCCAAACAATATATTCAAATATATTAGAAACACCTTTCAATGTTATGCAGCACAAGTGCATATGTCAACTCAAGTTACATTTCTGTGCTCTGAAGGTGTAGGAGCAAAGTACCAGAAGACTTTTCCTCCCTGCTCCCCAAACCAGTCGGAACACTAATTTATCAACAAAGTCAGAACATTTATTACTACAACCACGAAAAGATGACAAGAATCTGAAGCAACGACTTCAGAGTGAACCGTGCTGTGCTGACTAAATCCTCTGTGAAATAACACAACAAAAGACATTTTCTAAGCCCAGCTCCCTGGAGCTCAAACAGGAGAAAACAGTTCCAAAGAAAATGGCAGTTCACTCCAACTTCTTCAGCACTATTTACAACAACATGACTAACACAATTTCAGATGTATGTATAAAAAGAAGCTCACAGTCTATAGGCACTCAGAGGTCTAGAGTTAAAGGTTTGGACAGTAGTGACATGCTGCTTTGTTTGAGTGAAGAGCAGAGGGCTAAGCACGCAGCCTTGAGGGGCTCCTGTGTTCAGTGTCCTTTCTTCCACTTGAAGACACATTGAAAGTTCTCAGTGTCAGGTCTCTGTCACCGGAGTTCTGGAAAACTCTTTGAAACAGCAGGATGTTAGAGTCAACCAGCAGCAGACACTTGGCAGGTCAGGCCCATGCATCCAGGCAGTCAGGACAATACCTACGGGTGCACACTCAGAGATCCTCAGAGAAAACAAAGAGCACACACTCTCACACAAAGACAGTCTTATAAAACACAGGGAAAAAATAGGTCAATGAATGAAAAGTTGTGAATAGGTCAAAGGTCAATAAAATCTACGGCTGCAGCAATACTCCAATCAAGTACTTGAATTTCAGAATTGTGTTTGTCCCACCTTTTGTACTCGATCTGAAATGGACTATAAAAACCTGATGATGTATTTCTTAGTCTACTCCAAGTGTTTGGTCTTGTTTCCTCTCCTGAGAAGTTGTTTAGAACCTGCCTCTCGTCCTCTGAGACACCTACAAGACCACCTTCTTTTGACAGGACTTATTAATTGGTGTCTGATGTTCTTTATTTAGAAAGTTCTGTATCTGTAATGATGCTTCTGTCTCCCAGTGAACTAAGCTTGATCTTGTTGTGTTGATGTTCTGATGGTGTGGTCAGTTTTGATCTTTAGATTCAACTGATCCAGTTCCTAAGGCTTTCAGAGTTCTGTGTTAGTAACCTTGAGTCTAGCTGTGATGCTGAGGAAGTCCCTCTTTGCTTCACTTCTGAGTCCTACACTTTGTTCTGAATCCTCAATTTATTTCCAGGTTTACATGAAAATCAATGAGATTTTGAAGGTGGTGTCAGACTTTTGGACTCCACTGTAGATGAAGATGAGTTGAACCCTCAGTACCCATCTGGAGAAAAAAACAAATATATGGCATCTCAAGTAGGAAAGTAAGAGAGATGTATTCATCCAATCTTGGAAATATTTCAGTTTGCTTCAAATTGAAATATTTAACAGCTGTATACTCTTTTCTGTCAGGTGGAAGTAGCTACAGCTACTGAAACTTCATGAGTCAGAGCTCTGAGGAAATGCCAGGTGCAAAACAAACACAAAAGTGTATAGATCATGGAAGTATGGAAGATACTGACAAACTGTAACCGACGTTGCTGGCAAAAACAGAAAATCTGCATGCTACTGTTCAGGTTCATGAAAATCTCTGTGATCATTCTCTGTGGGTTCATCACTACTGGCAACACCTTTTATGTACAAGCAGTCATGTAATAATAACAATGATCATGGCTGCTTTGAAAACAAACTCTAAAAAAAACTGAATGAAGATAATGATGGTTGGAAAAAGGCAGCACACTTGTTGCTCAGTGAAGACATTTCTTTGTGGTGTGTTGGACTCCTCCAGCAGAGACATTAAGAGCTGACAAACACTTCCAAGTCTCGGTCTGGTGCCAAGTCAAGTCCTTCAGAATAGCTTGTTATTGTTGCCTGCAGAAATAAACTCTCATTAAAATCACAAGAGCTTTACAAATGTCTTCCTTGCATCAGTCAGTGTCTGATGCAGGAGAGAGTCTTCCCGGCACAGTGAGTCATGTATATTTGTCTTCCCCCGATGTTGATCAAACCCTCTGTGATGATGACGAAGAAACATTGTTATTGGTTTGTGTGACTGTTGTGAACAAAAACAGCCCGTGCGCCTGGCTGGATCGTGACTGTAAGTCACGGAGTGCCAAGCTGCCATTTCTGTAAAGCTACTTTTATTGCAGCATCTGGCTAACTTGGCTTTCATCTTATTATGCTAATACAGGAGGCCGGGGTTATAGCAATAAAAGCTGATTTACTCTCTGATTGTTGTAGCCTGAGAGATGGGGAAACAGTTGTCATGTTTGAAAGGGAAGTGTGTGGAGCTGGGTGTCCTGTCGCACAGCCGCTGACAGGATAATGAAGATAAACCGCACTGAACCACCTCAGAGGGTCACACCACTGTGTTTTCATGTTTTAGTCCTACTGCAGAGGAGGTAATGTGTATACCTCAATGCTAAGCTATTTCTAAAGCATATACCACTGGTGTTTAATATATATTTATCTATATTAGGGCTGTCAAATTAAAGCATTCATTTCGATTAATTAATTATGGAAAAAATAACACAATAAAAAAAATAACGCAGATTAATCGGGCTGTGTCCACTAGTGGAATTAGGAAACGTCAGCCCATTCTCCAGCACAGTAGGTGGCGGTAATGCTCCTTAAAGGCTCGTTGCCATCCACCATTAAATAAAAGAAGAAGAATCAGGCCGCGTGGTACCTGCTGGTGCCACCTTTGAGTCTGGAAAACGCTCTGCCCACACCTGCTCTGTAAACATGATGGAGGCAGATGAGAAGCAACACCTGATGCTAGTGTTAGCAGCCACACTCGACCTCGACCAGACGTTCAGATGCAAACTGATGAAGTCTACTAACGACTGATTAACAAACTGCCTCACTAAATGGACTGCAGGTCAATGTCAGTGTTAGAGGACAGGCAGAGGTTTTACAGAGAGCATCCTCTGAGCTAACTTAACTTTATGACACATAAGATGATGGAAAAAAGTCCTGATGTCACAGAGACAGTTACTGTGCTGTCCGGTTGAGGTTAGAGGTTTGTCCTAAGATGCTCATATTGAATATGAACAGTGAAAACTTTTTTTTAGTTTTTCATATAAAACACAAACTAAATTCAGTTTTGAAAATGTTTGAACGCTTTTCATATGTGCGATTAATTTAGATTAATTAATCACAGAGCCTATAATCAGATAGATAATTTTTTAATGGCTTGACAGCCCTAATATATATATATATATATACACACACATATGTACACACTACCAGTCAATAGATTGGACATACCTTCTCCTTCAATGATTTTTCTTTTTAACTTTCTACATTGTAGATTAACACTGAAGACATCAAAACAATAAACCCACATATGGAACTATGTGGTAAACAAAACAATGCTCAGAAAGGCAGTTTTGCACACTCTTGGCATTCTCTCAATCGGCTTCGTGAGCAAAGCACCCCCACACATCATACCTCCTCTTCCATACTTCAAGGTGGGAACCACACATGCAGATACCAGCTGTTCACCTTCTCTGTGTCTTACAAGGACACAATGTTTGTAACAAAAAAAATCTCAAATCTGACTCATCAGACTGAAGTCCAGGTTTCCACTTGTCTAATGTCCGTTCCTTGTGTTTCTTGGCCTAAGCAGTTCTCTTCTTCTTGTTGGTCTTCCTCAGCAGTGGTTTCTTTGACCATGAAGATCTGATTCACACAGTCAGTTGATGCTGAGATGTGTCTGCTACTTGAACTCTGTGAAGCATTTATGTGGGCTCTAATCTGAGGTGCTGTTAATTGTTGATATCTGAAGCTCTTGGTCTTTCTTTCCACTTTAGTGTTCAAGGTTCAAGGTTCAAGGGGTTTTATTGTCATTTCAACCATATACACAGTACACAGTGAAACAAGTCAGTGTTTCGCTAAGGACTATGGTGCTATATATAACATAGAACATAGTGCAGACAGGACTACAATAAAGTGCACACACATTACAAAAAAAAGGGCTACATAAAGTGCAGGATACATTTAGACAAGACAATGTGACAAGAAAAACAACCAACGTGTAACAGACTGGGATGTGTGTGTGTTTTGTATGTACATGGCTACATATGAATATATACAGTATAGTTATCTTAGGTACAGTAAACAGGTAGATATTAGATTAACAATTGAGTAGCAGCAGATAAACAAGGTGCAATGTGCATGGATATATGTGCAAGTTTACATTTTACTTTTTAACAGTCTGACTACCTGTGGGAAGAAACTGTTTCCCATCCTGGCAGTGTTAGTCCTTAAACTGCGGAATCTTCTTCCAGAAGGCAGCAGGGAAAACAGTGTGTGGGAGGGGTGAGGTGGATCATCTACAATGCTTCTGGCCTTGTGCAGGCAGTGCATGTTGTAAATGTCCGTGACAGAGGGGAGAGAGCCCCCATGATCTTTTCGGCTGCCCTCACAATGCGCTGTAGGGCCTTGTGATTGGAGACGTTGCAGTTGCCGAACCACGCTGTGATGACACTTCCAAGGATGCTCTCGATGGTTGCTCTGTGGAAGGTGGTCAGGGTCAGGGGTGGAAGGTGAGCTCTTCCCCGGAAGTAGAGACGCTGTTGAGCTCTCTTAGTGGTGTGTCTGGTGTTCAGGGTCCATGTGAGGTCCTCTGTGATGTGGATGCCCAGGAACTTGGAGCTCTGGACATCTCCACAGGGGAGCCGTTGATGTTCAGCGGTGTGTGGACATGCTGAGCTCTTCTAAAGTCAACAATGGCCTCTTTTGTTTTGTCCACATTGAGGGACAGGTTGTTGGTGGTGCACCAGTCAGAGAGCTGTTCCACCTCCTCTCTGTACGGGACCTTGTTGTTTCCACTGATCAGCCCCACCATGGTTGTGTCATCAGTGAACTTGATGATGTGATTTGAACTGTTTACTGCAGTATAATTGTGGGTGAGCAGAGTGAAGAGCAGAGGGCTGAGCACGCAGCCTTGAGGGGCTCCTGTGTTCAGCGCTGGGGTGTTGGAAGTCTTATTCCAGATACTGGACTTCCTGCGGTCTCCCTGTCAAGAAGTCCAGGATCCAGTTGAAGAGGGTGGTGTTTAGACCCAGCTGGCTCAGCTTCCCCATCAACTGCTGGGGGATGATGGTATTGAATGCTGAGCTAAAGTCTATGAACAGCAGTCTGACATAAGTGTCCTTTCTTCCACTTGAAGACACATTGAACGTTCTCAAAATTTTACAGACCAGCTGACCTCCATGTTTTATGAAACATAGTCACTGCCTAGATTATGTTCTGATACAATCGTTTTTTAACTTTTATTTACTGCATGGAGTCACAAGGTGGTGATTGGGGTGGATGGTTGGCATTGAAATTGTTCCTGAGTCCTGCGTGTGGTTCGATTTAGGCAACAAATGCACTTTAGTAAAGGTTGGGAAAACAGTATCCACCCTTTAAAGTTATGCTGCTGTGTAATAGCATTCCTCTCCAGTGATTTTATTGTAATGTTTGTTACATTAGACATTTGTAAAAGTGTTCTAGTGTGCACTGAACAATGCAAAAAGAACTTACAGATTGTTTTGTTTGTGACAGGCTGTGAAATCTGATCTGGATTTCTGTCAATCTCACAATTTATTTGTTCAAGAATAAGAAAACTGTCACACAACACTGGAGTCTTTGTATGAATGTTTTCATTGTTTACTATTTGAGAGGCAGACCTGCAAGTTCCATCATGTTGCCTTAGTTTGTTATGACCTCAATACAGTATGTATATGTATGTGTACTATCTATATGACAGTGAAACCATTGTACATAAATAAATATCAATAAAATATGACAGTGAAACCATATTTATGTGGTTGGAGAATAGATTATGACTTGCTTGGCTGTACATACTCAACATACCTATTTTTTAAAACTGTATAAAACACGTAGTGTTGGTTTCTGAAGAACCATTGTGAAGCTCAGTGTGGTGGCTCTGGCCTCCACCATTTTGGCTGCTGTACCTCCGCAGAGGCATGAGGTGAAGCATGGGTGGAGTTGAGGCAGGCTGAATTATGCTTGGTTGCTCAAACAAGCCACCTGTAACAGCACCCAGCTGTCAATCAAAGGGGTCACGCTCTTAATCCTGCATAACTTTAAGCCTTAATATAATTTGAACAGATGAGTTGTATAAAAATTCACCCTCAGTACAGTTGTCATGAACGGGGAAATTAGTTATAGAGACCAAAACTGTTTTTTTACCAGGCTGTAAACATGTTTATTTCTGCTGTGAAGTTGGACATTTTAACATGGGGACTTATGGAGACTGACTCACTTCTGGAGCCAGCCTCAAGTGGACGTTTGAGGAACTGCAGTTTTTGGCACTTCCTGTCTTGACTTCACTTCATTAATATGGAGGTTGCTGCTTGTGTCAATATGTGGCAATCGTAAGACCTCCTGTATTATGTTTCATACTTTATGTATGTATGTTGGAAGCCTTGAATGAACTCGTATCACTCTTCCCTGTAGACCCTTGTGTTTATTTGTTGAAGTGAAAGACAAATTGAAGACACATTTGACTGTGATGGTTGTTGTGGCTCCACTGTCAGAGTCATGTTTACATCCATATAACTTTTAAATCCTAAAGTTGGCCTTGAAACATTTGCTCATGCAGGAGGGTTGTAATGAAATCCCTCAGCTGTGACATGACCACTCAATTGAGAAGAAGGCTTTAATAGAGGAATGTAAATATATTCTGCTTACGTTCAGTATATTCAGCTTGCTTTGATTCTTACTGCTTGTTTGAATTGCAGATTAAATCTCCTGAGTCACATCCACCACTGCTATGTCTGTGAGCGAGGAACCAGAATTCAAATGCTGCCATGTGAAAATATTGTGTTTGATAGTTAGATCAAGTATGTGGCTCCAAAATGACTGCCGGGGCAGATATTTGATATGGTGAATGTTTATCTTGATTTCAGCTTTTATTTTATCAAATAACCTCCTTGAGATCATGACTGATGGTTCAACACAGAGCCGAGAACAAAAAGCATCCACCAGAATAACAACAGAAAAACACAGAACAGTTGAGTCTGATTATAGGAGGCAAAAACAAATAACAAATATCATGAGCTACACATTGTCGGGTTGTTTTTACCTGCTATTTCCCAACAAAGACAGCTATTTCTTCTATATTAGAACCTTGTTTATTCTAAGACCTTTATCCACAGCTCATCAGCAGCATTTTTTCCAGCCTTCCTGGCAGCCACTAATTTGCATTCATTTCCTGTGAAAATCCTACAATACATACTGTAGGCATGTCTTGAAATGGAAAATATGCCTTTGTTTGCACTCACTTGGTTTGAGACATGTAAATGAATCATAAATGAGAAGCTGAGATTGTGTGTTTGTGTCCGCAGTGGTCCATTAGTATCTTTAAAGTCTGTGTAAAGTAAGAATAAATTTGAGTTCTGAGTCTGTCAGACCAAAGAAGAAAGTGTTATTAACCACCCAAACAAACTTGAATGATTAAAAATATCAACAAGTTTATGAAATTAGGTGTCAAATTCAGGTAAAAATGAATTCTCAGCTCCAGGACTGTGGGGGCGTGTCCTCTGAATGTGCTGAAGCCACGCCCACTCATGGGAGCAGTCAAGCAGCCATTTTGAAGCGACTGAAACGTGTCAGATGAGTTCAGAAAATGACATGACTAACTTTGAAACACTCTGAGTGAGATGAATTCATCTCTATCTCTCTGCTAAGGGTCCAGGGGTATGCTCAGGGTAGCCTTACCCCTAAAATCCACGGGCCTGTCCGCGGCGCGTCGCATGAGCGTCATGTATTTGGTCCGTCCTCCACACGGCGTCAACACCCACCGGGTGTTTTATTTTGAAAACGACCGGATTTGCTCTGCAATTTCTGTCTGACTTCCTGTCAGAACGATCTGCTCTCTGTCCAGCTTGACGCGTCTGAGACGGAGCACTACGGAGCCGGTGGAGGTTGATACATTGACTTTAATGGCCGCGTATTACTCGCGATGACAGACGACCCGGTGGATTTTGGGGGTTAGTGTGTCCTCGAGCCACCCTTTAGGACCGCCAAGAGAAGTCTTTTCACAAGTTCAGCAACTATTATACTACTATTGTCCAACATGTTTAATGTATTTTAAAAGAAATCTTGGAATTGACTTTACACAGACTTTAAATTTTGTTATTTTGTTAATTCAAATGTAATATCATAAAAGCTGCTGTCATCAATTCATTTCAGTTCAATTTTATTTATATAGTGCCAGTATCTCATGACACTTTCCATACAGAGCAGGTCTACACTGTACTCTTTATAACATTATTTACAGAGACCCAACAGTTCCACCATGACCAAACATGGTGACGATGGCAAGGAAAAAATCAGGCAGAAACCTTGAGCAGAACCAAGGTCATTGGTGGGTGGCCATATTCTGCCACAACCGGTTGAGACCCTGCGAATCTTTTCCACCATGTTGCACTACTATCTTTCTACAGTAGTCCAGAACAGGCAAATTAAACACTGTATCTACATAAGGCCTTTCGTATTTTATGCATGTTTTTCTTACATACTGATCTTTAAAGCTGGCATCAGTCACACTTATTACCAGGTTGATCGTGTTTATTTCTGAAATCGGGGCAGAAGTTTTTCTGTAATCCTGCTGACAGACAAACAAACTGAGCAAGAACATGACCTCAGAGACATGTTTCATGTCACAGGTACTGTGGGTCACTGTTTATGGAAACCACTGTAATAACCTTGTATAACCTGACGTTACTAGGGGTGCAATAATACATGTATCTGTACTGAACCGTTCGATACAGTGGTCTTGGTTTGGTACGCACTATGAATCGAACAATACGCAATTTTATATTTATTTTATCAACTGAAAGCTTAGTGGATCTGCGCTGTCGAGCGCAGATCCACTAAGCTGCGCCTCCCACATTCATTCAGACCAAGCTGCTGAGACAGAAGCTACATGTGAAGCTAGCTCGTTGCAACATGGCTAATGCCTTAAATATACCTGAAATCGAAGATCCTCCACCATCCTTCAGATCTATTGGTTGATACTGTGTTGTTAGAATGTTTCAAATGTTTCAAAATATTAATGATTATGTTTCAAAATATATTTAGGGAGCTATTTCTTTTTAATATATACTCTGCTGCTAAGAATGCACCACAGAAGACGGGTGATTTGTCAGATGCATTTATTTTATTATTATTTTTACAAGGTGCTGTTTTTGTTTTATATGGTTCTAACTTCTAAGTATGCACAGCAGAAAATGAGGCAGGCACAGACCACAGTATGGAGTTTGGACTGGTCGCTGTACTGCCAAGATGGCAGTCGCCAGAGCCACAACAGTGAACTTCACAATGGTCTTCAGAAACCTGTGGGTGACCTCACAGAGACTATAGCCATGTTTTATATAGTCTATGGTTGGCAGACAGTCAATAGCCCTATTCAACTACTACAACAATTCATATGGCAAAACCCATCTAATAAGTAAAGAGAAACGACAGTCCATCATACTCACAGATAATAACACACATAAGACTAAGCTCACCTCACCAAGAGACTCACAGTCTCTCTGAGTTTTGGTGGATAATGCTCTGATGGAAGCGCAGAGAAGCGTGTAGGACTGCAGATCTGCCTCCTGGTCTCATCTCTGGGTTGTCATGGTTTGGGTCCACTGATAAACTCGGTCAGATTTCGAGATATGAGAGCTGTGGGATGCATGCCGTCTCTCCATATCAGACCTGAGGCCTGTACCATGAAGCGAGCTCCGCCTACCCGGGGTTACTCCCAGCCTATCCAGCTGAACCTATCCACAACAATGGCAATCACGATCAGCGGTACCACGAAGCTGGTTATCAACTCGCTAACTCAACCCAGGTTTGACTGATCATGAATCTGTGAACGCGCACGTATAAAGGGGCGGGTTCAAGGCAGCAGACCAATCACAATCATGAGCGCAGAAGGAAGGACACCCTACTTCTCCTGTGAGGAGCAAAAACTAATTCTAAAGAAATCCGAGGATGAAAAACCAAACCTCACGGAAAAATCAAACACGGTGGCAGCATCAAAGAGACGCCAAATGGAGTGGCAAAGGATTGCTGATTGCGTGAATGCGTAAGTTACACATCAGTGTCAGTATACATTTAACACAGCCATGCATCCCAATCACTGTGCTGCATATGAATCGCGTGTATGACAATTAGTCTCATCCCCCAGATGTAACCCCTCGGGAGTGAAAGACTTGGGCGCAGATAAAAACAAAACACAAAAACATAATTTCATCTGGTAAGTTGGACTTTTTAATTCCATAAGGTATGGGCTACAATGAAGCTGGAAGCTGATGCCACAATTACATCATATTAATACAACAAGTTGTTAGTCTGAGTGAAATCATCCTGATTTTGAGTTGTGTCAGAACTTAGCGGGGACAAATGGCAAAAATATACTCTTCTTTAAAAAAAAAAGTGAAAGCCCTCAAACACCATGCAGCCCTAAATGTACAGAAACACCTCAATGTCTTTCCTACTTAAACAATTAAACTTCCTGTGATGACTCAACTCGCATTTCTGTTTCACTCTCATACAGACTCTCTGCTCTAAGAAGGGGATGATCAGTGTTCCATTTCACAGTAACATTACATCCTTCATCGTAGTTTTTTTTTTTTTTTTTTTTAAACCTCTGGCGGTTTGTCGTTAATCCCCCACGGGTGCAGGTTCACTGTAACATTTCCCCTTCTCTTACACTGTTACAACAAACAAGAAGAAGAATCTGAGGAGGCAGACGGGCATTGGAGGTCCTGCCCTGGAGTACACCCCTGCAGCCAATCGGGTCTTCAATGAAAGGGCACGCCATTGTTTCCCGAACAGCTGATTGGCCAGTGGGTGGAGCTTTTTATTGGGTTCAGATTAATCCTGAAAGCTACCCTGACCCGGAGCAGATTAGCCGTTCAGAGTAAGTTACCATGGTAACTTACCTCGCTAAGAATGAATCCAGCTTCGTGGTACCGGAAAGTCAGGGTTAACCCTGAAGTTACCTCGCTAAGCTGGCAATCCTGCTTCGTGGTACAGGCCTCAGGTTTTTTATCTGTTGTGGAGTCATGTTCTCTAACCTTGGTGAGAAAAGTAAGGATCAGAATGGCGCCTGTTCTTCTAAACACAAACAGACATCTGCTCTGTATCTCAAGGCGAGATGGCAGTGCCTCTGTAACAAGCTATGATTTATCACTGTTCCTGCAGTGACCTCTAGACATACAATAGACCACATACATTAATCCAATGGGCTTTTTTGTTACACTTCTTTGTTTACTACATAATTCCATATGTGTTATGTCATAGTTTTGATGTCTTCAGTGTTCATCTACAATGTAGACACATTAACTGGAGCTAGCTTTATTATTAACTGTGTTTGTACAATCATTAATGACAACTGTATTTAACTCCACCACTACAGACACAGAGTGTCTGACTCAGCTAACCTTACAACAAAGAAGCCCCCACACAGCGGTTCAGACTGGTTTCAAACACCCACATTCACTGACAGAACAAAGTATGTCATCAGTGTTTTTTGCAGTTATGAAACTCACTCTGATGCAGTGCTTTGAATGTTGCTGCTTACAAATTGTGCAACCCGCCTGGAAGCTCCAGTATCAGACGTAACATCAGGACCCACGGGACTCCAGTCAGTGCCTGCCGAGAGGCAGCAGCTGCTGAACATCACAAAGAAATAAACAATCTTAATAAAATATATTCAGTCTGTGCAGCTTTTTCTACGAGTCAATTCATACAAACACACAGAGTGCAAATGTGCTACAAGATGATCTTCATTCATTAACAATAGACCAAATGACTGTTTATCAGAGAGTTATCAGCACCTTGCAGTTTACTTCAGCTCTACACAGCATTTTAGCATCTTTTAGCTGATTGTTTTGGGTTAACCTTGTTCCCAGCTGCAGCAGGCAAACCCTGATAAACCCATTGTAGGCCACACTACCTGCCTAGCACAACAGTCAGACAAAGTTAAAAACTAGCTGTTGAGAGAGATATTTGACTTGACCAAACTTGATCTAAAAGACAGTGATTATTAAACTTGCATTCCTTGAAACTAGACTCCAACAGAGATAATGTTCACTGCACTGAATGTGCACCAAACTGTTGATCAAATAGAACAGAGTAGATACTTTATTGATCCCTTGAGGGGAAATTCTTTTTTTCACCTTACATGCATTTTTACCCGAAATACAACCACACACACACACACACACACACACAAAGGGTTCATAGATGTGCAAATGTGGAGAGAGATGGTGGAGTGATTGGCAGCCACACAGATCGCCGCCCTGAGAGCAGTTGGGGCGTTTGGACCTTGCTCAAGGGCACCTCGGCAGTGCCCAGGAGGTGAACTGGCACCTCTCCAGCTACCAGTCCACCTTCCATACTTTGGTCCATACTGGACTTGAATCAGCCACCTTCCGGTTCCTAAGCCAAGTCCCTACGGACTGAGCTACTGCCACGACCAAGTATGTCATGCTGGACAATAAAGTGAACTTTGAACACCACAAACACTGACATCCACAAACGCAAAGCACTTGCTGATCTGTAAAAGTAGAATCCAACACATTCTCCACCGCTGTTCCGGATGTTTCTTCAACATGTCAACTGCCTCTGATAGAAACAAACTACACTGTGGCAACAAATCTATCTATCAAATTTTCCTTCAAAACATTTACATTGTCATCATGACTTCACAAAAATTGATCAATGTATGAAGCAATCAAACCCAACTGACTATCAGAAATGAATGAACATAACCATATTAACTGGAGGATGATGAATTTCTCTGTTTGTAGCTCTCTTTCAGAGCTCGATGTGAGGCAGACAGGAATCTTCAGATGTAGACTCTCATTCTGGAGTAATTGGCCTGCAGCCAGCCCCCAGCTCTCAGAGGTCCCTGCCTCCAGATAAACCAGTCTGCAGGGAACCCAGCATCCTGACTCCCAGTAGCTGTCCTGCCTGGGAAACATCCTGAGCTGGATCTAATCTCTAAAAATATTCTCCACAGACACCGATGGAGTGTCAGCCTGTGAGCAAAGAGGTGGGTAAACCTAAACAGGCCTGAGTCAGCGGAGTTGTCATAACTGATTCTTAGAACCTACAGCTAAGCCCCAATCATGACCCGTCCTGCTGAAATTACAGCATTCAGTGGGGATCCTTCACACTATTTCATGTGTGTGTTTCAAGTTACACACTGGAGGCAGCTACCAATGTTTCCATATTGAATCCTGTATAGAACTGAGTGGAGAGGATGATGTATCTGTCAGCTCTTGATCTGAGCTTAAACGTTCAGTGTGTAGGATTTAGTAACATAGAGTTGTGTAGTTTCTGATTGCAATCCCCTCGCCCTACCCTCTCCTTCCTAGTGTAAAGAAAAGAAAAGAAAAGAAAAGAAAAGAAAGAAAAGAAAACATGGTGTGGTACACTCTGTAGAAGAGGACCTGCAGTGTCTGTAGATATAAAAGTCTCATTCTAAGATAACAAAAACATAATAATTTTCAGGTGATTATACACAAATGAAAACATTGTTATGAATATTACATTAAATCTCTGCCACATTCTGTAAATAAAGGTGCGTACATCTGACACACTGGACCTTTAACATGTGTTCTGTCTGAATAAACACTGTGGTGACTTTTACATTAAAACAATTCTGAATTGAAACTACAGCAACACACAAGATAAACACATCTTATGCGCAAAGAAAAGAGCCACATTTTCAGCATTTAGATTATTAAAGACAACAGAAATTCTACATCTGGGGAGCAGCTCAAGTCCAGCTTGGACCACAGTATGGAGTATGAACTGGCAGTTGGAGATGTGCCAGTGCAGCATTACCTGGTTTTCACTGTTGTGATGAGCACCATTGGGACCTATTATACTGACTGTCTAATGAAGAGAACATGTATATAATTTACTAAATATTTTAAAGTTTATCTTTAAATATCAGTGCCAGCTCTCACCCAAAAACAAAGATGTGGAGGATTAGAGTTGACTTGTATCTGTTGTTCATCGTCGTAGTGACCCTTTTCTGTCATCCTAAAGAATCTCTTTGTTTTCAGCTAAGCTTGCATGGACACAACGGGGGCAAGAAAGAGAAAAATAACAACTGTTCAGTTCAACATTTAAATGAGTCATCGGGAAACAAGGTGAAAGGTTGAATTTCAATGGACTTTCATGTTGGCGGGTTCATGCTCCCGTATTGTCTTGTTTTCTTCTAAATAAATTGTGTTTCTGACAGGCGTAGGAACAGCGCACAGGCTTTGTTCTAGACTCTTTTATTGAATGCATTTGTAAGGGTGAGACCTCTTAGGTTAGGAATCACACTCATAAATATTCTACTTATACTGAGAAAAACACAAGTTTTCCTATCTGTTCCGAATATCGCACATATGGTGCTAAGCGATTGGCACTTTTTTTCCTGCTTTATTTGTATTGGAGGCTTGGCACAGACTCTCGCAGTCTGTTAGATTTGAACACATTACACTATCTAGTAATGTCTTTCCTCCTCCAGCCTATAACAAATGCAGCAGGCTCTCCTGTCTCCATATGGTTATTAGTGACAGTGCTGAAATGTGTGTATGGAGCTGACGATCTTCTCCCTCTCAGGTGGCTCTGAAGTGCCTCAGCTATCAGAGTGTACATGCTTAAGCTGTTACTGAAATAGAGTGATGACAACCTGTGCTCTGCATTGTGAGTGAACTGCCTGTCAAGTGTTGTGTTGTTGTGAAGAAAGTCTTCTAGAAGTTGTGCTTGTGCTAATCTAAAGTAACATTCAGTGCCGTCAGGATTGTTTTAGTTCTTTT
Organism: Sciaenops ocellatus; assembly: GCA_033000465.1. Taxonomy (NCBI): domain Eukaryota; kingdom Metazoa; phylum Chordata; class Actinopteri; family Sciaenidae; genus Sciaenops; species Sciaenops ocellatus. Next base: position 2,626,991 of record CP136888.1, on the reverse strand, counting down.
CAACAGAGAGAATAAAAAAAGAATATGTGGACCAGCGTTTACTCTCAGTGAACTTTTACAGTGGCAAGCATAATTCATGGATCTGTTAAAAACATTTAAAGGGTGAGTCTTGGCCAAGGGCGATTCTCATTTGTCACTGTTGATTGGTTATCGATCTCAGGAGGGTGGATCTTGCCTAATATGGGCTGGCCAGAGGATGATGCCAGACGGAACGAGGGTAGAGGAGGCTGAAGACTTTTCATCCAGACTGTGATGGACAATGAATGACAACCCCTAAATCCCTGAAGTATTCCAGTTTAGTCCTGACTTCTTCTATTTGTTAATGTAAAGAAATGAACAGTTACTGGCCTCAGAAGAGGACTGGAATGGACTGGCCCAGTCACGATGTGGAGGGTGCACTATGGGGAATAATATTCAACCCTTGAAATTTTTGTCTGGATCTGGGAGGGGACAATGGCGGGCACCACTTCCTGCAACGGCCTTGTAGTACAGGTAGACACAGGCTGGCAGGGAATGAGTGGAGCAACATGGAAACCTAGCCGTGCTCACCTGGGTTTTATACCTGGATCATTTCTTGAGTTAGAATAGATCAAATCAGGAAAATAACAACTTTTAATTCCTGGTTTGTTCTAGATGTAGAACAAATAGAAAAGCCACTCACTTTTGCCAAGCAGAACTATTAACATGAGTGGACCAAGGGCTCAGACACTATTAGCACAGAATAAGCAAGTACATGAGATGGTAAAGACAATACTAACAACATATTAATGAATAGGTCAGAAAGAGTCAAAGACAGAACAAGAATTGAATTATATTCCAAGGAGACATAACAAGCCACATAACTTATAAATATTGGGAACATATCATATTTCCTGAGGATCAGAACAACAGATGAAGAAGTATTATCAGCTATTATAAAATGACTTACCGTTTTATAAGTTTAATTTAATACTTATTACTACCTCTAATACTCTTTTACTCTACTTTTTAATTACACCCCAGACAATCTGCAGGTATGCAATTATGACAATCTAGAATTGGACTCATCCAATATCTTTTAAAAATGTACAGTACAACTTGCTTACGTCAATTCTTGACCTCACTTTGACCACAGGAGCTATTTGGACTTCTGGGCCAACGTTTCTACTTTTCAAATAGTTCCTGCTCTCAAGGTAGTACTCTAGGCCCAAGAACCATTTCAGTGAAGTGAGTCTGCAACACTGGCAGGTCAAAGACATTCCTCCAGACTGAACAGCTAGTGTAAAGCATTCATTGGATGCTTTCCATTCATTGGATGCTTTTGCCACTCACATCTCTTCCTCACATCTTAGCTCCTCCCAGCAGAGATGCGACGTGGGGATAGATGGATGTTATTCATCAGAGGGACATTCTTGCCCATTCTAGGGTTCTAAGATAATGGTGCACTGCATCTATTTATTATTAAGAATTTGAAGAGGTTGAACACTGATAAAGAAAACTTTATGAATATAACTCATAGAGAGTTAATTTAAACAAGATTTACAAAAATGGACATTTAATCCCAAAACATGCCAGTCCACATGCATAAATACATCTTTAAATGATTAAAATATTCAGACTGCTTTGCTCGTCCACATGTAATTAATTATTACTATACGTCTTTAACCAAAGCAGTCACTGTCTGGCTATATTATCATCCAATATCAAAGTGGATACAACTTAAATATAAATTTTAAATATGACAGATACACTCACTATTAGCTTGTATAAGCACTCATAGTAATTAACTCTAACATCTAGAAGAGTTAATATAAATAATATAGTTAATCAGATTTATCAGAGGAGGAGAGAAGAGCAGCTGAATTTGTCACCAGAAATATTGACGTATCAGCATTCATGGAAAAAAAATATAGTTCATTATTTTAGTTTTGGAAAATGTATCTATTATTTGAATGAGCATGTATTCTAATGAGTTTTCATTAAATGGTGGAGAAATAGATACAAAAAGTAAATATCATGATGTCATACATTACACACTGTAATCTACATTTAATGTGATGTGGTTGATATTATTATTATTATTATTATTATTATTATTATTATTATTATTATTTTTATTATTATCATTATTATTACTTTGAAGGATTTCAAGCAAATGAAGTAACAACTGTAAGGGATTATAACGTGTATAATATGTAATACATGTGTACATATTATAATATTATAATTAATGCAGTTTAATAAAATATTTTATAAAATAAATAAGTCTGAGGTCCAAAATAACAAACTAATCCAAAAATAAACAATGAATAAAATAAGATGACGTCAAAAACTAAACAAACAAAAGAAAAGCCAAACCGGATGTCCGGTTGTACCGGAAGCCCGGCTTGTCTCCATCCCAGAGAAATGGCTGCCCTCGTTAGCTTCAAAGCTTGACTCAGAAGCGGTGATGTGTTACGGGGACGTCGTTGTACCGAGGCAGGTCTCTGCAGTGTTTCGTGCCGCTGAATGATATGAAGTGAGACGCTGTGGTTCACGTTTGAGCTCCATGACGTGTGACTGCTGCTGTTAGCTACCTGCCAGCCGGCTAACCGTTAGCCAGGACACCGAGCCAGCTGTCAGTGAACGCCGCTTGTCACGGTGCGTTCATGGGAAACAAATAGCACCTGCAGCCACGAGAGAACAAGCAGCTAACTAACCGGTAACCCCGCGTAAATGCCCGAACAAGGTCCCAGAATGAACGGCTTTTCTCTCGGTGAGCTGTGCTGGCTCTTCTGCTGTCCACCCTGTCCCAGTCGCATCGCGGCCAAGCTAGCTTTCCTCCCACCGGAGCCCACGTACTCGATGCACACCGATGCTAACGGCGTAACTAGCTTACATTTAACCGAACGGGCGGACTGGCAGTACTCCCAGCGGGAGCTCGACGCGGTCGAGGTTTTTAGCACCAGGAGCAGCCGAGGTAACCGGGTCGGATGCATGTTTGTGCGCTGCGCCCCGAACAGTCGGTACACGCTGCTGTTTTCCCACGGTAACGCCGTGGACCTGGGACAGATGTGCAGTTTCTACATCGGCCTCGGCTCCAGGATCAACTGCAACGTGTTCTCCTACGATTACTCAGGCTACGGAGTCAGCACGGGCAAGCCCTCCGAGAAGAACCTCTATGCGGACATCGAGGCGGCCTGGCAGGTCCTGAGGAACAAGTGAGTGTGAACCAGGAGATATGAGAGGATGGTGGATCAGCATGCCCATACTGAGGGAGCCCATTCACTGTCTCATTTTAACCATACAGAGTCAGAGAAGTACTTGGGTATAACAATCTGAAATAAAATATAAAATTAAATGACAGAACTTCAAAAGCACTGATGTAAATCTTTCTGTGGTGTGATACTGCCCAAAACTTTGTGCACACATTTCTCTTCATTTAAAATGTATTTACATTCTTTAACCGTTGAACAGGCTGACATGTCAGACAAGAGGCAGAACGAATCTTTAAACCTTTTAAAGTCCACGATCCAAGTCCGAACACGTCGTTAGAGAATCCAGTCTGACCCAAGCAGCAACCTCCAGTGCTGGGAAATGAAGCCAATGCAGATGCGCCAAAAAAACTGTAATTCATCAAGCGTCCACTTGAAGCTGGCTGCAGAAGTGAGTCAGTCTCCATTGGCGCCCATGTTAAAATGTCCAACTTCACAGCAGAAATAAGCATGTTTACAGCCTGGTACAAAAAACAGATTTGGTCTCTATAGCTAATTTCCCCGTTCATGACAACTGTACTGAGGGTGAATTTTTATACAACTCACCTGTTCAAATGATATTAAGGCTTAAAGTTATGCAGAATTAACAGTGTTGCTGCTTTGACTGACAGGTAGGTGCCATTACAGATGGCTTATTAGAGCACCCAGGCATGATTCGGCCCGCCTCAGGTCAGCTGATGATGTACGTCTCTACGGATATTTAGATTAGCCAGGAGGTGGAAGAAGCAGCACGTCCAACATGGCGGCCGCCAGCTCCACATGTTTTTGGCTTCAAAGCGGTGCTTCGGAAAACCTGCAGGCGAGGTCACTCAGGCTCTGCCCATTCTTCATACTGTCATTGTTCTGACCACAAGGTCCACTCAGTCGTCGGGTTGAGAATGTTTGGGATTCTCATGATTCAGTTCGACTCGATTTGTGGTATCATGATCCGATTCTGAGTTGGTCCTTGATTCAAATCTATTCTCAGCTGACTTCAGTGAGAGGGATGCAAGGAAAGGACGTGAGGATGGATCCGTCAGTAACCTATGGTACACTGCACATTTGTCATCTGATCAACATTTCAGCTTGTTATACCTGTAAATTCCCATCAGCCTCAGCTGTACTTTGTGTTCACTGCTACATATCCACTGTTAGCTAGCATGGCTGTAGACTCTAGTCTCCTGTTTAGCATCAGTGTTCTCGTCAGGTGCAGAAGTTCTGCCCAGAGCGATCCTCCACAAACTTAAGGCGGGCTGCGAGCGCTGATAAATCGCTCAGGTGTCCAGGCTACATGATCTGCACACAAATGCTTCACATTCATTGGAATCAATTAGAAAAAGGTGCACACACTTTAGCCGTGATAAAGATGTCCATCTGAGGGTGTTAAAGTGGTGTTTCTCTTTGAATCTGTTTTAGAGGAAAAAATGTGAATTTCTGTTTGATTCAGGTGCAGGAGACTAAAAATTCAGATTTTTGTTGATTAATAGGTGCTCATTATGTAAGTTGTCTTTCTGTTAGGACTCAGAAATGTCACCAGTTGCTTTAAATTCCATTTTATGTTTCTTTTCCTAAACTTTCCTTGCATGATTTTTTAGTTCAGATGCTTGGTTTGAGGCCTGTTTGGCTCCGTTGGAACGCAGCTCCACGTAGGCGTCTCATTTCATGTGATCGACAGTCATTAGTCTTATCAGTGTTGACAGGAGGTGACTTTTGTAAGTAGTTGTTAAGTGGTAGATAGTTGCAGCAATATTACAGGTGGATTGAGCACAACTTTCTCCATTAAATGTCCACAGAGAGTCCTCTAAGTAACAGAATTGTGTCCAGCATCAACTTGAAGTTGAAGTAAAAGCCCACCAAAGGTTTAATTCTCTCACATTTGTTGACATAAGTTAATGTTTAACAGTCAGTGTTCGTGAGCGTCCAGCTGACAGGTGTGTCTTATCAAACTCTGAAAGCTTGTACTCGTGTCACTTGTTGGAATATCAGAGGCACAGTGCAGTCGGGCAGGTCATGACTTTGCCCTGCTGGGAAAAACACATAGGTAAGTCTTTTCAAGCTAAAACTTGGTGTTTCAGAGTGGCCTTTTAATGTGACAGGTGGAGACACACCTGCGTCACAGTCCTGCTGTTTGACCAGCATGTTGATGTAAGGTGGAGAATTGGCAGCAGCCAACAGTCAAAGGCTGGTGACATCTGAAAGTGGCTGGTAGATCTCAGGCACAACATTTACTGTTGAGAGGCTGGTGAATTTAAACATTTATTCTCAGTGTCTGCTACATGAGTTTGTGTATTGTCAAAGCAGCGTACATAGTGTGACTGTTGTTTCTGCAGTCATGAATGACTTTATTTGTTAGTTTCAGTGACAGTTCCACCATAACGTTACTCTTGTCCCTGGATATTTTCATCTCAGACCGATGTGTTGAAAATCAGGTTGGTAGAATCCCAAAGCAGACTGTTAGGACTATCGATAACGTACCTTGAAAAGTGGGACAAAGATGGAATCTCTTTAAACAGGGTGGAAGAGGGGGGACTTCCTGTTAGTGCCGTGGCTGCATAACATTAATAGAATATTAATAATAATTAGTTTAACAGACTAGTATCTGTGATGTCAACCAGCAAAGGCAGCAACGTTTCAACGACAGGTCAACTATTCAAGCACAGTAGCAGTTTTGTCAAATGTTGAAGATTTCGTTGAACGGAGCAGAGGTAAGATGATTTCTGTAGTTTGTATATGACTGAAAGTTTCACATGTATTTAAACAACAAACATAGAGTCTGCTCCTCTCTCAGACAATTTTTCAGCTGATTGAATGCTGCTGCAGATTGGATGATAGAGAGCCAGCAGTGTTCCCCTGCTATTGTTACCGTCACCTTACTGTCATTTTCTAACCTATGCCGAAGGCTGCTCATTACTTCATATCAAATTAAACACACCTGTAGATTTGTCTGTCTGAACATGCTTCAGAGAAAGCCTGCATGTCTCTGAAAGTCTCCCGCAGCACTGAAATGAATCACTGAGTTGTCCTTCGACCCTTTAGAGAGCAATCCGCCCAAGCATGAAGCCGTGTTGATCATTAGGCTCTCCTTGGGGAGATACGCACCTGAGCAGGAGGAGGTTTATGTTTATTCAATATCTTTTTAATTACATTTTGTGGAGAATCATTAAGACTGTGCCCTTAAACAGCAATTTCATTTCATAGTGGTAGTGGTGGTGCTGAGCCTGCAGGCCTCTCTGAAGATAAAGATCTGTTTACACAAAGATCAGCTGGCTTAACATTTTGATAATTGCTAAATGAAATTATTGTCCTTCCTCTTTGAAATTACATTTCCCCCCACCTCTCACACACACACAGTTTCTTCATGGCCACAGTTGACAGAATAGCACTGTGGGTGAGGAAAGCAATTTGGGGATTGGGTTGCAGCAACAAAATCAAAAGGGAGTGCGTCTCACCATAAGTAAGTGGAGTAATGGGTCACCCCATCATCATTTGGGTGGGATGTTCCTCTAAACTAATTATTGGCATGATTTTCTTTCATTAGTGGCTTTGTGTTTTTGGAGGAGAAGCAGTCCAGACTGACATTCTTCTGTTTCTGTTCTGAGATGTAAATGAAGCATGGATGTGTTCTGCCTCTGAGCTTTGGCTTGTCTCAGCCCATGCTGGACATCACTCTGTGTCTGATGTGGCTGGTGTTGGCAGAGCAGACAGTGTGACCCAGCATTGATGATGTGAGATTCTCTCAAATGGCTTCAATGCATACTTAGACTTGAAACATCACAGAGCTGGAAAGCTTCTTGAAACTGTTTATAGAACAGAAAAGACAGTGTTTGAGTCTTTGGTGGAGAGCCTGAGCGAATCATAAACCAAGACACTCTGTGAGGAAAAGATAAAATGCATTTATTAAACTGGCAACTTCTAAACGTAGAACCAAGCCGCAACTTCCGAGGCTGGAAAATGAAGACGATGCAGAAGAGCTAAAAATGTCTCGAGACGCAGAAGTGAGTCAGTCTCCATAAGTCCCCATGTTAAAATGTCCAACTTCACAGCAGAAATAAACATGTTTACAGCCTGGTACAAAAAACAGTGTTTGTCTCTATAGCTAATTTCCCCCATCTCCCTGTTCCAGGCTGTAAACATGTTTATTATATTTAAGTTGGACATTTTAACAAGGGGGCTTATGGAGACTGACTTGTGCTGTAGCCAGCCTCAAGTGGACATTCGAGGAACTGCAGTTTTTTAGCTCTTCACTTAGGTTTCACTTCACGGCCACAGAGGTTGCTGCTCGATGGTGACCAATGATACTAATTAAGGTTCAGTTCCATTTAGTGCAGCAGAGACCACAGCAGCACCCTGAATGGAATGGAACCTTAATTAGTATCATTGGTAACAGCTGTGTTCACCTGCTATTTCATGTCAAAATGGCCGCTGTGGAAAAGATCTATTAACCTGCATGTGTTTGGACATTATAGGTATATACACACACGTCTCCTAGTACAGTATACACAAATATCTTACCATGGGAGAGTCTCATGTCTCCTCCAATAGTGGAGACACCTTCCAGGAAATGCGTTAAATCTTAAAGATCTTTGGATGAAGTTAAATCTCCTGTACTACAGTGCCTCCTCCTCCTGTGTGGGTCTAATGATAACTGCCCTCAACTACACCCAACAGAATGTAAATGCAGCACAGAGTTGAAGTAAAATATCAAAGACTTCTTCTCTGCACACAAAAGGTTTATTTTGTTCTGCACCCAGATAATCCATCCACCTGACAGGTGTGGCTTATGGAGATGCTGATTAAACAGCATGACTGTGACACTGGAACAGAGGAGGGCGGGTCATGACTTCTCTGTCCTGGGAAAACAAACCTCTCTGTAGCCATAGTTAATAGACTTTTTCAAGTTCAAACATTTCTAGTGGTGTGTTATTGTGACACAGCTGTGTCACAGTCATCAGCTGTTGGCTGTTTTGTTAATGTTTTTTAAGAAGGATTGTTCCAAATCAATTTGCAGCAGGGCTCACGTCTCAGGATGTGGATGTTGTTTTCATCCTTCATATCGTTGCCTCTGGCAGTCCACCCGAACAGCCTCAGGCAGCAGCGTGGGCAAAGCCACCCCACAGGCCTGTTTACCCACCTTAATCAAAAGTGATTTGTAACGCTCGATGTCTCTTTTGCCTTTACATACAATGTCCCACAAGGCTTCACTGATGTAGCATGATCCAAGCTGCATAACACACCTCTGATTTTTATCAGCACGGGATCAGGAAACAAATGACATCATGTCTGCTGAACCAGTCCTCACCTGAAATGACTTGGCTATTTATTTCACCTTCGTTGTGTTTCCTGTGTCCTCCCACAGAGATTGGCCTAGCAGAGATAATAAGTTAGGACACAGACGCTGCGCTCCTGTTAAACTACTCCAGAGGCTTTTTCTATCAATATCAACAAAGTGTTGTTTACTGAAATAGAAGACCTGCCAGTGCAGTCAGAGATGCTGAGCGCCTGTCTGTGTCCTGATGGGTCACATTGTAAGTCTGTATTGAGACAGAAATGACTTCTGTCGCTAACATCGGCTCGTTTTGGCAGAGTGGCTCGTTCCGCTAAACATGCGATCAATCGCCTTGATGCCGTGCCACCTCTTTGCTTTCAGAAGCACTTAGGTGATTCATTATGTCCCGCGTACGCGTCTATTCATTAACCCTCACTGTGTGTTACATAGGCTGCCCTTCTTGAACTTGAGCTGACTTAATACAGCTATTTCCATTTGGACTCGGCTCTGCCTTGGCTCTGGCTTCAAGGTTTGCATGCCAGTTCTGATGTTTCCGTGGAATTTCTACACAGTATGTTTTGGACAGGCCACTTTATGCTGGCTGAGTGTGCATATGGAAACATTGTTCTCTCTCTTTCTTTGGAAGTAGCCTTGCATGCATTTTTGTTTCACTAAACATAGTGCTTCCCTTCATTTCAACTGATGCTGTGCCATTATCATTCGTTCTAATCAAATCTGTTTGTGTCCTGGACTCTTTAACTAGCTCCTGTTTTTCTGCTTAAAAGAAGTAGAGCTCCTTTTAACTCCTTATTTGAAGTTACAGCCTGTTACAAGCTTTACACGTGCTCATTTGAGCTGTCCCAGACAACAAGGACCGTAATGCCATACCTAGGGTTGCAAAATTCTGGGAATTTTCAAAGTTGGAAACTTTCCATGGGAATCAACAGGAATTTATGGGAATAAACAGGAATAAACTGGGAATTTTCAAAATTGAAGGTTGGCCCTTACCTGGACCACACTTTAGAGCCCAGAGCACACAGAGACTACTGAAGACACACATTTGAGCTTGTGGACTAAATAATATTGTTCAATAAAATCATTCAAACTTAATAAAGTTCTACTTACAAATAAATCTGTTAAATGTTTTTTAATTGGTTTATTTTGCATGTCTGCTTATGACAAAAAAATGTTTACATTTATGTTTGGATATGATACAGTTGGTTTAAATTACCCCCAATTTACAGTTCATTCCCATAAAATCACATACATTTACATAATTCCCATGGATTTTCCAATTTGGAATATTTCCAAAATTCCCCAAACTTACCGCCCCTTTGCAACCCTGGCCATAACACTTGTATTTTACTCGAGCACTAGAACATAATCAATATCAAATGAGATGAGTCAAAGAGCTTCGTGTGGGCTGTTGGGTTACATTGACCATGAAGTAAAGGTGTGTTCAGGCGGCCAGAGCCACCACACTGAGCTTCACAACGGCTCTTCAGTTGGGTGATGTCACACAGACCACGTCCATGTTTAGTCATTTATTGTGAAGTGAACCTGAAAAAGATGCTGGTGCTGTAATGAGTTACTACCTGAACACATACCTTTATCAAATCTGCTAGATACTTGGCACTTCCTCATTATTTATTAGTTATTAACCACATCAGATCAGATTTTGAATGGAAAGTGTCTCTCACAGACAGCATTGCATTGTATTGCACCGTTGCTAAAGAGTGTTTAGTGTGTATTGAAGAGTTTGTTTCTTTAGCTCAGTTTAATCTACAGGAGTTTTTTTTTATGACTCGTTTAATGTGTTTTGCCTCCACAGAGGAAATGAATTTATGATGAGTGAAGACAGGTCCAGAGTGTTTCTCAGAAACAGACCTGGACTGAATCCTCCTCCAGTCACAACACTGAACAAACCAAACTGAACCTGTGCAGGACATAAAGAAAAAAACATTCTCACGTTTTTTAAAATGGTTTTGAAATATTTTCAATTATATCTTCAGTGGACTGAATAGCTGTGTGGGGTTATTATGCGGCCGACGTAGGTCTGCTATGTTTTTGAAATACTTTGCACGACAGACAACACAAAAGACAGATTCAATTCAATTCACATTTATTATCACACTGTGGGCAGTGTGTTCAGAGCAGGTTCTCATAGGCTACACAAAATACTGATAAATATGAATAATTTGATGAATAAACTTGTGACGCTCAATTAAAAAGGTGAAATAAAGTATACACAGATGGCTTAAAAACCCTACAGAGCATTTAGCAGTCAGATTGCAGAGTTTAACAAGCAGGTAAATTGTGATGCCACCCTGACGGCAAAAGAGAACATTCATCCAAGAAGCTAAAATGCTGCTTTCTGTGTTTATTAGTTACAAAAGAATTGAGTTGTCGTCGTTTCACTGCAGTGATCTGAAAACAGATTAAACAGTACTGTTCAGGCTGTTTCTGTGTTTTACTTTGAGGCTGTGAAACCAGCAGGAAAAAGTCTGCAGACTCAAAAGATTGATTAAAAAACAACAGAATGAATTTAATTTGCAAAGAAGATGAATTCTCTGTTGCTCCAGTTAGCCTCAGTGTTCACATCAAATTTAAGATAGTCATCAAATATAGTATCCATATATCTGTATGATGTAACAATTTCCACATTTTCATGATGGTGCGCTCTTTGGGTGCTTCTCCGTTACATCTAAAAATCAATAATGAGTCATTTGTTTTTTGATACATTAAAGTCCAAGAAGTTCTTATCACACCAAGAGATAATATGTTGGAGCATGCCCACGGTTGGATGCTCCTGCATCCATCTGTAGTGAAGAGTAAGGGTGAAAGGACACACCCTTGTGGTGAGTCACTCCATGTAGCTACAGAGTCTTAGAAATAACTATTCACAGAAACTTCTGCTCTCTGTCAAGAAGCCCAAGATCCATCATGGAAGCAGTTGAAGCAAAATGAAATAACATAGCAACCTTTCTATTAAAAGATGCCCCTGCATCATATTCAATGTGATGAAAAGGCTCGCTGCTTTTTGAAGTGTCTATGTAGGTTGTTGAGTTTTAAAGGTTTTGTGTCCTCAACATGTTTTTCAAGTTTCCGTCTACAGTCATGACAGAAGAATTTTCTCAAATGTATTCATTATTAATGATGTAAGCAGAACTGGTCTGAAATCATGAAGTTGCCTAAAATTGGTGTTCTTTGGGACAGGTGTTACACTAGAAGATGTTAGAGAGACTCTCTAAAGAAAGATATTTTCAGGAATATGATGTTTTTCAAAGTGGGAATAAAAGTCATTAAAACTATTCGGGGGATAATTTATTCCCTCAGCGTTAAGCTTCCTGTCATTATCACTGTCCAAGCTGCTTTACAAAATGTGAGTTTGATCGTGGGCACAGGGGGTAGAGCAGGTCCTCCACTAAACAGACAATTGGCGGTTCTATACCCGGTTCCTCGAGTTTGCATGTCAAAATGTCCTTGGGACCCCAAGTAGCTCCTGAAGGCTGTTCCATTGGTGTGTAAACGTGATTACTTTTTGATGAGCAACCATCAGTGTATGAATGTGTGCATGAATGTGTGAATCTGATATGTAGTGTAAAAGGGCCTTGAGTGGTCAGAACACAAGGAAGGTGCTATATAAGTACAGTCCATTCACCATTTGATTTAGGTGGAGGGACTCTGCAGCTGCTGGATTGTGGTCGTATGGTTAAGTCGTAAGCAGAAGACTGCTTTCTACTCGTTTTTCTCTGTTCAGATGCAGTGTCCATTTGTTTAAGTGTAAAAATAATGTAGGTCAATATGGAATTGTGGCGGGACAAATTAGACTATGGTGGGCCGCCTCAATTAATGGGAAACACTGAGTTAATTAACTGAGCAATTATTTTAAGAATGAGTGAGAGCTACTCACCTGTGTGGAGTATGTAAATTACCAGCAAATCACTAACACACCTACTGGATTCAGGCTCACGAGAGGCAACAGACATCCCCATGTGTGACCGAGAAGCAACGAAAAGGCCAGCTGTACACCTGACTCCTCATGGACTTGAGTCATCTTTTCATGTGCAGGCAGTCTTCCCATCAACCTGCTGACTTCCTCTCTGTTGGAATAAACAGCTGACACTTGGCTTTAGCCCAGTCCATTCAGGAACGGTAATAAAAGAAGGTGCTTCAGTCTCTTCAGCTTGGTCTGTGGTCAAAGAGGCTGACTCATGAGGCTTTTCCCTTCATCCCCCTGTTATTCTCTCTCTCCTGTATTTGGGTAACTTTATCTAACCTCTAGGATTGCTGTGGTATTAGGTGGTACTGGTGTTACATGGTGTTCGGGCATACACCAGTTACATTACTTGTCGGTTTTCCATCCATTTTCTTCTGCTTATCTGGGATCACATTGCGGTGTCAGTAGGTTAAGCAGGGCATTCCAGTCGTCCACCTCTCCAGCAATGTTTTCCAGCTCCTGGGAAATCTGAGGCGTTCACAGGCCAGATGGGCTGTGTAATCCTCCAGCGAGTTTTGAGTCTGCCCCGGGGTCTCTTGCCAATTGGACTGGCCTGAAAACCAGGCGTGCCATTTGGACATGCGGCAGACAAAGGCTGGAACATACACACTATGATGATTTAGTATTTATTTTTTGCTTTCTGTTGTCATGTAAGAACTAAGGATAGTCTGCACTGATGTCAGTGGAATCATGACACTGTAACGTCTCAACCCTTTTTATTACCAGAACAACTGACTGACTCATCTGACTATCCATCTTCTGATCAGCCATAATGGACAGTTGTGGCTATAATGCTGCTCAAAGTTGTGTAGTGAGTCTCTAGTCCTAAGAGCAGGCTGTAAGATGTTAGGTTAGTGTTTTGTGAGTCGGGTAGCAGCCAGTGGATACTGTGTCCATCCATGTGTGGGCTCATAATCTGCTATCAGGACAACTGCTCACTTCAGTTGCTGCTTATCAGCGACAGGATTTGTCTACACCAACAGATTAGTCGCGCCCAAGCTGTTATCTGAAGAGCTCTTACGATGGCATCACTTCATCGGGCACAGCCCAGCACCTCTTGTCCAAATCCTTTGTCATGGTTGTCTGTTAAGCAAGAGTCTAATCCTTCCGTGCTGTGTGTTTGTGGCAGAGGGCTGCTGAACCTTTCCGCTCGGCCTCTCTCTGCATTCCCAGCACTGTCAGGAGAAGGGAGGATTTGCTTACAGCTTCCTCCCCACATTGTGAGTCCTGGCAGGGGAACGTGTCGTCCTGGTTCTGCCTTTCTCCCTGACAGACCTGTTTTCTGTCAATGTTGGAGGGGGCACGGAGAACAAAAGGGCTATGGAAGGTAGAAGAGTAATATAACATATAAACATACAAGAAATACAGATGCATAGCAAAGAATTAATGTTTAATTATGAAACAGTAATTATTATCCATGTGGAGCATGGAGCTGTGGAGCTCCTGGCAGGCTGCTGCTGTCTGCAGCAGTCCTCGTGGCTCTTCCAGGAGGAGGAAGTCTCTCTGAGTCAGTTGGTTAGAGAAACTCTGGGAATGTTTTTATTAATTTTTGTAAAATATTGGTCCAAGACTTTTGATAATGGTTACACTGGTCTTTCTCTCATGGAGTGAGGGATGTTAGAAGTGTGAACTAGTTTATGGACCGACATTTACTACAGGACAGTTTTGTTTTGAGATGCTTTGGGACGGTCGTGGGGAAAAAGTCCGAGCCACTTAAGACATTTTTCCAGCTTTAATGATTTCTCATGTCTGCACAACAATTACAGTAATTTATTAGCTTCAGACATGGAAACTTTTTCTCTAGTCTGGTTACAACAGCTGCCCTGTACTAATAATGTGTTACATGTGTTAAATATGCTAATCCAGTCAAGCTAAAACCACAGAGAACTATATCAAATCTGTTCGAGCTATTGAGTTTAGCTGCACAGCAAAGTGAACACTGACATGAACAAGCTGAGGTAGGACGCTGCCTCATTAGTTATTTACTAAATATTTACTATACTCTATATATTCAGAAGTTCATACCCTGCTTTATGAACCAAGTTCATTGAGAGTTCAGTAGCCTACTGCACGGTAAAAAGCAAATGCACAAGGATCCATTTCTGTTCAGCTGGCTGATGCTGTTGAATATGTGTTTGAATGTTCAGTGTCCATTCACACACCAACTCCGACACACCGTCCTGTCAGTTGCTGTTGTAGTTGACTTGGAACCTGGATTGTTCCCAAACAACTTCGCTTGCCATAATATGACGGACACACTTGTGAACTTTGGTTCTGCAGTACATGCATCAGTCTACCTATTGTGATGTCTGCACGTAGCTGCATGCACCAGACCATGAACCATTGTGCCGTCACGGTTTGACATGAATATACAAACAGTTACAGCCCAACGCATGCAATTAATGCATGTCAGTGGGCTTTGCTGTTATTGAACAACTGCTATCATGTTGGTATGATGATAATCATTCCACGGTGCTGTTTTTGGAACACAGCCAGGAGAAGGTTATAGCAGAGTTTGGCTGTGAAGAACTGGTATTAACTACCACATGACACATTTCAGCTGATCACTGTTGTCTGACAGCCTGAAGGGTTAGCGCCTCCCTCACTTTACATCATTCAGTGTTTTTATAGAGCGCCAGAAATATTAAAAGTTGGACCATTGTCAAACCTGACCTACTCGTGGTTTTGCTTTCAAGTATTACAATATAGACACAATGGAGACTGTTTCAGCTGCTGTCCTCTGACCTGCTATCCACCCCGGTCTCTTCTTACTGCACGTCGAGATCTTGAACAGATACTGTGTAGGTACCGGTACCTGTCACATCGCGTGTATCTATCTGTTGATTTGGTGCAGATTAGATTATGTTCCTGGGCGGAAGAATCTGCTTCTCTGTGTCAGATGGCTCATTGTTTGGGGTGCTATAGAGCCATATCTGTGAACAGCTGCCGAGTATCAGAGGGTATCATCTCCATCCTGACGCTGGAATAGTCTCATCACTGTGATACAACACTCCCCTCACTCCCTTTGTATCCTCCTAGAGCTCTGATATCAGGTTATCTGTGTTCAGGCATGTGCAGCCTCTGTGGGTAGACAGATATTAGCCTTTTGTTAAAAATAGGATATGTACCAGGGAGTGCTGTCCACATCTGGTATTAATGTGTAATGATATCATAATTGAGTAGCACTGCACTGAGTAAAGTATTGCATTGATTAAGTACAGTGAACCCTCAACCTGAATTGATTGTAATGTAACATTTGGATCAGATTCCATACAAGTATTCATTAGTAGACTGCTCTGTCTCCCAAAGTCTGCTCCCTGCATCAGATGACGTGCACCTTCTGAAACAGCAGTAAGCAAGTGCCAAGCACATTGGTCAGATGAAAGATTGATGTTAGAGTGCTGTCTTAAACCTCTAAAACTACCAAACAGTTGTGCCCTGAATTATGATACTACCAGAGAAGAGGAGGGCAAACAGTTGGTGACCTGGGTGAAAGGTGTTCCTGACAATGTTGCATGCCCTCCACAGACACTTGCGCTTGAGCCGCACAGCATCATTGGTGAAGGGTGGAGAACTGGTGATGCCCTGGGCCGTTTTCACCAGCCTCTGCAGTGCTAGGTTCTCCTCTGAGGAGGGGGATGAACCTTCTTGAGTCTCCTCAAAAAAAAGAGATGCTGGTGAGCCTTCTTGACCACGGTTGACGTGTTTATGGTCCAAGAGAGGTCCTCAGAGATGTGGACACACAAATACTTGAAGCTGGAGATACACTGTGAATCTGGGCATGTATGCCACCATTCATTTTTCTGACGTCCACAATGATCTCTTTGGTGTTGATGGCCATGTTCTTCAGTACACCGTGTCACAAGGTGCTGGACCTCGTACCTGTAGTCCAGCCCATCATTGCCAGTGATGAGGCCAATCACCGTTGTGTCGTCTGCAGACTTGATAATGGTACTGGAACCATGTAGAGATGTGCAATCTTAGGTGAAGAGGGAGTGGGAGAGGGCTCAGCACGCAGCCCTGTGGGATGCCATTTTTCCAGGAGGTGTGATTGTCTAACCTAACAAATGCGGGGTCTTTTGGTTAGTTTAGTATCCAGTTACAGAGGGAGGTGTTGATGCCCAGGTCACTGAGGGTGCGGTCGGATAGTCAAATTTGCTTAGGAACCTTCCTAACTGAGTGAAATGACCTGGAAGTATTTACGTAGCCGCCATGATAAGAGCTGTTCGAATTCTCAAACTGTTAAGGAAAGGAGCTTCAATGCTTCCTTTATTATCTCCTTTAGCATAGGATACACCGGACCTTCCTTTACGAAAGGAAAGGAGGTAATGCCGTCCCACAATTCCTTGCGGCATCGTTCAGTCATTCACAACCAGAAAACATTAATGTATTTGTGTGTGATGCAGACTGCAGCAGAGAGAGCGTGTGAATATGAACATATGTGTTGACATGATGTAAAAACTTTGATCATGAAGTGTGTTCTGTTGTTGACTGTGGAGCTGTGTTCACACACAGTAAAAACTGTTTGTAACTGTGACATCCAGCGTCCTGCAGATCATCATGAAGTTACCGTTGCTGATTAATCACATATCTTTATCTTTATATGTTTCTATATGAGTGGACAGGAGGGTGAGCGACCATACCAGCCTAACAAACACTTCATCTGACTTCTGTGACAGGTGGACAATATTCATTTATTATTTGAATTCTGACGTTGATAATGAAGTCACATTTTTCACCGGGTTGTCCACGTTTATATTTCCTGCATTAAAAACACAGTAAGAACATACGGGGAGTATCTAGTAAGTATCTCAGATGCGTGTTTTGCAGTCCATCTTCTGGACTTTGTAGTTTTATCACAGATCACGTCAATAACATTCGCCGTCGCATAATGACGTAGTCTAAGTGTAAATGCAGACGGATTCTCTGAACACTGTGGTCGTCTTCTAACTCCTTATGAACTCTCCTTCACATCTTTCCTTGACCTTGTGACGTTTTCTATCGAGGTCAAGGAAAAGTGGTTAGGAAAGGATATAGGAGCTAATTTTTTGGACTATTCGACCGTACCCTGAGTTTGGTGATCAGATAGGAGAGGATGATGGTATTGAATGCTGAGCTGAAGTCAATAAACAGCATTCTCACGTAGGTGTTACTGCAGTCTTGGTGGGAAAGGATGGAGTGTTTCTAGTATTTCTAGTAGTAGCTGTAGAATTTTACTGCAAAACTAGACCAGTTCACTGTAGCTCACATTTGATAAGTATACATTACTATGATACATTCTGATCCAGTATGTGGATGATGATGATGATGATGATGACAAACTACCGGTGTGTTATATGTGACATTTAAAGCCTGAGGTAGCAGTTAGTGTCTAAATTCTACCATTGACTGCTGTGTCTCACTTTGTGTGCTGAGCTAATGTTGTAGAGCGACTGAACAAGCTGCTGCTCAGCTCTGAATGGTCCAGAAATCTCCATTAAGGCAGTTGAGATATCAATGTGATCAATGTGCTTAAGTATAACTGAAAAGATTCTGACTATTGTTCACCGTACGGCAGTGTTGTCTGTCTGTAGAGCACACGGGGCTAAAAAAAACAAAAAAAGCACAATTGGGTACAAGGAGGTTGTAGTCTGATGAATGTGGCTTGTGTGTGTGTGTTGTTGTACAGGTATGGTGTAACACCTGAGAACATCATCCTGTACGGTCAGAGCATCGGCACTGTGCCCACCATCGACCTGGCTGCTCGCTATGAATGTGCTGCTGTCATCCTACACTCGCCCCTCATGTCAGGGCTGAGGGTGGCCTTCCCTGATACACGGAAGACGTACTGCTTTGACGCCTTTCCCAGGTGAGTCACACACACACAGAATAATACATGCACACCACAGCAGGGCTTACCTGGCAACTAGCAAACATATTTTCAAATCTAGTTGCCACAGTTGGCAACCAGACGGAAATGCCATGTCCCTATAACAGTCTTTCTGGTTGGCACCTTCAAGTCTTTAATCTCTTTGTGCTTTGATAAAAAACTGTAGGCAGTTAGCCTATACACCATTCTCCCCACATCCTCCAGCTCTTCCTGGGGGATCTCGATGCATTCCTAAACCAGATGAGATATGTAATTCCAGTGTTTTTCTTTGTCTGCCCCGGAGACTCCTCCCAGTTGGACAATCCCTGAATATCTCTGCAGGGCGGCGTCTAGGAGGTATCCTTGTCAGATGCCCCAACCACCACAACTCACTCCATTTGATGTGAGGAAGCAGTGGTTCACGTTCAGGCTCTTTGTGGATGTCTGAACTCCTCTCACCCCGTCTCTAGGAGTGAAACCAGACACCCTGCCAAGGAAACTCCTTTTAGCCTCTTATATCTACTGCCTCAGGTCACTGTTCAGATGGTTGGAGCGTACTGTAGAGCTGGACTGGTACATTAAGAGCTTCACCTTCAGGTCACACAAGCACGGATACTGAATCAGCTGAAGTAGCTGATTAATCAGTGTCATTATTCTTGTCTCACCATCATCTTCACATACAGTAGTTTACAGTAACATGGATCATTTGAGAGCTGAGCCTACAGGTGAGTTCCGTTATTCCGTTCCCATAAAAAGAGTTATTCTAGCCTGCACAGTTCATTTCTCTTTTCTGCACACTGATCTGATGGATTTTGTTATCCTGTCATATCACAATCTTCCAACCCCTCTGCACAAAGTACACTGCTGTATCCTTGTCTCAGAACTCTAACTGTATTCATACGCACCCCTGATTTGCATGCAAGTGTGTAGCAATGATTTATAATGACAGAAACACAGACTCCTGTGAGTGCTCTGTTAAATAACTCTTATAGATTGCCACATTCAGGCTGCAGGCTGGTGATTTCTTCTTTAAAAAGACTGAAAAAGACACCAACTTGCAGTTGTAGAATTTACAGCCCACATGCGACAAAGTGATTGCTTTTAATATGCAGAGTTTTCAGTGGAGCTGCTGCTCAATTATATCCATCTTGCTGCAGATGGCCTGTCTTATCGCTGCTGCTTAAGAGTCAGCAAAGGGAGCGTGCCATTACTGCGTATTAAGTGTTGTCAAAGTAGAATATTGAGGTGGATTGATCATTTTAATCGGTTGCATCAGTTAAACCATCTGTAAAATTAGTGCTAATAAAACGGTGGGTGTTAGACAGCCTAATGTCGCATATTTTATCAACGTCACACACACTTTTTTTTTTTTAAAGGAGGAAAGCAGCTTTTTTTACACATTGATAAGGGTCTATTGCTGACAACGCTGTATGTTAAGAAGTGTTTATGTTTTAACACAGTGAATTGGGGTGTTTTAGACAGCTGGAGACGTCAGATAACAGATTACAGTAAAGCAGTGGTGCACAAACCTTTTTATGGCGTCCCCCCAAAAAAAAGCTCAGGCCCCCACCCTACAATTTTATTAATCACTAACAATGATCAAGGAAGTGACCAATAAAAAAGGATCCAAGTTTTGTTTAGTGAAATAAAGGTCGGTGGTGTGTCATCAGCCAACTCTTGTTTGTTCATTTTCCCCAAATAAATCTGCCTTTATGCCCCCCCCCCCCATCGGATTCTGAATAAAAGTACCCACTAAAACTTTGATCACTAACAACATTTTAGCTGAGCTCCAGGTGCTATTGGATGTTTTAGGATTGGTTGATGACAATGAGCCTACTAAAGATGATTCAAATGACTGACTTTGTGCAAGATGCAGGGGAGAACATGTTTCTGCACACAGTTACACTTGGTGATAATGGTTCTGTCCGAACTTGAACTTCACAAGTAAATATGTGTTTTCCAATTAATGAATTAACTGATTCAAAGCTGTAGAAGACACGTGTATAAGGTTTCTAATATGTTAATGGTGGCACTGTCTTCAAGAAGGTTATTTGGTGGATGAATGCATTGGTGGTCAGTTACATGAGGTAGGTGAAACACTCTTGAGCAAGCATTAAACTGGAACACAGCATGTAACAGCTCAACGAAATGCTGCAACACTTATCTGTGATACAATGTAAAAATATCTGAAGTCTTATCTGGCGTAATTATTCATCCCAGCCATGTGTCAGTGCAGTTTATGCAGTTAAACTTGCTCAATCGTGTTCGTTTGCTGCGTTCGTACCAAGCACAAAATTGAACAGCACGAACCACTCTCTGGTTTTACTCAAACTTTTGCTTCAGCCACTTCAGAGCCAGCAGTGGCATTATGATAGCATTGTCATCAAAGTATCATGCCACCTCACCGGGTTCATAATTCAATCACACAAGGGATTACCGCTTGTGTGACCAAATTATGTACAGTGAGAGCATGTTAAAATTTAATGAGTCTGCTGTGTCTCCACAGATTTGTAGTCTGCAGTGTGGCATGGTGAGGAATATTAAGCGTAGCTTTCAGGGAAGTGTGGTAACATTTGCACATTAGTACATTTGGACAGGATCTACAGGTGTGTGTGCTGAGTGGTTTGAAGCAGTTGATAGGGCTGTGAGAGCACAGCGAGGGAATAATAATTCTTCATAATCATCATCAGTTCAGTTGTTGCTCCTGTGCTGCACATTTCTGTAAGCACTGTTTTGCATTATGTGTAAGCACATTAAATAACTGATACACACAGATCTTGTCAGCCACGACACTTTATAGCCCATCTGTTAAATCAGCTTACCAATATATCAGGACAGTTTGTGCTGTTTTTACTACTCGTCACATTGACCCGGGAAGCTTTTCTGCACCTTCAGAGCAGTTTCCTGTGGTCCTGGCTCATTTCATGACTGCAACAGAGCCTGGTAAAAACTAGTGACTTCAATTCAGCCTGTTCTACCCTCCAGGATGTAGATCTCTTATGATGCATTCACACCAGGATAGTCCGGGGGGCTCGGTTGAATTGGGAGGGGAATGCTGAAAAATCTCACACCTTCATTTGGTTTTGTTCACTTTCACACTGCACTTTTGAAAGCAGACCAAACCGCCTGGACAACATTATGCCGGTACAGCAGCAGCTTGTTTGGGGGCGGTGTTGGCCAAAATAAGAACTGACCAGGAAGAAAAAAAGCTCATCGATTGGCTTTCTGATCTTTGGTTCTCTGGATTGTCCGTTTGCTTTCCCACTGTAAGTGAACCGCACCAGGATTCACTTGCAAGTGGACCGAGACCCACGTTTTCAGGCGGACCAGAGTTCGCTTGTTTGGTCCGCACCAAAGTTCAGACGAGCTTTCACAGCTGCCCAAACGAACCGTATATACCAGTATAAAACATATACTGTGTCATATTTACAGTATCTGTACACTCTGTGCATGCTAGTGACATATACACTCGTCCAAAGATGGTTTCTTTGAAGAAGACACCACTCTGTAAGACTGTGAGAAGCAAAGAGTTGCCTTTGTCTTCTTAACATCAGGAGATGGAGTACAGGTTTTATGAGATCAGGGTATGAATGTACATCATGAAAAATATTTAAAAGTCTGACCTGACATGGATACGTACATGATCAAATCATGTAGTTTTAGTTCAGAGTTTTAGAACTAGCACAGAGCAGGCTGAAGTTATTGAACTCAGCTGGTGTTGGTGTCGCCACTTTTCTCATTGTATATTTTGCATACTGCAGTTCTTTTGTCAAGGTTTCCTGGTTCTGAATTCTAATTGTGTGTCTGACAAGAAAGATAAGATGTCTGCTGTCAAAGCTTCCCAGCTGGACCTCTGTAGAAAGCAGCAGGAGAGCCTCCGTCAGCATATATCAGGAGTTCTCCAATCAAGTGTGATGCTGGGGTTTGGCCTACTTTGTGTTTTCTGGATGGCACGCATCAGTTGTAGAGCTGTTTTTCAAGGTTGACACAAATGTCTTTGGATTGATCCTTCTCATAAATGATACGATTTCTCCCAGAATTTGATTCTTTTCAGTGTCAATGAATAGTTATTTTCTCCTACACTTGTGAAGGAAGCTGCCGACTAGCTGTTAGCTGGGTTCTGCCGTAACATTACATAAACAGCCTTTCAGTAACTATTATACAATACATACATACAATTTTACAAGTTTAATGTAATGCAGTCCACCAGTGTTGTAGTATTCGAGATCAGACTTTTTGAAGGTCTCGGTCTTGTTTTGGAATCATTTGTACTCTGTCTTGTCTCGGACAAAGACTCAGGATTTTATTTCAAGACCGGTCAAGATCACAGCTGTGGGGATATCACCAGTGTTTCCCATTAATCACCTAATGATGTCTAACTTGCAAAGTTCTTCCAACAAATCAAACTCAGTATTTTATGAAGCAGGTCATTAAAAAAAGAATAAATATGAACTAGTTCAGTTTTGGGGCTGTGAAGCCTGTGACCTGTGACCATACTATTTCATATTTAGAAATGTATGAAAGGAAATATGTGGGACTTACTGAGAAGGCTGGGAGGCCTCACCCAAAGAGATTTGGTGAATATTAGCTACATGTTGCAGGGCTCCAGAGTGCGACCAAAATTTTTAAAAGTGTGACTAATAATTTTTCTAGGTCGCACAGGTGCACCTGAAGCTGCCCGGGTGAAAACATACATTTATTTCACAAGCACATCATCTCTCTGTGTTCTCCTGTGACCGAACTCACACTCATGTAAGGATCATATCGTGGTCTAAACCAATAAGAGACAGAGCTCGGGCAGGTCTTTGCCTCTGATTGGCTGTGGTCCTGTTCACTGCTCTAAGTTGTGTGTGTTTAAAAATTGCGAGCGACCTGAGCGCCAGAGTAGCCTAACTGAAACTGAAAAAGAAAATAAATGTGACAAAACGAGGGAAAATGAAGAGAGGTACAACCATTAAGAAAACTAAGCCTACAACCAGCCCTACTACTGTCATTCCATCCATCCCCACTACTGAGAGCCAAGACACAGAGCCCTCGGTCCCTGGTAAGATGCCAAGCCCCGGTCCTTCGGCGATAGCATCAGACTCGGAACCAGAGGAGACAACCCAAAAAAAAAAGCCCAAAATGTATTCTTTCAGACAGGACTGGCTAAAACAATTTCCCTGGCTGAGGTACGACAAAGGACGTAACGCAATGCACTGCGTTTACTGTCAGGAGTGCGGTCAGAGTATGGCCGGTAATAGTGCATTTGTAAGCGGGTCAACAACGTTTCGTATCAAAAACTTTAAAAAAAACACAACATGTCTAAAAAACACTATATGCTGTGACAAGTGTGTAGAGAAAGTGGCCCCTCTCCAAGCTGCATTTCAGCAGCAGGCAGTAATAATCAGGTCCTCTGAGGAATCAGAAATGATAATCAAATTTAATGTTGCATACAACATTGCCAAAGAGGAGTTGCCGTTCACCAAATTTAAGCACAAGCACTTTTATTTGGAAATGTTTTATTTTGCTTAATGTTTTAGTTTGAAATGTTCAATTTCAGCTCAGTGAAGCACTTTAAACTCTTTATTTTTCTTTTTATATATAATTTCTATTTTTATTTGAAGCATTTCTCTACACCTTATTCTTGTTTAAAAATAATTCACATTATCTGAAAGTTATGAAGAGCGATAAAAAGGTGACCTTATGGCGTTAAAGGCGACACAATGAAAAATTTGGGTGCACCTAAATTTTGTGCTGGTGCACCAAAAAAAAAAAAAAAAAATAGGTGCACCAGCGCAACCAATGCAAAAAGTTAGTCTGGAGCCCTGTGTTAGGTTCTTGGTCTTGACTCGGTCTCAGGTTAGCTGGTCTTGGCTACAACACTCACTGTCAGAATGATGTTAGGTCAGGTTCTTGCAGCTTTTCTTTAGGCTTTTAATATGATGTAACAGGTGGTAGCTTAACGTCGATGAGGAGTATGATCTGAATTATTTCAAGTATGGAGACATCATCATCAAGACTCAGAGCATGACTGTTGGTGATGGAGTTACCATGTGAACTGTTGTAGTAGGATGCAGGTCATTCCACCACCCTCAGTATTAATATACCTGGCCTTTATTTGTTGACACTGGCCCACTTTTATTGGAGATTTTAGGGAGTCGTTGTTTTATGATGCAGCAGCTAATGAAGTGTTCTCTTTCTCTGAAGGTTAATGTTATCCATCCACTTTTACACCACACAAGTTTTTTGGAATCAGCTCCTGCACACTGTGCTGCTGTGTGTAGTCATGATGTAATAATGCAAATACACCACAGCATTATTATAATGTGACACACATTTTTAGCACCTTAAGATTCATACCTGTGTTTTCATGAACAATATAATATATACAAATATCTCCATGACTAAAGATCTAAATGAAACTGCCTGGGTTTACAAGCTGGTGACTGCACTTGACTGAAGAAACATCAGTGTGACATCACTGTGTGACATCACTGTATGACATCACTGTATGACATCACTGTGTTTTTGCAGTCCAGTTAGACCAACCTTTGTCCTGATTGATTGAAGTGATCAGCTGATCAGTTACCCAGTATGTGTCTGTGAATAATATACCACATATATCACCATAAGTGATCAGAGCAGCTGTTGTTCTAATGTCAGATACATATTCCATCAATATTTCATATTTACTGCTGCTCATGTCTCTAAAAACTGCGTGTTACTTGCAAATGTTGGCGGCTGAACATAATTAGATTCAATCAGGGATTCACTCTCAGTGTTTGCTCGGCGTAGCTGTGAGCTCACATTCATTCCGGTGTTGGGAGAGATTATGTGCATGTGCCACATCTGCCATAATTCTGTGTGTGTGCCCCAGCTGTGAAGCGAGCAGTCCGTTTTTATTCCATCTGGAATGAAATTAGCTCATAATGATTTCACTGCGTTAATCTTCCAACTAACCTCTATCTGAACAGCACGGAGGCCGACTGCCACACCTACTCATGGACCACAATGATTAGTCAGGAATTTGCATGCATGGCAGGGACCGGAGCGACAACAGAGCTTATCATTGATGTAACTCAGCGCAAGTGTGTTATACACGCACACGTTTACACATGCGCGTTATTGTGTTTGGAAGAAGCAGCTTCTCTACACACTTTGACTTTTTGAACATCAACATAGAAACTAGGGGATCTCCAACTCCAGCACCTGAAGGCTATTATTACTGATCACAGAGCAGTTCACATCAGATATTTTTTTACTTTGACGTGTGGAGAGGACATCACTGTTGGCATGTTCACTAATCCGTCTGTCCTCACCACAGTAATGCAGCCACACATCATGTTTCATCTCCAGTGTCTTCTCAGAGTCTTTGATGGGCTTTAAAGTGATGAAACGGTTCACGTCGTAGCTTTAATACGTTGTCATTTCAGTCTTCTGTGGTTACATTTGATTCTTTCTGGTGATATCAAACATTTCAAAAGTCCAGTAATACATCATTTTACCCCTAAGTGTTGCTCATAACTCCACCACTCCCAAGTGGAACATAATGGATGAGAGAGTTTCACAATGCGTTGCTACAAATGTTTCACAATAAAAGACTTGTAAGCATTTATGTTGGAGGTATTTTAATTTAAGAAGGACACAGGAAGTGTTGAAGCAGTATTTTTTAACAGGACAAACAGAGAAAGTAAATATGATAAACATGAGTCGGGCTGGGTTATATTGAAAAGGGAAAATGATGCTAACTCTAAACCACTGTCTGCTGGGCTGTGATGCTACTCTGCTAATGCTACAGAGCTGAGAGGATTGTAAAGGGTTAACATAGCTCAGAGCTGCTTCTTGTCTCTTCTGAATTCACCAGAACATCTCGGAATGACACAAAATCCTGGTCTGTCCTCTCCATCACACATTCATGGTGCAAATGCCAGGAAGTCTTGCTTATTAAAGATGACTTGAGAGTCAGGTTGTGTATGAACTTGGGGTCGACAAGTACTGTATGTCAGCATGGACTTCAGTCAAAGTGCTCCGCAATGCTTTGCGTGTCAAGTACAGCATTGTGCTGCAGCGAGAAGAACGGCCGCGTGTCGCTGCAGCAACCATGGCGACTCCGTGCCCGGTGGATTTTAGGGGTTAGATGCTCAGATGGCGAGTGAGGTTTGTTCTCTGAGGAGTCCAGACTTTAACCGTACATTATGCATATCAATGCATTTCCTTAATCACTTACGTCCATGAGTTACAGTAGCCCAAACATATAGCCCATATACAGACCCAGAGTTGTTCTCTTATGCCACCAAATGAAGTTTTGAGTTTCAAACCATGTCACAGCAGATGGAGGTTGCTTAGTTGTCAGTGAACTGTAGACTGTATGACTATGTCCATTAATCAGTTAATAAATGTATTTGACCATCTCGACCTCAGTCGAATTAGAATGTTGCTACAGTATAGTGAGAACTGTCATGCAAATGAGCATTTATTCCTCCTCAATTAACAAACGGCTCCATCTTAAACAAAGAAACTCAACTTCCTCTTTAATTTGGTACCAAATAAAAGTTTCGTTTGACACCAGAAAGAAAAACTAAATACTAAAACTGGAAAAAAGTGTCTTAGATATCAGCGTAAAGCTCAAGATTGAATGTTTTCATGCACTGGGAGTGATATATAAATATCGAACAGGCTCTGTGGAGTCTAGAGGGTTGGAAGAACAGGAGTTGTGTGGTGTATCGTGTTACATTTTGTTTTATTATATACAATCTGTTGTGTTGAAGTGTAGAGTGGCGCCAAAAAGATTGTTACCCATGATCCTTTTCTGTCTCTTTCCCCTCCATAGTATCGACAAGGTGTCCAAGGTGGCGTCCCCGGTGCTGGTGATCCATGGTACGGAGGATGAGGTGATCGACTTCTCCCACGGCCTGGCCATGTATGAGCGCTGCCCCCGCGCCGTGGAGCCCCTGTGGGTGGAGGGAGCCGGCCACAACGACATCGAACTGTACGCTCAGTACCTGGAGAGACTCAAGCAGTTCATCTCCTTCGAGCTTCCCACATCCTGAGAGGGAGCTCAGCACTCAGGCCAGGGTTCATCTCAACACACTCCAGAGGCCTCCTCCTTATCATCTCCCAACTTCCTCTCTTAGCGTAGGGGCAGGGCTGGAGTTAACTGACCACACTGTTCTCCCCCTGTCCTCGGAGCCATTTCAGGGTGGGAATGTGTAGTGGACTCGAAGAGGAGGTGGTTTTAGATTGTTGAGGTGCAGTCGAGGGTTTAAGGCCAGTACCAGCCAGGCATGAAGCTTAACGTGTAGTGTTTCCCAAAACCTGGCTGGTGCTCCGACATGTGGACATGTGTTTGCCAATGAACCCCGGGCCTAGACGGTGTTTGCACTTGCTGCTCAATCTGGTTTCATTTCCCCCGTCAGCTCTCAGCCTGCTCCCTTTCCTCTCCTCACTCTCCATCAGTGTCTCACTGTGAGCTTCAGTCTGTCACATGTCCTTCTTCTCTCCTCTGTTTTCTCCTTGCTTTTCTTTGGACTGAGAGTCTTTGCGATGTTAAAGCTTGATTTTTGTATTCTTTTATACCAAGTGAAGAAGTATGAATTTTGCACCTCCAGATGCTGTTGAAGTTTTTAACTTTTTCTGTATTTTTAAGTTACCATTCAGGGTTGATTCAACAGTTGCACTTTTTTAACGTGCAGATATTTTCAGGTAATGTTTTTTTTTCTGTATTTGGATGATGTATATGTTGATTGCTTTTGTTATCGACATTCCATGTTTTTCTTAATTGCAGGTGAAACTTTATTTTATTTTTTTTCTGTGTGTGTGTGTGTGTGTGCTTCAAAGCTGAAAGTTAACCGGAGTGCAGCCCTGCACGTCTGGCCTTTTCTAGCTGTGATCTTTGTAGTCGTGATGCATGCTACTCTCTCTCACAAGGAGCCGATAATGCCAAACCTCATTTAGAAATCTAGCAATTTACACTGCGCCTTACTTCGGCCTACATACAGAGTTCTGGGAGAACATGACTGAAGTTCTTGAATCATTTGGAGCCACTGGTGAATTCAGCACACTACTGAACTACACTGATGGATCATCTATGTGTAGAATGTAATGCTGAGTTTCCCAGAGGCATGAAGGATTTGTAAACGGCTCAGCAGGTCATTAAGACAAACATACCGACACCCAGCACCTGCTGACGCCTCTGTAACCCTCAGTCCAATCAGGATTTTGTCTATGCATCAAAATTGTCACTTACCATGTCACACCAGGTGCGTTCCTTTGTGTCGCTAAGCCATGCAGCACCGAATATCCCCACCTTTTGGGCGATACAGAAGCTTACCTCAACAGAAGAGAGAGCAGCAGGTATCAGGGCTGATCATGTGGTCACAAGACAGAAGCACACTCCGCTCAGTACTGTAAACCGAAGCCAGGGAGCGCTGTGCTGCGTTCACCTGCAGATAGAAAACACTGAACTGTGAACTAAGCTCCGTTTTGAAGGTATTCAAGGTGAACACGCAGTCCACCGTTTCACACTACAAATAAAAGCCTTACGTTTGTAGACATTTCACCCGGTCCTGTCGACTACAGCGGGACTCTCGTGGTCTTCAGCGGGGGGGGGACTGATAACTGCTGCTATCCATCAGAGGAATCAATCAGTCAATCACTGTGAAAGCCAGACAGTCTGGGGAATACTGAAATGACAGCAAGGTACTAAAACCAAACTCGCTCTGACCACTGTTGCCGCCCTCCCCTCCCCTCTCGTCAGCCACGTGTTTCCCGCCTGCAGCAGGAGAGGAACGAGCCACGGATGCCGCTCTTTTACCAACACTGTTTGTCTGTGCTGGGCCCTGAGACAGCTCGCTCAAACTCCAAAGACACCTGAAGCCGTGGGAGTTAAGCAACGCATGCCAATCACCTCTCATAGTCGTGGACATTTTCAACTTGTATCAGCTGTATTTGAATCATCCCCCCTCTCTCCTCTCCCCTCCCCCCTGCTAATGAAAAACAAACTGAAGTGAAACACTAAGAATGAAGTTAAACACTAAACGTTGAAGTAAATCTAAAAAAAACGCTACCATATTGAAGTAAGTGCCG
This sequence comes from Sciaenops ocellatus, assembly GCA_033000465.1. Lineage (NCBI taxonomy): Eukaryota > Metazoa > Chordata > Actinopteri > Sciaenidae > Sciaenops > Sciaenops ocellatus. The sequence goes on along the minus strand of CP136888.1, from coordinate 2,597,598 downwards.
AAACAGGATTGTTGTGCTGATGGTTTGATTGGTCCGTGTATTGCTGTCAAGTGGTTTGTCGGTTGGGTTTTAATGTTTTCTGATTCTAGCTAATGTCGGGCCGATGTTTTTCGAAGGAGCCCTCGATCATCTCTAGTCTATTTCCTCTAGCTCCTCTTTTTAAAGGAAACCCAGACCCTGCTTCAGTCCTGATTATTGTTTTGATACTGACATTTTTACGAGGTTTTCCAGTCTAAATGTTGATAGATTTACACTGTCTCTGAAGCTGGTTTGTACGATAATCCTCTGTAATAGTGTACTTAAATATCTTCTCTATACATATTAGCTCTTAAATAGGGCCGTCTAGTCTCATTGATTTTAACACTGGAATCACAATATGCAAATGAAAGGCAGACGAAGCTCGTTTAGAATCAGATTTTGGTAATCGTGTGTAAAACAGATGAAGAAAAAGCCTTAAACATGCCGTGAAACAGATTGTCATACATGTGATGGTTGTTGCAAGAAAGCAACACGATGGATGTTTTAATGCTTATAATGGAATAAAGGATGCATGGAAGTGTCTGTGTCTGACCTCGTTGTTTGTTTGGAGACCTTAAAGGCATGTCCGTCTGAAGAGCGGGATGCCACACGTTCTCACAACTTTAAAAAAAAAAAAAGAAAAGGTGAATTGACCCTTTAAAAAATCTTATCTACCTACAGCATCAATGTATTTGTGTGAGTCTGAATGTCTGTGAATGTACTGCTGATTTTAAAACTTGCTCACAGTCACTGGTCAGAAAAAAATCAAACATTGTCTTTTCTCTGAAAATACTTTTAAGACTTAAAGAATTTTCAAAGTTGACAGCTTGTTTGTCTTCACAGTGAGGAGAAGATTGTTTAAATCAAATGTGTTAGTCATTTAAGTGCCAGTAACAAACAATACCATACTGAGGAGGTCAAATGATTTTTTTTTAAATTAAAAAAAAGGAGTCAAAGATCCCAAATGTTAAACTAGCAGCTGTACAAGAACTTTAGCAAACTAAAATTGTCCATATAAATCAGACACTGATCAAAGAATGAGAAAATATCATTTGATGGCAGAACTGTTTGACGCCCAGACGAGCGGAAACCTCTGTGGTTGTGGAGTGAAGCAAGTGCCAAAAACTGCAGTTCCTCAAACGTCCACTTGAGGCTGGCTACAGAAGTGAGTCAGTCCATAAGTCCCCATGTTAAAATGTCCAACTTCACAGCAGAAATAAACAACTTTACGGCCTGGTACAAAAAACAGTTTTGGTTTCTATAGCTAATTTCCCCGTTCATGACAACTGTACTGAGGGTGAATTTATATAGAACTCACCTGTTTAAATGATATTGAGGCTTAAAGTTATGCAGAATTAACAGTGTGGACGCTTTGATTGACAGGTAGGTGCCGTTACAGATGGCTCGTTTAAGCACCCAGGTGTCATTCAGCCTGCCTCAGGTCCGCTGATGATCCACATCTTTGCCAATTTTTAGATTAGTCGGGAGGCGGAAGAAACAGAACTGCCAAGCGGAGCCACATATTCTGGCTCTTCAAAAACCTGTGGGTGACGTCACACATACACCGTCCAGTGCACCCAGCCCTAACTGTGAGCCCTGATACCAACCTACCTAATTATTTCCATCATAGTTCTGAGACAGGAGCTGCCATTCTGTCAGTGTGTCTCAGGCTCTTAGATTTATAAATTTTGATTCAGTTCATAAAATAGTTTTAAAAATGTGTGTCCGCTTTAAATGTGACCTTTGAAAAGTGCATTAGTGTGAATTACAGATCTATTAAATTGTCCACAAAGAGCGGTCGGAGAAAGATGGAATGATTCATTTGTTCTAAGTTGTGTTATTTTTAATGGGGAAACAAATCTGTGGCAAATGAAACTGACATTTTGTAGAAAGTGTAAAACAGGAAAAAAAAAATCTGGATTCTATACAAAGATAATTAGAAATGTGTGCACCGGTGAGTCGTAGCACAAACTGATACTGAACACTGATACTGACATTTCCTCTCAGTCTCACGTCAGCACTTCACTTCATTTGCCTTTAAGTTCTTGCTGCGACTCGTGTTCACACTGGCTCTGCAACCAAAAGCTGTAAACATTTTACAGACTGACAGGTGAGTCTGACTGGAACGTTTTGGTGATGTTATCCTGCACAGTGCCGAATATTCAAATTAAAATCACTGTTCACATATGAGAAAATCATTAAGTATTACATTCTGAATTTCTATGGTGAATAAAATGAAATTATATTCCTGCCAACTGGGCGACACGGTGGTGCAGTGGTTAGCACTGTCAACTCACATGACAGTCACATGATCATGTGACAATAAGCAGCTGCAGAAAATGTAAAGGAAAATGTAAAGTATTCCTGCCATCTGCCATCACATGATCGTCACATTTATGCATGCTTTTGTCCATTTCTCCAATGGTTGTTGCCATCAGTTCCTCTCTTGTAAGCTAATGGATAATACACATCCATAGACCTGTTCATTAGCAGCTACGTGTTGCTGTCCGGTCTGTCCTGTTTGGGTCTGTTTAGTTTCACCACATTTTTATCATTACTGCCCAGCAGAGGGAGTGCAGATGTTACCAAAGCACTCCACACGTCATGCTGCTTGCTAATCCGTTGGCGCAGGTAACCATGCTTCCATCACTTGTCCACGCTTGCCGCACAAAAGTGCTGATGTTAGTGATCTTAACAACAACCACCAAACGTCAAAGCTTCCTGTTTGGCAGAACAGTAACAGCTGCAGTTTAGATGAGGAGACCTCACACTGATGTTGCTGAATCAAGCCATCTTCCCAACAGTAATGGGGTGCCACAGGGGTCTATTATGGGCCCATTACTTTATATTACTCCATATATAACATCATTCTCCCTAATCAGTACTTAAACTTCCATTTTTCTGCAGAATTTGGTGAGCTCTATTCCAGCCTGGCTCTGACTCGTCTTCAGTCTGCCTTTGATCCTTTCCAATTATCACAACTTAATCAGAGGTATATTCTAAATGCCTAAGACTAAGTACATGGCATTCTCTGCATCCACAAAGTGTCCCTGACTGTCCTGCCATTAAAACTTTAAATGCTACCTGTCGCTGGGTTAACCCTGTGCCATCAAGTGCCATCACACTGCATAAAATCTTTCATTGCTAATTAAATCAAGGTGTCTGTGTTACAGTGTTCGAGTAGCTCGATTTCACATCGACATCATTCTTCCTCTTTGTTATGTCCCCTCTGTGTCAGTACATTTCCTTTGTTCATTGCTAGTGATTGCACTATGTATACATCTCTTCCTCAAAACTGTGTGTGTGTGTGTGTGTATATATTATATGTATATATGTATATATTATATACATATATATGTATATATGTATATATATATATATATATATATACCGCCACATACAATAAATCAGATATAAAAGATGAGTCCAGTTTTCTAAGACGTCTCTTAAATCACGTAGATAAATCCCATAATCTGCATAATCCCACTGACCAATGCTCTTAAAATGTTTTCACACTAAGGTGTGACTTCGTCATGTATGTGGATGTGTGTTCCCAGCTTTGAGAAATGTATATGTGGCTGTATGAACCAATCAGGACACAGACATTTGACTTGTATTGATATAGCCGGCATTAGTGATTGGGAGTGAAGAGACTAAGCAGGAGAGCAATGAAGGAGAAGATGGGCCAACCACATAACGTAACAGAAGGGATAGAAGGACACAGCTGTTCACAGTTAACATAACCACTGAAAAACAGTTTTCATAAAGCTTTCTTGTACAAACAGATACTTCTAGTGATTCTAGTGAAATTATGAAGTTGGTGGTAGATAAGAGTTGTAAAAAAACACATCTCCAAAATAATGCAATAACTCTGTCAGACTATAAGATATTACACACATAAGACATTACCACATACAGCATTGATGACTTGAGTCTGTCACAGCCTTCCTTCACATACAGACTGACCAGTAATCACAGAAACTGATCCAGACAGCTCTGCTTGGATCTCCTCTGTCTGCAGCTCATTCACAACTCTGCTGCCAGGAGTTTGACTCGGACACAAAGACTTGATGTCATCACACACATCCTGGCTTCTTTACACTGCCTATTGGTTCCTTTTAGAGTTGATTTGAAAATTGTATTGGTCACTTGTAAAGTCCTGAGAGGCCTCTCCCGACTTATTCAGCAGATCTTCTCTCTTCTCTTTATCGTCTCTTCTCGCTTCCTGATGTCAATGGATGTGTCATTCTTGGTTGTTCCACAGTCCACTTCACAAAAAGATTACAGAGCCTTTACAGCCATGGCTCTGAGACTGTGGATGACCCGTCAGAGGAGATCAGAGCTGCAAACTCTGTCTATAAATCACTTATTTTTTAACCTATCCACCATTCACATGTTTTAAAATAACGAGCCATACTTCACACTCCAGGCCAAAGTTTCTGTTTTTGCTCTGAAGTTTCCTGAATCACTCCTAAGCCGGGAGCTTCTCTGTTTATGTACACGGCTGTGATAAATATGACATGGGTTTGATATTGCTTAAGTTTATTAGTTAATGAGAACTGTTGTTACACAATCATTTCTGGGATACTCAGTTGGCATCAAAGGAATTCTGTCTTTACGACATATTTTGGGCTTTAATGAGGAATTAAAGCAACATTGTGTAACTTTTCCCTCATAAACAGGTTTTAAATCATGTTGATGCTACACTGACTTGTAATCCGGTGAATGGTGTTTCTGTCATTCATAAACAGAGTCATGGGGCTTGAATGAACACACACCCTTCATCTTAATGCTGCTTCTCCCTTTATACTGTCCTGTTCTTCTGTTAAATGATCACATTCCTGTTTTCTGTCTTTTATCTGCTGTGTTTTGTTGTTCTGCGGTTGCAGCTGGACGTTCTTCTGTTCTCTTCTTCACTTATTTTAATTTACGGTCATAATTCGTACTATTTTTTATGTCTTCGTGTTTAGAAGTGAGCAAACATCTGGCGCGCTGCTGCCGTCTGTTGAATTTGCCCTGTCTTTGTGTTCCGTAGTGTCTGTTAAGAATGACAAACTCTCCATCACTGGAGCTCAGATACTTTATTTTAACTTTATTACACAATTTTTTTGGTTCTTAAAGATCATCAGCGATGAGGAGTTGTCCAGGGAGGTGCAGGACTGGTGATAGGAAAATCCAAGAAGTGGAAAGGATGACGAGGATGGGCTGATTGTGTCGCATATGGCACAGATCCTGATGGAGAGAAACATGGGGTCAGGAACAGAGTGATCACAAAAAAAGCTAAATACATGCAGCAGAGTTTGGCCATAGCGTAGTTTACCACAGAGGAGACAGAATGATCTGAAAGGTTGAGCCAGTCTTTTATTCTGAGCCTGTTGATTGGTTGATGCAGGTATGGTTGTGATTAGGCAGGTGAGAGGGAAAGCAGGTTGACCCCTGTTGCTATGACATCCTGTTTCATGGATGAACGTCCTCGCTATCTCCACAGTGTGACAGGTCTGTGAGTGTGAAATAAAATATTCATCAAGCATCGAGCATAAGGAAGAAATTCAATTTGGGTAGTTATTATTCAATATGTGCTTAACTTAACTAACTGTCAAAGTAATTGGGACCTGAAGACCACATTTGGGTTTGATGAATAATTCTACATTTTACTGTTGTCACGGCGGCGCAGAGTTGTGCAAACTGTCACCTCCTCTTACTGGATAGTTTCATTTGTTTAACGAATCGACTGACTCCTTAAAGGTCCAGTGTGTCAGATTTAGCAGGCTTTTTTAACAGGCAGAAACTATAATATTCACAACCATTTCATAATTAGTGTATAATCACATGAAAATAAAATTCATTATGTTTTTGTTATGTTTCTACAGTAGACTAGAATAGACAAACACTGGCTCTAGATATGCCTTTAACAGGTGAGGCAAGGGGTTGCAGTATGCATCTAAACCACTAGATGCCACTAAATCCTACCTACTTCTCCTTTCAATGGCTGCCATCAAAATATGGATAAAAGTATTAAAATCCATACATCATGTCCACTTAAAGGTCCAGTGTGTAGGCTTTAGTAGCACCTAGCAGTGAAGTTGCAGATTGCAACCAAATGAATACTCTCCCACGTCTCGTCTTCCAAACATGTAGGAAAAACTCCAGCTGTGAAATTGACATAAAAAGCAAAAGGACATATCGAGATCAGTGTTTGGTTTGTCTGTCCTGGGCTACTGTAGAAAAATGGCGGTTCAACATGGCGGACTCCGTGGAAGAGGACCCACTCTCACTGTTGTTTTTCAGACAACAAAAACACAATTCTTATTTTCAGGTGATTATACACTCATTAAAACTAATGTAATGAATGTATATATGTACTATGAATGTACTAATGAATATTGGATTCATTTCCTGCAAAGAAATACTCCTAAATCTTACACACTGGGCCTTTAAAAATAAATATGGAGGTGAGGAGAGTTAGACTGTGAGCAGGTCTGAATGATTCAGGAGTCTTCTGGACTTCAGCCAATCATGTCATTTCATTTTAAACTTTCACCACATTCACCTCCATTTCATTATATCGAATGCCCAGCTTGAGCTCATCAGAAGTCCACTCTTCAGAGGCGTTCCCAGGCCTGATGCTTCTATATAGTCCCACCAGTAAGTTCTGCGTCTGCCCTGGGGTCTCCTACCAGCTGGACGTGCCACGAACACCTTTTAGGGAAGATGCCCAGGAGGCACCTCAGCTGGCTCCTTTTGATACGAAGGAGCGGCAGCTCTACTCCGCCCACTGGATGTCTGAGCTCCTCACCTCTGCCTCCCTTACTTTAAGCCTGAGCCCAGACACCGTACAGAAGAAACTTCTTTTGGCTGCTGTGTTTCTGCGATCTCATTTTTTCAGTCACTACCCAAAGCTCATGACCATACGTGAGGGTTTGAACGTAGATAGACAGGAAGATCGTGAGCTTTGCCTTCCAGCTCAGCTCCCTCTCCCCCACAATGGTCTGGTACAACATCTGCACTCCTGCTGACGCAGCACCAATTTGCCAGTCCATCTCTCACTCCATTTTCCTGTCACTCATGAACAAGACCCCAAGATACTTAAACTCCTCTGCTTGGGGCAGCAACCAACTCCCAACCCAGACAGAATTTTAAATTTAAAAAAAAAAAAGAAGAACAATTGCCTTAGACTTGATTGATTTAGATTTGATAAAGATTTGCTATTACTGTAAACTAGTAGCAGTTTTCTTCATGTACAGTACACACACTTTAAAGTTTAGTGATTTGTGTGAGCTGTCTGTTTTCAGCATCATTTGAACAGCTGGCAGGATTTTTTTTAAAATTGGCCTTAACAGTGTTGTAAAACCAGCAGCCAAGAAAGGAGTTGAAAGCTGCAGTGTGTGTGTGTGTGTGTGTGTGTGTGTGATAGTGTTAGTGGATGGCAAAATGTGAAAAGTGACGGGCTGTTGGAGGAAGTTGATCTGTGGAACAACAACAAAACTCTTCAGGAGTGGGTGGGAGCTGAATGGAGCTCAATGTGAGTCCACAGCAGCGGCCCGCTCTCTGGGTTTTCTCTCCATCTTCACCGGATCTGGATCTGAGCTCTGCTGGCAGCAACACGCTGTTTCAGAAAAACACTCGCTGCTTCCTGCTGTCAGTGATGACTGGCAGAAGAGAGCATACACAACTAATACGTGTGGAGCAGTGTTGTGGGTGTATGTTTCTGGAACTACAACTGATAATCAATCATCACTTCAGTTTCTAAGTCAGGTATGTTTGCTGACTTAGAATCACTGTATCACTGAGCCACGTATGATATGAGATGTCTTAAAGTAAACATGCTGCCCACATAGTCCACAGTAAACAAATGTTTTTACATTGTCTCGGATGCTGTTTGTGTGGTATGCACTGTGCTCACCACTTGGTTCAGTGTGCACTGCACTTGCACCAATTTGTGATGCAGAGAAAAAAAAAAACGTTTGTGGCACAGTGCAAGCTCTGTGGAGTTTTTGACCACTCTTAGTCCTACAAAGCACTGGTTTTATGAGTGTGGTCCCATTTTGTTTGCATCGTGCGTATATATGGGGACACACAAGCACACAGTGGGTGTAATTCACTTCACACCCTGCTGACTGACAGTTGGTTTAAACTTTAACCCACAGCCTCTGTGTGTTCTGGTCAGAACTGACATGTTAAGATCTCAAAACATGAATGCTAATCATTTTTTATTTGAGTTTTTGAAGTTTTAAAGGATAAGTGTGTAGGATTTAGTGGCATCTAGTGGTGAAACTGCAGATTGCAACCAACCGAATGGCTGGATTTACACACTGGACCTTTAAGTATGCAATAAATACACCAGATATACTTAGTCTAGTAAATTTAGGTAATTTCACTATATCTTGTGATGTGATGGTGCACGTGACAAAAGAAGAATATTTACTTTATTAATCCTTCAGTTTCACCCGAAATAGACACACACACACACACACACACAGGGCTTATGTGAAGAGATGGCAGGATGATAGGCAGCTATGTGGAGGTGCCCTGGGAGCAGTTAGGGCTTTGGTTGCTTGCTTAAGGGCACCTGAGCAGTGCCCAGGAGGTGAACTGGAAACTCTAGCTACACAGCACACACTCCATACTATGGTATGGACTTGAACCAGCCACCCTCTGGTTCCCCAAGCCAACTGACATTTGATTTGTCTCTGCCATTGCTCATATTTCCTAATATTTCATATCAAGTAGATTCTATTTCCACAACAAACAAACCAACACAAAAATAACTGTTATATAATATAATAATAATGATGAATTATTGACATATGACAGGACAAGCAAAACAAAAAACTTTGCAGATGCAGAAACAGTAATGCGACTAAATGTTTAACATAAAATATATAAAGGTTACAGTGTCAGATCTGATTGATTACAGGAAGTGAATGCGTAGGTTTGCAATTAAGTGGAAAGAAGTGCAACACAAACACACACACCACATCCACACAAATTTCCCCCTCGAACCTGTCACGAAAACCAAACAGCAAAATATTATGACTGACAACATGAGATGTTCTTACATCCAGTCAGAGTCAAACATTCAAACTTACAACAGTTCCTTCTGTCTCACACATTCACTCCTCCACCCTTGGGAGCTAAAATACACTTCTTAGTTATCCGATCTAATGCCATTCTGTGGCAGCATCATGGTGAGTCACACACAAACTGAATGAGGCACTTGATCTCTGTTTGGCTCATGACCTAGATGAAAATAAGAATATCGAACCTGACAAAGTGATGGTGAAGTTTTAGTTTTATTATTTTTTGGAAACGATACTTTTGGAAATCTGGAAACATGAAACCACCAACCAAACCTTATTATAGACAACGATACCATGAAATGGTAAGAGGTGGAGAGAGCTACAAGCAGCATTGGCATGGCTCCTTGTCTTTCATGTGAAGTCAATGCCAAAAACTGCAGCTCCTCGAACGGCCACAAGAGACTGGCTACAGAACAAGTCAGTCTCCATAAGTCCCCATGTTAAAATGTCCAACTTCACAGCAGAAATAAACATGTTTACAGCCTGGTACAAAAAACAGTTTTGGTCTCTATAGCTAATTTCCCCGTTCATGACAACTGTACTGAGGGTGAATTTTTATAGAGAGTTTTAGATTGGCCAGGAGGCGTATAAGAGGCAAGACTGCCAACATGGCGGATCCAGAGCTGCACGTCCTGAGCTTCTAAACAGCTTGTCAGAAACGTCAGGGATACGCCATCCATCCTTTATACTGTCAATGGGTTTACCACATGGTAAGACAAAATTATTCTGATTGGACATTATTAGTCAGCTGGTTGTGAAGAAGCTGATGTGTGAGCCAGTAATGAATGAAGCAGCTGGTGACGATTGACCACTGGACAGATGTGACACATTTGTTCTTTGGCAGGAACATTTTGTTGTTTTGCTGACTTTTTTGTGTTTTACAGGAACGATGAATACACATTTTCAGAACAGCGTGATGTTGAAACAGATACCTTGTGACTTTGATAACTAGTTGTTTTTAGAGATGATTTTTTTTACACAGAACCATCTGGGAAGTGGTAAATACTTGGCTGATGATTGAATGAACCACCTATCACTATCACTCTATCTGTCACCATCTATCACCGGGGGAACTTCAACAAATCAGACCAATGAACAAGTAGTCAAGCCCTTATTGAAGCCAGGATAAGACCAAAAACATCTTTCCATCCAGAAAAGTCTTCATGTTCTGATGTAACTGATGCAAGCAGCATCTATGCTAACCTTTTTAGCAACCACCACTTTTGTTTTTGAGCAGTCACTTCGCACATGCCTAGTGTTAAAAGGCTATAGCTCATGATATAGTTGACAATAGTTTCTCACGATTTCTCAGAACCATCCATCCATCCATCCATTCATCCATCCTTTCTCTTCCTCTTATCCGGGGTTGGGTCACGGTCTCTAAGGTTGAGCCTGGCCACCCGGCGGAGGACCTCCAAGTCTGAAGCCATGGTTCTCTGCCGGAAAACAGTGCAATGCTCCCTCCGGGTTGGGAGCAAGTTACTGCCCCAAGCGAGGGAGTTCAAGTATCTCAGGGTCTTTTTCACAAGTGACGGGAAAATGGAGCATGAGATGGATCAGTGATTTGCTGCAGCATCTGCAATACTGCGGACATTGTACAGGACTGTTGCATGGAAGAGGGAGCTAAGCCAGAAGGCAAAGCTCTCGATTTTCCAGTCCGTCTACGTTCCAATCCTCACCTATGGTTATGAGCTTTGGGAGATCGCGGATACAAGTGGCCGAAATTTCTCAGAACCAGTGTGTTCAAACCACTGTGTGTCTGGAAAAACGGATTCTCGTGTGATCCCAGGATTTTCCAAGTCCAGCTGTCTCGCAACATTAGTATGCCGCTCTTCATTCCTACTGACAGTCAACCTCTTCTTTGAACTATGCCCACGGGTCATCCCTTAATCTTAACCAAGTGATTATTGTGGTAACTATGACAAAGGAAGCCTCCTAACCTGAACAACATACAAACACATAGGTCATGTTGTTGAATTAAAGTCTCTGTGACAACTGTGTCACCCTGCAGATGTCCAAAATGACATCTGCTGGGCCCTGTGCCTCGCTGCCAGAGACACTGTTCATGAATTAAGAAAAGGAATTATCAGAACGGTTTGGCAGTTTACCAAAAGAAAAGAAAAAAAAAAAAAGAAGCTGGTCACGGTGGCATGCTCCAGTTAATGAAGTGAAAGAAATGCCAGCCATGCCAAGCTGATTTCTGTGAAATTGGACTCCCTGTGCCTCTGGCATTTTTCATTCTTCATCTATCATCACACTACACAGCGAAGTCAACTGGGCAATGTGGATGGACGATGAGACAAAACATGGAACATTTCAGCAACAATACAACACGTCATGTTTGGTGGAGAAAAGGTTCTGCATCTGACCCTAAAAATGCCATGCATACAGTGAAGTTTGGAAATGGGAGCACCATGATATCAGGTATCTTTACTCATGGTAGTGAAATAAAGCAAATTATCGAAGGGAAGATGAATGGAGCCATCCACCAGGACGATGCAAAGGAAACTTGCAGTATCAGTTGGTTCCAGAAGAGTAAACTAAAGATGTTGGATTGACTAAGTCAATCACCAAATTAGAGTCAATAGAGCATTTATGAAAAAGGAACTGATTCACCAGCGGGATTCCCTGAATCTTCAAGACTGTGTGGAAGAATCTTCAAGTGAACACTGTGAGAGATGAGTTTCTTCGTACAGGAAGCGTTTTGAAGCTGTCTTTGCAAACAAAGGCTTCCCCTTCAAGTCTTAGATACATTTAAGAGTAGGCTTAAGATGGCTCAGGTCCTGAACCATCCCTTAGTTATGTTGCTATAGTCCTAGTCCTATCTATCTATACAACGCCAAGTGCTTGCTAAAGGTGGGAATTGTTGAGTCTCTGTAAATAACATTATAAACAGTTGCATTGGAAATATGTTTAATGAAAAAAACTTGTTATCGTAACAGGTTTGGATTAAAAATAATTAACTGATTAGGGTTGCAGAGCCTTCGTGGTCATGCATAAAGCCTCATTTCCACCGGAGACATAAGCGCCGCGGAACGGCTGCACCACGGTCACCGGAGCTGATCGCTGCCACTCTAATCAATGAAACCATCCCCATCGGGCGCGCCGCGTAACGTCTCAGCAGCGTCCCAGCAGCGTCTCTCCGTGCTGCAGCGCTATCATTCCATAGCACTTCTATTTTTGACGGAGCCGTTGCTGAATTGCGTCAAGCTCAACAGAGCAGATTGCACCAGACAGGAAATCTGACACAGTATCAATGTAATACACTTCCGCCCCCTTTCAAAATAAAACACAATACGCAGTTCATGTAGCCTATCACAACTTCACATCAACATTATGTCATGACCGGTGGCACCAGGTCAGCAGTCAGTCGATCAAAGGGCAACATGGATGACAAGAGACTGATTGTCGAAGTGGAGCAACATAAAATCATTTATGATACAACATGATCAACAGTTCTTCAACGTCGGAGAAGCAAAGTAAGCTGTTTGTTGTTGTTTCCTTTCTCGCGTACGTTCAGGATTATCGCGTGATCTCGTGATCTCGTGATCTCGCGTGAATACGGCTGGCTCGCAAGGCAGCGCTACGCTGCCGTTACGCGCCCGGTGGGGATTGACGCCGGGCAGAGGACGCAGCCGTTCCGCGGTGCAGCCGTTCCGCAGTGCTTACGTCCCCAGTGGAAATGAGGTGTAAGATAAACACTGACTGTCCTTTGCAAGTGGAAGTGGAAATGAACGGCAGTCTCAGAGTGTGATGTTTTGTTGATCGATCCATCCACCCTGACCTCCTTCCTACACGGATTCACTCGGTAAGAACGTCACGTGCCGTTTTCCTTTTCAGCCATCATAATTATTAAATTAGAGAGCAGTAACCTGTTGGAAATATACCGCTGTGGGAACATTGTCAGTCTTTTTCTTTTGAACAAGGAAACGAGAAATGACTTTTTTGTACAAAGTAAAATGTCTTTAATTCTGCTAGAGTGAACAATTTGACACAGCTGTTGTATTTTTTAGCTTGAAAAACGTCCTAAATTACCCATAATTAACGGTAAATTAGTCCCACTTAAGATGGTCATGAACTAGAGCGCTTTGTGCAGCAGATAAATATAGAAGTCTGTTTGAAGTCAGACTGTTAGTTTGATCAAATCATTATCAAAGTCTATCTAACGTCTTTATTAAACTTGTAAGGCAGTTGGATTTGCTCATGTAATCACATGACCATGTGACAGAGATGGGGGACTCGAGTCAAGTGACTTGACTCGAGTCAGACTTAAGTCGCCAGATTGAGGACTTGTGACTTGCTTGATTAACAGTGATAAAAGACTTGACTTGAGACTTGCTATTCATGACTTGAGACTTGACTTACACTCGCATGAAATGACTCGACAAGTCATTGCTGATATTTTTCCGTGGCCGGATAATTTCATACGTCTATTATTAATGGCCCGCCGGTAAATCGCACTCCCAGCACTCATACTACAAATCCCTCAATGCACTGCAACAGCTGACACACAGGTCAAGACCTGTGCACCACCTCTAACCCCGCTGCTTCGGTTGTTTATTCACACACTAATCAGTGGTCCAGTGTTGACAACTTAGCGACTTTTTCTGGAGTTATTAGAGACTCTGATGTGATGACATTAACGAGCAGAAGGAGACCTGGACAGAGGGAGAGGAGAAATAAAAGCGAACTGGCAGCTCAAGGGAAGAAATGTATAGTCATTTTAACGCAAAATAAACTACATTTGAAAATATATCGATATTGATTAAAATATCGATATATTGCCCAGCCCTGGTACAATGTACAGTGAATCAACATAGCCTACCCTTCCTAGGGGTCCTTGGAAGCTCATTGCAACTCTAGTTTTATGTTTGACAGACAGTGACATTATTCATGCGCTCATTTAGCCTAATACAGTCTATGGTTTTACTTTACCACATACTGTACATGTCCACATAACAGTGAGGGGCTGTATATTTAATGAGAAATTAGAGATGACAGCTTAGTAGAGGAGCATGGACAACATTTTCAAATGTTAATATCTTTAATTGATTTTGATTAAAAAATATTTTAATTGCAATATTACCTATGTATTTAATGGAATACTATGCAATGAAAACATTAGCCATAGATATGGACATAGAAGTCATACTTGTTCAAGTTCATTCTTTGATGCAATGTTTTTGGGACATATTGAAATATTTGTTGCAAATAAAAGTCCAGCACTTTAAGACGGTTGTCATCCAGTCTATTATATTTCTATGACTTGACTTGTGACTTGCTTGACCTAAGCTATGACTTGACTTGACTTGACTTGACTCGACTCTCACAAAAATGACTCAGGACTTGCTTGAGACTTGAAGGTTAAGACTTGAGACTTGCTTGAGACTTGCACGTGTGACTTACTCCCACCTCTGCCATGTGACAATCCATTTTGCTAGCCTTCAAGCTACAAGCTAAGCTAAGCTGTCCAAACACAGTTGTCAACAACAATCAGCATTCTATGAGGAACCACAACTCTTCTCTTCATTCAGTGTTTTTTCTTTAGACATCGAAACTGTTAAGTAACATGTTGGAAATACGTGGTAATCAGAAAAGGGTAAAAAAGGCAAAATATGTTTCATATTTTAGATTCTTTAAAGTAGACACATTTTGCTTTGATGACAGTTTTACACACTCTGCATCGTCTCAGTGAGCGTCATGAGGTCGTCACCCGGAATGCTTTCCCAACATCACATCTTGAAGGAATTCCCATACATGCTGTTCAACTCATCCCAAACCATTCGAACTGGGTTTAGATCAGGTGATTGTGGGGGCCTGGTCATGTGACGAGCACTCTATCTCCCTCCTCCTTGGTCAAATAACCTGGAGGTATGTTTTGGGTCATTGTCCTGTCGAAAAACAAATAATAGTCCACCATCACGCTTCATACTCCATGCTTCACGGTGGGAACCACACATGCAGATATCATCTTCTCTCTCATGAAGAGACAGCAGTTGAAACAAAGAATCTTAAATCTGACTCATCAGACTAAAGTCCAGGTTTCCACTGGTCTAATGTCTGTTCCTTGTGTTTCTTGGTCCAAGCAGTTCTTTTCTTCTTGGTGGTAATGGATTCTTTGCACCACTTCGACCATGAAGGTCTGATTCACACAGTCTCCTCTGAACAGTTGATGTTGAGATGTGTCTGCTACTTGAACTCTGTGAAGCATTTATGTGAACTCTAATCTGAGGTGCTGTTAATTACTACATCATCGGCATGACAGACTTTTAAAAGTAGTTGTGGTTGAAATTAAGAACAAAATATTTTTGGCTCTTACCCAACCCAGTCTGATTGTGTTTAAGAGCAGCCTGGGAAGCCATCACACACACACACACACACACACACACAAATAAAGTTGACAAACTTCTTTTAAAAAAATCCACAAGGGACAGCTTCACAACCAGACAATTTAAACGTTTCCTCTTAGCTCTTCTGCAATTACTTGATTCATTTAAAAATTGATAATCATTGATTTATTATCACCGATAATAAAAATCATCATTAAATGCATCCCTTTAATGAGCCTGTTGTTGTTATTACGCTGTAGGGAACATTCCTAGATAAGACTGAATCAGGTTTGCAGCAGGGAGACAGTTTAATGATTGCACATATTTGTTCAAATTGAGAAAAAGTCAACTGCAGCATCTGTGATGTTGGTATCAGAAATGGAAGGTCCAGAGTCTAAATGGAGATAGGGTTTAGAGGTTTGTTTTTATTATTCTCAATAATTAGATTTTCTAGCAATATTGCTCACCTCACATTCATACCAGTGAAATTAAATTAAATGAAAATGCAATGAAATGTCACACATGGGGACAGAATACAGAGCCCAACAAAATGAAAAGTCGAAAAGAGACAGTGCTTAAAAAGTGCACACTCAAGTAAATATTTTAAACTTCCCCTGTACATATAGTGATACAAGTGTATGACAATCTAACATTTAAGTGACATTGCATATATATCTGTATATTAGTGTTCTAGCACCCCAGTTTCAGAGTGAACTGTCCCACTGTGTTAAATATAAAATTGTTCTGATTTCAATGGGCAAGTGAGCAATTACATTGCTCACTTGCCCAGCTCTGGTTCTGGCATGACACCGACTCCACTTCCTTTCAGCATTCCCCCAGGCCCGAAAACCTCCTCCTCTTGGTTGTCCAGAACACCCCTGGTACAACACTTTGTATGAGCTCACAGTCCTAAAAACCTGGCTAACAAACTGAGCTAACATTTGCTAACAGCAGCTACGGTTGGCAGCAGCTTACTTCATCGTCCATCAGGAAACTCTGAAAAACACAGAGAGTTGAGGTGGAGCAGCCGGAGGACATCAGAGGGAAAAGCAGAAAACATTTTCTCCATAAAATATGATCCAGTTTCACCAGAATCAGTCAAATAGTTGGTGGTGTGTGACTTAGTGCTGTAAAGCGCTACGTACTTCTTATGGGTGATCGGACCTGAAGAACAACCTCATTACAAGTCAGAAACTCTGTTAGTTTGATGGTAGAAAAGTTACACAGTGTTTCTTTAAGTGTAATAGTACAACGCACAACGATGATGATGATGATGATGATGGTGGTGGAGGAGCATTGTCTAACATGTTGCTCCCATTGGTGTTGTCTAACTGAGAAGGCTGTAGCATATGGCTCACACCTGTAGGTGAGAGCATTGTCACCCTAAAGAGAGCACACAGTGCAAATGTTTCATCACAGTATAAAGGTGACCACTCAGAATAACTTTGCATTTGATTTGCAGTGAACCTTCGACTCATGCCACAATATTTCTCAAATCTTGCTATGGGTCTGTCTCTGAATAACCTCCTCTTCTCTATACACTATAGTCTTACATATTGTTTTATCATAATGCATATCATATTATACCCCTACCGGCTGGTTAAGGGGAGTGAGCAGATTGGTTTAATTAATATTATTCAATGTTGGTTCAATAATAAAACAGTGATTGATTTGAAGTTGAACTAACATTGATTTTATGTCTGTCTTGATCTATTTTTCATCATTGAAATAACTTTTATTATTTCAGGGTGCAAACCTGATGAAAAATCAATGTTATATTTCAATGTTGGCTGCAACGCTGATTCAATGACAGTTTTGTTGATGAATCAACATTGATTCAATGTTGGTCTGCTATCTCGGTCCACAGTCAGTGGAGTGCTTCAGGGATGATGTATTTTTGTCCATGTTCCCTAAAATAACCAGGATCAAATAAACAGGATTTTAATGATATATATATTTATTTTTTTAAGTTTATGAACACTTTCTGTTCAGCAACATCATCTTCACACATTTGCAACTTTTTTGAGGCATAAATGCAATTTCCAGAAGTCTGAAGCTAACATTAGGGTACAAATAAACCACCACTAAACTAAACTTTAAGAGGTCAGCATGACGTTAACAACAACCTCTGTAGTCTCATTTAGCCACTTAGCTGCTAACGTGATGTGTTTACTGACTTATTTTATGTTGTAGAACAAAACATGAAAATCTTTAGAGACTTTATTCATTATTTTTATTATTTATTGTTTTAGAAGCATTTTTCCTTTAATTGTAAATATGGCTATATACAATGAACATTGTATTTTATATATTTTGTATTTTTATATCCTGTTTATACTCTGTGCTTTAGATATACTTGTTTATGTGTTCATCACTTTTTATTTGACCTCAGTGTTTCTTAAATCTGGCTCTGTAAAAAAGGTTCAAGGAATCAAGGAATTAGGAATCCCCCCTCCAAAACACACGCGCACACACGAACACACGCGTGCGCGTAGGAAACAAGCACACGCGCAGTGGGCGTGTCTTTCCTCCAGCTGGAGTAAATAGAGGCGGCGCTGCAACGTGCGCCTCTGACAGGGAATGGCCGTGTCTCTGCGCTCCGACACCGGCTGACACATTAACAGCTCTCCGGTCCATCACTGCACTGCTCCGAGCTGCGCGTCTCCAGGCTGCGGGACTAGACGTGGATTATATGCTACAGGTCGGTAGGTCTCCGTGGACTTGTTTTTGTGGCGTGGGCATGTTGTGTGTGTGTGTGTGTGTGTGTGTGTGTGTGTGCGCGCACGCGTGTGTTGTTATTGTGGTGCATCCAGAGCGGGTACTTTCGGGGCGTAATTTGGCCGCTGGGAGCCACAGGTGTGCTGGGACAGAACCGTGTCGGTAAACGCATGTTGCGCGCTCTGCCGGGGAAAGGACGCGCACTTGGTTTCATGCTGTCCCGGCGGACTGAAGAGGGTCGCAGCTCGCACATCTTGTCAGCTTGCGGGTGCGGGCTGGACTGTTGAACGCACGCCGCCTGTCCTGCCACGACTTCGGAGGCAAAGGTAAGTGGACTCCCGGTCACAGTGCGCGCTGATAGCACCGCTCCCTCCGTGTTCAGCACACGATCTCTGAACTCCCCCCGGCTCTCCGCGCGTTCAGCGGGAAGTGAAGTGACTGAGTGTATCCACCGGGTATGATCCGCCGAGGAGCGCAGCCTCCGCCGGGATAGAGTGAGAGCAGCGCCACTGGGCTTTACCTCGAGATGTTTGGAGAGAGATGATGTGCTACAGGAGAAGAGGCTGTGAGCTCACAGAAGGGAAGAAAACTCGGAACATGTTCACATCGTTCAGCTGATGCTGTGCAGGTTTCCCGGCTTCACTTTATGAATGTTGCGCGCTGCCCTGGCTGCTGCTGCTGTTGTTGTTGTTCGGCTCCAGCGGAAACAAGTGCATTGTTCCTCAGTCTTCTTCCAACAGGTGAGTGGACCATTTTCCTCCTTAATATCTGCAGGATGATGATGCTCAGCAGCTGAGTTGTCTGTAGGTGTTCGGGCTGTAGCCAGAATCCTGCAAATGAGTCCCCCAGTGCAACCCAGTGCCTAAACTTTTTATTCCCCTCATTTTCTATAAAGAATAAATTAAGTTTAAAATTAAGACATTCTGTAGATTTTGACCTCCATACATCACAGGTAGGAATTACTGTCATATTTATGTTCGTGGATTTTGGTCAAATTGAACAATTCTGTTCCCAGAATCAGCCTTAAAAGGTCAGTGTGTGTATTTGTGTGTATTTGTGCTATAATAACTCCTCAAATCACATCACCTGATATAAATCCAACATATACCAATATTCATTTTCATTTGTAATATTCTTCATGATGCTTTAGAGCTTTTTTTTATAACCAATATAACTAATTTAATATAATCAACTCTCCAGTTTCTCAGCTCAGCTATCATCTGTCTCCATGTCTCTTATCTTCTCTATGACGTTATCACTGATTACCTGCGAGCATATCTTGCACCGCCTCTTAAACAGTACTCTGTTCCTCCGTCCACGGTTCAGCCAGATGATTCAGTGTCTCTGACTGCACAATGCAAGCATAAAGTGGAATCTGTGCTCGGGCTGACGAAATGATGATGCCTCTGAGCCGTCTCTGTGGCTGTCTGCCGCCTTCCCGTGTTTCCTTATCACCTTCACTGTCCTCCAGTGAGGGTGACATGATGACGAGGAGGAGAATAGCACTGTGACAAAGAATAGAAGTAGGAGCAGGCTGGGGAAGAGTGGCAGTGATGATAATAATGAGGAGGAAGAGGAGGAGGAGGAGGAGGATGATGACGGCATGCTGGTGGACGACAATTTGTGTCTGAGTGACCTGCTCAGGGGGGAAAAGTGACAACCAGCTGAGGCAAAAACAAGAGAGTCAGTGAGAGCAAGAACAGGTTGTCAGTCTGTGGTGATGATGATGATGATGATGATGAAAGCTGTTTCTAAGGCTCTGAGCCAGAGCAAGAATTACACAAGTTTAGGTGTAGCACCTTTGCCTTTCATCTACAGCTGACTTGCAAATGTACAAGCTGTTGCAAGAAGTGTTTCTGTGTCTGTAAGACACGTCTATTATTATAGGTTTGCATCAGTTCTGGATCTGCACCTGCTCTGATGTGTGTCTGATCTGCTGCTGCAGTCTATGAGGAGCTGTGCAACATTTTACTGGTTTAAAAAAAGCAGTGTTGACTCGCTATGAGCAACCGGAAATAGTCTAATAGAGTCCAATGTTGTCTCACCCATTCAGCCTGACCTCCTTTCCCTGGACTGCTCTGTAATAACATCATTTCACTTCTTTCCTGTCATACTCACTACAGCCACTAGAGGGCTTTGTCACTTGTTGCTCTTGTAGCCTGGTCCATGATACATTCTTAAAAGGGACCTCATGCAGGGGGGGAGGGAGGCTCTTGAGACAGCAGACATCATCCGCAGGCTGCTTCCAGTGGCCTTGCTAACAGTGGTGTTTGTTGACATTATAAGACAGTCATCGGTCAATGGTTAATTCAAATTAGTTTTATTTATATAATCAAATCCTGACAGAAGTTATCAAGACCCAACAATTCCCACCATGAGCAAGCACTTGGCGACAGTGGCGAGGAAAAACTTCCTCTTAGAGGCAGAAATCTCGAGCAGAACCGGGCTCATGGTCGATGGCAGCAAGCTGCCGTAGCCACGATAGCAAGGTATGTTTTCACCATCTTTAAACCAGGCTACATCCTCGTGGTAACTGAAGATGCACACCTAACCTGCTGGAGGAGGTTGTGTTCAGAGTTTAGGATTAAAATCTTTTTTTTCCTGATGACAGTTTTGAGCGATATGGATCCTCAGCTGAGGGAAGATACTGTATGTTAGATGCATGTAAACTTTTTGAGCCATTCACTGTGTGATTAACCCTTGCGATCGCGTTGTGACTTTTTTTTTTAACGAGGAAAGTTGATATAGCAGGAAGCGGTGGAGTTCGGTGACCTTTCATCATGTTGGGTGGAGTTTTTTTTTTTTCACCCAATATGCAGCGCTCACACTGTCCAGATTTATTTCACACCTGGCTGAGATCGCCTTCAGATGTGGACTGGCTGATCTGATCCCACTTTGATTGCATTACACCTACATTTATGAGTTTTTCCTCATCCAGATACAAATCATCAGACTGCCAGGTGGACAAGACATGAATTTCTTAAAAGCATCTGACTGAGAGAATCTTGGGAAAGAAACAAGTTATTTTGTGGCCACATTGGCTGCTGTTAATGGGGAGATTTTTGTATAAATGAATGTGTGTTTTGCTACTCTGTATTGCTGATTGATT
The DNA here is from genome assembly GCA_033000465.1 of Sciaenops ocellatus. NCBI lineage: Eukaryota > Metazoa > Chordata > Actinopteri > Sciaenidae > Sciaenops > Sciaenops ocellatus. The sequence continues at coordinate 2,576,344 of CP136888.1, read as the reverse complement.
GAACTGAGTTGATCCAACTAAATCATTTTGATGAAAGCGTTTGTTGCTCCAAACACTGAGCGGAGTCGACTTCCTAAACCGACAGTACCACAAATTACTGCTGAGGCCACAACATTTCGCGTCTCTGAATTAGTTTTAATTTGGCGGGGTATTTAGTATGAGTGATGCTGTAAATGAGCAAAGCTGCGGTTGGGTTCATTTGAATGCGCTGCCGCTAATTAAGACCTGATGTAAGTCTGTTTTAAAGATGCGTCTCGAGCACGTCTGACAGCAATGGAGCACTGCTCTACTGCTGAATCTGAAATACTGGTTGGAGAAACCAGGAACTGCAATTACACAGTTGCCTTCCTGCAAAAAGGAAAAAGGAGGCTACTGGGGAGAAAATAGCAGTAAAATAATTCTGCCGGCAAGGGTATGGCATGAGTGAGAAGCCTCTAAAATGTTCTCACATTCTGCTGCAAATCCCCCCAGAGTGCCAGCTGGATATGAGGTGATTGCTTCTCCTGGTTTGTTTCGAATATGAGAGCTGTGTATTTTAGCATGAGCAGCGCTGATTAAGACGGCGGCTTAACTGAAGGAGAGCAACCAGCTAACAAAAAAACTTCAAGCTGCACTAAAATCAGCCTTTTTATGAAAACAATGGATCAAATGACTGTGTAATGTTGAATGTGTTGGTGGTAATGATGGATCCGCTGAGCTTATTATTTTGGGTTTTGCAGCCCACAACTTTACTATTTCGGTTCAGTATCAGTGTTCTCATCAGCAGCAGGCAGCTGGTTTCAGTGGAAAAGCTCTGATAAACCTGCTGAACACCGCACAGCATACAGACAAAGTTAGTAACCGGCTGAAGAGCCGCATATTGTCTTAAGGAGTTGGTGGAGGCCAAACCAGACCTCGAATTGTGAATACTGGACTTAAATTATGACCAGGGGTTAAAGTTTTGACTTGTTTAATAATATTTTCTGACATCATATCAGTTTCTGGGCTCCTTCTTTGTCAGACCAACCTTCTAAAACCTTCTAAAACGTTGAATTTAATATTATATAAATTCTCATATTCTTACACACCTCATACATCCCCTACCTGCCAAATCCCACTTTAACCTCTGACTATGACTCCAGATGAACCTTAATGAGATTCAAGTTTTAAGAGTGTTGATGTGTCCTATATGTGTATTTAGGCAGCTTGCTAACACATTCCACTTTAAAGATATGTAACATGTCATGTAACATTATCCCAAAATGTTTCCAGCAATGCAACCCGGAGAAATCTGTAATTTTATTAAGATAACGTGCATTTCCTACTTGCCTCTAGTTGCTATAACTTCCAGGGACACGTGGGATATGTTGAATATGTCAGAGTGAGGAAGGTTCCAAATGTGACTAAAGCTGTGTCTCTGATACTTCTGTTAGTTCACTGTGTACACTGCGTACTTCCTGGCTCCTGCACTAATTTCAGCAGTGTAGATTTGTCTCAATTCAAATATAGCCATCGTAACATTTTACCATTAGCGCCAACATTTGACTGCCAAAATATAAATATAAAACATATGTACAACATTTGTATATTGTGGTATTCTCGCAACTGCTTCATCCAGCAGCTTCCTCAGCCGCAATTTCACAATGCCGGTGGTCACGTCAGAGATTTCCATCAGAACATTAAAGACAATAACTCCCATGATCCCACACCATCATCTAACTACATAGTGTGCAAATGACTGTAGATTTAAGAACAAACAAAAAAAAACATGTTTGTGTTTTAAGCTTGTTCTGCTGCCCCCAGGGGGCCAAAAACCCAATGAGTGCAGCTTTAATCTTCCAAAGAAGAACACACACTGCACAAAGTGGATATTTTTGCTTAGTGGCATGTGCTCTTGGATCGCTGTGAAAATGTAGCAATAATTTGAAGTGTCACAAGTGGGCAACGAAAAGCTTGTGAGGCCTCCGCATGTTCTAAAACACACACGCGCTAAACCCTTTGGCCTTTTTTGTATTCCGTCTATTGAAAGCAATCCTTTTCCAACGCGAGGAAGACTAGTCTTGGCGGAGGAGAAGCTTTTACTTTCCAGCGTAGGCCGGAGTTTTCCACACACACATCCACACATCCAGTCGGGAGGGAAGAACTGGCAGTGAGCTGCCACCGTGGATGATTGGGCCGGCAGCCAAAGGCCACAGTTTACTTGAGGAAACCATCAGCTCTCAAGCCTCAACTGAAAGAGGAACATTTCTCTCCCCTCTGGTCAGGCTGCTCTCTGCTTTCTCCTCCGGTCTGCTTTGGAAAATAATAGCTCCATATTCGTAGATGAAGTTCCCCAGACGGAATCTAGTGATTTTTTTTTCTTTTTCTTTTTTCTTTCAGCCATCCATCAACTCCTTAATGGGCTATGAAATTGTTTAGAACAGTTGTTTTCCTGCCTGTACTTGCTATGCTGCCACAGAAGTTGGGTCAACCTCACTTCATCCCTCCTCCTCCAAGTTCTTAATTAAAGAAATACAACAGCAGTGAAGGGCTTTGCGTGGATAACCGGGTGTAAATTAAATCCAGGCTTCGGCCCTGGCACTACAACAGACACATGCTCGTGCTTTGAGTGCGAGTCTGTTCTTTTTGTGGATTGCATGTGATCCAGACAGACAGAATACAGACAGATATCCACCTCTATCTGGATTTCCATGTGCCACTGCAGCATTTAAAAAAAGCTGACGTTAAAAATCACACAACGCACGGCCACGTCCTCCAGACTGAGTTTAGTTTGGAGTCCAATTTAGATCAAAGCTCTGGGATGAGGGGTGTAGTGTAGCACACACCCAGTGGAATTGTTGTTTACCCACTTTTTGATTTGCAGGATTTAAGTGTACAACCCTCAGCAGGCGAAGGAAATACCTGTGACACATGTAAACACAGCAGCATGGAGCCGACACGCAGATTGTGTAGAACGTGTTGTAGAAACCATTTCCTTCCCACAAACTGGCACCGGTTCACCTCATGCAAATGAAGCTGCTTTTTCAGGCCAACTTTGGTCATTGTGATGTACAGTTAATGATTTAGGCCTAGCTATCAATCAATAAATGAAATACAAATATTGATCAAATATATTGTTGGAAAATGTAATATTAATCAGGCTACAGTGTTGATATAGTAGCTTTGTTTGGCTTTTTGTGAATCCAGGCTGGCTTATGTTTCTGTGAAATTAAGCCAAAAAACTGCAGTTCCTCACACGACCACTTGAGTCTGGCTGCAGAAGTGAGTCAGTCTCCGTAAGTCACCATGTTAAAACTAATAAATTAATAAATTAAAACTTATTACAGCGGAAATAATCATGTTTAAATTATTTTAAGAGCGGCTGTGGCTCAGGAGGTAGAGCAGGTCGTCCACTAATCAGATGATCAGCGGTTCGATCCCCTCCAGTCTGCATGTCGAAGTGTCCTTGGGCAAGATACTGAACCCCAAATTGCTCCTGAAGGCTGCGCCATCAGTGTGTGAATGTGTATGAATGGTTAGCTCCTCAAACTGATGAGCAGTTGGCACCTTGCATGGCAGCTAATGCCATCAGTGTATGAATGTGTGTGAATGGGTGAATGAGATATGTAGTGTAAAAGAGCTTTGAGTGGTCGGAAGACTAGAAAGGAGATACATAAGTACAGCCCATTTACCATAGCCTCTTTGATTGACATGTGGGTGCCGTCACAGGTTGCTTGTTTGACCAACCAGGCTTCATTCAGCCCGCCTCGGCTCCATCCACGCTCCACTTTTTTGCCCATTGTTGGATCATCTGGGAGCAGGCAGAGACAGGACTGCCAAGATGGTGATGGTCAGAGTCACCACACTCTGAGCTTCACAACAGCTCTCCACATTCTGTACAGTCTATGATTTGCACAAACTTTGCAGAGACACCTATCGATCCCATTCATACACAAAGATGTACATTCGAGGGCTGGGCCCAAGTATCCAACATTCATTCTGTTTGGAAGTATTAGGTTTTCAATTTTGGGATTCTGGTGGATTAATCCGCTTGGACTCTTAGATGGTTTGTTTTCTGCCCCCTCTCTTCAGCTTTGAGTGGGGATGTTTGCTGAGCTTTGTCTCGTAACGTTAGTGGTGCTTCATATCAACGCATGCAATAATCTCCATGGTCTCAGGCTGAATATATGAGCCATACTGGGAAGAAATAGATGAAATAGTCTGTTTTTGCTGTCCACTTTTCTCTTTTTAGAGTATTTATTTATTTATTCCACTCCGTACAATTCATGCAATTTGTCTGTGGGCTTCCAGGCTGCTGAACCAATGCTGGTTAAAATAAGAAAACTTCGGCTCTGCAGGGCGATGTTTCTGTTAGATTGCAGCTCTCGCACAAATGTGGCCACATAAGCTTTGAATATTCACTGTTTATTACTACCAAAGCCCAAAAGATGGTATTCAGGACAGCCCTAATACATTCAGTGGAGTATTAAAAGATACTACGTGAAGATTTTTATTCTCTGAAGGTCACGGCTTCCTGTCCTTTTCAGTGAGAGCACTGGCTGCTATCAGTGATTGAGCACGTGACCTGCTCTGGATTCAGTTTTCAGTCCGAGCAGCTCTCAGATACATGGAGCCCGTTTACAGCTGGATGTCTTGTCCATGAATTCTCCTGATTCACGCAGAGCAGACCGCAACACGGAGGACCGCTGGAGGTTTTTGTAGCTTCAAGTGTGTGTGTGTGAAGCTGCGGGGCCTTTATGCAAGAGGCCAAGAATGTCTCAGCAGTGATTAGTAGTTTTTAAGCAGAATCAGAGCTGTCGACAGAGATAAAGGAGCATGTCTGTGCTTTGGAAACAGCAGATCTCAACATGATACCACTGCGCTGACCCCGTATTAATGTGAGCACACACACACACACACACACACACACACGGAAGTCCTGCTTATTTATGTGTTTGGACAGGCAAGTCTTGTTATCCACATATGGAAGGACTCTAAGGTCTGTGTGTGTGTGTGTGTGTGTGTGTGTGTGTGTGTGCATTTTGGTGATGTAGGTGATGAATAATGAAGGTGAAAATGAGAGCAGTGGTTTTGCCTGCAACCACAGTAAGATTGACATGGAACATTTGAAGTACATAGATTAGAGCAGGGAACACTGGTCAGGTTAACAAAAAGAACACTGCTGTATGTATGTATGTGTGTGTGTGTGTGAGTGTGTGTGTGTGTGTGTGTGTGTGAACGCGTGGACAGCAGTCTCATACACACATACTTACAAGGACAAAACAAATTTCCCCTCGGGGAAATGAATTGAACCACGTTCAGATCATGTCTGAACCTTGCAGGTATGTGTGTGTGTGTGTGTGTTCATACTCAGTACTGCCCCCTGCAGGCGGGAGCAGGAATTTTATTGACTCACTAAAACGTGTTTGGATGGGTTGCAGCACCAAAAACATGGACGTAGCCTCCGTGAAGTCACTGACAGGTTTCTGAAGAGCCGTTGTGAAAGTCGGTATGCTGGCTCTGGTCGGGCTTTGGAACGATCTGTAATAGTGGCCAAACGGTGTAACCCTGTGTGACCCAAAAAGACTGTCTCATCTTCTCAACGAGCAGCGGGTGCTCTGTACCAAAGCACTCACAGACGGCCCTGAACTCGTGCATTATTGTTATTGTGCAACATTTGCAGGAACGTGTTGTGAAAAAGTCCCATGCGACACCTAGTGGTCAAACTGGTTGGAAGACGTTTACATCAGCCAAATCCTCTTGGGAACGTATGTGACACCAGTTTGGTATCAGCAGTAGCTCGGTGGATATCTGATCCTCATCTTCTCATTGTTTCTGGATTTTCACTTTAATTCACATTCATCTCTTTCCCACTGCAGAGACAGTTTCTTATCATAACTTACTCACACACACACACACACACATGCACAAGCTTCTATATCAGGATGCAGCATAGTATGTGTCATATCACATCCTCCCAGGAGCCTATACTTTTTACTATTCATCCATTAACACAAAGGGTGTACACTGTGCTGTGTTACCATAGTGTGTCCTTTCTGCTGTGTGTTGAATAAAACATGTGAATCTGCTCTTGATGGGTTTCATCTCTCATCTGTCTGCCTGCTGTCAATCATTTCCCTCGGCTGCTGTCACAGCATCAAGCCCTCCTGTCCTGTCAGCCTCAGTTCACTGATGTGCATTTGAACCCTGATGTATTTTTCTTTTTTGGTTTGAAGCTAAAAATACTTTGTGGCATTCCGTGCATGAAAAGCTAGTTTAGATATGATTAGCTTTAGTTTATTTCACTCGTTCTCTGGCAATGGTAATAAGTATTTTAGTGAGCCCATTCCATTAATATCCTTTACAGCCACTGCAGCAGCCACCACTGAGGTAACATTTACCGCAGGCTGCTCATTTTCTGTTCGTTTTTCGTGAATGAAAGCTGTTTTTGTAAATGTCGGCGTTGGGAGTGCCCCGGCAATTTTACATGTCAGGCTCCGTTATAGATGTCGGGAGTGCTCCTCACTCTGTGATAACACGTAGACAACAAGTGTGTAGTACATATAATATCCAGTCATCTGTATATTTTGTAGTACTGTAATTTTAACACATTTAGAAGAAAAACTAGTAAAAAATATGGAGACGACAAATTTCTAACATGAAGTATGTGTCAGTTATAAGACAGTGTTGTGAAGCTCCTAACCCACCTGTAACTATGTGAAATCAAATCCTGCATAACTTTAAGCCTTAATATCATTTGAACAGGTGAGTTGTATAAAAATTCACCCTCAGTACAGTTGTCATGAACGGGGAAATTAGCTATAGAGACCAAAACTGTTTTTTGTACCAGGCTGTAAACATGTTTATTTCTGCTGTGAAGTTGGACATTTTAACATGGGGACTTATGGAGACTGACTCACTTCTGGAGCCAGCCTCAAGTGGACGTTTGAGGAACTGCAGTTTTTGGCACTTCCACATTGGCTTCCCTTCACAGCCACAGAGTTTGCCGCTCGGTATTTACCGGACAGAAAGGATCTAACAAAAGAAGCTATCCCGTTGCATTGTGGGAAATGTAGGATGCAGTTATGTTTGGCACATGGCCATGATGGATATTACTTTATTTCACTGATGACAGGGCAAATATTCAGTGAATTAATGGGTGTTCAGTTTCTGTGGCAACCAGCACACTATCTCTCGGTAGTAACTGATCTCTCTGTGAACGCCGTGGCTAGCCACTACTTTTACAAAGATCAGATTGTGTTGTGGTTGCTTTGTTTGTTTGCAAGATGGATCATGCAACAGCAGAACATGGTAATATCATAATTATTATGAGTTGGCTGTAATTTTAGCATTTGGTCAACTAGTTCCTCGATAGTTATTCAAATAGTATTAAAATTATAAAACAATTTTACCAGTCTTCATTTCAATTTGTGAAGTCATACAGACTGTAGGATGCTACTAGTTTGGATTGCTGCATCTCCAGGACTTAGCTCTGTGGGAACGTAGGAGATTGTTCCGAGGTTCTTTCCACTTGAGAAAGATGAGTCACCCCTCCTCTCACAACATGCCTCCAATACTGACGGCTTTCTTACATATGTGTAACGTGTGAAAAGACTGAACTGTCTAAAACAGCTTTCACACAGAGCAGGTGGGAGAAGTTTGGCTTCAGGGCTTTCTGCCAGAAAGACTTTCGATCAGGATCTAACCAAGTAGCTTCAGTTCTTAAAGCTAACCAAGTAGTTTAGGCTTCCTAGAAGAACGCCTTGAGGGCAAACTTCTCCCATACACTCACACAGACCAGGGAAACTTCATATCATCATATTAGAGGACTGATCTGATTCCTTCAGACGAGGATAGCACCGTGACACATCGCATTAACACTAGCCTTGTTTGTCTTCTCCAGCTGGTCCAGGCTTTAACGGCCTCTCTCCTCATATATTCACCAGCAGCAGCCAGATTTAACTCCCCGTGTTTTGAATTAATGTTGGTGGTGAGAGAAAAAAAAACAAGAATTGATTAAATCATGTTTTCTCAGCCGGCGGTGCGCAGTCATATTGAGGCAATTGTGTGGATGCTTGCAGTGCAACACGGTTTTCTATGCAACCCCGATCCATTATTTAAAACTCATGAAAAAAGATTGCAGGAATATTCCGCTCACCAACTGTGTTATGACCTCATGTTCCCCACAATGCTGGGCACTGGCTGATGTGTGTGTGTGTGTGTGTGTGTGTGTGTGTGTGTGTGTGTGTGCTGGTGCGATGAAGGTGAGGATGGGATTTTACTCATCTTATCTGTAAAAGCTGCAGTAAACCAGCCTCAGCCTGCCTCGAGGAGCCGCTAACCCCACCTAAAAGTGTTTCACTGCACACAGTGGAGAGTTGTAGTGCACCGTAATGGTCTTCACATTATTTTCCACTATTGCAAAAAAAAAAAAAAAAAAAGAGTTAAAGGGTCAGGTCTGACAAAAAAACAGCCACCAGTAGAAGTACACAGACAGTTCTGCTTTTAATCGTGCAGGTCTGCAGCTGTCTGCCCATTTCCACCTGCTATTCCACAGGAATCTTTATCATCTACATAATGACACCTGATCCCAGGGCTTAGCATTTAATCCTGGTAGTAGGTTTGACATTTGTTATCTCACATCGATCGAATTTCAGCATGCAAATTGCGTAGAGCATGTTGAAATGGAATGGCAGACCTGGTCGACCTGTCAGCAAACACTCTCAGGTCAAGGGATGCACTGCAGCGTGGTGCTTATCACCTACGGCAGCGTATGTAGACCGTGTTTATTGTTGTCTTTTTGTGTTAATTTATTTGTAACTGTAATTATATAACTATATATGTATGCCTTTATCTGATTGGATGGCTGTAGAGAAAGGGGATGACATGCAGCAATGGGCCGCAAACTGGAATTGAATCTGGACACAGCCTTTTTTGTATAGGCGTTGCACTTGCTACAAGGCTGCACAATGGAATGAAAGCTATAGCCTGTAACTGTAGCCTGTAGCCTGTAGGCTGTATCCTGTAGCTTGTAGCCTGTAGCCTGTAGCCTATAGGCTGTAGACTGTAGCCTGTAGCCTGTAGGCTGTATCCTGTAGCTTGTAGCCTGTAGCCTGTAGCCTATAGGCTGTAGACTGTAGACTGTAGCCTGTAGGCTGTAGCCTGTAGCCTATAGCCTGTAGGCTGTAGCCTGTAACCTATAGGCTGTAGCCTGTAGCCTATAGGCCAGGGGTGGGGAACCTGTTCCACAAAGGGCCGGTGTGGCTGCAGGTTTTTGTTCCAACCAAGAGCACACAGTTTGACCAATCAACTCTCTTAAGACTGAGATCAGTTGATTAAATGAGTCAAGTCTGGTGTGCTGCTGCCTGGTTGGAAAGAAAACCTGCAGCCACACCGGCCCTTTGTGGAACAGGTTCCGCCCCTGCTATAGGCTGTAGACTGTAGGCTGTAGACTGTAGCCTGTAGGCCAGGGGTCATCAACTAAATTTGTCCAAGGGCCAGAATTTTTCTCCGCAGACACTATCAGGGCCAGACGCTCTCGTAAAATTAAATTGATATTGTATCCTAAGTAATGTATTATTATTTCATATATCAATTTGCCTTTGAAATGTATGTTATTTTTTAGCCTTTGTCAGTGTTAACAGACTCATATTACCTGTACGGTGGCAAGCCACTAGGGGGCGAAAACAATATTTTAGGCTTCATATTCACGAGGCTGCCAACTGCTAACGTGGGGATGGTGATGCCGCTGGACGAGGCGGCTAATCACAGTGAACTGATTGACATCCGGGCCGCTGGTGACATGAAGGCCGCTCTCCGTGGTGCTGAAAGCTTGAGCGCCTTTTGGGTGGCTTGTCCCCAAAAGTCTGACACACTGAAGACATTGGCCATGTATGTGCTCACCATGTTCAGATCAACATACACCTGTGAAGTTGTGAAAAATGAACTAGGACCGCAGGCGCATAAGGCAGGTATAACAGCTGTCAAGTCCGATGTTAAAAAGATAGTGTCGGAGGGGAAATGTCACTTCTCCCATTAACCAAACGTGAGTATTTCAGTCTGGTGATTTTCTTGGTTTTACTTCGTGTTTATTTGTTGGATTACGGGCTACTTTAATTTGATGTGAAGAGGAACATTTCTCATAACTGACGGCCTGACGCTTTTATTTGTCGTTTGTATCTATCTGCTGATGTGCAAAGCTTGCATTTACAATGCTCTTCTCTGTTATGTTGACGGTTGTTATTGAGACACTGCAGTAGTGCGCTATTGTGTGGGGATATAAAGCCCAAGAAAGGACAATTTTGACAGATGTGAAACAATAAAAGAGCAACGCGTTTATCGTCATCTTTGATTGGAGGCGGGCTTTGGCACAAACTACCTTTCTGAGGGCGTTTGTTTCATTTCACTTAAAGAAAAATGTAGAACATACTTTGTCCTCTTCACTAAGCTATTCCTGAATCCAGTAATATTCTGGGGGCCAGATGGAAAGCTGTGGCGGGCCGGATGTGGCCCGCGGGCTGCCAGTTGAGGTTCACTGCTGTAGGCTGTAGCCTGTAGCCTGTAGCCTATAGGCTATAGACTGTAGACTGTAACCTTTAGACTGTAGCCTGTAGGCTGTATCCTGTAGGCTGTAGCCTGTAGCTGTAGCCTGTAGCCTTTAGGCTGTAGCATGTAGGCTGTAGCCTTTAGCCTGTAGTCTGTAGCATGTAGCTGTGGGCTGTAGCCTGTAGCATGTGGGCTGTAGCCTGTAGGCTGTAGCCTTTAGCCTGTAGCATGTAGCTGTAGCCTGTAGGCTGTAGCCTGTAGCCTTTAGCCTTTAGCCTGTAGGCTGTAAAAACGGGTGAATTCTCTGCGCAGATGATGCACTCGGCATCTCAACATGGCTGCCTTTTACACCTATGCACAGATTTGAGAGAACGGGTGCTTGTCTTCATTGAATTCAACATCTAAACATCCAACAAACATCGTCGTGGTCCACCTATTGAGTGCAATAGCTTGATCTGGGATGTTTTGCTGGAGCCAGGTGTCTGTAAATGTGAACACAACAGTCTAATAGATTCCCATCTTGTCCACTCCACCTTCCTGTAATCAGACATCAGCTGGGAGTGGGCTGTGAATGGAGTAGCCGTTGGGATGAGCTGGGCTAGCTCAGCTCTTGTGCTGGCTCTCTTCCCCCTCTGCCTTGGGTGGCCCATGGCTGTGCTTGGTCCAGCTGGTCAGACTGGGTGGTTGGAAGAGACAGTAGACAGTGATCCACTGCACTTTGCACACTGTGCTTCCTCTCCAATACTGATTTGAGTATATTTCTGTCAGAACAATATGTGCTTCAGCTATAAAGGCGAAAAAAATAACACATAAAAACAAAAACTCAGCAAAGTTCAAAGGAGCTGCTGCCCACCACATCTGCACCATCTGTGCCGTTTGGAACACGTCTGATGTCCGACACATCGTACAAACTATTCCTGATTGAGCGCAACCAAACTCAAAAGACACACAGAAACACACATTCTCAAACACACACACACAGAGCAAAGTAGTTGGAAGGAAGGAAGTTGTAATTTCAACCACAATTCAACCACATTCTTGCGCTCTTGTGCCAGTACTTGAGAACCGCACTAGGAGTTATAAACAGCTTTTTATATTCAATGTTTATCTTCAACCGCACCCACCCAGCCACATGAGAACCACACCAAAGATCCATGCTCACAGCTGTGACCAATATTTATGAGCATTTTTCTCTTTTCTCATATTTGATTTTTTAAAGGCTCCCGACGACATTCTTATTGAGACACTGACGAGAATGAAAATGAGCGTAGAACATAATGCGAGATGCTTAAGTGGAATCTACAGTCCAGTCAGAAAACGTGGAGTGGAGGTGGCTGACCTGGAATGCAGACTTGTGTGTGTGTGTGTGGTGGTGACAGGTGGAGCAAGCTTCACTAAACTGACTTTGCAGGCGTGTGTGGGGTCAAGATATTTTTGTGAATAAAAGAACATAGCAGCTGGTTTTTGGTCCATAAACACAACAGATGTTACTCTGCCATTCAATTTAAATATTTGGAATCATTTCAAAGCAGTAACCTTGCCAAACTTTGAAAAACTTTCTTTGAAAGTTTCCCTCTGGTCTTAACTAAAGTCGAGCTCCTGAATAAATTGTGGCTCTTTTTGCTCAGAAACAAACGGTGCAGTCTGAGAGAAAAGATATTCTGCAAAGAAATATGTTGAATTTTCCAAATGTAATTCTTCACTTGCATTTCATTCACCTCCATTGTGTTGTGGTTGAAGCAGAAATCTTAGGCAGACATCTCTAAACCTGGACAGAGAAAAATGTTTTCCACCATGAAACAGAAAACCAAACTTCTGTTCCTCGTTTTATGTACTTCCTGTAAAAAAATGGGCAGGATTGTGGATATTGATTGGCGTTTACGATGGCCAATAGTGAGTGTGCTTTGCACCCCCACCTCTACATACGCAGGTAGAAAAAACAGTGGTGGCCAGTCCGGCAGGGAATACAGCAGTCTACTGAGGTGGTTTTCTTGCAGGTTTGGCTCCCTGCATCTCAGGGCTGAGTCACTACACCGCTGACTGAGCTAACCACAGTTAGCAGTTTGCTGTTTAGCAATTTTTCCATCAGGAAAGTCCATAAATCACCTCGGCACCGTAACGTTATTCCCCGATGGTCTCAGAGGCGGTGCTCAAACCTGGTCCGGTCCAACTCCTGAGCCCGGATCTGTTTCCTAATAACACGTTCAGTTAGCAGCAGTTAGCAGTTAGCTACTTTGGTAAGCTAAAGCTTTCTGTCCATTGGAAAACTCTAAGCAGCTGGATGACATCAGAGGGAAAACCGGGAAGCACTCCGCTCTGGCAGTGTCATATGAGGGAAAGCGTTTCATTGGGTGTAAAATTAGTACGTGCCCCCCGAGTGCAGGATGAGTCATTAATAAGTTTTTATGGTTTATCAGGAAATGACAAACTCTAAAATACCATGAAGAATACCTGAAAATACTGAAAACATCTGTGTTGATCCAGATAGGTGACATATAGCACAGACATATGTGATAAAAAGACTTAAACATCAATTTTGACTTCATGGGGACTTTTTGGGTGAACTGACCCTTTAAAATTCAGCAGTGTGCTCTCAGTCAAAACCCTTCATATTTTGTATTCATGCCCAGTTGGGACCCATCAGGTAGGGAGTTGGTTTCCTACAGCTGACTGAAAATGTTCCACGTTCCTCTCTGCTACCTCTACTACAGGCCTTAAAACGCAGAGTGTGTGTGTGTGATAGCCCACCTAGGGCGAACGACATGATGGGGAGCGATCTTTTCAGATGGCTGTACAAAGAGTACAGCACAGTGTGTGTGTGTGTATGAATGTAGACAGGCCGTGTGGAGAGCATGCTGTTGGCAGTAAAGTTAGTTTCCTCTCGAATTGGGAATTGCGTTTTGCTTCATGCAGGCAAGACTTCAATCAAAATAGCAGGATTATTGTCAAGACATCGCTTTGAAGTGTCTCCCCGAAACACGCGTCAACAGTTAAATTTCCAAAAAATGCTCATTGCTGAAATGGCTGCGCTCTCGAGGCGAGGGCATTAGCATTTGTCGATAGCGGAGAGGATGATGGCTTAGACGTTTGACTATAATCCACTGAGAGAGAAGAGCGTACCATTTTCTTTTTACATCTCCGTGGTAGATTCCAATTACCTTCTATTTGTCCGACGCAGATATTTCCTCGTTCAACAGCCAATACGCAGCCATAGGATAACCAGTTCAGTGTCGAGCCGCTGCCACCTCTCCTCTATTACAGGATTTTGTCAATAAACTGACGCAGTCAAGTGGAGGCCTCGACTCCTCTGGCTCATAATTCATTCTGATGTCAAATCAATGGTTTGTGTATGCTGGCTTGCATGCATTTGTGTGCAACCTAATGTGTGTGTCTGTTTTAGTGTTACAGAAGCCGGCTATAATCCTGTTGAATGTGAGAGCAGAGTAGGTGTGTATTAGCAAAATGAGTCAGCTACTTAGATGATGGAAGTGCTGCTCCGGGGCTCAAAAAGGATGAGAGGCACAGACAAAGTGTTGATGTCAATAGCTTCTAGTTCTAACCTCAATAACGAGGTAGATGCACATCTCTCAGCGCCCGATTCTGGAGGCTTTGCTGTGCTGTACAGCCACAGAGGAAAATGATAATAACACTGTAGTTTGGTCACAGCTGGCACTTTAGAATAGCTTCTAATTTCAGTTTTTAAATGACTGTAAATTGGCCTTTCATTTATGTTAAACATCCCTTTATCCATAATTCCTAAACACTGAAACGGTTTAAGTTGGCCCTCTCCCTGCTTCCATTTTAATCAGCTGCTACTGCAAACTCAACACTTCCTCCACGTCACCTGTTGTCTTGTTTAATTCAGTGTAATGGACATTTTCACTGCAGTAAAACAAAAGAGTCATGTCATACTCGCGCTCTAATGCTCTCACTTTCATTCACTAATTACTTCCAGTTCCACCTCTTGCTGCACAGATGTTTCACATCTTCCACGTCTTCCAGTGAGTGGCTCAAAAAGCCAAATCTATCAATAAAAAGCAGATGTATTATGGATTAAGTGTTGATTAATTATCTTATTACGTGTGGGCCACTACTGTGTTTTATTGGAGACTCTATTATGATTTGAAAAAATTCCGAACATGCAAATCCCTTCTCGCCAGCTGGCTGTGATTTAACTTTTCTCCCATGACTTACGCAGGAAATTTCCATTAATAAAATGAAGTCCTCTTTCTCCACCCTGCTATGCACTTTACATTCTCCCCCATGTCCCGTGGGCCGTTTCTCTACACCGCCTGTACTACATCATTGCCACACAAACCGCTGCACAGAAAAATGCTATGCCAGCGAGGATGGTAAAGATAACACAGCAGGCTAGAGTGTGATGTATAATTTAATTTTCAATTCAATTTTATTTCTATAGCACCAAATCATAACAGAAGTTATCTCATGACACTTTCCATACAGAGCAGGTCTAGACTGTACTCTTATATAGTTATTTACAGAGACCCAACAATTCCCACCATGAGCAAGCACTTGGCGACGGTGGCAAAGAAAAACTTTGTTTAAAGTCCGTATAAAGTAAGAATAAATGTGTTCTATGAGTGTGTCAGATCAAAGAAGAAAGTGTTATTAACCACCCAGTCAAATTTGAATGATTAAAAATATCAACAAGTTTATGAAATTAGGTGTCAAATTCAGGTAAAAATGAATTGTCAGCTCCAGGACTGTGGGGGCGTGTCCTCTGAATGTGCTGAAGCCACGCCCACTCATGGGAGCAGTCAGCAGCCATTTTGAAGTGACTGAAACGTGTCAGATGAGTTCAGAAAATGACATGACTAACTTTGAAACACTCTGAGCGAGATGAATTCATCTCTATCTCTCTGCTAGGGGTGCAGGGGTATGCTCAGGGTGGCCCCAGCATGTCATCGAACCACCCTTTAAGGACCGCCCACAAAATCCTGGTCTGAAAACTGGTGAAAAACTGGTTTTAACCTCTAACTCCACATTTCAGTAATATATCTTTCAAAGTCTTTTCACATGTTTTCAACAACTATTTTCCAACATATTTAATGTGTTTTGAAAGAAATCTCAGAATTGACTTTACACGGACTTTAAGAGGCAGAAACCTGGAGCAGAACCCGGCTCACGGTGCAGTGAAACACTGCTGTTCAGCTTCTCTTTAACTCTAAATCAACTCACTTGAGTTACTTCAACTTTATTATTCTATCCTTTCATCCCAGGCCCAAACTATAGTGTTCATTGCAATAGTAGTTATTTCCAGAAACAAATAGTGCTGCCTTGTGGAAGCTAAAACAGGGTGTGCTGCTCTTGAAAAACACAACACAAGCTTTAAAAAATGCTTGAGATCCCCTAAAAGTAGAGCCAGTGGGTGACTAACAATTGAAAACAGTGGGTGTGTGTGGAAATGGAACGTGACAATGTAATGTTCCACCTTGTGTTTCGGCCCCTTCACTACATTTTTAGCCTGCTGGTGATAATTGCTAGCCTGGGAGCAAGACAAATCTGCCGAGCTCAAGAGGTTTTATTATTTTATTATTCTAGATCTGGTCAGGTCAATCACAACCATTTATTTACTACAGGGCGTCACCAAACGGCAACCTCCATCGCTGTGAAGTGAAGCCAATGCAGAAGTTTTATTCAGTCTGCAGGTGTTGTAGTCACACATGTTGCTGCGTCCAGTCTGTAGGTCCGTCCAGCACAATACAGCAAGCTCACGACGCTCCAATCGAACTGTGGTGCTGATCAATTGTGATTCTGTTACCTCGTTGCTTGTTTCTCACCTCTGTTGTTTTCAGACACATATTTTAGTGGTCTAGTAGACATCCAGGAATGTTATCAGGCCCATCAGCTTTACTCCTCTTCACTCTCAGCAGGATTCTTTGCACATCTGCTGTGGATACTGACAGTGATACTGACAGTGATACTGACAGTGGCCGGTCCTCTGGAGACGGAGTAAACTTGACAGCTGACTGTTTATCATGGAGATCATAAGATGTGCTAATGTGTCCTCACACATGATGGTTGACACTCCTCACCTGCTTTGGTAGCATGTGATGGTCTGGATCACTAACCACGTGTCACTGGTGTTGGTGCTGAGGCTGCCGTGTGCGTCCTCGCCACCGGACCGAAACGCAGCTTACTGCTGATTAACAGGCTGACAGACACGTGACTACAGGAACATTATGTCGTATGTTGTGTATATATAGTATGCAACATATTATAGAAAGCCATCCGTAGCTTGCACTCTTATAATAATTAAGACAAAATATATTGTTGGTGGCAGCCACGGGGAAACATCGGGTGTAATGTGTCCACATCCTGACCCAGCTGAGGTTGCTGCAGGACACCTGAGGATAATTTGTCTGCATGGAAGCTCTTCAAAAACAGCGATGAGTGAAAACCTCCTCAATAATTTAGAAAGTTTCACACGTTGCAGTGGATGCAGCGATTGGTAATCAGTGTATTTTTCATCTTTGTACTTGAAAATGAATGAAATGCGTAACGAGAGGGCACGCGATGCACCACGGGTCCCTCGACAACCGTTCCTGGATGGTTGGCTGATGAGTTTTTCTTGGATGGGATATATTCCTTCAAAAAGAATTTTACAGGACCGCCTTCACAGTGCGCACACGTCCGGTTACCTGCTAAAGAACAAAGCTTCATTAAACCGTGTGATTCCTTTTTCATCATGCAAATCGGGTCCCTCCTGTGCACCTGATTATGATGCATAAGATGGAGCTATTCCCGCGATTCACACATCCTGAGCTGCGAAGGTGCTCTTTAAAATATCGAAGGTTTATTTTGAAATATTAATGCTATTGAATCTGAACTTCCTTTTGCACGTTTTTATGTATCATTTCAGGGCAGGGGTCAGGTCTGATGAGAAGTGATGGCTGGGTGAGAGTACACTCACAGTGAACTAATACTAACTGAACTAAAGCTGTATTTCTTTGGAAGAGTGTTAAAATTGAAATCCTAATTTGTCACACTCTCCATTAGGTTGTGTAATTAAACATAACGCAGCGCTCGAGTTAAGTTAATCTTCAGTTTGTCTGTGATCATTCAGATGTGTGTGAAGCCCCGCTGTGGGCCTCTCTGCTTGCATTTGAGCACCATCCTCACTGAAAGCATCTTAATTTAAGTCCTCTGAACCAATCACCATCACTCCAAAGCTCTCTAAACACACACACTGGATCAATTATGCATGGAAGCTCAATGGGCCAAATGAGAGTTCCAAATCTGTCTCTAATGGAAATAATTTGTTATTTACAAGCACAAAAAAATCATCCCCGTGCAGTGTGCACTCCTCTGCTGTAGAAAAAGACCCAGGCCCTGCTGTTGATGCTAATTCTGTGGATTGGGTTGCCAGTGGGAGGGCAGGCATTCATTAGCGTGAAGGAGAGTCTTTTTGTTGCATTTGTGTTAAATATTCTGTCGTCTTTTGATTTTCTGTCACACTCAAAGGGAATTAAACATTACCAAAGCTAACTAAGTGCCACCCGGCCTGAAAGTGTGTGTGTGTGTGTGTGTTAACAAACTCCATATAATTTTTTTAGTGGCAGACAGCTTGTGTTTCCACCAACAGTTCAGGTCAATTTAATTTGCTTTTAGATGGGTCAAACGGGAGCAGACCGTGCACAAACAACAAAGATTGACAAAATATAGACTTAAAGGTTAGCCTGTTACACAGCCCTCAACCTCCTACAAATAATTCTTATAATTAAAAGAAGAAAACTGAAATGCTGCCTTCACTGCAATTTGGGGAAATGAATCGTGAGTATAAAGGCAGTTTTCACTGTCTGCTGTTAATTAATGCCATGTGCAACTGAGAAGGACCCTCAGACTGACCCGGTGCTGCAGCAACACTCCACCCCTGGGTGGGTAGAGTATATTTTGTATATTGTCTAGTTACTCCTCACCTCCTCATGTCTCTGTCACCTGCAATATGTTGTGTTTTTAATTAATGAGTGCAAACTTTCCAGATGGCTTCCTGTAATAAGTTGTTTAGTGTCCTGATCTGTTGTGGCAGGATCAGATTCAGCCTCCGTAGCGTGAACAAAACACAGTTCAGATGTTGCTTTGAGCCGACAGCAGCACTTAAAAAAAATGTGTTTTTGTCATGAGTGACGACTCTGTGTTTTTGCACTGATGACTAAAATAGCCTATATTTCTTAATTATGCTGTTTTCATACTGTCATATTGTTTTGCTGACAGAATTGTCAAGCTGTCATTTCCAGTCTTGTGGGGACATTCAAAGGTGTAATTAAGTCTAAAGTCAAATGCATTGCATGCATAAATTAGGAAAATCACATCAAATTGAGAATCTTGGGTAAGGATCATGATGCAACAGCCTCTTGCAAAATTTCATCAATACCTCCTAAAATTCTGTCCAGCAATATATTGGAAATAAGACACGTAATTAATCTATGATTTATTATTTTCCGTTATTTATCGTCATCATTAAAAAAAAGATTATGAAAGTTTAAGGAGAAAAAAGTCCTGCCCATGGAAACAGGTGCACGTCTAATAAGTTTCCTGTGGATGTATGACCTATATATATATATATATATATATATATATATATATATATATATATATATATATATATATATATATATATATATATATATATATATATATGGAACTTCAGCAGGGTTGCCAACTCTCACACTTCTGGTGTGAGTCCTTGGCTCTTGGCTCCAGGCTGTGTCCAGCTCCTTCATGAGAAATTTAAATAGGCTCACAGGAAACGTGTGAAAATCAGGCTGTTCATGTTGGTCCATAAACATTACAGAGAGAGCCAAGAGACACAGTGTGCGACACTTTATTTTCATGTATGTCATTCACAGGGATATTGTCCAGCGCTCACTTCAATGTAGGATAAACTATCTAACATTATCCATCTTAACTACACCCTACCACCTCCACTACCACCACAAAATCTCCCCCCAGCCTCTCAAACTGTCTGATGTGATAACAGGCGGGCGTACGTGTGGAGAGGAGGGACTCTGTCTCTGTTCAAAGATGTCTCTGGTGTCAGATGAGATTTTTCTCTGGTCAGTGACCTTTGAGCAGTTTTGCCTCATGTTGTCTGTTCTTGGTGTTCAGTCGGTCTCTCATCCAGAATCCTTCCCGTCTCACTGATGTTTTCACTTCAATAACCGTTCAATACCTTAAGATCTCTGCTGATACACCTTTAAAAACACGGTCGACTGAGCAGTGAATGGCATTGGCATTGAATGGCATGCATTAAACACATACAGGGTTGTTTGTAACTTATCAATCAATCTGTGACATCTGGTGACAACAAATTTTATTAAACCCATGAATTTAGGAATATGTCACCTGTAACAGCCAAACTGAAATAATGAAGGTCTGGAGTTTTGGGACCTGGGGGAGCTGCTGGCAATCCAGACCTGGTGACAGCTGACCAGCAGACAAACACATGGCTCAGTTTTTGGTTTGCTAGCTTGTCGTGAAATGAGCAAGCAACAGTTTTTAGAGATGCAGTAAACAGAATTTCACAGTAACATTCTCGTAATTGTTCCATTCTTTCATTTCTTTACGACATGAACCGATTTGAGCTGCTTGATTTCCGTCATTCAGAGCTGACAGAGGCCACTTATGAGATTGATGTAGATCTGAGGAGAAAAAAAAGTCTGGGCTGATTTTTATTGGCAGATTGTCACACTCTACAGCCAATGGTATTGTTTATAGCGTGTGCGTGTGACCAATGAGCGGGATCTAAACGCGGAGCATCAGAGCTAAAGTTTAGCTGCTTATCTCAGCACGGACTCTTGACGCTGCAATGTCATCGATCAGTTTTTGACTGCGTCACAGAGCTGTGATGTCACAGAGCTGTGATGTCACAGAGCTCTGATGTCATTTTGAGACTCAGTTTATAAAGTTTAGTCAACATGTGAGAACTCGTCTGACACAGAGAGTGTCCTATTGTTGCTACATGTGTGAAATAACAACTATATTGTGGACTTTGTCTGCAGTGTTTCTATGTAAACGGCTTCATTCAGCGTCTCTCCCTCTCCTCTGGCACCGTGAGTTACTATGGTTACAGGAATGCCCTGAAACTTTCAATCAATATGAAGTTTTTTGGTTAGTTTGACTGTACAAAATCATGAAAGTAGCCTGATTGTACCTCTGCTGAAATCTTGTATTATAACATATAGAACAAATGTAAAGCCTCAGAGCTTCACTTTGATTATTAACAGTATGTAGTGATGGCAGAAAGGTGAGAGCTCACCATCACACTGAAACTGTCACAAGGCTGCAAAAGTTGCTCTTACTGTTATTTATTTCCTAGTGCTGTTTGTATGAGGTATTTTTCTGTTGATTATGATTAGAGGCTCAGTTGAAACAATATTAATAATAATAATTAATGATAATAATGATGATGAGAAGAAGAAGTAGAAAAATAACATACTGAAAAGTTCTGTAGATGGTTGATTATTTAAAGAGACAAGCTTGGCAAAAAAAAAGTATCAGTTTGATTTCATAGATTGAAAAGACAATAAAGAAAAGTGTGAATAGAACAGCTGTTCAGATCATCCTCCTGTAAAACACTGTTGGTCAAATATTTAAACTTGATGTCTGCATTAGAGAACATGGTTATGAGTGGGTAATCTTATCTTATTTTTTTAGCAGGTGTTAAGTAACGTAATCTGTAACATGTTTCATAAATTGGCTGCAGCTCGAAAAGATATATATCTATTTTTTGCTTTAATCCATGCATAACTTAGTCCTACAGACAATTGTAGACAGCTTTGTAAAAGACGATCTATGATAGATCAACTCTGTTGTAGGTCTGCATCTCCCTGCACCAGCATGTTAAAGGGTAACAAGCAAACTATCATCATTATGATTTTTCACAAGTTCTTCTTCGACATGACTGCCTGTTGCTCTCACACGAACACTGAACACATAAACACACACAGAGCTGACACACTTCAAAAAGAGAACCTGCAATTCTGTCAGTCTGAAGGGTCTACTTAAAATCTCTGCCTCTGTAATTACAGATGTACACACACATGTTGTGTGTCAAAGACACGCCGCTTCTATATCTACACTATGTGCACACACTGACTGTGTATGTCAGAGAGGGATATCAGGGCAGAGATGCAAACCCAGCTGAGATATTTTAGTATCTCTTCTCCTGAAGTTGCAGAAGTCATTCAGACATCAGACAGTGTTCTTTGTGCGATCGATGCAGCTGTGAGTGCTGCGTTCATACAATGAACATTCTTGTCGTAGTTTGCTTTTATGGCAAATACAATTGACCCTGCCACAATGGCTCCATCACAAACTATGTTGTTGTTCTTGTTTTTCATCGACCAGTTTTTGCCACATGGAGAGTAAAGCAGACAAACAGCAGTTACATGAATGGAGACAACACTAAAATTATTTTCTTATTGTCAGAAAATCTCGGAGACTGCTCCAGACGGTTTGTTACACGGAACCATCTGTCACCCTCTATCATGGGCCAAAACATCTTTTTCATTCAAAAAAGTGACGAAACGCTCTCTGGTGTAACTGATGCTAGCAGCATCAAAGCTAACCTCTTTAGCAGCTGCCATTGTGTTCTCGAGCAAACAGTAAGTTCACACTCACGCGCGCGCACACACACACACACACATTGTCACACACCACACCTGTAGCTCATTATGTAACTCATAAGAGGCTGACTGGTCTGAACCGCTGTGTTTTGAAGCTTGGCGAGATTACCTTTAAAAAAAATGGCAGCTTTGGTTGCAAGAATTTTACTGTAATATGGCAAAACTCTTACTGATATTATGGTAAAGGTATATTAGTACTGTTGATTCATGTTTAACCCTTTATAGGGCGCTCATTGAAATTTGAGTGTTATTGGTGCATAAGGATATTTTTTTTTTCTTTTCTGACATTTTAAAAAGTTTCAGTTTCAGGCTGCAAATCAAAGTCAAAGAAGTTACTGTATACGGTCACTCGCCCACCTAGGGTAAAAAAAATTCCCAAAAATATTTATTTAAATATTTTATTTCCAAATGAACAATCAGACATATGTCTTACGAAACTTATGACACTTATTTCAACATATAATGCACGTGATACAGTGCAAAAAATGTTAGGGTTAGTGTTAGAGTGGGATCCAGTAGAGGCCATAGCAACGCTACCTGTGACGCAACCTGACATTCGCTGATTGGCTGGAGAAAGTCATGTGATTCTGCTCCTTCATTGAGAGACGTGGGGCACCATTTTAAAGGCCCATGGAAGTGACCATATATGGGTCCTCACCCGATAAAGGGTTAAGGTTCCATATTTTACCATATAAATACAATTTTTTTCCATCAAAGAAACACTGTTTTGCCATATAATTAACATGAAAATAGCATGAACGCTGTATAAAACAAAGGTTTGCGATTAAGTGTGACAGTATTCCCTTAAAATGCTGTATAAATAAATATTTTTCCATGAATTATAAGATGTTTTCTCATGTGCAGACCAAAACAACCACCATGTTCATGTGAACATGATCCAGAACAAAAGGTAAAAATGTGAGTGCTTTTCCTTGTTCTTGAACCAAACTACAGATGTGACAGTGACCTCAGACGTCATGATATCTCTGAATGTCATATGGATTCCGATAAATACAGAAGATACACTTGAATGCTGTGCCCTCAGCTGAAATCTTCCTCAAAGGAAGCAGTTCTGTCACACAGCTTCCACAATGAGCCTGCTGAGCAGCAGCAAGCTTTAACTACCGTTGACCATTGTGTTCCTAAATGTTCCCTGAGGCAACGCCACAGGCTAGAGATCACATCAGCACCGAAGCCCTGCGTTCCCGCTCTCTGGCTCTCTGTGTTCTCTCAACACCTTCAGCAGAGGATTTACAGTTGTACTAATGGACAATCATTTTCAAAACCTGGAGGAAAAGCAAAATAACACATCCAATTAAAATGAACTTCCACTCTGCAGGGGCCTCTTAACGCAGAGAAGGAACTTTGGTTGAGTGTTGACCACAGGCCTCCAGCCTTTTAACTGCTCGCCTACGGCCAAACCATTAACACAATTGAATGCTTGTCATTGTCTGACAGAAACTAAGCCTCATTTATCGCCTCTGTGCTCCATATTAACCTGTCTGTTTTTCACACAAAGACAGAAAGAGATGAGCGGAGACCAGGTTTGATTAGAAACAACAGTCTGTGTAATATCTCACTGGAAAAGACGACTGATTGGATTAGGAGCTCCAACAGGTTTTCTGTGCCTTCCCCCTCACTGTCTGCTCCAAAACATATTCATCCCTTGTTGCAGTTTCAATACGACTTCCCACCACAGAGCAGCCAGCTGAAGCTTTGTTCACAGATAAATGCAGTCAGCGCCTGCTCCAAAGAGAGGAAAATGCATAATGAATGTGACTTTATTTCAGGTGCGCTGATCAAAACTCAGACCAGGGATGAATACATAAAGCAGTCCTCTGAATAATATGATTGTTTGGATCTTGCTCTCTGTATTTTTATAATCTCAGAAGACATTGTGTGCACAGGACAGTGGGCTCGTGTCCTGAGTGAGATAAATATTTTGTGCCATTTCACCAAATTTAATAGTGATTTTAAAGTGGAAGTAAAACAGATTGAGTGTGTTCTTCAGTCCACTCAGGGCAGGTAAAAACCATCAGGAACAATTTATAGAGCATCACTGGACACTAAATCTCCCCAACAGAATAGTGACTAACTACATCAAAGAAGTGGACAGAGGAAGAGGACAGTGGACAAATTTATGTCAGCTGCAGTTAGAGGTTCCACAAAGGGTTGCAAAGGGGCGGAAAGTTAAAATTTCTGTAAACTTTCCAGAAAACTTTACATGGGAAGTTAAGGTCAAGAATTTTGGGAATATTCCAAATCGTAAACTCCATGGGAATTATAGAAATGTATGGGAATTAAGGGGAATTTATGGGAATTAACTGTAAATTGGGGGTAATTTGAACAAACTGTATCATATCCAAACATAAATATGAACATTTTGTTTTGTCATAAGCAGACATGCAAAATAAAACAATTAAAAAAACATTTCAACAGATGTATTTGTAAATAGAACTTTATCAAGTTTGAATTATTTAATTGAACAATATTATGTAGTCCACAAGCTCAAATGTGTGTCTTCAGTAATTTTGCAACCCTAGCTCCACAAGCCAAAAAAGATCCATCTGTAATAGTTGTAGCTGTGAGGTTGTGGGACTCACAAGAAACGAGCCCAAATCAAATGATAGTTAATGGACTCTGTGACTGGATATGTCATAAACAAATATGTCATCTTTCTGTGCAGGAGTTATTATTAAGCTTTTGGTCATACGTCAAGGTTGAGGTCGAGAAATGTATTATAATGGACAAACAGACAAAAAACATTCTGAAGGGAAAAGTAACATGAAAGAAATGGACTGGTATGAAAGTCACATTGAAGCACTCCAATCAGCTCTCACTCACATGTTTTTTATCTGCATCAGACGACACAATAATAATATTAATACTACAAAGTGTCATCGTGGTCTGCAGTGGAAAGTGTGTGTCTGAAGGCCTACTGGGAATAATAAGAAGACAGAGAACAAACAGCGGAGCCACGAGCAGTCTGTAAAATAAAAGACTCAGGGTCAACACACAGACACTGGGAACAAAATGTACAACGAGCGACTGCAACAAAGCAAGGCTAATGAGAAATGGCTCCACTTTGAAACCGGTTTGGTGCTGCACACGGAACCCTTCTGAAGCTGTGTTTGTTTCAGCTGCAGCACATTTAGATTTTGCTCTCCTCGCTTCATGTCAGCTTCCATCCCTCTTTCCCATTAGTTGGACCTAAAAACTCTTTCAGATTAGACGGCGTGTAGCAAGCCCAGACCCTGATCTTCAAATGTGGCTTCATTAATTCAGGCTAGCATGTCGTTATCAGGCTGCTTAATGCTTAATGCTGTTTAACAGCTTCCACAAAGCTGCCTCTGTCTGAGGCAGGCAACTCTTTCAAATTACCTGGAGCAAGGTGGACCCAGATCAGTCCGCAGAGAATTTTCACCATCTTTGCAGTTCCTCTCAGCTCTGCAGAGCTTTTTCAGCTTTCCACCTCATTTTTTTTAGTCTTATGGTCTCACTGCTCTCATCGACCTTCTTCACCTGCCAATTACTGCCAATGTGAAATTTACCTCAGCTGACGTTAGTTACTTTACTTCAGGATCAACTGGTACAAATGTATCCCTATCTCAAAAACTACTATCTACTTTCACGGTGGATCTAAAGATGCTAATCTAATCTGCTAATCTGGTTTAATAATAGCCCATTGTGTGTGTGTGTGTGTGTGTGTGTGTGTGTGTGTGTGTGTGTGTGTGTGTGTGTGTGTGTGTGTGTGCTTCTAAAAGCTGGAAGAAATCTTTCCAAATGTTTACTGTGATCTCTAGAAACTCTTGTCCTTCTCATCGATTGCTCCACGACATTGTAAGTGAACAATAAATTGAGCCGTGTTGTTCTCTTTTTGTCAGCCGTCAGCAGGTGTCATCGATTGTTGCAACCCTGCTCTTAGCTGTGATAGCCTGAAGGTGGAGGGGGGAGAGGGCGGTGTGGATTCACCAGAATTTTACCTTCTTTTTAGGTGTAATGGTTTGCCAAAAAAAGACACACACACACACACACACACACACACACACACACACACACACACACACACACACACACACCTCCGAGCTATACACCTAGCACAGCAGGAGTGACTCAGCTCAGGTCCATCCATGGTGAATAGGTCTCAACTTTGGCCATGCTACTCATTACATCGGTTTCAGACAGAGAATAAAACAGCTGCACCTGGAGGGAAGTGAGCAGCCTCTTACAGATTTATGGTGAGCGACTTTAGAGCAGCTCCCCCTCATCCTTTTTCTTCTGCAGAGCCTCCTCAAGCAGAGCTCTCACTGTCATGTGCGGTACGAGATCATCCGCGTCACCTCAGGTTACACTGCTAGTACCAATTAGATAGCTTGCAAACCATGCGTCGATGCGCGGCATCGAGAGTGATGTAAGGCTCTTTGAATGCTTGCTCAGAAGTGTGCTTGAGGTTTGAGAAAGAGGAAAAGCTTTTTATCTGACGAGAACCTCTCAGGTTGAAACAAAACCAGCGCATATGTATAGCCTGCTACAGGCACACGTCCAGTATCAATTAATGTTATTTATATGAAATATGCTAAACATGCAGACACATGGGAATACAGCTAACTATTAGACATGGTTACAGGACAGTATTCACACAAAGAAAGGTGTGTCTTTGTGCACTACCTGGATTGTTCATTTTTTTTATGCAGGTTGGACGGTTGGGACACCTGCCATCATAGAGCCCATTAGCCCGTTGCTATATACTGTATGGGTGTGGTAACCCCTTTGCAAACATGCTGACTTGGTGAAAATCTGGGAATCTCTAGAATGGGATTGTCTCTTTAAGTCCAGGCCTGTGTACACTGTGTACTTCCTGGTGTAGTGCACTAATTTCAGCAGGGTAGTGTTGTCTCAATTCAAATATGGCTGTTGTGCACTTAATGATGGCCACAATTTGGCAAAGATCGCATCTTTGCCGAATTGCAACCGGGTGGAACATTAGCACCAACATTTGACTGCCAAAATCTAAAACATATGCCCTACTGGCATTTGTGTATTCACCCCAGCCATCCTAGCTTCCTTATCTGCTGTTTCCACAATGCTGGTGGTCCCTCTGCTTCAGCTGCGTAGCCAAAATGGTGAGAAGTGTCCAGTGTTCCACACTCAGCTTTTTGACTATTATGAGTGCATCATTGGGGTACTTAAGGTATGGAATGACGTAAACTGAGGCACAGCACAGGAGGCTTTCCAGTGGGCAGTTGCACAAATTCCGCTGATGCACTGAAAAATGACAAAAAGTACACCCACATACACTCGTCTTTAATTTTTAATTTGCCTTTTGGAGACGACTATTTGAGGAAGCAGCGGGCAGTGGACCTGTTACTGTTTCTATTTAGAAACTACAAAGTCTGATGTGCTTGTTGAGCAACTGTGCATTTAGGCCTTCCACTTCCTTTTCCTGTCCTGTTTAGATCTTCATTCCAGATTGTACGGATATGAAATCTTCATCAAATGTGATGCATGAAATAAAACATTTTTTAAAAAAAACAGTACTTTGCTATGTTGCTGTGGCAATTAAGTTGTCCCTTTTGAACCAATAATATCATAATAATAACCTTGCAACCCAAGAAAAGACAATTGACCTGCTTAGTGAACAGAATAATGGGTTTCAGGTCTCTAATAACCAATTTGCATTGACGCATAATTAATCCAGGATTAGCCAAAAGACTTTATCATTAGCTAGGCTGCTGATGCTGAGAATGCAGTTTCATGCAAATATTTATGAATCAGTTATTTCCAGCGACCATTTGCACCATGATGATAAAACACTGTACTAGATGACACCTGAGTCACAGCCCCATTGAACATTTGAACACCACTTCAGAAGAAAAGCTGGGTGAGGTCATGACACGGACGTGAAGAATGTTTGAAAAAGTAAAAAATAACTCAGACATACCTGTCAGTAACTACATACTGTCTTAAAGATGAGATAAAATGTGGCCGTAATAGAACAGAACCTTTTAAATCCCATTCTAATTGAAAGGACAAATCTAACAGACATTTCATGAGTATCTAACTTTGTGTTATTTTCTTTAGACCTGCTATTTTTTTCTCTTTTGAAGCTGATGTGAAAGGCTGTGAAAGAAAAACAGTTAAAGAAGCTTCATGTTTGGTTCGGCGTCTAATTTCTTTTGAACTTCTGTCTGTTTAAAATGCTTTTGTCCCGCATGTCTTTGATGGTGTGTTGCTGCCGTTCCTCAATCAGATTCTCATTCAATCCGGTGCATCTGGTCACCCAACCGTTTTGCAGTTTTAATTTAATGCTGTGACGCACATATCATTTTTTTGGGGGGTGATTATGGCTCTGATTTGAGCGTCGGACAGAGTTTGTCACAAAACTGAGATAATGAAAGACTCAACTGGGGTGGTGCTGATTCCCAAACACATTTTCAATTAAATTAACAACAACCAATTTTCAAACAGTTAGCCTTGTAGCTCTGTGGCTCCATCATCATGCTAATGCCATTACTTGTAATTTCATTACCGAAACTTAATGTGGATGCATTTTGGATCAGCTGCAAGGAGATTTAAGGCTATGATTAATTCCTGTCTGAAGGCACTTTCCTGTTCGAGACAGAACTGGTGTGGAGTGTGGAAGAAATGCAGAGAAATGATGGTTGGAGAGGAATGGGAGTGAAGAATGAAAGAGGTTTATTATGGAGCTGCTGTGAGTGCACAGTTCACTGGTTTTTGAGAAGTTTCCTTGGTGGACCATGGTACAGTGTCCCTATACTGCATGGATGGATGGATGGAATGACTGCATATGTGTTAGGGGTGCTGTCCCTGTAAGTGGTTGAGTACATACACTGTATGTGGAAAAAAGTTCAGTCAAGTTAACCTGATGGATAGAATAAGATGGATGTACCTGCCGTAGAGGCAGCTGTGATTTCCATCCTGCTCCATCATCTCTGTTGTCTTCCTTTTTATCTGTCCGTGACATTTCCATCTGAATATTTGATACATGTCGCACACTCGGAGGTGACCCCACTCTAACTGTTCTTGGCCTCCATCAGCCGGGAAATATTTGGGCCGTTTTCTTAAGGAATGTTGGAGTGAAACTCTCCTCCCTGTGTGTGTCAGGGTTCAGCATGGTTACACTGTGTGTTGCCAAATTAAAAAGAACTGGCTTCAGGCTGCAGGCCCAGCGGGAAGGACCGGGTGATCTGAGTACAATCAGGGTCCACGGTCTTGACTTACTGGCTTGTTTATCTCGTATTACTGAAGCATCATTTACTTCAGTGAGTACAATGTAAAGTAAAAATCATGTGTTTGAAGTATGACTTTACATTGGACAGGGTGAGGTGAGGGTGTTCAGCAGTAAATCCTACACAGCAGTCCTTTAAGTACAGAGTTGGAGTCAGTGCCTGGTTAGCCTAGCCTAGCATAACGACTGGAAGCATTGGAATATTCTGTTTAATTCACTGCATTCTATTTTATTTACTGATTATAGAGTTTCTGATATTTCACATTTAAAGGAGCAGTGTGCAGAATTTAGTGGACTCAAGTCACAAGTCTAAATGTTTCACTTACTAGAGACTGAGGGTGAAACTGCTTGGCAATGATTAGATCTGCTCTGGTATCACAAGACTAAAAGTTTAGTGGCTTCCTAGCGTTCTAGCTGCTGATTGCAACCCCCCACCTCACCTGCTCCTTTCTAGCGCGAAGGAGAAACTACAGTGGCCATGAAAAATGTGAGCTAACGTTTGGTTTGTCTCACCTGGGCTACTGTAGAGACATGGCATGGAAACACGGCGTGGAAACATGGTGTGGAAGGTGTCTATAGATATAAAAGGCTCATTCTAACAACAAAAACACGATGATTCTTAATGAAAACAGAGTTATATACATATAATATTCCATTTCTGCCATATTCTGTAAATAGAGCCTCTGAATCTGACACACTGGACCTTAAATGAATGTTTGGTTTATTACATGAGTGTCTCTGTGAGTGTATTTCTGTACGTACCTACAGGAAAAATACGCTGCCTGTAACTCAAATAAGTGTACGTCCCTTTTCCTTGTTTACTTCATGCTCCACAGATAAAACATGAATGTCCCTCAGAATACAAATCTCTAAAGCACATGAAAGCCGGTTTGGATCGAAGTGTTTTTTTTTTTTTGTCCGTCTACGCACAGAGAAACAAAGAGGAAGGCTCTCTATTGTAGATGAGAGGAGTGTGTTTAATCCCTGGATAATGTGCAGTGTGTTTACAGGCTGTTGCCATCAGCTTTACTGTATCAGTGTGTGGAAACTGAACAGCGTCATCACACCACACAGAGGTGTCTGTTACACTCAAGAATCCACTCGTTTTTTGTTTTATTTATGTCCTCCTCCGTCACCTCCGCTTTCTCTTGTGATGGTTATCGTATTTAAAAGACAGGCTGGTTCCAATCTTTATTTCCAATGATGGATTCCTTCTTTTTTTTTTTCACAAAGCGCAAGATTGTTTTACAACAGGGAGATCCATCTCTTTCTCTCTCGCTCAGACCTGATGGATTTGGCGTGGGATGCCAGGGCTGCTCCAGGGAGTTGCTGGCTTGCAGCCTTTTATGGCCGTGATTGAATGTGAATGTCTTAAATCGTGGCACTTCACGTCAGCGCAGGATAAGATGACTTGCCGAGTTGTCCCGCTGTGTCTTTGTCTGTCATGTTCTTCCTGCCTCCGCCTGTCTGCCACCTTTCTATATCCTTCGTCTGTCTTCTTTTCATTTTCCTTTAGTACCTCCTTTATAAACCTGACGTGTGATGCCATAAATTGGAAGCTGAAGGGGATAAAAATGAATTCCATCCACCACAGGACAATGACAATTAAATGAAACCAGATTAGCAGTGTGCTAATCTATATTCTGGCTGTACTTACAGTTGTATTAAAGACAATTTGTATTATATAAAAATACACTCATAAGCCTAAAGTCCCATTCAGATGGGATTTCCTCCTCGAGGGGTGGATGGCTGATTTGAATACTTGCTACACTCACTGATTTTAATCCCATCTGGAGCACACACCACTGATTTTTCTTCCCCTGCTCCAGTATTAACCCAGTCCCCCCAGAACTCACATTCAGGTTGATTTACTAAGCAAATTAATATCAGTGCTGCAAAATGTTGCATCGCTGCGTTTTTCTTTTCAGTTTAGCGGCTTATTAAAAAGTATGATAACGGTGGAAGGCCTCGGCTACAGTTCTGAAAATGTTTGCTGACTTTTCTCTGTTTCGTATCATCGTAAAGTGAATCCCTCTGGCTTTGGAGGGTTTTAATAGACTTCGGAGACATCCCTTTAGGTTACCTTGATGAATAGTTGCATTCCTGTATTAAGGGGCCCGGGGCTGTTCAGCCCCTTTTGACCATTCCTCCAATCATTTATCTGCAAGCACGCACCATGTGAACATAATCTAAGCCACTACATCTTCAAACAAGGACCCTATAAGGCCATGATCAGACAGAGTTGATGTAGGCGGGGTGGCAATGCACCACTTTGGTAGCCAATTAAATGCATGCAGGCAGTACCTCAATAATTTAATCCCTCTTAATTACTACCATTTATCTTGTAATCATTGTGACAAAAGATTGCAGCTATGATAGCTTTACAAACGTCTTCCTGGATCCCGTTCTATCAACTTACTGGTACCTAAAGCACCTAACCCACTAACACTTGGCTGTTTTCAGACTGAACACCAGAGCCATGAGATCATATAATGATACAGGGCACTGCTTAGTTGATGTTGTGTTGTATGTCAGGATCAGACTTCATGATATCAACCTGATCATGGTGTGAAGACTTTTGGGGTGCGGTCGAATAGTCTGTTTTGCTCAGGAACCTTCCTAACTGAGTGAAATGAAGCGGAGGTATTAACATAGCCGCCATCATGAGAGCTGTTAGAATTCTCAAACTGTTAAGGAAAGGCGCTTCAATGCTTCCTTTATTATCTCCTTTAGCATAGGATACACCGGACCTTCCTTTACGAAAGGAAAGGAGGTAATGCTGTCCCACAATTCCTTGTGGCAGCGACAAAACTGGTCATTCACAACCAGACATTAAAGAAAACATCAGTGTATTTAAACAGTGTGATGCAGACTGCAGCAGAGAGAGCGTGTGAATATGAACATACGTGTTGTCGTGATGTAAAAACTTTGATCATGAAGTGTGTTCTGTTGTTGACTGTGGAGCTGCGTTCACACACAGAGTAAAAACTGTTTGTAACTGTGACATCCAGCGTCCTGCAGATCATCATGAAGTTACCGTTGCTGATTAATCACATATCTTTATCTTTATATGTTTCTATATGAGTGGACAGGAGGGTGAGCGACCATACCAGCGTAACAAACACTTCATTTGACTTCTGTGACAGGTGGACAATATTCATTTATTATTTGAATTCTGACGTTGATAATGAAGTCACATTTTTCACCGGGTTGTCCACGTTTATATTTCCTGCATGAAACATCACGGTCAGAGTGCACGGGGAGTATTTAGTAAGTATCTCAGATGAGCGTTTTGTAGTCCATCTTCTGGACTTTGTAGTTTTACCACAGAACACGTCAATAACATTCGCCGTCGCATCATGACGTAGTCTAAGTGTAAGTGCAGTCGGATTCTCTGAACACCGCGGTCGTCTTCTCCTAACTCCTTATAAATTCTCCTTCACATCTTTCCTTGACCTCATGACGTTTTCCATCGAGGTCAAGGAAAAGTGGTTAGGAAAGGACTTAGGAGCTATTTTTTTTTTTCTTACTATTCGACCGTACCCCAGGTCTTCCTGGTGGTTTGGCCACTCCCACCTCATTGAGTGATTGCTGTCACCTGAAAGATGTCACCGTTTAGGTTGACATTGGGTAGCATAGTGTGTTGACAGTTTCCCTTATGTTTAAGTAAAGCAGGGAGGAATTGGGACAATTCTCTTCATCTATTGTTTTAGGCTGCATAATTTGTGTATCCAAGGAGAACGGCAAGTGTGCTTTATGCTGTGGGGAGGATTGTAGCTGGGTAGCTGTACCATTTGTGCTGTCTGGAGCCTTCACTGTGTCCCCCAGATATAGGCTGAGGCAGCAGTCATCTCTCAGGGAGGGGTCGCTGATATATTCTGTTTGTTTTCAGGGCTGTTTGTTTTTTTTGTGTCTCGTCAATGTGGTTAGTAGCATTTGTCTAAGACAATTTGTCTTCCCCAATACAGACAGTTTGTAGGTGCATGAGTACGCACATGAAGACGAGGGTGCAGTTCGTCAGTCTGGACGATGCAGGGAGCGCTTCACTCAATCTCTCCGTGGTCGTTTATTGTGTGACTCAGACTGCCTTGTTCTATTCTTTTGGATGTGCTTCAAGTATTTAACTCTGGCTGTGTACCAGTGTGACGGGTTAAAAATGGATTCTGAACATAGTAATCCTTTGCTCTCTGTTGTTGCTAAATCGGGCATCTCAGAGTACTTCAGCTCAGTTTGCAGAGGCAGATTTAGCTGATTTGACCTCGTCTGACGTGAGCTATTGTGATGCAAAATCAATCTTCCTATGTAGTGTGTCATAGTGGAAGACAACGGCATCTAAGAGCCCTCAGACATCCAGACAAAAAGACTACAGTGTATAGGGATTGTTTTGCTTGGATGCTGCGTTCTGTGATGTCAGCCTGCTGGAGCTCTTTCATGCAGCCTCTGTATGTCACTCAAGACGAGAAAGATGGGGAACTGCTGTTGGTCGGGGGCCAGCGTGTAGTCTGACATGTCTGTCAGCCAAGTCCCAACAAAAACACATCACCGTATGAACACCTAATTTGACACAGTGTCCATATCAAAAGACTAAATCGGTCTCAGGATTAGGGGTGCTAATTCCCTGACATCTCTATGACTCATCAAATGCCAGGAGACATGCTCTGGGGTAGTAGTCCCAGTTTTACTTTGGCACTTGAAATTATGTTTTACAGCGCAAACAAAAACATAAAATATAAAAATCAGTGGATTGATGAAAGAAAATAATCTGCTGCTGCAGAGAAAATAAGTCATACTTCCTCCTGCACGCAGATAAAGGTCTGTATGGGAGGAAGCAGCAGTAAAATAATGCTGTCAGCTCCACAAAAAGGTCAGTGATTGAATTAATTGCAGATCTGGAAGCCTGTGGAGTGTTCTCACATTCTCCTCTGACAAACACTGATTTTAAAAACAACATGTTCTCTGTCAAATGTACTCCACCACACGATGATGATTCCTATACATAAAAGCAGCCTCTGTGTCAACAGCAAGGCTGTGAATGCTTCTGTTGGACGCTCAGTCACAGACGCAGCAGCCTCTGATCCAGCAGTCAGTCACAACAACTCAGTTTTGGCAGTGTCTACATTTCCATTCCTTTCTCAAATTGAAATATATATTGCATTGCATTAATCCAAACATTCATTAGCATCTCAAACTCCAGAAATGCCTTCTTGTTGTTTTTTTTAGATCTGTGAGTATTTGCACACTAAAATGTGTCTAGGCTTTTCATAAAATGTGTAAGGTGGTCCTAAATGTGTGTGAAGTCATTTTAATATAAAGGAAGTAAATAAAAACATAATCCGTGACATTCACTTTTATTTTTAATTTAACATTTATCTAGAGACCTCTTTTCCAGATGGTGCCTTTGAGTTGCATAACAGCACTAAAATAAAGCTAACATGAACTTATTAAGGAATTTAGAATTGTCCTGAAACATTTATCAATTAAAATTCCTTTTGCAGACTGTTGCACACAAAGGCTCGCATTCCTGTCAGCAGACAAGTGTTTTCTGATCTGAGATGTTCTTATACAACATGAGCTCAGTGAAAGATCGTCTGCAGATAGAGAGAGAGTCTGCTCAGACATAAAGGTCCAAAGTTCAACTTTATATTGTACAATGGTGTACAATTGTACCCAGTGGCTCCACCAGGAATTTGGGGCTCATGAAAAGATATCACATTGGGCCGCATCACCACAGGCCACACCAACCCTGAACAACTGCTGCAACCACACCTCCGGAACCCGACCCATTCAAAGCTTTAAATAGCTCCACCTCCGCAGGCTCGCAGCTCTCATGTAGTCAGAAACTTACTGTGCAGCATTTAATGAAAATATACAACACCGTGCAGACATGCTGCATTCAGCATACAATGGAATTAAATACAACTTCTTCTATAAGAAATAAAGGCAGTCGACATGTCATTTTAGAGCTCAAATTCTTAAATGAAAAATTAATTGTGTACCTTAAATATAACTTAATGTAAATGATCATCTAACTTTAATACAGACTGAGTCACTCAATGCTTCAATCCAGTTCAGACCACAGGCTGTTTCATGTGGAAAAATAAAGACAATGTTTGAATTTTTATCATTCAAAATGATTAAAGCATTTTTCCTTTTTTCATTCCCACTGACCCACTGCAATCAATCCAACTGACACTGATTAAGTATCAGCTAAAAGAGGAGCAACATGTGAACACTCAGATATCTCTGTGGAGATATGAAGTTACTTATTTCACTCTGGTCTAAGATAACCACTCACACACTACACCAACCTTTCTTTCCTATCAACAATGGGATGACATAATGTCTCTCCTGTCCTTCTTTTCTTTGTCTTCGTTTTTGGAAGCCGGATCTTACTTTAGGAAACTAAGACGTGATCCAGCTCCACCAGCACTCTTCGCTCACAAATACTGTCCCTGGTTTGGGGGCAGAACTGTTTCAGAACAATTTCATGTAGAGGTGGGGAGGCTTTCTAAATGTATACTTTTTGCCAAAAACACAAACAAAAAGACACTTATTAGCAAAGATGGAAGAAATGATTGAACTCTGAGGATATACAGTACATACATGTCTATAGTACAATATTATTTGTAATACTGTAATACTCTATATCCACTATATAACTGTGTGCTCAAAGTAAGTGTAGGAATAAGGACAGAGGTGTCAGCTTCACGCTGGCTTGAATAGCAGCACCCAGGGTTAGTTCTTGCCGAGCACTCAGAGGATTACCTGTTATGTGCTCACACATTCATTCACTGCCTATTGTTTGCTATGAATGGTGGCTGGACAGCAGAACGTGTCCCAGAGGATGCTGAGCTTGTTGCTGCTGGCAGCTCATACTGTGAATCTCTGAAATGTCAGCTGCTGCATGATGAAGGGAAAACAGAAGGTGACGCACTGCTCTTGTATGTGATGGGCGTGTGATTTCTGAGCACTGATGTTGTCATGATTTTAAACAATTCCTCTCTCTGTTATTTAGCCTTGTTATTCCGCTGTGCTTTAAACGTGTGGTCAGAACCAGTAGATACACACACACACACACACACACACACACACATCATTCCCCTGTGAAGAAGTTTGTTGTAGCTGCTGTATTCCTCCTCAGACACATCAGACAAGCCTGCTGAAAGGCTTTTTGTGTGAGAGCTTTGTGCAATCAGAGGAACAGCAGCTGAACAAGGTAACCTCCAGTTTCCTAACTTCTCCTCAGAACACACCCTGCGCTGAACATGAAGCACAATCTCAAAAGCCCCTTAATACACTCTCTCTGTGCTTCTTTATATACCACCACCGTGCGCTACTGCACACTATGCTGTATACGTGACTATTAAAGCCAAAGCTTAACATGCAATGACAGATACTGATGCTAGCTGCAATGTTTGGCTATGTATAACATTCAGGCTTACTGATAGCTTTTATTTTTAGCCTGTTCTTATTCCCAGGGCATCAAATATTGCACCAACGCTTTGTCACGGCCCCCTGGTGTGATGCACGGGGTATCTTTAGCATCTGTATGAGACGCACAGGGCTTCAGTATAAACAAAGCAGCAATCTGCAGTTCCTCAAACGGCCACTTGAGGCTGGCTACAGAACAGGTCAATCTCTAAAAACCACCATATTAAAATGTCCAACTTCACAGCAGAAATAAACATGTTTACAGCCTGGTACAAAAAACAGTTTTGGTCTCTATAGCTAATTTCCCCGTTCATGACAACTGTAGGCCTACTGACGGTGAATTTTATACAACTCACCTGTTCAAATGATATTAAGGCTTAAAGTTATGCAGAATTAAAAGTGTGGATGTTTTGATTGACAGGTGGATGCCATCACAGGTGGACTGTTTACGTAACCAGACTTCATTAATCCCTGGTGGGATTAATGAAGTCTGGTTACGTAAACAGTCCACCTGTGATGGCATCCACCTGTCAATCAAAACATCCACACTTTTAATTCTGCATAACTTTAAACCTTAATATCATTTGAACAGGTGAGTTCTATAAAAATTCACCCTCAGTACAGTTGTCATGAACTACTTATGGACTTGGATTGTCTTGTTTTTGCAACCAGCCTAAAGTGGCTGCCCAAGGAACTGCAGTCTTTGGCACGTCTGCAGAATCTTTGTTTAAGGCAGCATGAGGCAGTTTTCACTGCAAGCTGACAGTCCTCCCACATCAACGTGGGATCCAGTCAGTAAATGGCGTTTTGGATTTTTACACTTGCTGTTATCTAAATGACTGTGAAGGAGGGAACATCACCATCTCTCCATCACCAGCTCTGCATCTGCTGTTGTTGGAGATAAAAAAAAAAAAAAGTATTGGAATCTGAAATTATGTCAAACAAAATAGATGGCTGGTAGAAAAAAAATAATTGAACTTTGGGAACACTTGGCATATTCGATCTTCATGAAAGTCTAATAAGCGGGGTGGGTTTCAGTGAGTCAATATAAGCAGCCGCTATCAGAGAGAGGACTGAGCTGAGGACAAAGATGGGGATAGACGGAGTTAATGTGGGAGGAGAGGACCGGGCAGCTCCCCCCTCTTCTCTTCTCTCTCTCTCTCTCTCTCTCTCTCTCTCTCTCTCTCTCTCTCTCTCTCTCTCTCTCTCTCTCTCTCTCTCTCTCTCTCACACACACACACACACACACACAGCATTTAGAGCTGCCTCACAGTTTGTTCCTAATCTAGAACGGCAGATCAATAAACACGATGCAATGTTCATTCATCAAAAAAGATGCTGTATTAATTTCTGGGTGGGTGCTTGAAGGACAGGAGAAAGGTCTGGATTGTTTGTCCCGTTTTGTTGGTCTTGGAAGATAAGCTCAAGTTCCCCTCCACCTCTCTCCATCTGAATTATCCGTGGGTCTTATCTCTGGCAACTGCCGTCATGTCACGTACGAAGAAACTGCCTCTCCGGAAAAACAACTTTGTCTTGTCTGTCAGTGTAGGTCAGAGTGTCTCACAGGTAAAACTATGTTGTTTTCTTTGTGCTCTAATTAAATACAACATTGGATGTTAGAGCAATGATTTTTCCATTATTCAGTGTTGACACAGGCCTTCCAGAGAAACCCACACAATTATTTTCCATCCAGGCCAAGTATGCTTAACTCATTTTTTAAAATATATTTCTCAGCATGTTCCAGCTTGTAAAGTCTGAGATTAAACTGTGAATAATGTTATTATGATCACACTGAAAATCATGAGTGCTTTGTGTGTGTGTGTGCTGTGTGTGTGTGTGTGTGCACCTGCACCGTACGAGTGTCGACAGGTCAGTGAATTGGGGATTAGACTTGTGAAATGACAACAATGCAGTGGAAGGTATTCAGACTGTATTCCAGTGGCAGGGAGGCAGAGCGTCGGTATGTGCAGAGATGGTGCATATTTACTGGGCCAAGGGCAAAGCTGCAGGAGCATAATTACCAGTTTGGAAGGGGGAAATGGTTGTTAAGGAACATCTGGATGCTGGTCTGCGTATGGAGGGCGGCAGGTGTGTGGTGGACAAGTTTACAGAGCTGCATGATCAAGGTATTTGTGCTTTTTTTTCCCACCCCCAGAACCTTTCTACTGTATTACAGGAGTGGTGGTCATGTAAGAGCATGTGGACAGTAGAGCTGCTGTGGGAAGTAATGCTTCAGGTGTCTGTAAAACTTCATAGACAACTACTACCTTTACTTTCAGCTCCTCGGCTGGCCAATGAAAATGAACATTCCACTAATATTCCTGTTTACATGCAGCTGACATATCTAAAACCCTGTTGATATCGTAGTTGTAGATGTTTCTGTTTCTTTTGTGCATGTCTCTACTCCAGCCTCGCAAACTGTCGGCTGCTCAGTTTGTTTACTACACACAGGCGAGAGATCACAGTAAATGGACTTGTATTCATATGGTGTTGAAACACTTGTCACATTCACCCATTCATAGACATTTATACGCTGACGGTGGAGGCCAACAGCTCATCAGGAGTGACACAACGCTTCCTATCCAAAGCGTTCACAGTGATATTTAGCTCACACACATTCACGCGTGCATTGGGGTTCATTGTCTTGCTCAAGGACACTTTGACTGAGCTTGGGGAGCTGGGGATTGAACAGGCGACCTTCCAATGAGACGACCCGCTCTACCACCTGATCCACATCCGATGTGTGTCATGAAGTGTCTTCAGCAGAAAATACTACATTCAGAGTAAAACCCAGTTCCAAATATTCAAAAGCAATATGCTGTTTACGTGAACCATATCAGATTTATACATATTTGAAATAATGATGGAAAATGAATATAAGCACAGTCAGTCCAAACTACTATACTAAACTAGACTACATAAAAAAAATCAAAACGAAAATGAGTAAAAATTATAAAGTTAACAGTTTTTGTTTCTGTTTAGCATTTTCTTGATAAAGATGAATTGACTAATCACTTCAGCTGTAGGAGAAGAACAAAGCTCTTTTCCATCAGACTTTTATTTGTGACATTTCAGGTGCATTATGTGATTTTCAGTTGGTAATAATAAATAAAGTGCTTTAGATGAACTTCGGCATGTATAATTGTCTGACTCATGATGAAGAGATGTTGCATTTCCATATCTCAGCAGTTTGCTTGTTGAATACAAAGATATCATAATAAATAGAATCAATGACCAATGAGCTACAAAAACATTGTATCAAACAGTCATTTCTCTTTCTTCCAATCACTGGGTGTAAAATTCAGTTGTGTGCGTGGCTGCGATGCGTTCAGGCTGGAGCTCGTTTTTCCTACCTGATAAAACAGTTGTCACTTTAAATAACAGTCCTTTGGTTTCTGGGTCAATTTTGGATGAACTTCTTCCCAACTGTGACAACAGAGAGTTTTGAATCATGATTCATGCCTCTGACTCGCTGTTTCTCCATAGCAACTGTGGCTGAGGCTCATAGGTATTGTGGTATTTCTAGCCATCCACTGTGCCAACTGGGAGAAAGAAAAAAAAAAACAAAAACAAAAAAACCAGACCAGTGCTCATTGATCAGAACAAAAACCAACAGTAGATGAGCTGAGTTAGGAAGCTATTTGCTGCTCATCTGCTGATCCCTGACCAGGTGTTAAAAACACAACCTGGATTCCTCAATTAATTTTAAATCATTAAAACTGATGGTCATATCATTGACCTATGATCTCAATTAATTATCTAGTAGTCTGTGTGTTTTTCTGTTGTTCAGGCACATTGATGTTTTGAGCATTAATTTGACAGATCTGACCTTTGACCTCCTGTCAAAGATGTTTGAAGACATGACGTGTGTGGACTGTTTATTCTGAGTGCCGCCTGAACATCCAAAAATTCAAATGCAAATATACTTTATCATACATGATGCACACTCATGGGTTCTCTCTCTCTCTCTCTCTCTCTCTCTCTCTCTCTCTCTCTCTCTCTCTCTCTCTCTCTCTCACACACACACACACACACACACACACACACACACACACACACACACACACACACACACACACACACACACACACACAAAATGACTGATTTGAACAGACGGCTGTAGAAGCCAGCATGGTTTCCAATTAGACTGTGATACCAAACTCTAGGTGTACTCAGTGTGTGTATGTGTGTGCGCACACTTGACTTGGCCTAGTTTGGAGAGAAGCGGCACCTGAGGATTGCCTCCACAGGTTTTCTGCCTGGCTGAAAAGCTTTAACCCTGCTGAGCCCAGCTGGGGGCGTAGAGAGAGATAAATACACAGATAGATGTGAGCTCCAGGAAACACTGATGTAATATTTATCAACTCCATCAAATCTGCATGGAAATTCTCTGTTGGTAACACGCTAGAGGAAATATTGCTAAACACAGAATATTGCTCCAAAATGAAAGATACACCCGGTGAAGTTAACTGACAACTGTTGAATAACGATTACTAGCAGAGGATTAATATTTATAGTTCAGTTCTCCAACATCACAAAAGAACATCTTTTCCCACACAGCCTGTGGTACCTAACCATATATATTACATTTTGTGTTGAGACGAATGCCACCAACCCAGTACCATGTAAGTGAATGGAATTTCATTTGTGAAGCTCACCGTATTGAAAAAGGTCATTGGAAAAACTCAGCAGCAACATCTCTTTCCGCAAATAGTGTGACAGTTATGCAGAACACATAGTTACTATGATTGTGAGGAAATATTTTCTCTTAAGGGCAGAAAATTGTAGGACATGACTTGCAGGTTTCCAAAAAGAAGCAGTATACGCAGAATTGTGCCCACAAACACACATTATTGAACTGTCACATGTGGTATTGTGTTGTCTGGTGGTGTTCACACCTGTGAGGAATGTCAACAGGCTGGGCTAATCAGTTCAGTTCTTTGTGGTAAGAAACATGTTGATGTGCTTCACACATTCTGATCACAAAGTTTAGAACAAATGTCCATGATCAACACCAAACTGAGTGTTTTTCTGATCTGCTAGAGGGCTGTTTGCTTCTTTATTTCTACGTGTTTCTTGTAAAAATGGTAACATGGGGGGAGGGACTTTAGCATTTACAATAGCCAATAGAGAGAGTGCATTACACCTCCACTGCTATGCACTGCAGGAAGCACTCTGCTCTGGCTGTGTCTTAAAGTGTTTTATTGGATGTAAAATTAGTATACGCCCCCAAGTTAATCTAAAATACCATGAAGAATATCTGAAAATACTTTTCAGTAATTCTTTGTCATTGTTGGGCCAAATATTGGAGTATGGGTGACAGATGTGATAAAAACACAAATTTTGACTTCATGAGGACTTGGTTAGGTTTAGGGAAACACGTATGAGTGCAAACATTCCAGCTATGGACAAAAAAAACCCAACTTTGACAGTTGGTAGAAAACTGAATGCAGGAAAGGTATGTAAACATCTGAACTCAAACACTGTGTTGTTAATCTGTCCAAAAAGTCTCTCCTCCTGTTTAACGTTGCATTGGTGGAATCCACATATAAAATTAAGCAGTTACTTCAGACACTTCAGGGTCCATTTAGTAGCTGTTCTGGAGCTTTTGATCATATCACGTGAAGTTTTCTATTACTAGTCCAAGACAAATGAGAAAAATCAATGTGGTGATAAAGCTTGTGTGATAAGACTGAAAGCTCAGGAACAGCTAGTAAATTGGCCTCGACGTGAGATTTTCTTTCCAACTGCTGTTCCCAAGTAAAATGTAGGTCACTTTAAGCACTCAAACAAGTGACCAATAGTGTTGTTTTTCTTGTTAGACAGTCAGTGTACAAGAGCTTATTAGCAGTTTCTCTTTCCAAGCTGTTCTTGTCACAAGAGCACCTCATTTATTCTTTACTACAGGGGTCAGAGTTCTCATACAGACAGAATCTGCTCGGAAACTGCTTTGAACAAATCTCATTTTATAAGATATCTAGGTATTTGTCAATGAAAATTGGTAAGACCTAAAAACACTGAGCCTTAAGCATGCTTTAGATGCAACAGTGACTTTGGATGTAGGTCCTCAAAGGTCAAAATAAGCAGAGAAAGGGTCTGTTTAAAAGCAGATGGACTCGGCTGGAGAGTTGTGGTGCTGTGGTTCCATGCAGCTGTACACAGCATTTGTATAAACTTCAGCTTAAGACCACATCCAATTAGAAAATGGCAGCAGGGTAAACAGCGGACAAAGAGGGTTTTATTCAACTCTGGCCAGGTGAATTTCTGACTTGGTCGATGTGTGTGTGTGTGTGTGTGTGTGTGTGTGTGTGTGTGTGCGTACATGTACTTGCTCATCATTATGTGTGTGTGTGTGTGTGTGTGTGTGTGTGTGTGTGTGTGTGTGGCTGTCGCTGGCGTAGACAGTGCACATAAATCACAGCGAGGTATTGAGCCTTTACCTAATGAAGGAGCGTGTTGAAGTCAGGTTTTCTTTTCCAGCATTTTATGTAGGTTAGTGAGACCGCGGTATGGAAAGATCACGCACACACACGCACACACACACACACACACACACACACACACACACACACACACACGCACACACGCACACACACGCACATGCACTCACGCTCAGATGAATCCTGACACATCTATTCTCCATCTGCTGGTAAGGTGGTGGTTTGTGATGCCTGGTGAAATGACATATGGACTTATTGAGGTTGGGATGTGACCGGCCACAAAAGAGAGCTTATCATACAGCCTCAAGATGTGTGAAGTGTGTGCGTGTGTGTGTGTGTGTGTGATTTGTGTCAGCTGAACTAACCGTGTGTGTTGGTGTGATTGCTGTGGAATCTGACAGCTATCACAGGAGACTCTGCTGCTTTTTTTGGAGTATTGCTGTGCTATGAAAAGACCACGGGTCAGATGCATACATATATTTAACCTATATAACATATAACCTACTGTGTAGGTTCAAGACTCAGGTACAGATGCTCTTTTTGGTCAGATTATTAAAGCCATCCATCCATCCATTGTCCAGCATTAATATCTGGTCTGATACGTGGTGGCAGCAGGCCAGGCAAGGTAGCCCATGTTCTTCTACCCTGTCAGTCACATCCTTGGAGATGGTGGGGCTTACCCAGGTCAGATGGCATATGTAATCACTCCAGCATGTTCTGGGCCTGCTCCGGGGTCACCCCCACCGCTCCAGTTGGACATGCCTGAAATACTTTCATGTTGAGGAGGCATCGTACTCAAACGTCTGCACCACCTCAACTGTCTCTTTTTTTTAGGCATAGAAACAGTGGTGCTGTTTTTCCAAGTTCCTCCCTGATGTCAGCTCCTCAACAAACGTGCAGCTCCCTCATTTATTACGGTGGACCAAGATAAGCAGGGGAAAATGAATGGATGGATGGATGTATCACGCATTCCTACAGCTTCACGAATAAAGTGCATAATGTTCCCGTCTTGGATTATATCATTGTCTGACTGGTAGCTGAAACAACACTCCTTAATCAATGCAGCTGCTTCTGTTCTTTTAGGACTGCACTGTATTCGGCCTGAAAGCTTTGTAACCTCTACATCCCACCGGGTACGGCCTTGCCACGTTCTGGCTGCACTGTGGCTGCAAGAGCTGATTACACCCGTTCTAGAAAATGATTGTTATTCCACTAAAAGTGTCCCAGAAGCAGTTCTCCTCTCTGCTCTGCAGAGAATATGCGGCTGTTCTAATTTTGAGGCTTATTTACACATGGTAGAAGCACATAAACCAAATCTGAACAAGTTCATCAAGTCTGGTAGGCAAAATGCTCAAAACAGTGTGTCGGCCGCTCTGTCACAGTGGAATTCAGGGCTAAGAGTGAGCCAGACACCCTGTGAAGTAAACTTATTTGTGCCACTTGTATTGTGTCTCCAAAAGCTATGACCATGAGGTGAAAGTAGACTGATAACTGACTTCAACACACACAGCAGGCTGCAATATTTAAATGAGAAACTATGATGGCTATAAAAATATGAAAGGCCCGATGTAGAGCCAGTGTTTAGTTTGTCCCTTCTAGGCTAATGTAGAAACATGGTGGTTCAACATGGTGGACTCATTCTAA
The DNA here is from genome assembly GCA_033000465.1 of Sciaenops ocellatus. NCBI lineage: Eukaryota > Metazoa > Chordata > Actinopteri > Sciaenidae > Sciaenops > Sciaenops ocellatus. Next base: position 2,531,429 of record CP136888.1, on the reverse strand, counting down.
GTTAATGAAACAATTCCTATTTTCACGTGATTATGCACTAATAAAAACATAGTTGAATGAATGAATATTATATTCCATTTCAGCTTATTCCATTTCTTCGTATAATGGAGCACAAAAGCAGTAATTCACACATCTTGTGTGATCCTGCAGTCCCTTACCTGACATTTCATTTAGCATAATATAATTAGCTCTTTTCGTCTTCTCCTGTTGTTTTTCTCAGACTCTGAACTCATTCTTTGTACTTCTCAGAAAGAGAGAGAAAAAACAAAGGAAGAAAGATTGGGCCGGAAAAGTTTAATGAGGTGCGATTGCCCTCACACCACTGACATTTCACACCAGCACTATATATGTGAAGTGTATTTCTGACCGCGATGCCTGCTCCAGGGGCTGATAAAGGCATGGTGCAATCAAAGTTAGCTGGGCTCTGACGTCTTGGTATTTATGTGACATTTACTGCTTCAATTATAACACAAACCCTCCATTTCCTGCTGCTTCACTTCGCCACATTGTCTTTCATTGGATTCCTTCTAGTTTTTATTGGTTATTCCCTTCAGTTTTTCTCCCGTCCTCGCTGTCCATCAGCCCTCTACCAAATCTGAACAACATCACTTAACTTGTAATCTTCCAAACTGCAGCAATGTAAATCTCATGCATTGATATCTAGTGTCAGTATTACTTTTTACATATGGACAAAATATTATATTGTACTTATGTCTAATACAAACTAAAAATGAATTTATTATTGCATCATTTAACTTTTGATAGGGGCTTTACTGTTCATTTAGCATATTAAAAGGCTCAGTCGAAGGTAACAAAAATATGATTCCAATTTTTAGGTGATTGTACACTAATGAAAACAACATATTATATTTTATTTGTGTTAATCCAAATGTTTTCTATATTCTATTGTAAATAGAGCTAAATCTGACACACTCAACAATGTGTCCTGCATTCACAGCATAAAGAACTGCACTTCAAATACACACACACACACACAGCAAACTAAATGATGATAAGAAAACAATGTCTATTTTGGTTAGAGCATTCTGAGAGTGTTTTCCAGATGTTAGGCGATGCACATAGTTAGCCTTTTTTTCTCATTGCTGGCGTGTTCTTATCAGGCGGCAACCCTCATATCTGGGAAATGAAGCCTTCAAATCTCCATTAGTCCCCATGTCAAAATGTCCAACTTCACAGCAGAAATAAACATGTTTACAGCCTGGTATAAAAAGCAGTTTTGGTCTCTATAGCTAATTTCCACGTTCAGTTTTATTTTAACTCACCTGTTCAAATTATATTAAGCGTTAAAGTTATGCATAATTATCAGCGTGGCGGCTTTGATTGACAGGTGGGTCTTTTAACTTAGTTCCATTTTCTTCTGTGTGACTTGCAGCATGTTTTCGTATTTGTGGTGCAATATGCGATATGTGCATGTGTTAGTTAATTAGTCGCTAATGTAGCTACAAAAAAACTAAAAAACTAAATACAATTGAATCAGAGACGAGTAGAACTTCACCACCGCCTTCTCCAAACTAGCACGATTCATTACTTGTTTCATTCTGTGAAACAAACAGAGCATTGATTTTCTTTGCAGTGGGTTTTGTTTACCACAGAAGTTGGAGGAAAGTCCATTTCCCCGATGCTCTTAAAATGCCTTTTGCTTATTCTCAATGGCGAAACACATCATTTTCCGATTAGCAACACATGCAATACACAATCTGCCTCTGTTAAAATTACATTCTGTTCCATTCCACATAATAAGAAGAGCTGCTGAGCGTACCAGACTCACAATTACAGTCTCCCCGATATGCACAGCTAGACAATTGTTAATGTGAGGGATAAATTGGCTTGTTTTTGACAGAAATTGAGAGATATGTGCAACGTTTTTTACATAGTTAATGGTGCATGTGTGTATGTGAGTGTTTCATATTGTATTTGTTGTTTAACTGGCCTGACATAGTCTTGGGGATGTGCTGGCTATGACTGACGGCTACAGATGTTCAAGGCTGGGAAATGTTGAGCTGCTTCTCTTAGAGCAAGTAGCACTTTTAGGCAAAAAGGCATGAGCTCCCTTTGGCTTGTCATTACACCAGCCTGTGATTAAAACCACATTGTCACACAGACACATAATCTGTGTGTGTGTGTGTGTGTGTGTGTGTGTGTATGTATTTGTAACAGATGTCTGAAAAAACAGATGAGGAAAGAAGGAAGTGGAATTTATCTAGACTGAAACACGCTTCAGGTTTTTACCTGAGCTGGTTGTAGGCTACTCCCAGTGATTTCTTCTCTTGCTGCTCTCCGTCTGATTGGAGCCTGAAGTACTACTTTTAGAGAGGCAGGTCTAGAGGTCAGGAGCACGAGACTGAAGAGGGTGAGAGGGGATAAGGTCAAGAGGGCAGGTGGTTGGGCAGTAACCAGAGTTAGTACGTCATTGAGATGAAGGAGGTGTCAGCAGTTGGGTGGGGAAATGAGGAGTGTATATCATCATCTATCCTAACAAAGTTACTCCATGTAAAAACAGCGTTTTGAGGTTGGAGAAGAAAGATAGATGTGTGACAGCTGACAGAGGGAATCAGAGCAGAGAAAACAGCTCTTACAACATAAAGATAGTTGCTAGTCGCTCCAGGGCTTATTGAAGCAAGGCCAAACATCTCAGCACATTTTCCTTTTACATGGCACTTCACGGGAGATTTAGGTTGTGTCTGTTCTTGTGCCTTTTTTCAATCTTTTTTATTCTCTAACTCTCTGTCCGTGGGGTGTCTTCAGGACAGACGAAAGCTGTGAGACAGAAATGTCAGCATGAGTTCTGTGGACTGAAAAGACAGATCCATCACGTAAAGAAGTCTGGACTGTGGATATTCACAGACGGTCACCGAGAGGACACCGGATTAAACATGTGACACAATGTTGTATTGGGAAGATGTGTTCGACCTAGTGATGTTCCTGAATGTCTCATGACCAGTACATTAAAGGGTCATTTCACCACATACAAGGACAGCACCTTTAGACCTGAATTCATTATCATGGAGAAATCTTAGAGTGATGGGGCTTTCACATGTAACAGCATCCACAACAGTTAGGGGTTCTTGCTTTGCTCAAGGGCGCTTCAGCAGCACCCAGGTCAGGAAGTGAACTGGCACCTCTCTAGCCATGGAGTGGTCTGTGACGGACTTGAGCTGGAAACCCTCCAGTGTCCAAATCCCCACGTACTGTGCTACAGCCGCTGCACAGTACTGGTTTGTAGAAGGAGGAGGAAGTAAGGAAGCAATTTTTGCTGTGCATCAACGAACAGGCTGTGGAAAATGTTGCTTCTTTGAAAACCACTCTGTCAAAGTTCAAAATTCCAAGTTTTGTGCTCTTGCATCACCTTCAACTTACTCAAACAAACTGTGGAGATGACAACACGGGCACGTGGGAGACGTTTGTCTTCAGAGGTTTAGAATGTGAGGCTTTCTGTCAGAAAGATTGATAAGTGGCACTTAATAATTAGAAGCAAATCGTTCAAAAAGGATGAGGTTTGGAAGGGTGCTGTTGGTAGTTAGAAGTAAGTCCTTTGTATAGAATCAAGGCTGATGACAGGTTGCCACTGTGACAGATGATTTGAACCTACATTTCAATGATTAAAGTTGGCTGGTCAACTTATTATATCTACAGTGTCAGATTTCAGGGGCTGTATTTACTGAATGATGCCGAAATTGAATTTAATATGTATAACGCTGTAGAGTTTTAGTAGTTGCTCAGGTTGTTGCATGTCTCTGTTACTCTATTATTACTATTTGTGTTTCCAAATGAAGTGTGCAGGTTGTAAAATTGCTCAATGTTTTGTCCGTTGTTGTATGTTTTGTCTGCACACCACATGATATTCACTAGAGTGGAGACAATCTGACCATTTTCATTCCATTGTCATCTGTTCTACATTTGTACTCGACTGGGCTCATTCTCATTCTTTGACTGCTTCTTGATGCTTTGCGATGGTTCATTGTTTTGTTGCCCTCTATTATAAAACTGACAATATGACTAATCATAATGATAATGGAGGAAAGTACTCTGTATAATGTGTCTTACTGTCCTGCTCTGAGGACTGTGGTGGCTTTTAAAAAGTACCAACATGACCCTGGTGACATTATTCTGTTCTCTCCGGGCTCACAGTGAGCGCTTTGTGACAGCCTCTGCCATGATTTTTGAACAGTTTTTTTGTCTTGGACTCTTACTTCAGCTCTCTAAGTGGGTCCTGTCAGCTGATTGGAGCCTCTGAGACAGATGTGAAAGGTACAGCAGGGAAAATCAATTATCAGGACCTACGAGACGTGAATTGCTTGTCAACATGTGCTCTGCCTCTGAGGATCCCCTGCTGGCTGCTGTTTGAACAAGAAGTGTGTGTGTGTGTGTGTGTGTGTGTGTGTGTGTGTGTGTAGGGCCATATAAGGCTAATATGTCCTCTAAATAAAGTTGTTGCCTGCTGGCTCCAATTTTTGACCTGAGGAGGGGGTAGACAGTCAGCTGTCTTTTTTTTAATGCATATCACCAACTGCAGACGTCTGTTTCGTGCACCTGGATGTGTCAGAGTGTGTGCACCATCCCCATCAAGTGTCAGCCCTCATCTATACGGGCATCCTGAACCCCGATCCTGGCCTGACACTTGACCCCAGACACCCTGACAAGGACCTGATTTCTCACTGGTTTTCCATCAGAAGCAATGCTGAACCAACGGCTTCTTGAACATGATCGTGGCATCTTCATACATCTAATTGCTTTTTAAAAGTAATTACTGAGTTCATTGTTATCAATTCTGATAGAAATACTGAGAAAAACAACAAAACAACACCTAAGGTGTAATGAACCAGAACTGCTTTTTAAATCTGTGTCGTGTTCTGTGATGGTCCAAACATCATTTGAGAGACTATAAGTACATTAAGACTGGGTAAGTCATTTAGACACAAAATGACAATTTTTGCTCTCTTGAGCACGACAGTGAGACACAGTGCACGGCTAATAGGACACGCTATGACAAATGCTGCAGTACTTTGCTTCATTATCGTCATTACTCGTCATGTTGTCAGTTTTACAGAGGAAAAGTCTCTCCTGCTGCCACAGCATGCAGTATTTCAGGACATCAGTAACCTATATTAAAAAATCAATGACATTAGATGACAATGACTTTTTGAATTTGATTGATATTAAATTGGTTATAGCGGTTATATATATAATATGATCTTATATCTGTATTATTATGAGTGTTTACAGCAGGGGTGTCAAACTAAAATCACCCAGTGGGCCATAATTGAAGACTGGGGCTACGTCACGGGTCGGGTGGGGACATTAGCGCATCATCGTACGGATACATTAGCTCCACAAACAAGGCACACGTTTACCTCCTATGTGGGTGAGCTTGTGTGTCAGTATCCTCCCACCTTCATTGAAAGTCTCTGTTCTCAAAGTCAACTTTTCATTTGACCATTGTCTCGCTGTGCGTTCATCCGCTGACCGCTAATCAGTGTGTCAGTAAACAACCGAAGCAGCAGGGGGAGGGGTGGTGCACAGGTCTTGACCAGTGACAGTATCTTGACTTGTGTGGTGGCTGTTGCAGTGCATTATGGGATTTGTAGTATGAGCGGCGGGAGTGCGATTTACCGATGGGCCATTAATAACAGACGTATGAAATTATCTCGTGGCCAAATCTGGTCTGCTTTAGAGCATAATAAATGATTTTTCTAACTTTATTCATTAATAGGAGATAATTCTGTTTTTTGCTGCTTGTTTGATAGAGTAACAAGCTGTTGCTCCGTCTGTTGACTAAATTCTGGTCTGTTTGGGTCAGGTGTCTTTGTGTCTTGCATGCTGTTCTACATGCAACAGACAGAACAAACCTCCTAAATCAATGACAGAATCAGGTCCTTGTTTCTTCAGAGAAAGGAGTGAAAGTCAGACCTCGTTTCATACTCCTCGTCCTTTTGTCGTCTTCAGGGTTAGCAGATATCACTGAGAGACCGTTCTTCTGATTCAAAGTATGTCCGTGTAACGAGCTGTCTTTTGTGCCGGCGCCCTCGTTGTCTCCTGGCGGACATGTGCGCGGGAAGAGGTGGCATTTAAACGGTCATGACTAGCTATTCATCGAGCTTCACACATAGCCACTGGCTGCAGGCTATTTCTCTTTCATTACACCGACTGAATCACTTAATGAGGGTTCACAGGAGGATGGAGAGACGCAAAAGGAGAATGACTAATGCTTCAGAAGAGAGAGGTGAGGAATCTCTCCTGTCTGTCTCTGTGCCTCTCCCATTCCACTGTGATGGCTTCATTGTCAGTGATTAAGGGAACATTTGAGAGTGATGAACCCATCAAAAGAAATTCTATCTTCCCTCGGCTCTCTCTCCACCTTCCCTCGCTCCCTCGCCTCTCTCCCAGGGTTCAGAGAAGAACGTCTGACAGATTGCGGCCGGCGAGCTGCAGATACCCCGTCAGTCTTGACACCTTTACCTCTCTGCGAAGCTCTCCTCTTCCCTGTGGTGTGTGAATTCACTGACATTATGTTTCACTGCTGGTGCCGGCTATAATTATTTACCTGCGGAGTGCTGATTCCTATCCCTGCCTTGTTTTTGATTTGATTTGTCACATTAAATGTGTTTGTTGGGATCAAATGTTTGTACTGGGGAAATATTCAAACACTACTTTTTATGTTCAAGCCTGCTATCAATCCATTTTCTACCACTATTTCATGATTTGCACAGCATTAGTGTACTCCTGCCGGTGCTTTTAGAGTGCTAACCATCGGTGTGTGCTTTGTAGATTAGAAAGACTGCTGAGCCGGCTGCACAATAGCACTGAATTTTTCTGACTAATTGAATGGCTCCCCACTGTCCACATCTACATGTGCTAAATGATTGTCCTTGATTTGAAGTTATCAAAAGGCCAAACATTTCTACTTTGTATGTGTTGTCTACACCCACACTCAGCTATTCTTCCTCTGCCAATTACATGCATTTTGAAATAATTTGAATCATATTTCTTAAATCATTTAATTTAATTTTGTTTCATTAAATTGTCCAAGCTGTTTTATGGCAGGAATGGAACATAATATTCATAACTCTGATTTCTTTAGTGTGTAATCACCTGAAAATAAGAATCATTCTATTTTTGTTACCTTTGAATGAGCCTTTTATATCTACAGACATCAAGTGGCAACCTCTGTGGCTGTGAAGTGAAGTCTATGCTTCAAAGTCTATGCTCCAAAACACTGTTTTGGTCTCTATAGCTAATTTCCCTGTTCATAACAACTGTACTGAGGGTGAATCTTAATACAACTCACCTGTTCAAATGATATTAAGGCTTAAAGTTATGCAGAATTAACAGCGTGGCCACTTAGATTGACAGGTGGATGCCGTTACAGATGGCTCGTTGGAGCACCAAGGCTTCACTCAGCCCACCTCAGGTCTGCCGCTGCTTAAGAGACCTGTGAGTGACGTCACACATACGCTGTCCACTCTTTTTACTGTGCCCAGAACAGACAAACTAAGCACTGTGCGCTCGGTAGAAGCTCCCACATTTTTTTGTGCATTTCAGATCCACTGTAGTTTCATCTTCACACTAGGAACGAGATGGTGATGCGGGGGGACTGCAATCAGCAGACACACATTTCAGACAATCAGACCAGACGACTGAGTGACAGTTGATCTCTGATCTATAAAATAGCTTGTGCCCTCTGTCATATGACCTTCAACAAACTGTAGCAATAACACTCATGGACTCATCTTCTGTTTGAATCGTAGGTGTACAGGCTGTGGAAACAAACTTCCTTTAATAGAGGCCAAAAAATTATCTGACTTCTGACATAAATCAAAGAGAGAGAGAGAGAGAGAGACACTTTTGCTAATTTACTCCTCACATAATCATAACACTGATAACAGTTAGACAACTTTAAACTGGATTCATTTATATTTGATTTCAGTAATAATATGATGATAATTAACAACTGCCTGTTCAGAAGAGTCAGGTCAAGGTCATATTTTTGCAGCAATAATGCTGTAATGGTGTAAATCTAGTGGCAGAGGTGGAATATTAAATGCATAACCAAGTATTAATAGAGGTAATCATACTTTGATGAAGCATGCTTGAATCAGCAATTATTCAGTTTTGAAAAGTGACTTGTTTAATCGATTAATCAATTCATTTTTATTAAATTCAGCTCTAAAGAATCGTTCTTTTGATATATTTAGACATTTTTCTCTCTTGTGCCAAGTTGCAGATGCCAGTGCGTCATTTAGTTCTAAACTGCTCCATCTTAAACAACAAAGAAAAGTAAGTGATGCCTGCGTCTCTTTGTTCTTCTCCTCGAAGCTCATTACTGCCTATAAAAGATCTTTGATAATTGATAGCTTTTGGGAAGTCCCTCCACTGCAGGAGAACATGTCTGCATCAAAGACAGAAGCATACAAGACTGTAAATTATCCAAATATTTTAGATCAGCTCATGAAACATACTTCAATGAAACCACCCCATGTGTTTTTGACTTAACATACGGTACTAAGGATTAGTGGATGTGTGTGTGTGTGTGTGTGTGTGTGTGTGTGTGTGTGTGTGTGTGTGTGTGTGTGTGTGTGTAAGCACGGGCTGTGCTCACACACCGGCACGTGTGCTCAGTTGGGTTCAGAACATGTTTTTTTCTGTCGTCTTCTCACATTTCCTCTCCTGTCGTCCCAGGGGGTTGTCAGTCTCTCACGCTGTTTATGAAACAACCTTAAACCCCCGGTGTCTTCAGCGTAACACGATACCAAACGTACCCGACCAAACGAGCCCAGCATGACCGGGACACACGTTCTCATGTCCAGGAGGCAGGTTATTGCTGACAAACCCCCCCAATCCTGTCTTTTGTTCTATTATTGAACCCTGGCTGTGGGTCCATGTGACTAGAGACTGTAGTAACCATGACGAATCAAAGTACATGTGTGCAGTTATGTAAGACCTTCAGGTCTTTGGTTGTATTTTAGATGAAGGCATGGCCAAGTTAAAGTGATGGCCCAGAGGTTTAAAGTTCTGCTGTGTTCAGTTTTTAGGCTAAGCTAAAAACATCCAGGATGTCTCACAGACACAGATATTGGTTCAAAGACACTGATTCTGTGTGTCTTTGGAAGCTTGAAAACAAGAGACTGTTCCTTTAAGTTTCCCTTCATGAGAACCCTAACACTCAATAGATTTATCGGGCATATAACTGACCAATCAAGGCAGGGGTAGACAAGCGTCTCCTAATTTCTGGACCAAAACAGCGTCGCAGCTGTGACATGACAGAGACGTGCCTGGTGGGGTTTCGGGGTAACTCTTTCTCATAAAAGTCTAAATCTCTTTAAGGATCCTTTCCATGATGTTGTCTCTCTGAGCCTGTCATTGACAGAAAGCTCTTTCAGTGGGAGTACTTTGACAGTGTGTAATTAGCCCAAAGGATTATATTGCAGCCTGTTTCTGGCTGCAGGGCTCTGACTCAATACTGGACCAAATCAAATATATATTCAAATATTGTTGCCCCCATTAGTCTCTTATAAAAACAGACACAAAAAACATGGAAAATACAGTCCAGTTTGAAAAGGGAAATTCTAGTGAGATGTTTACTGACATGCTTTTATTTTTCCCAATGGTCCACTGAAGCCAAAGCAATTCATCACTTTAACATCAACTACTTTAAATCCTTCTGTCCTCATTTAGTCTAAAAGACTTCTGTGTCTGTCTGACCTCTCAGTTGTCCAGCATGTGTACAGCCAGTTCATCCTTCAGATGTAACGCTTACCTTAACAGTTCACGTAGTTATTATATAGTAAATGCTTGAGGTAACTGGCTGTGAATAGAACTGTGTCTGAGATCAGACAGTTCAGACTGAGCATGAAAAGAACATTAGAGGTGTTGCTGTATATTATATATATATGTATTTGACATGAAAAGTGATACAGTGGCTATACTTTGAACAGGCATCTCATGGCTTCAAATGGTAAATGGACTGTACTTATATATCTCCTTTCTAGTCTTCTGACCACTCAAAGCTCTTTTACTCTACATATCTCATTCACCCATTCACACACATTCATTCACTGATGGCATTAGCTGCCATGCAAGGTGCCAACTGCTCATCAGTTTTAGGAGCTAACCATTCACACACATTCACACACCGATGGCACAGCCTTCAGGAGCAATTTGGGGTTCAGTATCTTGCCCAAGGACACTTCAACATACAGACTGGAGGGGATCGAACCGCTGATCTTCTGATTAGCGGACGACCCGCTCTACCTCCAAGCCACAGCCGCCACTCGTCTGTATTGAGTCACATTTTAAACAATGCAAACAAAAACCATACACATTACCAAGCATGAGCCCACTCAGTCTCAGGACCACGGTTACCATGACGACTGTATCTTTTTAACGTTTTCTAAATGATTTAAATTAAATGAAAGTCATCACATGATATCTAGATTATGAGATGTATGTTTAACTTGTTAATCCATGTCTGCTGACATATGGACTGGGCTCTTACAGTGCTGACATAAGCACTTGAACCTAACAGCACACATATATGAACGGAATCATGACTAGCTTAGATGCTAATGGCAGGGTAAACAATCAGACTCCATGAGGTCTCCAGCAGCTAGCTCACCCATCATCATCTGTGTTAACTAGAAACACTTCAACAACACATCCAAGTAGAAAACACATCTTTGTATCACATAAAACCACAATAAACGTACCAAAACCACAAACAACACGTGACTCATGCCTTCATCCATCTGTACTGAGTGAGGTAGAGGAGTGTGTGTGATCCCCTGCTGGAGCCCAGAAGCATTACCAACAGGTCGACAAACAATTAACCCACACATAAAGATCTGCATCACCTACCTGCATTCCTCTTTTTGTACCCTTGGCTGCAGTCTTAACAGTGACCAGTGCTAATACACATCTACAAGCACAAATGAAATGGACATGTCTGTCTGAAACATACGATCTGTCTGTGTGTGTGTGTTCCAGTGCACCAATATGTCCAACATGACAGATACTCATAGGTTATTGTTTGGATTCAATAACATTTTATGAAATCCATATTGAGTATTGAATCTGTTAATCTAACTCTTTTGACTCTCCTGTTAAATCTAATTTGAGGTACAACACAAACTAGATACAGTTAGTTCCTTCCTATTGTACCTTAGTGCAATAAGTACTAGGTACTTGTACATCTGGGTACAAGACCCAGTTGTAAAACAGCAGAATAAAATCTATAAATATCTAAAAGCCTTACAGTACAGTTCCTACTTCAGCTCAATGTTTTTGAAAGAAGAGAACAGTAAACCGGAGCAGCTCTTATTCTTATTCTGGAGTCTGCTGTAGGCACTGTCTTTATTAAAAACCATAAAATATTCGGTCCATCTTTATTTCCACTCTTGCCACCGGTTGGATTTCGATCTACGATATTTACTGCATGCATGTGCAGTAAGTAGTTGTTATGGGGTGCAAGCCAAAAGAATGGAGTTGCACTTAATTGTGTAGTAATGTGTAACTATAAAACACTGGTGATGATGTATGGAGGAGCAGCCGCAGTTTTTTTTCAGGAATTTTATGAGTTCAAGTTAAACATCTGGTTCAGAGCGGTGCCCCGCTCACTGCCACGTGGAGGTGGATCTCAGTCTCCAGTATGCAGTTGATGTGTGTGCACACGTGTGTGTGTTTGTGTGTGTGTGTAGTAGGTACAGGGGCTCATACATGCACACACACATACTGTACATGAAGTCTTTCATGTGACACGTTTGCCTTCATGATTCCACTCAAATAATAATGACCATACATGTTTTCCCCACCGATGCATTGATTTATCAGTTTGCAGCCCAGCCTGGATTCTTGCTCCATTAAAACAATTTGCTGTCACACTGCTGTTGCATGCACACACACACACACACAGGAATGCTAAATAGAGGGATAATTGTTGTACCATGCCAAGGAGAGATTGCAGTGATTTAGATGTTGAAAGGATGTCTTTCTAAAGATCCCTCTCACACCACCGTGTCATTCCTGTCTTGATTGTTCAGATTTATTGTCCCTGTGACAGACAAGCAGCTTCTCCTGCCTCCGAACATCTGCACTGTGTGTTCGAACATGTTTGTGCATCTCAGACACACACACAGGAGCTGACAGTATCTCTCGTTGCTCGTGTTTCCTCAGATCTACATGGCTGTAAAGGTAATGGCATGCTGCTTTATGGGTGGTGTTTTCTATAAAAATCCCATCCGAGCTGCCACCTGCCTCAGCCCCGCGGCTGCGATCCGCCTGCCTTTGAGGCAGCAGGACTCTAATCCTTGTCTCGCACACACACAGGGGAAGTACCTACTGTACGGGAGCTCATACAGGGATACATGCATGCAGGCCTACATAGAGCCGAGCCGCAGTCTGAGCCTTTCATGGGCTCAGCGGTTTTCTATTTGACACTTTTCCATGATCACATTCTCTCTTTAAAAAGACTCTGCAAGCCACTTAACAAAGTGTTGTGTCATTTTGTTCACAGTGGTTTAATGACTCTTGAATCCTGCTGGAAAACAAACAAACAAAAAAAAAAACAATTAGGGAAACAATTAACGTGTGTGTGTGCAATTAGTCATTTACAAGCTTGGCAGAATGTAGATTTAATTTAGAATATTATACATCATGTGTCATGCTGAGTACATTATTGCTAAGTTCTCAGCTCCACAGGTGGTGATTGTTGAATGGTGTAGTGATGGTAACTGGCCTTGTCACCGCTGTTCTATACCATTGAAGTCAATGTTGTCGTCAACACCATCTGAACCGAGACCATAGTATTGCGACACTGAGTCAAGATCAAGGCTAGCTAGCCTACTTAGGTAGTTAATGCTGACCAAAACTCTTCAGGTGAGGCATGGTCTGAGTTTTATAGAAGATTTGGCTGATGTCTCTTCACAGACAGCCACAGCTTCTTCTTCTCTCGTTTCCTAGATTCACTTACATGCAAAGGGGGGGGCGTGGAGGGACAGCCAAAATTAATGAGTAACAAAATGTATTGGTTTATTTCATTAGCGACATCCAAATGCAGCAATAATGTAACAAATAAATCAGACAGAATGCAGGCAATTTAGTGATATCACCGCAGTCTTGACTGGTCTTGAACTAAAATCCAGAGTCCTCTTTGTCTGATGCTGAGACAAAAATGTGGTCAATTCAGAGACCGTACCAAGGCCTTTGAAAAATGGTCTTGAGGTCAAGTACAACACTGATGGAACCATTGTTCATTGTTTTAGCATTGTTTACAGCATTGCTCTAAGCATGTCGGACCCTTAAAGTCCTCCAGACTGAAATTTCTTTGCAACTCTTTGATGGATTGCCATGAAATTTGCTGCAGACGCGTTGCCAAGAGGATGAATTCTTGAACCTTTCTTCTGGTGCCTCCAGCAGATCAAAGTTTCCACTTATTGAGTCAAACATCTTGATATCACCTGCGTGAATTGGCACAAAATTTTGTTCCGACGTTCATGATTCCCAAACAGTGATTTTGGTATTCCCATGACCTTTCCTCTAGCAACAGGTTTGGTTTATTGGTAATTATTGGTTAGATTATCATGCAGTTTGGTAGCATTAAGCTCAAAGCTGACTACATATAGCCTCTCAGCCACTAGCATAGCATAACGTGATGCTGAGTTCATCTGATGAAGACATGACGCTGCATTTTTTTTTTGGACTTTCTTGCTAACACACCTCATACAACACTGGCATGTGCATACACCGCATTGGCGCTTCAATCTTTACAGCACACACACACTCTCTCTGTTGTGGTTTAAATAATACAGTTACAGGAACACCTCTGGTACAGTAAATCATTTTGCTATCACATGATTGGTGCAGCCTCTGTGGCGACCTCCACAGATTCCCTTTGCAGAAAACTAAGCGTGTAACTCTGGCCCACCTCTTGCCACATCCTCCTCCTCCTCCCTGCACATATTGCAGACACAGCTGTAAACTAATATAAGCTTGAGTCATGCCTTATTTCTTCTTGCATGGCAGCCTGTATCTATTTTCATCTCACGCTCTAACATCTCAAATAGAGTCATTTGTGAAAAAACTCTGTTTGAGCTCTCCATCTGTTGCAGCAGGCGTTAAATACCACACCGAGTCAGTGTTCTGCAGTAAGTTAGGCCGAGAGAGTCATTCCCTTTTAATCTTTGCATGATAAATTGCCTTTTCATTCAATGAAGACATCAGTGAGCTTAATGTCAATTTGCTAGTGTCCATATCTGAATGAAATCAAGAGGAGGAAGTATAAAGTGAAGCCCTCTGCTGAGCTGTATACAGAGGCTTGACAGCAGTGCTGAAGGTGGAGTGAAAACAGAGGTGTAACAAGAAAGCTACTTTGAATAGCATTCAGTCGGGTTGATTATTGGTTGACAGAAAAACCTGCACATACAGTCAAACCAGAGTCCCATGTGCGACGAGCTGAGTCATCACAGCAAACTCTGTGAGCTGTGAAACGCTAAGAAAGTTCAGATGATTCTGTCAAAGTTTATACTTTTATACAAGTTTTTACATAGAAGGACTTTGCCATGAGTTTGGTGCACAACAAACATTAAGTAGTGCGGCAGTCAGAGGGAAAAAAAACAGTTGTGTTGTGAGATTTTGGTCCTGAACGCAGCCCCCTGCCAGAGAGTTGTTCAAAAAGTTTGTATGTGAGTTGGAGGGGTCACCGTCGATCTTACCCACACACCTCATGACCTGAAGGTCCTGAAGAGACTGAAGATTGCAGCCAGGTGCTGTCTGTCTGCCCTTGGCAGCGGCAGCAGCAGCAGCATACCAGAGTGGTGATGGAGGAGGTGAGGATAAACTCAATGATGGAGGCGTAAAAGTGCACCATCATTGTCTTTGGCAGGTTCTTCGGCTGCAGAAAGTTCATCCTCTGTTGTGCTTGCTTTGTGTTCTCTGAGCCTGTGATTTACCACAGTATTGAGTGTGATGTTTGCACTGTACTGACCCAGAACCTGAAGGCATTAGAGCACATTCACAATGCATAGAGGGTGGCCCGGCTGAGAAGAGAGGTGTTAGGGGTCAACAGGGGCCCAAAAGGCCTCCTAAACACCTTTCCTCAGTGTGATAACACACCTATCACTGCTCTCCCTCCTCTCAGCACCTCGTAGGTTAGTGCTGTTTGTACATGTTGCCTTGGTTCATGTTCAGTTCAGTAACAGAGCTAGTTAGCAGGAGGCCGAGGCCCCCGTGAAGTGTGTATTTCTTGAGGGTACACATCTTAATAGTGAGATCGTGCCTCCCTAGAAGTGTGTGCTGCTTTAAAGAGATTTTTGTAATTGTTAAAGCTCCCATAGAGAACTTTGTAACACAGGTTGACTCTGTTTAATGACATCCAGCAGTGCTCTTTGTTCTTAACAATGAACTGAAGCTCATCAGATTAAAGCCCGGCATCGCCCTGCATTTAAGGCTAGTGAACATCATCTAATTTTAAGCCATTACACGCTAATACACAGTCTCCTCTGAGGACTAAATGAGATTAAATTATTACGCTTCCGAGGATTACTCCCTACATGGGCATTAAAGCGAGAGTCTTAGAAGATTCTGAAGGAGAGAGGCGGTTAGAACGGGACAAGAAAGGTAGGAGGATGTTCAGCATTTATGGTCAAATCTCTGGATTCCTGTGGGATTAATATTTTGACTGCATCACTGCAAATCACAGGCGTGTCAGCATGTGCAAATGTGTTTGACTTCGTGGATTCATCATGTCCCTGTCCTGTCAAGAAGCACTGATGTGTCCCTGTAGCTTTGATAGCGGCTTGGCTCTGGTCGCATGTAGTTATAGGCTCCGGGATGTGTTATACGTTATGGATGTGTGATGTGGCGGTGCAGCTACATTACAGGTTTAAAGATCAACAAACCTGTCAAGCAGACGAGATTTAGTCAGATTAATAGAAGAGAGGTGAACGTTCCATCTTCTGCTCGTGACAGGCCAGCTCAGCGAACACCAACCATTTCATACCTCACCTTCACACATCGGACTTGCTAATAAAGTGTGGTTTGGCATTGGTGACTGTTTGAGTGTGTGTGTGTGTGTGTGTGTGTGTGTGTGTGTGTGTGTGTTTTTTAAACACCCCTTCCTCTCATCTGACTTTCAAATGTTGGACCATTTGGCGAGGCCTCCATAGAACGGCACACTGAGATGAGGCGATCTTATTAAAAACCATCCGCGATGTTTCAAGGAAAGTTATCAGAGCACCTCCTCCTGTGTCAGGAGACATTCATCAGGAAACTGAGAATCGGCTGCTCTTTCTCATCAACCATGTAAGAAGGAGTCTTGCAGGCTGTGCATGCGATGGTGGAGGAGTGTGTTTGTTAAATGTTGCGTTGGTTTGCACCTCTTTCCACGTTCCCATCTCCACATACACTCAGTCTCAGTAAAGCACATTTTTTTTGCAGCTGCGTTTGCATCCCTTCCGTGACAGTGATTGGCTGCGAGGGAACGATTCAGATCTGGAGGACGTTGTGCAGAGCTGCACGCTCTCTGACAGCGTTGCATGAAGCAGGCGTGTTGGCGTGACTGCTGCTTCTCCTGGTTTATTCAAAAGTTTCAGTCAGGTTTAAGCTGCATTTGATTAGCCCGGTGGGTTGCACGTGGCCTGCTGGGTGAAGGTTTGGAAGCATACTGAGGAGCTGCATCGCACAGACTGCTGAACTGAAAAAAAAGTCTGTTCATGTGTAAAGGAAAAAAAAAGCAGCCCGTTTTCTGTGACTGCTGTCATTCAGTAGCTTGAACTGAGAGCGTTCACAGGATGTTTAAAGCAGGAAAAGAAAACCTCAGTGTCTGTTTTGACTCAGTCCCACATAAACAGTCCTGCTGCCTAGAATGCTCGCTAAAACACCCCAACAAATGCACTGTTTCCTCCTGTTTGAGCAGCGTTTGGTTAAAAACTACAGTGAGCAGCTTACAGGAAATGACTGAATCTTTTTTTGTTTTTTAATGAAGCCATTTATTTATGAGACATTTTAAAGATGTAAAGATGTCTTCAGTAGGAACAGGCGGGCTTGGAGGACCACAGACAGATGTCAGGAGGTATTATGAGATGGACGAGCACATTGTTGGGATTTTTTGATAATAAGAAGCAGTACAAATTTACTTCACAAGACATCTGCTTCATCAAAGGGTCAAGGCACATTTATGTCTTTCATGTTACTATAAAAATGTGTTTGCACAAAATGCAACACAGTCCATGAACACAATGGAAGACGCAATGGAGGCTGCTTACATGTACTTTAAATTAAAAAAATGTCTCCATGTCTGCTGCATTGTTTCATACATATTTATACAAAACTAAGCTTGACATGTTTGGATTCATAGGAAACTATCAAATTTTCACACCTGACAATGTTGTTGTTGTTAGATCCGGCAGCGTTTTGTTCCAATTAAGCAAATTGAATCAAGTTGAATAGATAAGGAAGGATCCTCCAGAAACTAGAGCTAATAATAAGTACTGACTGGTATTCCGGTGTCACCTCACTGTGTGACAGACAAGACAAGAGGCTGGAAAACATTCATGGTGTATTGTGTCAGGACTGAAATGGATGAGCACCTCTGGTGGATTTTGATGGTTGCCAGGTCAGTGAAGTTGGAGTTTGTCATTAATGACCAGTAATAAATAAAATATTTCTTACCATTAATGCGACTTCTGGTGCTCCATGGTCCCGATCGTGCACAGATCCCCATAGCAACCGCTGTGTTTTGGAAGTAGACGCGCATGCGCACTCGCATACTGCTGAGTGAAATCTCCGGTCATTAGCCCATATGCAGTTTCTTTTCCGAGTTGTTCTGTATCGTTAAAATTGAACAAAATAACATGAAACACAACTGCTTACTCTTCTACTGATTTTAATTGGGACATTTTGCAATGAACGTAAAGACATTAAACGTGTGGTACACGTTTCGAAGGCTGGGCGCAGAGGAGACCACCGGGCTCTCTCCAAGGGGAGGGGGAGAGAGGGAGATGCCCAGCCAGGGCTCCGTCCAGCACAGACTAACACAGCACGGACAGTTCAGAAACAATTTGGAATGAGTTAAAATGAATTTTTAAACAGACAAAGTCGTTTTCAAGACTGCATATTGCTAGCGGATCTATTTTCTGACCCAGAGTGCGGCAGTGACTGGTTCTGAATGAGGGCTTTATAGCAGGTAGCCGCTCTCCCATCTTCCTGGTACTGCGTACCGCCACTGAATCTTTTAGTGGTACACAGTACTGGATCGTACCTGCTTACTTTCACCCCTGTCTGCAAGCCAGATGCAGTCATCAAAAGAGCCACATCTGGCTCGCGAGCCATAGGTTGCCGACCCCTGATTTATATTGTAGAGCTGATCAGTACTACACTGGCTGTCTATATGTTACATCCATGACATTTAATAGTTTTAATGCAACATTTTGAGAAGACTCCGTGAAGTAATGCATCAATATATTCAGGGTGAGGCATTTCACCCCAACAAGAACAACGTGGTTACAGCATTTAGAATTAGTTTTCACATTGTAGATTTAGACACAAAATATGTCTGAACTGAGGTGTAGATCTGAAGTTTTAATATGACAATAAGTTGATATGAGTATCTGAAGCCTGTATGTTTGGCATGAAGGTGGCAATATTGTGGACAATAGATCTTTTTCAAAGCAGCCATTTTGACATGAAATAGCAGGTGAACACAGGTGTTATCAATTCAGTTCAGTTCCATTCAGGCCAAACAGAGTCAGGGTGCTGCTGTGGTGCATGTTGACTCACTGGAAAGTCTCTGCTGCACTAAATGGACCAGAACCTTAATCTGTATCATTGGTAACGCCTGTGCTGACCTGACTATTTCATGTCAAAATGGGCGCTGTGAAAAGTCCAGCATGTGGAAGGAATGACCACACTGGTATTTCATTGTAGTGGAGTTATGAGTCTTAAAGGTCCAGTGTGTAGGATTTAGTTGCATCTACTGGTATAATTGCTGCTTTGCAATCTCCTCACATCGCCCTCACCTTCCTTGTGTAAAGGAGGAACAACACTTGAAAGGCCCTGTCTACAGTCAGTATTTAGTTTGTCTGTTCTGGGCTACTGTAGAAACACAGTGTTTCAACATGGCTGCCTCCATGGTAGAGGACCTGCTCCCACTGTAGAATATAAAAGGATCATTTTTAAATAACAGAAACAAAAAGATTCTCATTTTCAGGCGATTCTACATGCATGAAAACACAGTTATGGATATTATATTCCATGTCTGCCTTATTCTGAAAATAAAAGGCCCCAATCTTACATACTGGACCTTTAAGTGATACTCTACATTTTGCTTTTTGTCAAATACAAATCCAACTCTGACTTTAACATACTGAGTGGCACGTTCCTTCATTATCATGAACACACGCACACTGTAGTTTATTTTTAATGCACACATATGCTGTCATGCTGCACCAAATCCTCACTAGAGCGCCAACTGTGGATGAATCTGAAAGTAGTCCCCAACAAATGCATTATTTCCTATGCATTTATCTCCTCTCGTCGAGTTGCGTTTGATTAAAAAGACAGTAGTTTTTAAATATTTCCGTCTTCAGTAGAAACCAATGGGTTTGAAGCTGAGTGCCACAGACAGGGTAAGGAAGTCAGAGAGTGCTGTGAGACGGACTACCACTGCTTTTGATTTGTTGACAACAAGAGAAATACAGAATTTTAGCCGGGCCAGTCCTTGAGCATTTACTGATGGTCACGGCAAGTGTGTTTTAATAATACACTGTTCTGTTAGAAATGGCGACCATTGGGAGAAGAAAACAAGGCCAATTCTGTCAGAAATGCGGAATGCAAACACATCGAGTAGCTATGATCTATTAATAACAAACAAAGTTTGATGTGTCGAGAATCTTTAAATTCATGGCTTGTTGTGCTGTGTGCATGTGTGAGTCTGTCTTAGGTCTTTAAAGTGAGGCTGTAACCTGGATGAAGTGTTTTGTTGTTGGGGATCATGTTTGGGGACGGTGTCCTAGTTAACAGTGAAGCACCTCAGAGGTTGTATATCTGTGTGACTGCCTGTCTTGGCACAGCAGGTCTCTGTCTTTGAACCCATGAGACTGTCAACTCTCCAACCCTCTCTCACTCCGCCTCCTCTCTTCCTCTCAGCATGGCTGCTGTGCTTCACCAGGGTGCAACTCTTAATTGGAAGAAGTAATTAAAAGGAGCGCCTTATATATTTATTTAGCACATTAGTGGGAACCTGCTGGCTGTGTGCTCTGTCAGCCGGGAATGATAATCATAACTGCGAGGCTGGGAACATCTCAAGGCAGCAGACACTGGAGCCATTTCCTAGTCAGAACAGTTCTATCAGCATGGATTGTTGTCATCACTCAGCTGAAACGTGGCTGATTTGGAATATATGGTCTGAATATGTGAACGGAATGTGAGGTTCTGTCAGTGTTTCATACTGACGCACTGAAACTTTCAGCAAAACACTTTACCGTACTTGTCTGAATCATAAATGAACAAGTTGAATGTTTCATTGGGTAAGGCATAACATACGCAGAATTTGAAGCTTTGTGATTGTTTCTGGACCATGGCACAAAGATATTTCATTTAGAGCTTTAAATTAAATAAAGAAATTAGTGAGGTTTTGATGTTAAGGACAGGTGAATGCATGTGGATGGAGAGACTCAGAGCAGAGGTCCAGGTGTGTTTCCACCTGAAGTGCTAACAGGCATCCTGGAATGAGATGTGGGAGAGGCGTGCACCAGATTAAATAGAAAGGAATGAGGGAAGAAGGGAAAGAGAGGACGAAGGGATGTGGGCAGGCGTGAGAAGAGGGAGGGATAGGGCAGGAATGTGAATGGATGAAGGGAAAGGGGTGGGGGGGGGGGGGAGACAAACGGGGCTAGAAGAGTGTAGGCCTGGTAGAAGCAGCTTGACAGTGATTAAATGTGTAACACAAGTTAGCTAATGAACTTATTTAGCTATTGCCATAGCTTTCAGCTGTATCCCATGACCTTCTTGTCAGGCTTCAAGCTATACACCTGTGTCCATACACAGTCTTTCAGACAATCGGTGTCCAATGAGAAACTACGGATGAATGCTAGATGTGATTTTTGTGGAGAATTTTTTTCATCAGTGGTCAGTTCAATCAGTACACAGGACTCCAAGATGTCTTATGCTGAAAGGTTTATTGAAGCATGGAGGATCTATTAATGCACTTAACACTGTACGCTCTTATTGGACCTATGTGGACAAACTGTACATTGGCTTGTGTGTCTTTAAGTCAGGCCAGTGTAGTCTCATGGTCCTTTTTTGGTTTTACTGTGACTCACTCTGTGTGATTATGTCTGTTTGTTGTCTTTGATGGAGATTGGACTGTGATTGGCTGTAATGACTAAAATGCAAGGCAAAACCATTATATTTCTGCAGTGCAGACAGCACACACAGACAGGAATGAGGCAAATTTGGATGTGGTCTTTTTATAGATTAAAAAGGATGTAGATCAGTACCAATTTTAACCACATTAATATATTTTGTTTTATCTCCTGTGTAGAGTACTTTACAGTTCTGCTATAATCTCCCTTTCCCTGCAGTGCTTCATGTTGTTTTTGATCTTCTTGCATTATTATTTTCCCCACTCAGCATCTTGACAGCAACACTGACACAGTGAAAGTACGTTCAGACAGTCAGAGGAAAAAAAAAAAAAAACAACCCTAACCCCAACCCAACCCACCACCCCTGCTAATGTTAAATAAGTTTCATCATTTGCAGCATGTGTTTCAATTTCATCACGCTTACATTTTCGGCTGCTGTAATCTGTGGGCTGTGCAGGGATCACACAGTGTGACTGCAGGGCTCACTGAGGTTCATACTCCATGCTGTCGGTGATGCTACTGCCAGCTTTAATGAGGTCATTTCTCCCCTTCCTCCTCTTTAATGCAACTCTTGAGATTTCATCATTTCAACACAGCGACGGAGGGATTAAAGCGAGGCAGAATGCTGAAAGGAGAGAGCATGTTGGCCTGTCACTCAGTTGCAGATCACCTTGCTGCCTCTGATCTTCCTTTGTCGCCAGCAGGTGTCAAAATAAAGCTCACTGCTGCGTTTCATATACTAAAAATGATACTCATTTCCATGTTTTCCAATGCAACAGTCTCTATTTAGAGACAAACCACATGTACAATAAATCATCTTTAATCATATCAGGTTACATAATTTAATCAGGTAATCACGATCAGATCAAAATCTCATTTACAGTCAGACAACCACAACAAGCTTGTAAGGAACAGAACAAATGTGTTCAAGTGACAAAAAAAAAAAAAGGAAATGATATTTATCCATCAGGTGGAGGTGGTTGGATGGTCAGACAAAGACAACAAGTAAACAGTGACAATTTTAACTTACAAGACACTACGTGTGAAGGGTCGTCCAGGTCCAGGTCCAGGTCCAGGTCCAGGTCATCTTTCTTGGTGAACGGTTAAATCAGGGACAACTGGACTTTGGTTGTAGATCCATGAAGACGTTTCACCTCTCATTAGGGTTGCAAAATTCTGTGAATTTTCCATGGGAATTAACGGGAATAAACTGTGAATTTACGAAATTGAAGGTTGGCTCTTAACAGGGAACTTAAATATAGTTGTGGTAAATATATTTTAGCATAATCTTGACTAAAACAACCAGATTTCATGCAGGCAGACTTGAATATCTGCTATTCCTCAATCACATGCACATAGCACACTGCTTACTGCAGGGCTATTGAGGCCACGCCCCCTACCTGCACAGGTGATTTCTGTACCTGGACCACACTTTAGAGCCCACAGCACACAGAGACTATTGAAGACACACAATAGGACTACATTATATTGTTCAATATACACATCATGTTGCTACATGAGCCTTTAAACTCAGAAAATGTGTGTTAAGTTTCATCAGAATCGTGCATGTCTGACTGAACATTGCATGTCTGTAAGTTAGTCATTGTTGACTGCACATAGTGTGAAGTGGAGATGAATGATTTCAAACCATGCTATCAAAACAGTCTGCATTTATAGGACTCAATGTGGCAGCTACTGACAGCATTAGAAATGTCTGTAAGTGAAGTACTGTCAGTGACACTGCCGGGCTTCCAGCCAGCAGTGCAAACTTCTCCAAATTTGTCATCGTGCAGGACTTGTTGTCATTCGCCTGTATCCATATTGACCCAGAACTGTACAGCAGTGAGATGAGGATGTGCATAAGGAGTGCTTCTTGTTGCAGTGAAGTACTGTAGCTACCTGTTGTTAAGAAGCTTTCTTGCTGGCTAACTATCCAACTAACCCGAGTTGACATATTACTGCTAAAATATCATTTCAATACAAACCTTTGGCCAGACCTTGTGTGTCTTTGCTGCCTATTTGTGTGTGCATGCAGCACTTGGTACACGTGTGCACATTGTTTTGTGTGTAAAGCAGCTGGCATGACAGGCACTACCCCCAGAGCACTTCTGAACATACGTGGGTGTGTGTGTGTGTGCGCACATTCTTGCGTGAGTATAATCATCTGTGTCTCACCACATGTTTTTATGCTCACGCTAACCTTGTTAAGTGTACCTGGATCAGGTTGAGGACAGCATGTTCAGTATGTGACTAAATGTTTTTTTTTCCTGCAACCAAATCCGTACTGGGTTTCAGGGGAAAGACGCACACAAACACACACACAGACACACACACACACACATACCTGCACCTACCCCTCCTGTCTGTTAGCATGTGTGTTGAGGCAGGTCTGTTATCAAAACTGACTGACTGCTGAGTGAATCATATTATCCATTGTCACTGCAGGCCTCGGGATATTACTAATGATATACATATTTTTAGCACTGTGGGCCCGGCTGCTCTGCGCATGTCTGTGAGGAGTGTGTTACAGGGCTTGGTCCAGGCACACATGGGAGAGGTTTGCCCTCAGGGATTTCTGGTCAAAAGCCTTCTACTTGGTTAGGCACCAAAACTGCTTGGTTTAAGGAAAAAGCAACACCATGAAACTTCTCCCATGTGTGGCGCAGAAGCAGAATTTGTTTCTCACCTCAGCCTAACCCTGCAGTATAATTTTAGCAGCACGTTGACGTGGTAATTCAATTTCTAAAAACTTAATTACATCCCATTAAAATATTTCCTGGTTGGCTGGGTTTTTGAATCTTCACGAAAAAGACTTTTGCAATCTTTTTACTGATTGATTTTTAATCATCTCGAATTCTCTCTCACTGTAAATTAAACCGATTTAAAACATGCAGAGGCAGTACCGTTTTTTTCCCTTGAGGGGCAGGCGCCAACAACCTCCACCTCCACCATCAGGTAAACTGGTGCACCTGCAGATAAATAATTACAAAATAATCTTAATTCTCATTTTCTGATGTTTCTCTTCCATAATCGTTCTTTTGTGTTCTCTGTGATGTTCATGAACCGCTTGCTGAAATGGAAAAAAACTAGCCTGATTTCCAGAGGCAGCGTACAGAGACACTTTTCTCCAATCTAACATTTCTTTGACAGTGTATGAAAGTAGCTGTCTCACACCAAAAGCACAAGACAAAGGGTATTTTTTTTCTCTGGATCTCAATTCCTGGCAACCCGTACACAAACGCTAACTGAATCTGGCGCTCTGGCACAAACAGGACAATATTCACAAACTGTAAAAGTTGGTGTGAAAGTGAAAGGGAGTCATCTCGAGTGGAAATTGTGCTCTTGGATCTCACCCAGATTAAAGCCCAATGATTTTATTCTGCTGTGATAAAGAAAACAAAGAGGACACTGATGCACTCTATTGTCTATTGTTGTCGATAATTGCTACTTGTCAAGCCCTTGGTGGGATGTCAGGTCATCTTGCTCTTCTTCCATTAAGAGGAGTTAGGGATCATTCTGTTTGTCTGGCTGTCAGACTTTGAACACGGATCCACCTCTGATCACACGCACTGGGAAGTGATGACCCTGATGAGGACTGATTGACCCTGAGTGAGTTCTGGCAGATGGTACCATTTTAGGGAAACGACCAGAACCTGATTCTTTTTTTTATTGTTGTTGTTCTAAGTTCATTTATCTTTTATAACTAAGTATGATTTGTATGTTTTCGGTTGACTCGATTTATTGCCAGGTCTTTGCTCCTGTTGTTCTGCTCGTGCTCTCTACATAAAAGGCTGTAAGTGATGACATGTTGCGTCACTGCATCTCAGCCGGCACAAAGCTGTAATTTGGCTTTCACAGAGGGGGGACTGCTTGTTGTAGGAACACAGCAGCCAAAGTCATCCCTGGAGGAACAATACCAGTGGATACAAATTCATTCACTCTCCTGAATGCCGCTCTGCCCCCCTCATTTCCTGTGTTTTTTCAAGACGGCAGACGAGGTCTGAATTCATTTCCTGCTGGAGTCTGATTTTGCTCTGCTGGAATACCAACCTCAGCTGAATGGCAGGTAGATTATAATTACTGATCCTTTGTAGGTGCCTAGCAGGGCACCATCAAATAGCTAACCTCTGTTAGGTGCCAAATTACATACAATACGCTGCAATAATGTTACGGCTAACCAGTAGGTTCATCCACTTACAGTATGCACACACTTAACACACATGCAGTAGCAGGGGGTCCTTTAGTGTGCCTGAGTTGATGGGTTCTGACATTTTAAATGACTGTAAAGTAGTTAGATTGCCTCAATTTTCCGTCAGGTTTAGAGTTAATGATCAATTTCATTTCCTTATCCAAGAGTGAACACATGGGAGCTGTGCATGCACTGCTGATCTAAAATAGAATAAAGCTTAATTTGAAGTGTTTATGGCCTATTCAAGATGCATTCTCTAATTTTGTTAAAGCACATCATAGAACTCCGAAGTCCATTGCTGTGGCATCAGATTAGGGATGTTTTCATGATAAAGCAGCTCCTTGTCTCATATAAACGCTTTGATGAAGTATGAAAACACAATCCACAGTTCAGTTCACAAACTGTTTTTAAACAAGTCTCCGGGGCTACTGTAAGGTCATGATGTGAAAACTATACAGTCACTGCCCTCAGCCACACGATCCAGGTAGGCGTTACCTCTTTTTGGCCATGTGTCACTGAGAAAGCAGTCAGGAAAGAAGCTCATTAATATTAATGAGACAAAACACAACACAAAAACACAGGAGATGTTTTTTTAATGTTTAAAACCACAAACAAAGTGTAAAATATGGACTGTTTAAAGTAGCTCTGAGGATGACCATGCTGCTCTGTTTCTGCGTCATGCCAACACATTGGGATAAAAAACGTATTAGCCGTAAGAATATACAGTGTTTAAGAGTATATGACCTGCCCTATAGCAAAAAATCATAACTGCAGATTTATATTTCGTGCAGCTTTCAAACATACTGAACTGTTGCTGTTATCTAGGTAGTTTGTACACTGCTAACACTGCCAAACATGCAGAATAAAGATGTTTGGGCCACCTCATGATAAAACAATATATCTGCTTTAAGCTAAAATTGGCTAATATATCCCTCCAGGTTATTTAGGTTGGGCTCTATTTTGCACACACTGCTCAGATATGGAACCATTTATCTGCTACCTCAGAAACCAGGATTCAATTCCAGGCAGTGTTCGGTGGGAAGTCAGTGAGGGATCACAACCTTGTTGCTGAAGTAGTGACCCCTAATGGTTGTCCCATCAGCTGGGAAATCTGACATCAAAATCTCCAGCAGCGGCATGTTATTCCTGAGGCTGTTTCCTGCTGCTACCTGCAGACGAGACGTATTCAGACACAAATATACTCGGAAAAAGTGAGCCAGTGTGTGAAGTCAGCAGATTTTCTTCACCTCCATATGGCTGGTGTTTAGCTAGACCTCAAATAGAACTGCTGCTAATGGAACTAACAGCTCCACCCAACACTTTGTACTTCCCCAGAGGTATATTATTACATACTATTCATGGACTTAATGTTCATTTCTGTACGAGATTAATTGTAACTCTTTGTTACTGTGGAGGTCATAAAAACATCTTTAAAAGTGTCCTCCACCCTCACTTCACTTGCAGATGTGCTTGTGTGTGTCACTGTGTGTGTGGCAGGCAGCGGGGTTGAGCAGTCAAAGCGGTAATTTCTGTCAGAAGTTCATTTTTTAGGAGGTGTGTGTGAGCGCTGTCGCAGCAGTGCCAGCTTGTGTTCCAAATTTCTCCGTCTCTGAGCTCGTTAAGTGTCCAATAAGGAAGTACATGAGCTACTGTATGGCCTCAGCCCTGCATGCTGCCTCGCACATAAATCTGAGTTTTCTAAATGGATTTCTCATTGTCACTGTTTTTACTGAATCATAGTTATACTGTGTGAGGGCGATAAAATGAGCCACAGCAGCGCAATAATAATAATAGTTCATAATACTGATTACACTCTTGGAATATGACATCAATAGAGATGTCACTTTTGGACATGAACATGCATACATGTGTCTGTGTTTGTGTGCACAGTGTGTTTTGTCTTTCTGTCAGTCATGATTAAAGGCTTCCGTTCACACTGCACTCATGTGCATACTGAATTGAATAAATCTTGGACATAGCACAGGATTTCATCCCAGCCATTATTTAGATGATTTCACATCCTTACAGAAAGACTAGAAGTCTTCCTCCTCTTCATTGGCGAGAGAACAAAACGATGTATCAATTTTTATGAACAGATTGGGTCACGGTCACTGAATCTATCATCACTTATTAGGGCCTTCAGTACAAGTGAAAGCACAGTAACACGTGTTGACACTGCATTATCTTTCTGTTTCTGGCTTCAGTGTGTAAAACAGAGCTGACACCTGAGAATGTTTCATTTATACTCGTACACTTGTCTGATGGTATTACATAATGTATAACATAACTGCAGTATATCTTGATGATAGTACAAGTTGTTGACTATATTACCAGTAAATGAATAACTTTACTTTAGTGAGTCAGTATGCTGATAATAATACATTTCTCTACTTGTGCTCCTGCTTAAGCTTTAACTGTTTAATTTAACCCTTTATAGGGCACTCATTGAAATACTTGTGTTATTGGTGGATATAAGTAGACATTTTTTTCTTTTCTGACTTTTTTAAAAAGTTTCAGTTTCAGGCTGCAAATCAAAGTCAAAGAGGTTACCATATACAGTCCCCCACCTAGAGTATATCAACATATCACTCACGTGATACAGTGCAAAAAATGTTAGGGTTAGTGTTAGAGTGGGATCCAGTAGAGGCCATAGCAACGCTACCTGTGACGCAACCTGACATTCGCTGATTGGCTGGAGAAAGTCATGTGATTCTGCTGCTTCATTGAGGGACACCATTTTTAAAGCCCATGGAAGTGACCATATATGGTTCCTCGCCCGATAAAGGGTTAACATTTGTTTCTGGTGAGCACAGTGGCTGTTTTTTTAGCAAAAGTTACATGTCCTTGCTTTAAAGTCGCTGCTACAGAAAAGTACTTTAAGAAAAGGAATCAGCTATAAATATAGCATTTATACTACCATGTAAGACAGTATAAATTAAGACTGTGACTAATTGTGGATGAATTATTTTTTGCTTGGCTAATTAATGAATTCTTTGGTCCATAAAGTCTGGAGTGTGTGTACATGGTTTAATTGATTTTCCTGAATCATGTCAGATGTTTTCATGTCAAAACACACACTGTTCGCACACAAACACAACCTTCTTCCTGTCTCACAGACTAACTTGCCACCTGGCAAGTCTTACAGGCCTGTGTATGTCTTGCTGACTGACAGCACGGTGAACAGTTAAGTTTAAGTAAGTCAAAGCAGAACAGCTCTCATGAATGATGTTTGAATCATTCATGTTTCATTCATTGTCGAAAAAAAAACAATAGCTGACAAACCATCCAACCAAAATGAGTTTGTTCATTCACCATCCAGAGCTATACAGCCTACTTTCTTCCACCCTGCTTCAGTTTCAAATCTCTCCCAGTGTGGGGGGGACATATTTCTCTCATGCAGGGAACATCAATGGTTATGTTTAAATGCACACCAGTAATCCTAGTCATGATGAGATTAAGGCAGTAACACAAGTTAGCTCTGCTAACCAAAACTATATAAACACATGAAGGTTCTTTTGCTCATATGAATGTCATATGAATACAGTATGGCAAAAATGTTTAGCCGGTAGAATGCTTCATTTGTTGCCCTTTTCCATGCACATTCGTTGACTTGACTTGGTTTCACTGTGTCAGCTCAGCATGGCCTCTGTTGCAGGGCTACCCACTTGAAGGTTTGTCTTGGCAAGAGAGGCAGAGGTGTTGGTGAAAGAGCAGTGAATCAGAGAAATAAAACATTATTATCAATTTGTTTCACAGTGGTATACCATGGGTGCAACTCGGCACAACTTGACGTGTTCAAACTGGTAATAGAAACACAAACGGGGCAAAGAAACTGCCAAAAATGGAGAAGCTACAGACTTCTTGTGCAGTGCTAACGGCTAGTTTCGGAGCGGCTTGTCTTTCTTTGTGAATCTACCTAAATGCTCGAAGCAGATGTAGCAGATGTGACATAAAGAATATTGCAGTGTAATGAAGAAGGGGCATCTTCAACCATTAACAGGACTCAACTCTGTAGATTGGAAATCAGATTATTAATGGAGTATGGGCAACCCGTACTTTTATCCATTTTCTGCCACGTAGCCCGTACATTATTCCTTCCCAGCCGCGTCCTCCATCTTTTTCTGAGGCATTCCCAGAACAGATAGGATGTCAGGATGCTCTGGGTCTGCTCTATGTCTCCTTCAAGTTGGACATTCTCAGAATACCTCCACAGAAAGGTAGCCACGAGGCATCCTGATCAGATGCCAAAGCTATCTTAACTCATTCTTTTTAACATTAAGAGGCAACACAACTACTTCCTAATGTCAAAGGACTCTGAGTCTCTAAGGGTCATGCCACTATAGTTCACACTGACCACCTCCATTGCAGAGTTTTAAGAGAACAACATATCAAGGCACACTGTACTACATGGAATGGCCATTATGCCTAACTGAATTGGGATCTACATCTGGGGCAACTTGTCAGCTAACATAACTACTCCATGTCCATATCCAACACAGTTACTGTTCTCTCTGCTACCATTGTAATCAGATTACAG
This sequence comes from Sciaenops ocellatus, assembly GCA_033000465.1. Taxonomy (NCBI): domain Eukaryota; kingdom Metazoa; phylum Chordata; class Actinopteri; family Sciaenidae; genus Sciaenops; species Sciaenops ocellatus. Next base: position 2,501,332 of record CP136888.1, on the reverse strand, counting down.
TGGGTCAGGGAAAATGCATAAACAAGTAATTTTTGTTTCTTTTTATGGCCTCTTTATTCTTCCAGTTGATTTTAGAAAGGTCAAACACAATCTGCAGTTTGATCAGGCCTGCAAATTCATATCTTTCAGTTACACAGCTGGGATCACTATCATCTGTGGACACATCTAGAATTTCCTAGTCTGGCATCAACAGGTCCCAGTCTCTGCAGCAAAAGTTTTCCTCCTCACTTGGCCGTGGAGAGCATGAGGTTCACTGACTTTAAGGATAGTCCTGTTCTCTTTCTGCTTCTGCCTTCGTTTTCTGTCCTTCCCTTTTAAATTTGATGTATTCTTCTGGTCAAATAAATACAGCTGGCCATCACGGAGAAATAACTCCCAGTGATCCTCTCTGTGGAGTAATCAGCCATTGCACTTAGCTTTTTGGGTTTTCTATAGAAGGCAATATAACTGCAGTGGAAGTCAGTGGACGTGTAAAATGACTCAGACATAGGTCTCTAATGGCTACAAGTGGGCTATTGTCTTTGTTTACTGCCTTCTGTGTGTCCTGTGTTGTCTTTCCACACTGAGTCATACAAATGGGCAGCCCAGTATCGCTACAAGTGACTTCTTTATCCACACCTCGCAATTCAGACCCAATGCCAAATGCAGGAAGTGATGTGTCCTCTATGAAAGTTTATGCTGTGTAAATCAGGGTGCATAGCAGAGCATATCTCACTTTCATGCATTAGACCGAAATTTCCATCCCATTACAAACCTTAAACATAGTCTTCAGAGTCATCCAGTATTGACAGTGGTTGAAATTCAAATAACAGCACAGTACTGTACCATCACATCTTGAGTCGTGCACGTGAAGAGTGATGGAAATAGTTGTGTGAGGAATGACCTCTATACATGTAAAGCTGAAGTGATTGTAAAAATGTTTTTGCTCCCATTTTTCATGAGATTTCTTGCCAACTTCCACTTTGCCAAGATAATCCATCCACCTGACAGGTGTAGCACATCACAATGCTGATAACAGCATGACTGTGACACTCGTGTCTTGGACTGTCACAGTAAAAGACCACTCTATGATGTGCAGTTTTATCTTGAAATAATAGATTTATTAGGCACTACACTTTGGATTTCACATGACTTTGATACCCCAAAGAAAACTCTGCATTATAAAACACGTATAAATGCTTTATTCTGTTCTGTTGTTAGTTAGCTTTAACTACATTTTCCCTTCCCATTTACTGCTTATTCATAGTAAGTAAGGACATTGTTGTACATAAATTACAATATTAATAAGCTTTGTGTGGGCTTAATTGATTTTTAAAATATTTATTTATTTTATTCTCTCCTTTCTGGTTTTCACAATTAAAATAAGTTTTACAATAGTGATCCATAGTATTATGTATTCCTGTGCAGCTGCATTGCTGACAGTGAGCCAGGAACTCACGGAGTGAACCAGTTTTCACTGCCAAATCAGGAGCCTTCTGCTCCTGAGAAGGAGACATGTGAGCCCCCTCATGAGACAATCTCATTCATAATGCATCAATGGGAATACAAGCACAATTACTTTGAACAGCTCTGTAATCAGTCTCACAGTTACTTCCACACCAACAGATGTGTGGGTCACTTCAGTTCCTGTAGGAGTTTAGAGAACAGGTCTCACAGTCGTAGAGATGAGTCAAAGAATCAGTGAATCAGGTTCAAAGTGTTTCACATAAAAGGCTTCATGAATGTACAAAATCGCTTGTTACTGTGAAGAATATCTACAGTGTTTGATGGCACAACACAAATGTGATATCTGAATTTGTTCTTATTCTTTCAGGGTCACCATGCAGGATGTTACTATACGGAGGTGATGATTCCTTAATGTGTCGTTTTTGCTTCATTATTGTAGAAATTACTGATTTGTGTGTTTAGATGTTTTTTTAGCTGGCCACCATGTTTTCAGTGAAATAAACTATAATCCACGATAACGTGCTAATGTCTTTTGTTTGTTATTATTTGCGCAGTATGCTGGTGTGTTATTTTTCAATAACTGAACAGCATGGTGTGGGTTATCTTATTTATTTGATCCAACACCAGATTAAGGTGTCTCGTGAAGGTGCATAAAGGGAAACTAAAGTTTATTACCACTGGGGTGAACCACGAGTTGTCTGATGATCAGACAAAAAGAAAAACAAGTGTAATCATTTTTAAACATTCATCACAGTTTACACACACCCTGTTTCTGACTGTTATTGCTTGTGCATACTGTTCCTGTTCAACAAGAGATAATAACTGACATTTCATTTCAGTTTGACCTCCAAATAAAATGGTTCAGATCATCTGGATAACTCTAACTAACTAACTCATCTGGATAACTGTGTTTCTTATTGGACCTCATTTCAGTGTGTTCTAAGAGCTGATCAGTTACTTCCCATCCAGTTTTATCATAACTGATTGAACTGATGGTTGAAACTACCAAAATAAAACCAAAAAACTCTTTAATAAAACTCTTGTTGACATGTAAGAAGAAATATTTCATTTTGTATCTGAAAACACCCCTTAGGCTAAAATCCCATAATGCAACTGAAGGGCAGCATTCACCATGTTTTCTACGGAGCAGGGTGAGCAGAGGAATTCTAGAGCGCTGCCACTTATCTTCATCTTATCTCAGGCGTTTCATTTGATCTGATCTTGCCTCGAGGATTGTATGAGATACGCTGTTTGTTGCTGATGTTGTTTACGGTCTATGATCTATGCACATGGGAATAAGAGTGCTAAGCAATACCTAAGCAATCAGCTTTGTACAATCTCTAAATAGGATATTTTCCGATGAACGGAAATTATTGTGAAATTAAGCTACCCCTCATTTTCTCTGGATCCCTGAAGGACCTAAACCTCTCTAAACCTTTCCGCCACCAGGACTCCCTTTGAAACAGAGGATTAGAATAAACACGGTGATCTCCATATGGCCATTTAGCTGCATTTAGTCATCAAATCTACTGTAACCAGAAAAAGTAAAATCTCCAGAAATAATGTATTTGCTAAAACGGGCACTTTGCCAGAAAGGAAAACTGTAATCTGTCATTTATTTGTCGCCGCTTCAGCTCAGGGTTTGATCTGCTGCTAGAGTAGATAATCATACGATTCCAATATGAAGAGGGGATTACCTGGGAGAAATGTTTGATTACTATACAGCTTTGACCTGCACACACACACACACACACACACACACACACACACAAATATGCATACAGCCAGATCGACTGCAGAGCATATTTGCCTCCATAAACAGCAGACATCTGGACAGAGTGTGAAGTGTGTTGGCAAGCATCGTAGAGGGACAAGCAGCATTAGCAGCATAATGTGGAGTTAACAAACTGAATTAAATATAAGGCTGTCTGGCCCATTAAGTCAGCACTAGTGTGAACAGTGTATCTGCATGCATGGCAAATAGGCTAGCATACTACATCTGACTGCGCAGAGAAACTCCCACCAACTCTGTCACCAGTAGTCAAACAGCAAGCTAATTACACGATAAAATAAACGATGATTAATTATCAGTGTTCCTTTATGCCCACAGCTTCTCATTGAGCTCTCCACATGGCAGCATGAGCTAATTAAATGTAATCAAAGCCAGCATCAGAACATTGCACAGTTTACAGCCATTCAGACATTTTTTCTGGAGGTCACACGATGGTAGGAGAATCTTCATAAAGCAGAACTGCCGTTCAGTGAATTTATCTGCAGTAAACATTGTTAAGTCCTTAAATGAATAATTAAAAATGCAAAATGCCACAACATGTCACAGGCTTTATGTTGCTGTGGTGTAGGAAGAACCTCCAGCCACTGCTGCCAACTCGACAGCTTGGCAGCTTCACAGCGAGACTTTCCAGACTCGTGAGTGTGTTTCCAAAAACAGATGACAGGGTTTGTGTTAGTGCAACTTTCTGGACAATGGAGGACGATATGACTCTTATTTTTAGTGACAAAACTGCAGATCCAATTTACTTGGCTTGTTTATCTGCAATAGAGACCACTTTCAGTCCGAGCCAACAAACAACAAACAAACAAATCACTGTCACTTTCAATATTCATTCATACGTTCATTCATCTTCCATAACCGCTTATCCTCATCACGGTCACAGGCAGGGGGCTGGAGCTCATCCCAGCTGACACTGGACAAGTCGCCAGCTCATCACAGGGCTGACACATGGAGACAACCCAACCCAACACACACATTTCACACTTTAGAGTCACCAATTAACCTCTAACCATCCATGTGTTTGGACTGTGAGAGGAAGTACCCAGAGAGAAGTCATGCAGACAATGGAAAACATGGCGGGTTCAAACCCAGAACCTTCTTGCTGTGAGGCGACTTTGCAATATTCTTCATCTGGTTATTTTACTGCTGTTCACTGTGACACTCATAACAGTTATTCAGATTCAGAAAAGGTTGAAATATGACAGTAAATAATGTCAGTCTGTCTAAAAGTTGCATTATTTGCTAAAATTGTGATGAAAAATTTGAGAATAAAATCTCACATGTGAAACCGAATACTTGACTGTATGACTGTACAATGCTACAAGCTAAAGTGTAACATCCTCCCACACATTAAGTACAAGTCTTGATGATGACCACAGAGCAGCCTCTCCACTCTCAAAATAACTGAGGTGAGCGCAGTAGTGAGGGATAAAGTCAGAGCAGGACTCTTTGCCAAAAGAAACAGTGCTGTAATGTTTGGTATCTGCACTGTGACCGGACGTTCATGCAGGTCAAAGTGTCTTTTCTGTCGGTCATGTGAAGATAACCAAAGGGCTAACAACAAAATAAGAACAGTGAAGTTTGGTTTTATCTAATCCAAACCTTTGTGATGTTGCAATGGTGAGGTCTGGGTCACATAATATCTTTAAAAATAGAGCTGAAATGAACTAAAGCTGGTGTTCTGAAAGACTCATTCCTGTGTGACACGGCTGTCCAGAAATGTGACAGACCTTCAGCCATTCTTGTACCACCAGAGTCCCTTTTAGAATCGCCTATTTGTACATGTCTTGCTGAGTCTTCTGCATTTCAATGTGATTTTTCTAGGTGCCTTCGGTGGCCTCCCACTGTGAATTTGGCACATCAACTCTGAAAGCCCCCTCTGAAGCCCACTGGGAGGTCTGAAGCAACCTTTGAAGGCCTCAGGTGTGAAGTCGGTCAGTGGCAGGCTAAGAGAGATGAAGACATGGAGTGTGTTTCTGGCAGCGCTGCTGCTCCCCAGCATCCAAGCAGGTGAGTTTTTCTTCTTTTTTTTTTTTCAATGATCTTTATTTTCTCTTTGGCCTGTGAAGACACTTGTCACATGTCATGAAATGTCGGTCCAGCAGGCAGTAATCAGATTCTACTGACTATCTGTAATATCAAACTGATTACTGATGAGGATTCAATGAAATGTAAATCAAGAGAACAGTCTTAGCTAAAAGCATCCATATTTCAGGACTTCCAAATGAAGTGCAAAAATACGACGTGGATGCAAATTCAGCTTTCTAAATAAAAGGGTGGCTAAATGTTGCGACTGAGTCACATACAAACATGTGTTTTGCATGTTTTTTAAATCCGCCTTGCCGTGTCATTACATGAACATGGTTAGTGTGGTTTACTCTCTTCAGCATGTAAACAGGGACTCTGAGCATGCTGTGAAATCCGCCTGACACTAAACTGCTCTCCAGAGACAAAGTACAATATGTTTCAGAATAAACTACACCGGCCAATTTTATTGTAATTAAAAAAAAAGAATCTGTGACTTCTTTCACCAATCTTTAAATGGTGTGTTAGTGTTTGTTTGACAGCTTGCTGCTGTTGTTGCTGCTCTCATCGGTGTAACTTTAAATTGCAGCAGCAGGCAACTAAAAATATCTGACAAACCCGCTGTCCCCTACCTGCTGAGCCCCAAACAGCACACAGACACAGTTAGAGACAAGCTGCTTGCAGCGTTTAGCAGCTAAAGAGCCTGACATTTCCCTCAGGAGTTAGGAAAAACAAAGGCAAGAAAACATCGCTGGACGTCCATTGATCAGGAGGACACAAACACAAATGAATACTGTACTGATATTACTCTGTATTGGCAGAATGTGTAAACAGGCGAGTGTTTGCAGACAATATGTCAGTGTTGTGTTTGTAGCTTGTTCGACTGCCCCCAAGTGGCAAAGAAACTTAAGGGTGCTCATCTGTGGACTCTATATGCACTGATCATATGAGCTGATTGATTCTAGGTAGAACACGTCTACAGAGTTATTCTTTATATTATTATTTGCAAAGACCCAGTATTTCCCACCATGAGCAAGCACTTGGTGACAGTGGCAAGGAAAAACTTCCCTGAAGAGGCAGAAACCTTGAGCAGAACCCAGCAGCTCGAGTTGTCTGCTAAACTAGCTCGCAGGCAGCACTCCATTCAAATGATTTGAAAAATGCAACACAAATAGATTTCCAAAAATCCATCTGAGCATCAGAAAATCAGTTTCTGTTTTTGTAAAGTAATGTTTACGAATGATATTTTTCTATTTGTCAACAACTCATCTAACCTGTAATGTGTCAGTCCGTCTCTCTGTTCCTTACTGGAGACACAAACCTGTAAAAACTTCTCACAAATATATAGATGTATATTCGTCTTTTGAAAAAAAAGCTCATTAATTTCCCAAAACAGCTGGACATTGTAGTTTTTTAGCAAATGTTGCTCAAAATGTAACAGTGTGCTTCACTGAGTTGCTTTTAATTATTATCTTGATAACAATGCAGCTCTGTGGCACAGAGGGAAACATGTCAGGATACTTGTTGGGAGTGTTAATTCATCGCTGGTGTGCTCTTTTAATGGGATTTGTTGACATTCAGAAAAATACAGACTATCACTGGACTTATCCTTTCATCTTGTCTTTAATTGACAGCACAGGACATAAAATATGCAGAGCAGATCTGTACGCCTCACACAGGGAAAAAAACATCCAGATTAATTTCAGTTCATACTTTAATAGATTTTGAGCAACAATGAAGTCTTGTGGCACAGAGGAGAGAGCTACAATATATCAGGCTTAGGATACACAGACAATACTTCATTGTTTGGTTAATGGGATGTCTGTTATAGAATGTGACTCAGTCGATGTTGACCGTTAAGATTAGCACTTCTACTAGCTGACTGCTGTGCTACTTCTTTCTCTTCTGCAGTCTTCATCACTTCATCCCGGCTTGCTCTTTTGCATTTGAGTCATCACTGTACATTTTTCAGTCACACACTCTGCAGTGAAGTGTACCCAAACGTGTAGCGCCTGTAGCATCTGCTCCGTATGTAAACAGCAGCAGCTGTCAAGCACCATGATGGATTATTCCCTGAAACACCCTGAATGCAGCACGAGGTGTTTATGATGCCGTAGCTCCGTTCCTTCAGACTGATTAAGTACATACAGTACAGAAGGTAGGTTCACGTGTGTGATACTCTGTTGGTGATGTATGGGGAATGCAAATAACTAGTAATTAAACAAGCTAAATTACATTCACCTCCAATGCATTGAGGTGAACTTGCATAAGCCTAAAAAGTATGTTTGTATTCGACTAATTTGCCTCAACCACCGTGAAAGCAGCTCTCGTGTGCAGGCAACAATATGTTCATATAACAGGCTGGCTGCAGCAGTTGTAGAGAAACAAACACTACAGTCTCTCTTGTATAAATGTTCTCTGTCTCTGTTTGTACTGTATGTTGCAAACTACACAGCAGGGCTGCAACACACACAGACATACTTCTCTCCTTATTTGCAGCTACAGTCTGTGCAAAATAATCAATAGGATTATCAATACATCCACTTTAGCGCCAAATCACAACAGAAGTTTCCGAAGTTTCCATGCAGAGCAGGTCTAGACTGTACTCTTTATAATATTATTTACAGAGACCCAACAATTCCCACCACGAACAAGCACTTGGAGGCAGTGGCAAGGAAGAATTTCCTTCGATAGGCCATGAAACCTTGAGCACAACCCGGCTCATGGTGAGGGACAATCTACCGCAACTGAGAGAGAGAGAGCCTGTAATGGTTGTAGTAGTACTAATAATAATTACAATCATGAGAACCTGTGAGACGAGAATGCAAAAAAAAAAAAAAAAAAAAAAAACTATGGAGAAGAAGCTAAGTTAGCATTAACATGCATTAATGGGTTAATTAATGAATGTGTTCAGATGAAGAGGGAGAGAAGAAGAGAAGAGCTCAGTGCATCCCTCAGCAGTCTATAGGTCTATAGTAGCATAACTAAGGGATAAGCTCTATCAGCCGCTCTCCATATACACAGTAGAAATACTGAGATTAACTGGAGTGAAGAGAAGGTGTAAGAAGAAGTAAGAAGTAAGAAGAAGCAAATGCTACACTGTGCGTGTTGCATTTTGCTTCTTCTTCACTGTAAAATTTAAAAAAAAAAAAGTGCAGACGGGACAATATGACAAAGTGGACAAATAAACAGCTCATTTTTAGATGAGGAGACAGAGTGTGTTATTTTTTCATAATCTAGATGAAATAACACTTTAAATACCTTACGTCAGAAATGAACATCAACTTGTTATATTTAACATTACACAAGGCTACCGCGTGATGCACAGTAATCACCCACAGTGTCAAAGGAATATGCCACAATCAGCTCCTGGATTTGCAGCTGCGAAGGTGTTGAATGATACTAATCCCTGCATCAAATTAATTTCCCAGGATGAGCGTGAGACAGACAGAGCTGGTGTCACGTCCTCACTGAACTTACTTTAAGAGCCAGACCGGGTCATTTAGGGATTCTTTGAAGTGATGAAGAAAACATCTGTACCTCTGGTCAGTCTTCACTTTGATGAATAAAAGGATAAAACCTGATCGGCCCTGAGAGGATACTATCTGCTTTTATTTAGTTTCTGATCAGTGAAGTATTCTTTGTATTGTATAACACACCAGATCAGATATCTGAATGGGTCAGTCCCAGTGTCTCCATGTACTGGATAGAACCAGTTTACCCACATGATACAGGGAACAGAGCAAATCTCCAAGGTCGTTTTAATCATGAGAATCCATTAAAACCAATTACCACTGGTAACTTATGTCATTAAATTAACTTATACCCAATCAATTTTTTCTACCACATCAAGGCATTACGTCTAATCACAACCTCCTCACCACACACACACACGCACATACACTGAAATATATGCACATACATACTAGTAAACATATGCATTGACTTTTAAAAGAAACACACACACAACTGTGTGGGAAAGTCGAATTCTTCTTCTCCTGACAGTCGCACAAACAGGCATCTAGCCAAGCAATGCACGAGTGACTGGCTCTGCTGTGTGTGTGTGTGTGTGTGTGTGTGCAGGTGTGTGTAGGTGTGTGTAGGTGTGTGTGTTGGTGGAATAGTGCTCAAGGCACTGGAAAAGTTCTTCCACTATAAATGTAACACATCTCTCTCACTGGCTCTTTTTATTGCAGCTTTATTGTTACTGCAAACAGAGGCTTTCCAAGCTGTAAGCAAATCATTCTTAATCACAACCACAAGAGCATCTCAATCTGAGGCGCGCTGGCTTTTTATTGGAGGTTTTGAAACAGGCCTGAATCTCTGCGGTTTAAGACACAGGAATGCAGTGACATCATGCTGAAGGAGCATAAGTGGAAGTAATAATGTGAGATGTTGTATTCCTCCCCGGTAAACCGCTGTAAACAGTGACTTTTAATTTGAACAGTTTTTATAAACTCCTTCAGCGGTTCAGGAAATTGTGTTGGAAAGTCAGTTTTCAGTCTTCTACTTTCGGGATAAAATCACAAATTGTCATACCTGAGCCCATTATTGGGCTGATGTGTAGTCTGAGAATAAACTTCTCCAGCAGTTTCATAAATCATTCATAAATCCATAGCTGCCCCATTTTGATTAGCAGGTAATCTCTGAGAGGTACAGTACAGAAAAACTACAGCAGTTAGGGCTTGGAACCAGTGCTGGAGATCAAACTGGTAATTGGTAATGCTCGAGCAGAGTTACTTTGAACGATGTGTTGTCTGACTACAATGGAAATCAGGTGGGGATGTCAGATTGTGGGTTTCACAGTGGTAGGAATGGTCAGCTACCATAGACAGTATAAAACCTGGATGTAGATTCCGTGACGCTCACTGTGGTGTCTTTGGCCACTGCCATCTTGGTAGTCCTGCCTCTGCCTCCTCCCAGCTGATCTGACAACAGGCAAAGAGGTAGAACATGGGCAGAGCTGAGATGGGCTGAATGATGCCTGGTTGCCCAAACAAGCCACCAGAAGACTCCACTACACACCACAAATTTCAAGGCAATGCATGCTATAGCTTTTGATATTTTTCACTCAACCACCAAAAGTATCAGGATAGCCACCATCAGTTGACCCAAGTTCAACTAAATTTCATGGCAATCCATTCAATATTTGGGATATTTTGGTCTGCATAAAGTGGTGACAGACATTACCATGCATAGAGCACAGCCGCTGTCTGAATGGTGTTTGATTTGCTTTGCTGTGTTATTAAAAGAAAATTTAACAATCTCTGTCATGTGAAAATTGGGCCATTAAAAGGCAAAACAGCAATAGAATACATCAAAGAGAATCTGAAAAGCAAATGAGGATGATATCTAATGAACACAGAGGCAGTCCTCAGTCAGAATGAAGGAAATATGTCAATGAAAATGTACAAAATGTGTGAAAAATATAAGCACTAAGCTGGTTTTAGCCCATTAGCAAATGTATTGTTAAGACTGATTTGTTTTGTTTAGACAATGTATGGCATCAGTTCATTTCCTCTCCACAGAAACATATTTCATACACACAAATACAGTGCAGTGCTCCAACTTCCACTTTCAATCCTTTCAGTGCTGTCAGCACCGCAGAGCTGCAGCAAAACCTACATTTTCTTCTTTTTGTTGTTAAGAAAACATAGTGCATGCTTAGAATGGATGACCAAGAACGGGTCTAATCACATTGTGTTAAATGGTAAAAACTGTGTTCCATAGTTCATTCATCTTTATTCATTGATCTTGGCAGGGATTTATTTGTGTTCATTCACAACACACGCCTACCAAAGCAAGCAGATGTCAGGCTGGGTTCTGAAAACCTGAGCCTGTATTTCTAAGAATTTCGCCTTAAGAATGCTTGAAAGATCCAACTAAGGTGTTAAAAAGTTCTTCATATGTACACAATGTCCAACCCACTGAATCCTTTCTGCAAAAACATATGTACATTTATTGTTTTAATACTTTTTATTTGTGTGAAGTCCTTTAAAATCTCCAGTAGTGATGAAACCAAGAAAATAAATCAGGATGAGATGATAAGACAGATCGATGAGGTACATCAGATAAATCAACAAGTGACAAGTGCAGACAATGAAGATGAATGGCAAGGGGTTGCAAGGAAAATCAATGTAAACTTAATTCCTATTGTTTGCAACCCTGAAGATGAAAAGGATGGTATTACATCCAGTCCAGGTTTAAACTACCTGTTCAGATAACATTAGACATTCCTCTTGACCAGCTTTATTTTATACACTCACTGCATATCACGTCTCAATGCTTCTGTGCTACAGTTACTGAATCTGTCACCTATACACAAGTATTTGGCCCAACAATGACAAAAAATGATTTTTTAAAGTTATTTTTAGGTATTTTTCATGGAAATTTAGAGATTATCATTTTCTGTTGAACAAAAAAGTTCTTGATGACTTATCCTGCACTCTGGGGCATATACTAATTCTGACCGACTGCCAGGCACCAAACCTAGAAAGAAAACCACCTAGTCTACTACTACTACTGTTCACTAGAAGGTGGACACTAGACACCAGATTATAGTACTAGCTGCAATACATAAAAGGGGGGGTGTAACACATACTCAGCGCTAGTGGCTACTGTAACCACCAATCAATATCCGCAACAAATCCCTCCATATCTACCTGTTTTTAGTTGAAGCATACACATACAACATACACAGTTATACGTATAGTATACCTGTTATGGAATTTTCTATCCTTAGGTTACACAAGGTCACGTGTGGGCCTTGAGGTCCTCAGCAGTATTAGTTGTTTGGCCTTGATTGGGGACAGTAGGTGCCAGTCTATCTCAACACTGTGGTGTCCAGGGTCGAAGAGACCTATTGCTGCCTTCTTAGACATAATAGATAGCTGGCTGTTGACGTTCCAATCTGCGTAAACAGACATCTGTGTCTCCAGACTAGAATATGTTGACAATAACACCTCCATGGGTAAAGACATTCTCTTTGGCTAATTCTGGGCGTATAGTATTTGTGGTGTTATCTTGGGGTTTAAAGTCTGACCACCAGCATGAGTTGGGCAGAATGTGAGACCGACTCAGACACTTCTGATGTAGTTTGAGAGTGTCTCTAATTCTCCTTGATCAAGCGGCAATAAATATTACAGCATAAGACATCAGAGGCTCCTGAACACTTTCTTCCCTCCTGACCTCACCATTGACCTTTGACTTCAGCAATTTCTCCACAACAATACCTACTTATTTTTCACTCAACGTTAGATATAACCACTTCTAAATGCCCTCTGATGCCCATCATTTAGTAGTGCTCTGCAATCTCCTGCAACCTATAACAAAGGTGTCCAATTTTCATTAGTGGATGGAGTAAGGAATAAGAAATACCCACTCATAAAGCATAATCATGTAGTTGTCTCCTCATCTGTGGGCCAGAATTTATTGCAAAACCTGCACCTCTTCTCTGAGTGATGTTGATTTCATAAAGATCCTTACTCCCTGAAGTCAAGCAGCAGAAGTCTTGGACACAATTGTTCCTGCTCGCCTCAGGATCAGGTCCTGGAGGGCTGGCAGATTGCAGCCAGTCACCTTCTCAGCAGAGAGAATGACACGCTGCTGTCTGCCCTTGTCCTTGGCAGTTGTACCAGATGGTCGTGGAGGAGGTGAGGTTGGACTCAGCGATTGTGGTGTAGAAGTGCACCATCAGGGAACCATGGTTTGTCATTGTTATAACTCACCATGGTGCATGATGGTATACAGCAGTCCTCACAGAAGCTGATGGATGATGTCACAGCCTCTGTGAACTCATCCAAACTGTTGGGAGCAGTCCAAGCATACCCAAAGATCCTGCACAACTTCACCGGTCACTTCTTGGACGTCCTCACACAGTTTTAGTTTTTGTCTGTATACAGGAGTCAGGTGGATCATGACATGGTCAGTGTTCCAGTGCAGTGTGGGGGACTGTGTGATAGGAATTATTGATTGTGGTTTAACAATGATCCAGAATGTTCTCCTCTCTGGTTGGGCATTTAACAAACTGTCTGTATTGGTGGAGTTCGTGACTGAAATTACCTTTGTTAAAGCTGCTGAAGACAATCACTCAGAAGTCCTGGTTTACAGTTTATGAAAGAAGATTCCAGATCAGGAGATCAGTGCTGCAGGATCACTGTCACATTATAACACCCAGCCATGCGATCTGCTCTGAAGAGCTCTGAGCTGCAGCACAGCTGACAGGCTTGATCCACACAGCCATATCTCTGTGGAGCACAAATCGAAGGATGTGTTGAAAACAACGTGATTTGCTCTCAAGTAGCTGAAGTTCATTGTGATGGCATTTTGGAAAGAAATATTCTTGCTATCGGTGTGCAAAGTCTGTCTAATAATTTCATGGATGAATAAATCTACTGAAGTTGTTCATAAGCTCAAAACACAACCATTTAGAGCACTGAACTGAACTGTTCAGAAGGGGTGCTTTAAAGTCTGGGACGTAACACAACTTTCGAAATCAGCAGTTGCCATTCTGGCAGGGAATACAGTAGTTTAGCAAGAGGGTTCTTGTCAGGTTTGGCTCCTGGCATTCTGTCAGTCAGTTCTGGTGCTATATGTCACCTATAGACCAGTATCTAACTACAATCCAGTCAAGCTGCAAGCCCAGTTTTGATGCCTGCTAATGGTAGATTAGATTAGTTAGCAGCAGTTCATTAGCAGTTAGTTACTTTAGCAAGTGGTCAGGCTGAAGCTAACTGTCCATCACGAAACTCTGCTGGACAGATAGCTCTGATCTCTAAATCACACAGAGAGTTGAAGCTGAGCAGGCGGACGACATCAGAGGGAAAAGCAGCAAATTTATTGTGTATAAAATCTGATCCATTTTCACCAAAATCAGTGTGAAAACATTTCATTGGATGTAAAACACGTTGTTGGTTCAGATAATAGAGTATAGGTGATGTGACAGTATGTGATAAAAAGCACTTAAACATCAATTTTGATTTCATGGAGACTTTAAAAGGTCATTGGTGTGATGGAGTCAGTTATTATCGTGCCCTCGCCTGTGATTAAAGTTGTAAAGAAACCAGGTGTAAGGCTTTGAAGTTCTCTTGGTTTATTTTTGTGGTATAATTCTGGCTGACTCACCTGTGTTGGTAGTTGTCTGATGAAGTTCAGGCACGGTTCATTGTGTTGTTGGATTAAGAAAGAATTTCAGGCAAAGCAAAGCAGCACGTTCAGCAGTTTTACTCACAGCTGTCAAACAGCCCCATAACTGGAAGCCACAGATCTCCAAGGAGCGACTTCAAACGCTCGCTCCAAAATGTGCGTGTGAAGAGCTGCTGATGAGGAAGTTTTTACTGTATGTTGCATGTAGGCTTTTTCATTCATGTCTGTTATTATTATTGTATCCTTCAGTGCTTGGAGCAGGTGCAAATGAGTAAATCCACTTATTTCCAAATTCAGGTTCATTCACAGTCTGTTGAAAAAAAAAAGAAAACAGCACACACAAACAGAGGTCTCTGTAGACAATACAGTATTTCCACAAAACAAAATAGCTTGAGTGTGGCCTCTTGCTATAAATAATAGCTCTAGTACATTCTCTGTGCTGTTAGGGTTTCCTTGGATGTCTAGTCAGTGTAATTGCAGATAGCCACCTGAACTCCTGACAGTGGATTTTTGTGGATTATACGGCTTTAGATGGTGATCTGGCTCCATATTTGTCCAAACACCAGAATAGCAGGATAACATGGCATGGTGTAAAAAAGCCACTACTGGAATTCATTTTATCTGATGAATGTATTTTTCATTAATATATATGAAAAGTTGTTTTATATATAAATTAGGGCCGGGACTCGATTAAAAAAATTAATCTAATTAATTAGAGGCTTTGTAATTAATTAATCGAAATTAATCGCATTTTTAATCACATATAAATATTTGACCTGAGAACAGTGAGAAGCAATTTTTTTCACACAACTGTTTGCACAATTTGCACACAACCGTTCTCTTATCAACAGTTCCACCCATCCGTTTTTTAAAACAAAATTTCCCATCCACGGGGCCAACCAAAGCAGTCTCATCAGCTTCTTCCTTCATGTTTGGTTTGTTGTTGTTTGAAGTCATGAACGTCAGTTGGTGCTCCAGTATAATCGGTACACCTGAAACTCATCCAGTGAGAAACGTTCCGCGGTGCAAAAATAAGTGCGATTAAAATGCGTTAATTTTTGTGTAATTAATTAATCTTAATTAACGCGTTAAAGTCCCGGCCATAATATAAATGTATAATATATTCTATTTCTCTATTCACTGAATCTGCAAAATGGAACTAAAAAGTATTTTTTGTACAATAATAATAATAATAATAATAATGATAATAATAATACATATTATTTGTAAGTGCTTTTCTGAATACTCAAAGACACTCAAAAAAAAAAAAAAAACAGCATAAAATAGTACACTAAAAACACATGAGACTAAGCTAAACATTAAAATCAGTTTTTAAAAGGTATTTTTTTTTTGTCAGAGATTTGAATGTTGGAAGGTCAGTACAGTCACGGATGTGTTTGGGGAGAGACTTCCAGAGGGAGGGGGCAGCTACAGAGAAGGCTCTGTCGCCCCAGGTTTGGTGCTCGGTCCTGGGTGGTGGAGTCAGGAGGTTAGCATCAGATGAACGGAGGCTGCGGGATGGATTGCAGCGATGGCGTGAGTCAGCCAGTGGAGGTTCTGGGGGACCGGGGTGATGTGGTCACCGGTGTGGGTGTGGGTGAGGGTGAGCAGACATGCAGCAGAGTTTTGGATGTACTGTAGTTTATTTAGAGTTTTGGATGGTGTGCCGCAGAGGATACTGTTGCAGTAGTCGATTCTGGAGGTGATGAAGTCATGAATGAGGGTTTCTGCAGCAGAGAAGGAGAGTGATGGGCGGAGTCGGGCGGTGTTCTTGAGGTGAAAGAAGGCAGTTCTGGTGATTTGGTTTATGTGATGTTTAAAGGAGAGGTTATTGTCAAATGACTCCGAGGTTGCGACTGTGAGAGGATGGAGACAGGGTGGAGTCATCGATGGTGAGGCGGAAACTGTCAGTGGTTTTGGAGAGGGATTTGGGGGCCGATGATGATCAGGTCTGATCTGTCACAGTTGAATTTGAATTAGTATTTAAATACACTTTTTGTTTCCTTTATCTAATTATATCTAAGTTTCCAGTTTTGGCACAAATCATGTAAAAAACTGTAAAAAAATATCCATATTTATAATAAATAGTAAAAAGTCAATAAGCCATGAGCTGTCTCCAGAGCATAAAGCTTGAGAAAAACTAGTGAGTGCACTTTCAGTTAAATGTTTTTTTTCACACACTACCTCCACGCTCAGGAATGAATCTGGATGCTCAGTATGCTCAGTAGTATAACTGGGACACACAGACTGCTAATGTCACCAACTAAACAGTGATATAATTGAGTGGGTAGGGAAAAGGTTCTTCAAGTCACAGGAGGACTGCAGACAAACAACCTGCACAGTCCTCCAGAACAGACGTCACTCACAGATAAGCAAAAACCAGTTGATAGCACGTCACCACCATGAATCTGTGTTAGCCCTGTGGGAAATCTACTTGACAATTCAGGTCCCTGACCAGTCAATGGCATTGACGGATCCATTAGGTGGCGGGGAGATGAGGTAACCACCACACACACCGGAGAGCAATAGATTGAAGGTCTATAGGGCAGGCTGGACACTTGCACACTGTGTCTCAATGCTATCCTGACAATAACAGACACAAACTAAATGGCTTTATCAGTCACTCTTACTCTTCAGTGAACAATCCAATAACCTTGTGTGCTATTTTATCCTCATTTAGATAGTTGGAGAGCTGAGAAACGTACACAGTAGACATGGAATGAGACAAATCAGATTAGCGGAGACTCATTGACAAAGGTAATAACACTGGTGACGCTGTAACATTTGTCTCTGCTCCACCTCTTTTTACCTCCTGATTTGGAAGCATTTCCCATAATGCCTTTCAACTACTCAAGAAAACACAGAATAGGACACATGCAGATGCTCTTGGCCCGAAAAGGATTTCTTTCTGATTGTTAAATGTTATTGCAAAAGAATGAGTCAAAAAGAAGCCCTTATTCTTTGATTGTGAAGGGCTGAAACAGACCTATTTACCGTTGTTTTTAGCCTTAAACATGTCTAAGTGTTTTTCAGATTTGTCCTGTAAAAAGCAATGTTCCAGTGGTAAAAGATTCCGTCAAGGTGACTATAAAGCCCGGTAAAGGCTACAGCAGCTGAGGCATGTAAAAGGTTTCATTTGCTCAAAATGTAGCTGAATGTTTTCCAACAATTCGTGTAATTTTTTCACATTAGACGGTTGCTACAAGGTTGCTTGTTGATACAGTAAAAGCTGGGGAGAGGCAAGAGAAAAGGTGACTCATGGCCACATTTTTATTTCATGTCATTTTGTGTATTCTTTTCACGAGTTTGTTTGATTTTTTTTTCCACTGCTCTGCTGCACTTGTCCATATTCAACCATGTCATCTGTCCAATTTTTAGTAGTATAGCACTTGTATTGATCTATCCATCCATCCATTTTCTGCCATCATTCTGGACCAAGTCAAGCTGGCAGGAGGTTAACCATGATAATCCAGACATTCCTGTCCCCAGCAACATTTGTCAGCTCCTCCTGGGAATCCTACCATTTGGCCATGGAAACCTCCAAACAAAGGTGCCCAGTAGGCACCCTGATCAGATGTCTGAACCACTTGAACTGGTTCATTTTGATGCAAAGGAGCAATGCCTACTCTGCTTTCCATCTGGATGTCTGAGCTCATTACTTGATCTAAAGACGTGTTTCCACCACAGGAATTTTCCCCTGGGATCAGGAACCTTTTGCAGGAACTCAGTGCCTTTCCACTGCAGGCACCAATGTCTAAATTAAGTTCTGGTCATTATTTTGTAAAACTCTACCTACTCCACAGAGGATGTGTTGGTTGGGCACAAGTGGAAAGACCACTTGGAGAAACATCACAATAACAAACATACAATACCAAGAGGGTAATTAGTTCCCCTTGCCTGCTGAAGCCTGAGCCAAGTCTCTCTTTTCCCTTCCTGAGTCGCCTCGCCAGAACTTCTTTGAGGCAAACCAAAGGTCTGTCTCCATAGCTTCAAACCCCTCCTATACCCAGGTTTTTGCTTCAGCAACCACCGGAGTCGTGACAATCTTGGCGTCCTAGCAACTGTATACTGCTTCAGGAGACCCCAGGTCTAACCGAGCCGGAAAACCTTTCATGTCACCCAAGTGTCCAAGACATATAGCTGCATATGTGATCATTGATCTTTAACATAAGGTCTTTTTGTACCCAGCGCACTAATGTATCACCCTCTGCCAGAGCATGGTGTTTGCTATGGCCAATCCCTTATTAGCACAGAAGTCCAATAACAAAGCTCACATCAAGTTTATATCAGGCAGATCATTCCTCACAATCACCCCCTTCCCAGTTCCTTCAGGGTCCTCCATCATTGCCCGTATAAGTGTTGAAGTCTCCCAGCAGAACTATAGAGTTCCTAGGCAGTATACTTTCCAAGAATCCACTCAGAAACTCTAATAAGGCTGGATACTCTGATACTCAGTGCAGTGGCACAAACAACAGCCAGAGCCTCCCTTAAGCAACTTCTAGTCGCATAGACGACCCTTCTCGTTCTCTCAGGAGAACTCCACAACAGTGCTCAGTCAGAGGGAGTATGTAGATGAGCTGTTATACGAGCCAACAAGCACTTAGTTTAAAATTTTCATGTAATGATGACATGAGATGAAACTGAATGGACAGTTTGAGTCAGCTACTGTCTGCTGTTAAGTAGCTTAGTTTAGTCTTTCCCAACTTACGGGAAACAAATTTCATATTCGTTATTATTATTATTGTTATTTCATTCTTCACTTTTCCTGAATTGTTTTGTGAAGTCATGTATTATTGTAGAGTTATTGGATGAAATCTCTTTAGATAGCTCCTTAAATGTACTTTTCACTATTGGTGAGTTGTATGTATCTCTAGAAGTGAAATGTTTATGTATTTTCTGTCTCCTGCAGTGTGTCCGGATAAGGAGCCAGGACTACAGCCATGGATGCCGGGACACAGCGAAGACCACCGTGTTACAATCGGTTATGGCAGGAAGGTCCTCCTCACAACTTCAGCTACAGTCCACTCCATTGAGATTCTCAACGGAGGTAAGCTTGAGTTTTTTTAATCGCCTGTAATGTGAAATATTTCCAAATGGAACAGAATGAGCGAATGGGGTATAGTAATGAAGGAGATTTATATCAAATTCTTTTAATATGACTGGTGATGATCAGGATGAGGAGGAAACACAAACAGATGGGTGCAGTAAGGTTTGACTGGATAAACTTACGTATACAACTCAGAATTCAAGATGATTCACCAGTTATACTGTCACATTTTACAATAAAGGGAAATAATGGGATTTCTATATAAAAACACTCAAATGATTTATTACATAACATATGCCATGTGATAATTAATATATACACAGGATTTGACCTTTAGCTTCACCTTCATCTTTCATCTTTAACTGTTTAAAAGAGCATTCAGTTAAGGCAGAACACTGACGCCGTGCCATCATAAACAGTTCACATTATTACACTGCTGATCTCTTCATACAACACTCCTTACTGCAGCAACACCCTCCATCACCCTGTTCACTCCATCCATCTCCTCATGCAACTGAATCCCTTCATTTTTTTACCTTAACGTTTTTA
The DNA here is from genome assembly GCA_033000465.1 of Sciaenops ocellatus. Classification (NCBI taxonomy): domain Eukaryota; kingdom Metazoa; phylum Chordata; class Actinopteri; family Sciaenidae; genus Sciaenops; species Sciaenops ocellatus. Next base: position 2,481,329 of record CP136888.1, on the reverse strand, counting down.
TTAGTTTACCTGTTAATAAGGTATTTTAAATATGTTTCATGAGGAAGTAATGGCCAAAATGTATCTATTGTATATGATAACAATGTGTAGTGATATATTAAAGGAGTCATATTAAACCCCTTTTCCACAAGTTCACACAATTCTCAGGTGTCTTAATGACATGTCTGTAAAATTCTTTGGTCAAAATTCCTCACGGATCAAACACAGCAGTCCTCATTGTACCCCATCCGTAACGCTCAGTGCTCAGATGGCAGGTTTCAGTGTCTGTTCTAATGAGCTGCTGGCTCATTCCGCCCGGAGTGTGGCGTCAGGCTACCATGACAACAGGTGATCTCGAGCACTCAGAGAAACATGGTTCTGGTTCTGGAATATGTTCATGAGCCCGTTAGTGATGTTACTAGGGGCTCAAAAGTGTGTTTTAAAGACAAGAGACAGTGTGGCTGCAGCAGCTCACGCAAAATGAAGGCGGTTGTTGTTTTTAAAATGGGGGGGGGGGGGGTTGAACGCACCCTGAATTCCAAAATATTTGTGAAGAAGAGCTAAAAAAAATATATTTTTATATACCTTTAAGGTATATTCACCCTTAAATCACAGTAAGGTGTTTTTTATTGAGTTGCTTTTCAAATGAATGGACTCTGACCACCGATACATTGGTTTAAACAAAGTTGCTGTCAGGAGTGCATTGAGCACATGATATGGGTTGTTTTTGTACATAGTCAACATGCTAAGATCTAATGTTAATCTATGTCTGCAGCTATTTTTCTGATTCTGTAGCATTTCAGTTTGTATTATGGGGCATTAGTTCTCTCAGCACATCTTTTCTGTCACATTTAACTGTACATCTACCATGCATTGAAATCTGATGCCAGATTTCAATGTGTACCTTTAGTCTTGTGGAACACTTTGTGCAAAGACACATACAGAGTGATATTATTTAAGATGAAATGCAGTGATAGCAAGAAAAGTAGCATGTACAGGAGATGATGTTTAGTGTTCAAAAGCTATTCACCACTCCACCACTGAGCTGGAATCAGTGGATTGCACACAGGTTGTTTGCCAGCTACATCTGGTGTCTATGTGTGTGTATGTGTGTGTGTGTGTGCGCGCGTGTGGACAGCCTGAGCCCAGGGCCATAAATGGTTGGAAGACAGGAGGTGTCTGAGGGCAGTGGGGCATGAAAGACCTGCCAGGAGTTGTTGTTCTTCATCACCCCCTCCACAACTCTCTCTCTCTCTGTCCTGTAGGAAAACTGGTGATTGCTGACACCAAACGGCCCATACAGCTGCGAACAAAACACATTCTGATTGGGAACAAAGGAGAGCTGCACATCGGAAGCAGAGACTGTCCTTATAAAGGCAACCTGACCATCTCCCTTTTTGGAAGGTACAGTTGAAGTTTAGCATGTGGCATTGTGTTTTAAAGAAGTGGTGCTAAACAACACAATAATAAGCTATAGTCAACTAAATAATCCAAATAAAAAAATATAAATGTTGTTTAATATTATGAACCGATATTCCTCAGTGTGCGCCCTCTCCGATGTAATTAATGTAATTTGTATGATTACATACTGGAGAATATTAAACTGGATGCCTATTGAACATGTAACCTTTAAGGGTAAACCTGCTGTTGTTCTATAATCTATACTCACCTGATATAAACAAATACCAAGAAGAGACCAAAACCAACATTAAATTAATCCTGCAAACAAGTACTGCCTCAGCGCTGATCCAGGACCGTCTGCACACTCATAAAATATATTACCTGGAAGAAAGCTGACAATATAAACTCACCAGGTGGTGAGTCAATCTTCTTAGCAACTTATTAAAAAAACAAAGTCAGACAGGTGCAAAGCAACAAAAAACAATTTAGTGTGACAAAGACAGATGCCTTCCATTAAAGTCAGTACAAACTATGTAAAACCAGCTCAGTGCTGTGCTAACTTAATGGTGCTAATGGAAGAAACCTTTCTTGGTCAGGGTGAATGTTATTTTGTTGCTTTGGAATCCCCTGTTTTTTTTTTATTATTATTGTTTTCACTTTATAAGTCACTACGAAGATTTTCTAATACCATGAGTTTGTATTTTCAACATTCATCATGTAAGAAATGATGAGACGCTCAGTGATTGAAAGTTACAGGAGATGGTAATGATCCAGGACTGTACCGCTCTGTGCTATAGAGCTCCTTTGTTCAGTGTTTACTACCATGAACCCACTCACTTGACACAATCCCACGCCCGCTCCGCTGCCTGACGTATTCACTTGAGCACCAGACGGGGATTAATATACCTTCTGAAAATCATCCCCAACAAATGCATTTTGCCTTCCTGTGTGAGTAATGTTGGTTAAAGACTACAGTTGACAGCTTTTTAGAGAATTACTCAGGCTTTTTTAAAAATGAAACTATATATCTGTGAGACGTTTTTAGCCACGCTCTGGGGATGGCAGTGTTGGGCAGTCATAAAATTTTGTACAGACATCAGTGAACTCCAGAGGATAAAACCTTGTGACTTTTCCTCGAGTGCCACCAACATATTGACATTTTCGAGCTTTTGTAAGTCTTGAGAATTATTTGGTGCATTTTGCTAAAATTTGGATATTAAAGTGATATCCATGTACACAAGGGGATCAATTTTAAGAACTTTAGCGATCTGCTGACTTTACTTCTAGTGCCATCATCAGATCGATTGTGGTTCAAAGTGAAATGTCTCAAAAGCTATTGAATGGATGACCATGGCATTTGGTACACACAGTCATGTCCCTATCAGGATGATTTCTAATCACAATTTGTGATACTGTTAGACCATTCATGATTGATGATGACATTATCACAAATAACTGTCTAAATCAATACTACAAACCTCTGACCACGACTATGGTCGAGTGGACTGCAGTCTAACTTCAAAGCAGAGTGCACAGCAGTGGGAATAAAACAGACTTCATGATATATGGAGTAGAAAGAAGATGGATCACACAAACAAACTAGTAGTAGCTGATGTTTGTTCAATTGCTCAATACTACAGGAAGTCAGAAAGTTTCAATATTTCCAAGAGATATGTGGGCAGTCAGAACAGTTTATTACATATCTACATGTCCAATATCCTCTCAGTGACTGATGAAACATCTTAAAATGGTGATGTGTGAATCTGCATTAAAATCATGAACACTTTAGCCTCAAATGTCACTTGTTCTTTCACACTGCTCTTAGATTGGATGACAGTGATCAGGAGCACAGCTACTTTGGGAGGAAGTACATCGGCGTGGGGACAGGAGGGACACTAGAAATCCATGGAGAAAAGAAGCTGTCCTGGACGTTCCTCAACAAGACCTTTCACCCTGGAGAGAGCAACCAAAACAACTATCTGTTCCAGAGAAGCTGGGGCAACCGAGGCATCATCATCCACATCATCGACCCCAAGACCGGAGAGGTGCTGCACGATGACAGGTAGGGTTCCCCCTTGAAGCAGAGGCCACGTCCCGCCTGATGAACAATCACCAGACTCTTTATTAGAGCAGAAATTAGGTGGTGGCTGACATCTCATAAGCTGCGTAATCACATGGTTGTAATGAAGGAGACAAATATGCCTCTAATGACTCTGGCGCTGTTTGATGCAGGGATATTAAATTTAGAAATCAATGTCATTCTTTATATCCTTTCATGATTCATTATCCATTACATTTTTATTCTAAATGGAGGTCAGATAAATTGATATACAGCTTCTATTGTAGCAAACAGATGATTGGGTCATTTTGAGAGGAGGAGGCACGGCATTGGACTGTGTCTCCTCTAATTTACGACCATTAGACATTGTCTGATTAAAAGTGACATCCATAAAATGTGCTTCATAAATGGTAATTACAAAAGAGTTAATATGCAGTCAACTGCGGTGAGATTGGAGAATAATTTAACACTAATTATAGTGGACAGACAACAAATATTTCTTTGAAGCGGGGCAGTGTTTTTGGATTTTGATGGTCTGAAACAAGACCCAAAAGCACAGCGCAACTCCACACACTGCTCAGGTTGGAGGAGGATGGAGGAGGCTGTGGTACCTCTGTTATGATCTCTGCAGCTGCAGTCAGTCCAGAGGAGGGACCAGAAGCCCCTGAACATGTTCCCTTAGCAGCAGTCATGTCAGCTGATGAGTTATAGTCCTGGTGCAGTGGAGGTTGTTCCAAAATATTCCAATAATGCCACTGAAAAGATAACATGTTATATATATATATATATATATATATTTTTTTTTTAATAGGCTTAAAGATATTGTATATTACATTGTATGTATCTTTCAGGCCTTTCTATTAACAAATACAAATATGCAAATTCTCCAAATATGATCTACAAAAATACAGTTTAATAAAGAAAACAAATGGTTAGCCTGAAACTATTTGTGGCAATTTGGAGAAGCAATTTAATATGTATTAAAATGATAAATCAAAACAAATTTAATGTTGCAAGAAAACATTGGCATGTAGTTAATAAGCAAAGCCTTTATAACTTGAAATGACACTTCAATCCTCCTCGTGTTAGCAAACAAATCAAACTTGTTCAAATGAAAATTATTAAGCCTAATTAATAATAAATTAATTTCTTTATATGCAGCTTGCTGGGTTTAAATGATTGTGCATGTTATTGTCACTTTAATTCCATGTCTTTCAGGCTTCATCAGGGTGTCCTCTCTGATTTTTTTTGTTAAACCATTGCACTTGAAATCAGGGGGTGTTTTTAAAGTCCAACTTAAATTCTCTCTTTCTTTTATCAGTGAAAAAAAAATGAATCTGAAGAGAAATGCTCCAACCCTCTGAATGGGCGGGCTGGGGTATGAATTTGATTGACAGCAGACAAACACAATGCAAACTAATCTGTTTTCTTTGTCAGTGAAGACAGAAGCAGCTGCACAGACAGGACGTGCTTTCATGACACATTATACTACATATAGCCACATTTGATTTGATAATTTCCCCTTTCAGTAAGATGAAGACATGTCATTTATAAAACACATCTCCATGCTGTTACACGAAGAAAAATGCAATTTCATTTCAGATGGACTTTGAGTAAACGATATTTTATCTTTTTTTTTTTCTCTGCGGATGATTATAAAGAAAGCATGTATGTAAATGATGTAAATGAGTATGTGCACATGTCCTTTGTATAAATATGCTACCTTCATTTCTAAACCTGAAATATATCTCAGTCTAAAGCTGCTCTAACAATGATATTTTTTTTCTGACCTGGTGAGAAATGAATCAGAATAATTAGTTTTGGCTTTTAATTGTTATTTCTAATCAAGTGTAGTTTACAACTAATAGATTGTTTAATAGATTCAATTATTGTTGGTTAATTTTGACTTTATTAAAGTCAACTATAAATCCACTTTAAGTACCTTTTCATGTTTCTTAAGTTATTAATTTATTTACCTTTAAACATTAACATTCTTTTCATATCTTCAAACTGAAAGATGTCTCTGTGACAAAGTGGATAAGTTCTACCATAAATACCACATTGTGTTCTATTTAACCATGAATTGTTATTAGTCGTTTAAACATCGTTGATCAGTAACATGCAGACACAGATTAAAGCACAGAGAAGTATTGATAAATCTAGTTATTGCTTATCAGTTTATTTCAGGTTTTCCCCACAGGCACACAAATAAACTTGGAGAGAAAAATCCACCGTTAAAGGCTTCGTGTGAGAAGACGAACTTCTTGTAAAATATATTTACAAAATAAAATGGTTTTGCATGCAGAGCGGCTCTTTTTCTGTCCCATGAATAAAAGACAATGATGATTTTCACTCGTACAGGTTTGACACGTACCGCAGTAAGGACGAGAGTCGTCGCCTTGCAAAGTACGTGGATGGTTTGGAGGCGGGGCTTATACTGGCCATGGTGGTCAATGACGAGGGCTCTAACAACTTGGAGGACTCGGCCAAGAAGAGCCTCATCAGGCTGGGCAGCCAGCACATCAGCAGTCTGGGATTTCGGTGAGTTTTTGAATTTGAATGACACTGTTCTACCTCTAGCAAATTAACAGATGAATCAGTAATGACAATTAATGACAATAACTGTTAGTTACACCGTGCTGACCAGCACTGTGAACTCAACATCATATGAATTCATAGGTATTCAGCTCACACCATGTCAGGACAGAAATGTGTTTGAAGCTCGCAGCGCTGCAGAAATGTTTTTATTGACTGATGTGAATTAATGAAAAACTGTTGGAACCTCAGGTGAGTCACAGTGTGGAGCTTTCATTTTCTAATGAATCCCTGAAGCTGTGATACTTAATGATTTTCAATAAACTATCTCCAGTGCAACATTTGTAAAGATATACAGTATTTCCCGTCACTGGCCACTTCATTAGGTACAATATATTGCAATTCAGTACATTTCCAACAGTCCTTTTATTATGAAGTTTCAATAACTCTTAGAAATAATATATCAATAATTTGTGTAATGTAGTGTTTGTGTAGTGCAATTATATTGAGAGGTGTTTCTATTTTATATACATATATATAGCTGATATTCAGAAAACATATATGTCATTTTACATGTAACCTTACATACATGTGTGATCAGTATCAACATTTTTAACACTTTAACAGACAACATTTCCTCACTGTTTGTTTTTTGGACATATGGTGCAGTGGAATGAGCTGTAAACACAACTTTGACATCAGTTTTATGGTGAACACATCCAGAAGATGCAGCAATATCCACATTCATTAAGACTTGTGCATGTATCCACCTGATCAGTCCTTTATGAGTCCAATATTCACTCTTGTTGTAGTTCTGGCTGGTCCTCACCAACTCCTGAGAATAAGGGATATTCAGTGTGTGTGTGTGTTTGTGTGTGTGTGTGTGTGTGTGTGTGTGTGTGTGTGTGTGTTACTATGTCAAGAATGCATCGGAAATGGATCCTGAATGGTGCCATGATAATAAAACCTCTGGAGATGTCTCAAAGTTACTGACATGAGGCGTATCGGAGTGGATAAGAATGTGTACACTGTCACATTCCTCAGACAAGACTCAACTGTGCTCTTGTTTTTCACAAAAACAGAACAGAACTGTCGGACTGCGACTGTACACCGTAAACCACAAACTTGTGCGAATGTTTTGTTTTGCACGGTGCCAGTCAACTACAATATCAGAGGTCTTGTTGTGGGCTGAGAGGAGATGCTGGCAGTGTAGGCCCTGTGGTTAACCTCTGAGCAGGGTGGTGTTATGAAACTTAATGCTGCTGAGGAGACCGCAGGAAACACTGAGAGTGTTTCATAAACGACATGAGGACAAAGTGCGAGCTAACATTCCCTTCTTCCCCAATTTGCACTTTGCTCCATGCTTGTGGATGCTGTGGAGGACGGAGTAAATGGATGGGAGCGATGGAGAGGCGGCGGAGGGATTCCTGCCTAATGACTCTTGTCGCCTTCCATCCTCGCGCTGTTGCCAACAGGCCAGCGCTGGTGTCATCAGGAGAGAGAGGCTGTGTAATTTGCGGCGCACCCAGAGACATTTTAATGAGCTGGAATTTATGAGACAGCGCAGACTCTGCAATACATTCTTAGTTATGTAATTTGCATATGTTTACTGCAGCTGCACAGCACATTGGTTCTGGCGGTAGCCCGGAGAAATGCTACAACACACCTCCGGTGCTTCGTTTTTTTAAAGCTCAGCAAAAAAACAAACTGAAACTCAGTCGGGGAACAACAACAGATGTGCTGAAGTCGTGGGGTATTCTTTGGGTCTGAGCCAAAATGTGTTGGATGTTCTCTGTCTTTACTGACTCTCTAATCATACATTCCTGTTTTAATGGTGTTGACAGTAATATTTTACTGACTCACTGTACAAAATTACCAGACTAAATCAGAAGCAATTAACAATTGTTACTGATTAATGTCAGTCACTCCTCTGTAACTTCAATAGCTGCCGAGATTTAAAGTTTTTTGCTGACATGCTGGATTTATTCAGTGACAATGCCCTCAAACTGCTAATTCCCAGGCTCCTTAAACTACCCACCATGTGTTCACAACTTGACTAAAGTTGCTCTGTAGTTTTCTTAAAAAGAAACAAAAGTTGTGTTCATATCCAGCACTGTGTGTATCCTTGAAGTCTATCAAACACACACTTCCTTCTTGCTGGCACCTGTAGACAGTGCAATGCAATGGTGTGAAACCACGGGAGTGTGTATAGCTAGACCAGTGTCACCCGCTCTTCCACCTCACCTCACCTCAACATTTTGTTCTTGTGTATTAAAAAGTAAACTCTCTGGTCTACAGCAGTCTGTTAAAGCTGCAGCAGACAAAACCTGTGCAAGACCTTCCACGTCTCTCTCTCTACTGTCTTGTATCGCTCTGGTAAGCCCGTCCCACCAAGCCGACAGGTTCAAACAGTAGCAGAAGGATCCATCAGTGTAACTCTTAACATTAATTATGGTTTTACTTCATTTAAATGTTCTAGCTCCGTTGCCTTGTTTTTGTGCACACTTGGAACTCTTTGGAACAGTGAAGTGCACACTTGATTGGAATGAAGCCATTGTCGATGTTATCAATTACAGCTGTGTTTTTCAACAATTGTGGTGAACTGTTATTAAGCAGGAGTGTTGAACATTTGTTTCTCTAATGGAAGGCTGTACTGATTTTCTCATTTCACTGTAACATCTTTGTAAGACTGGGAAATGGGATGACTGTGCGTGTGTGTGTGTGTGTGCACCCACAAAGCTTCAGAAACCAAATCAATAATAATCATGTGTGTTTTTCACAAAAAGGACAGGACAAATATATTTTTCAGTAAATGTCAAATATAACTCATCAAGTGTTTTGTTAGCAACAGGTTTAAAAAAAGTAAGAATAAATATGTGTTCTTGTCAGATCAAAGAAGAAAGTGTTATTAACCACCCAGCCAAATTTGAATGATTAAAAATATCAACATGTTTATGAAATTAGGTGTCAAAATCAGGTAAAAATGAATTCTCAGCTCCAGGACTGTGGGGGCGTGTCCTCTGAATGTGCTGAAGCCACGTCCACTCGTGGGAGCAGTCAAGCAGCCATTTTGAAGCGACTGAAACGTGTCAGATGAGTTCAGAAAATGACATGACTAACTTTGAAACACTCTGAGCGAGATGAATTCATCTCTGTCTCTCTGCTAGGGGTGCAGGGGTATGCTCAGGGTGGCCTCAGCGTGTCATCGAGCCACCCTTTAAGGACCGCCCACAAAATCCTGGACTGAAAACTGGTGAAAAACTGGTTTTAACCTCTAACTCCACATTTCAGTAATATATCGTTCAAAGTCTTTTCACATGTTTTCAGCAACTATTTTCCAACATATTTAATGTATTCTGAAATAAATCTCAAAGAATTGCCTTTACACGGACTTTAATGATTAAACTGAACACACAAAGTCAGGACAAAGTGTGCTCATATGGCTCTCTAATGTCACTTACACCTTTCAAACTTTAAATGTTTAATTGAATGGAATAATTGTTAGTTACAGCTTATGTTATAATATTTAACATGTTTGTCTTACTTTTTTATTAAATAATGAAATACTTAAAATGTGTAATGTGCGATAAAGTGAGGTTGAGCTCAGACTGTATTTTAAAGTCGGGACCGATGGATCATTACTGGCACCAAATTCTTATAAAATATGGAGCAACACTCCTGTTGCCAGTATATTTTTCGTCTCACACCAGCTGTGAAACAGACAGCAGAGATATGCACAGCGTGCTACAGCTCTTCATCTTCATCTTTATCTCCCCAACACCATGTCAAACCTCTGTCCTGACTGTAACACACACACACACACACTTCCATCCACACATGAACACATGGTGACACAGACATGGATTCACACAGATTCCCCCTGTTTCCTCCCTGACAGCCAGCACATCATTACCTAAGTGATGCATGCTGGGATAGCTCATTTAATTAGACTGCCCATTTGTGGATGTCAGCCTCTCACTCTTTACGTCAGCATTACAAATATAATGCCACTGTGTGTGTTTGTGTGTGTGTGTGTGTGTGTGTGTGTGTGTGTGTGTGTGTGTGTGTGGGGAGGGGGGGGGTAGTCTAATGTAGATGTTCCTCACTTTCCACCTGATGCTTCTTTTTCCATTACTGCCTCCATCTCTTATTTACTACATACTCTATGTCTCTCTTTCTCTTTCTTTCTCTGTCAGTGTTCTTCTTCCTCTTTCTCCATTCTCTGCCCTTCCCCACATCACCTATTTTCTCTTCCCCTGCTTCATCTCTCCTCTCTTTTCCCCTACAGGCATCCCTGGACTTTCATAGTGACTAAAGGTGACACTTCATCTGTTGTGGAGGATCATGCTGTCTATCAAGGTAGGAATCAATTTCAAATTTTTGCTATCAACCTGATGATGACCTTGATGATGTGTATGCAGTAAAACAGCATGTTGTAAATGATTTGTGTGTGTGTGTGTTGTCAGGGACCAAGGCCTCCTCGGAGGCTCTGAGCTCTCGTGTTTTCCAGTCAAGTTATGGAGAGCATTTCACCATCACCACCAGCAGCCAGTGGGTGCAAGGTAACTCTTCGACACAGACGTGAACATACATGTCAGGTGGTGTTGTACGACATGTCCTCCACTGTGTTTTTTTTTTTTTTTTTTCAACACAGTGCAGACGTGTGCTGTATTTATAAAAACAGACACACCAGGCTGGAGTTGCAGTTTCGCTTGTGTCAGTGTCTGCTCCGTAATGCATTTAAGGGAGGACAGCACAAAACGTAGGAGGAGACACGATGATGTATTCAGCTGATCGCACAATATATGACCATCAGCTTGTCTCTGGTGACCAGGCGTAAACAAATGGGATTCATACAAGCCTGCATTAAACATAAGCATGTGTATAACTCAAACCATTTGTTACAAAACTGAATTAGGCTTTCATTAATGAGCACAATATCTAATTACTGTGGCCCAAATAATGGATGATGTGTTTTGGTTTGTGTCCATTTAACTTGAATTTGCCTTTTAATGAACTATAAAATCATTTTATGCTGCAGATAAGTTTCTTTTTTTCATTAAGACATGTAACCAATCAACCAACCAACCAACCAACCAACCAAATCAACCAAATCAAACTTTATTTGTTGGAGCTATCAGTAGAGTTTCCTTCTGACATTCCTTCAAATGCTATCCTCTCCTTCCTCTTTCGTATTCTGCACCAGAACAAAAATCGCACAACATCGCCTCAAGCACACTAAAAAAAGTGAGCTACTACTTCATCCTACAAGCAACTTCATCTATTCACTCACCTCATCTTGAACATGGACTTCATCTCATTATCCCCAGTGGATGATGAATTATTTAGACGAAGGGCGCCGACATTCAAAGTGTCCATCAACCCACGCCAGCAGGCCCAGCAACAGAAGCCGAAAACTTCTTCGCTGCCTCCATGCCTCGACACTTTCCGTAATTCAAAAGCCATCAAAAAAGCAAGTCTAGCAGTCTCTTGCACGCTCACCATCTTCAGAAAGAGAGAATACACAATTCAAGGACAGTCCATCGCTTTCACTGCAGTTCTGACTCCATTGCAACCAAAGACAACTCAAATTTCCTGCCATCATCTTGTAACTTGTAATGTTAGTCAGTCGCAGTGTCACCACACTCCAGTGAGTTCCTCCAATGACCAGCCTCCATCAAAAGTTACATTCATAACCTTTCAACATAACGGACAACAAAACAATACCTTTTAAGGCTTTCATGTTGACCTGTCATACCCTCTACAGAGTGATGTCATCATAACAGGCCGCTGGTTAATTCAGTTCACCTACATCCTCCAGCCCAAAGACATCAGACAGGTCAGCAACTAAAGGCCCCTCGCTCACTCACAAAGAGAGGCACAGAGAGAATGCTTAGTTGTATAGACTTGTGAAATGCTAACTTGCTAACTCAACCCTTGTTACTTCCATATTTGTCTTTCAGATCGTATTCTCAAAGAGCCAGACCGGTCTCCACACTTTGCTTTAGCGCGTGCCAGTGCCAGAGGAACCTATCCAAACCGTAGTTGTAAGCACACTGGGTTGCTTAGACTAATTTCACCTGGCTCATTAAGTTTACCTTAGTGGCTTCTTCCAAACTGGCCTGACATCAGACCATCCTCTGATAATTTCATTTCTTAGAGTCTTCTTCATCCAAGTGCCAACTTGAAACCTTCACATATTCCTCTTGACACAGACTTGCTGTATGTCTACACGATTTGCTCCGGATACAGCACCCACAAGTTGTTCAAACAAGCTCCTCTTATTTATTTATTTTTGGTTACCTCAGTTGCTCCAAATCCACCACTTCTGCCCTTCGCATCGACTCACTTTGTTGCACCTGCAATTCTGCTCATCTTATTTCTCTGATGATATCATGGTATTCTACTTAAAGTGAACCAAAAACAGAAATCCAGTCAGCTTATAATCATCTTTACTTCAGTCCAATTATTTTAGAGACCCTTCATCTCTAAGTCTGGACTAGTTTCTACTTGATTCTGGTCCCACCAGCTCTTCTGCACATACTAACTGGAGAATCGGAGTTGCTGCCTCGCCTGCAATGGTATCCCTGAGCACTTAATACAAATCATGGATGGTTGGTTCCTCCCGAGCAGATCACTGCTACATTTTTTTGGATCTCAATGATCTCAGATCTGCTCCATCTTGTCCCAAGTAACTGGAGGATTTTGGGGGTCTGTTGTGTCATGCTACGGACTCTCCACCAAAGAAGTTCAAGTTTCACTCGTTCACCTTTTTTTTTGATAAATCCTTTAAACGTATCTTGTTGGGGCCCTTGCTAGTGAATTAATAATAACAATAGGAACCATCTCTACCTCTCATTACATCACTGATGAACATGTTAACCAGCTTTTCTCTGGCAGCAGTGTTGAATTACAAACATTTTGTAATCAAGACCAATATGACATCATTTCATTTCTGAGCTCAGTGATCTTTTAGATGTGTCCATTCCACTGACTCCATCTCCATGACCTGCTGTACTACAACCAAACTCTGTGTGGGATTTCAAATCTGTAAGTCATATTTTATGACATGATTAATGTAAAGCCATCAGAATGCGGTGGGCTCCATGTTTCAGCAACACTTTTGAAAGCCTTTTTATTGCTGCTTTCAATAAATCACTCTGATGTATATTGAAATTATGATGAAATTTAACTCGAGGTTTGGGTGCTTCTAATTGTGCTTGGAGGATACATTTCGTTCTGGCTGTCAGAGGTCGTGATTCGAGACAAAACTAGTACAGTTTTTCCATCATCTCACTGGGGCTCTTTAAATCTCTCCTGATCTGTAATGGATCAGCCTCAGTGATATCATCACCGCTATCATCTCATCAATACGTCTGCCTCACATCCATCCGTCTGCTGTTATTGACCCCACACTTTTTAGTTCAAAGCCGGCTCCTATTAGATGCTTCTCATCTCCCATCAGATAGCAGCTCTTTTAATGAAACTGCCACACGCACACGCACACACACACACACACACACACTTCTGCGTTCAGACATGCACACATGCAGATACTGTACACACACGTTTTTCAGGCTGCCTGAGGATGTTTGATCGCAGGTCTTACAGCCTCTTCCATTGCATGTGTCGAGCTCCAGATTGAAATTCAGACCCACAGTCAAATGCACATCCCCCGCTGTGGCAGCCAGACAGAGAACATAATGGGAGGAGAGAGCCCTTCAATTACTCTGCTACAAATGCTCTCTGACAGCCTAAATGGACTGCAAGTCAAAGCCTTGACATAGATTAGTCTAATATCTACCGCTTGGCTGTCTGACCACTGAACTAAGAGCTACTGGTGTATGTGTGTGTGTGTGTGTGTGTGTGTGTGTGTGTGTGTGTGTGTGTGTGTGTGTGTGTGTGTGTGTGTGTGTGTTCCACAGAGGCAGAGTGGACAGAATGGTTTGACAGGGATGATGAGAGGGGATCTGGAGACTGGGAGAAACTCTCTGACCTGCACGAGGCTTATCCAGACCGGCTGTGCAGCAGTCCACTGGACATCCAGGTAAATCTCTTCTCACTTCGACAAACACAGATACGAGTGTGGGTGAGTGAGTGAGTGTGTGTGCACAGTCACACACCTCACTGATAGCATGTAGTCACCAAACCATGGCGATGAGAGCTGCTGCCAACTGGGTCATTATCATATTCTAGTGAAGCAGCATGTAAATTCACTGATAGGTTATCAGCAGAAGGTCCAAAACGTTAATATAGTGCTAAGGTATCATTTTTCAGTCAGTTTACACAGAAACCCTTCAGCTCCCTCTGTGTGAATGTTTCAGTGCCTGAGGTGATGTCTGTTTCCAGCAAATTGCAAAGGTGGAATATTTCAGTTTTCATCTTCAGATGAAACAATAGTAAATCTGTTAATTGAACGCCTGTGGCATTCTGATGTCTTAGAGCTGTCTGCAGGCCTACAGCACCCAGCACTGTTCACAGCCCACACTCAAAAGAACACTCCAACATTTGGACATGTCTGCTTGTTGTCTTACCCAGATTCAGGTTAGAGGATTTCATTTTTTTCCATGCCATCCCTCCTTCCAGGGATTTATGATGATGTACTCCACTTTATGATTCAGAAAACAAAAAGACAAGTTGAGAAATGAAAAGTTCTCTCTTTAGCAGGCGTGCTTCGTCAAGCCGAGTCCTGGCGATGAAGTCCCGAGTGACGACCAACAAGCACGTTCAAATCAAATATCAGACGTTCACGTGTGTCCCCCGAGGGGACCGATCAGTCCATCGATCAATCACTTGAAGACATTTTGTCTTACTTAACTTCTGGTCTGTGTCATGTCTTCAACAACACATAAACAAGTCTATTATAGCAACATGGTTGCCACAGATTTTTGTAATCATTCAAAGATTGTGGTTTAAAAAAATCAAGGCCTTGAAAGTGATTGAAAAGTCCTTGAAGAGTCCTTGTGCATGATTTTTCTTTTGAAATACTTGATACACTATGATTTTGGATATTGGATACAATGTTTGGAGGTTGTCTTAAACTGAACCATATCTACAACACAGCATGCTTTATTAAAGCAAATGAATCAAATGTACTTCACACACCTTTGTGGCTGCAGCTTGCACCTGAAAACTTAATCCCTAAGATTACTTTGCTGGATGATTTGCAACACCTGTGGTTACCGTGGGAACAGCGAGTGTGGTTTAATACTCCGGCAAACACTGGTTAAGAGCTTCTGTGTTTAAGAGACACCAGAAGAGCTCATTCTGTTTACAGTGCAACCAAGCAAACTAAATGCTTCACTAAAGGAGTCATCTCACGCTGCACACGGCAGGAGTAGCTTTTCACACAGCAGCGCAGTGAAAGGAGTTGGTTAGTTAGTTGGCTCGCTGAAGAGATGGAGTTATGCAATCTGTCGCCTGCAGCTCTTCATCTAACAGCTCAGCAAAGATCCTCCTTGTTCCATAACTCTCTGACATATTTACAGCTGATTTTCTGTCCAGAATGACCGTCGTCTTGTTTTACGGCTGCATTTTTTTTGTGAGCGTTTGCCGTCAGCACTAACCTGTCAGCAATGAATACACTAATCTCTTACAATAAGGCCAACCCGTGGTTTGCCAGTTGAATGCATTTAATACACTTACTTAACTACCTAAGCTCTGACACAGTGTAAAGAGAGTGAAAAGTAAACAGTGAGGATTTTGGATGTCAGGCACGTGGATTACATGCTGCATTGTTTCCCGTGAGTCCCTTGTGCATGTGAAAACAATTTGAATACAACACAGGAATGGCAGACACCTACTGTATATAAACCATAAATATGATGACTATAAATAGTCTCAAAATGAGGTTTGATTTGAGCTGAACAACTATAGCTGACATCTGCACGGATCGACAATAATGTTGGATTAATGGTGCCACATGGACGTGATTCCAGTTTTGTTGGGGGGGGCAGGTCTGTCCGTTCAGTCAGTGCCAAACCAACCTGCCATCACTGTGCTGCTGGGACATGACACTGCCCCAGCCAATGAATGTGGATGCAGCCTGGCACCATAGAGTAGCAGCTGTTAGGCTTCTATGAAGATAAGCAGTAGCGCCAGGTCTGCCCACACCGCCTCCAACACCCATACCATTACCATAAAAACATCACTACTGTAGGCTACAGCTGTTCTTTTTTGTGTCTGCTGTGCAGCGGTATGAATGTGTGCAGCTCCCTGACAGTCTGTTCTATATGTGCTTTTGATCTCTTGATTACTGGACTGCCCTTTTTTTGCTGTTTGAATGTATCTACAGAAATATACTAATATTTTCTTTTTCTTATGTAGATAGTAAAACTTGTTGGGTTTTTTAGAAACATTTAGGAAGAACTGCCGTGTCCTCCTGGGTTTCCAGCTCTGTGTGTGTCATCATTTTTCCACCCGAGTCTGAGTTTTCCTCAGTTTACAATTTTCTAATTTGCCTCTGTGGGATTTCTATTTTTAGCAGCCAAGTATTTTTTTTTTGTTGTTGTCTTGTTCCAATATGTTACGTAATGTGGTTCTGCTTTCTCTTGGATCATCTGACCATCCTCAGTAAATGTGAAAGCCTCAGCGTCTGAGGCTGAACGTCTGCACTTTCCTCTCGTTGTTTGGTTTGGTACTGTAATGGAAACACCAGAGGTCACTGGAGTTCAAGAGGTCACTGTTTTTAGTCCTTTTGGAAAAGGTTTGATTAGGAAAACGGATGTACGGCATTCAATGCCAAGAAATGGTCACCACATAACTTCAGAGACATTAGCAGTATTAAACAAATAAAACCACACATGAAGAAAGGATAATTGGAAACCTCTGCTGGCCCTGTCCACTGCACTACGCCACCAGCTTTGTTCTGAAGGGAAGTCTGCTGGATTGCACTTTCAGTTAGTTACAGTTGTCACAGTTCCCATGTAAAAGAGCAATTTTAACATTGGCAGTGAATTCATGTGCGGAAAATTGTTGTAGAACAAAAAAGAGGCACAGAATGTTGGTCGCTGTTAGATCTGAAGATTAAGATAATTCACAAAGGCGCACGCTGCTCCAGCTACTATACCGAGTTTATTATGATGCATGCAGGACTCTGACCTGAAGTCAGTTCTTGTGTCTGTTCTGATGGAACTCTGAGCCCTGATCCTCAGCACTGGTGGCCTTTATGAAATTTCTGTTGTTTGCCAGCAAAAGCCAGACACTAGACAAATACCAGATGTCTGGTGGAAAAACACATAATTTCAGATGCCTGTAAACAGGGGATGTCCTGATGCCAAAGTGCCCAAACATGTCTCTGTCTCTCTCTCTGGCTATAGACAAGCATTCTTCTTTAACCTTGAGAAATCTGTCACCTACGAAAACATCAGTCTGTCACAGAATTAAGAAGAAAATAGTCTTTTGGTGTTGCAAATAGTTCCCTGTTTTTTTCTCCTTTTCCCTCTTCAGGCTGAAACCCATGATGGCATACCATCCAACCAGACCGGAGACGTGATCCACAAGAATGACAAGGACTACGGCTTTGTCTGCCTCAACAAGGACCAGGCTCATGGCCTCTGTCGCAACTACAGGGTGCGCTTCCTATGTGGAAAACTGGGTATGTTAACCACTTAACTGTCAGTGTCTGCGTGTGTTTTTCCACTTCTGTGCTTTCTCTAAAAAAAACACAGAAGGACGAGGATTATCATCCATCACAAGTATAGTATGGACAGAAAGTTTAAGCTGATCAATAGCTATAAGAGGACTCACCTGGCGGAGTTCCAGAGAGTGTGTTGTGTGTGTGTGTGTGTGTGTGTGTGTATGTGTGTGTGTGTGTGTGTGTGTGTGGGCAGGCTACTATGGTTGGAATGCATGGAGCCCACATCATGATGCAGGAAAACACTGCCACACAACCAGCTCAGTTCGCAGACAGTTATACAACCATACTGAGATATCATGGACCTCTGTCTGGGCTTGTTTCTATGTCTCTGTGTGTGTGTGTGTGTATTCTGTGGCGAATGCTAGGGAGTGTTGCCGTGATCTCTTGTCAAGGTTGACACTTGGTACAACCCATTTGCATCACTCTACAATACATGTATACAGAGTGTGGCACAGCACAACTGTACTCTTTGTTTGCCTTTATTCAGAACTGAGACGTGATTTCAGGCCAGCATTTTTTTTAGTTTACAACGTCCCACACAACTGGATGACAAACTTAAAAATGCTGAATAACACTTTCATAAAATTGTAGATTTAGTCAAAATAAATCAAGACTTTCATGATGAAGTGTCATGGTGAATCTGTCACAGTGTAGAATGTGTTCATATACTTACTCATACTTATGACAGTGACAGTGTAGGCCCAAACGTTGCACCGTAGCTGACATGTGCATCCTCAAAACTCTAACCAACATTGAGGCTACAGCTGATGCAGAGACACCACAGTGGGACCAAAAGAACAGTTACTGATCAGTTTGACAACAAGGAAACTGAAGAAAGACTGTCAGTAGTGTTCTAAAAGTTATCTCGTGACACTTTTCATACAGAGCAGGTCTAGACTGTACCCTTTATCATATTATCTACAGAGACCAACAGTTCCACCATGAGCAAACATTGGCGACAGTGGCGAGGAAAAACTTCCTTTAACAGGCAGAAACCTCGTGCAGACCCAAGCTCATTGGTAGACAGTCATCCACCACAACCGGTTGAGTTAAAGATAGAGAGGGGCAGATAGAGAGAGAGGAGGGGGGATAGATAGATAAATAGAGAGAGATAGAGAGATCATTAACTAACTATAAACTGTAATGGAGATATGGTAACAATAATGACAGTAATAGTATATGTAGTGGACGTCGTGCAGGACCACGGCAGCAGCCACGATGGCACTTGTATCGCTAAGTCAATCAAAGAGTATAAACACAGTTAGGCCTACTGTACTCGGAATAAAAAGTACAATATGATCTGATCACGTACGATTCATGATTCATCTATCTGCCCTGCAGTGGTGATCTCAATGGGTGAAATCCAGCGTTAAAGTATAAATCAAAGTCTGTGAGTCTGTGGGACTTCTTGCATCAACTACCTGCTTAACAGAGGTATGTGATTTTGTCAAGGGTAGTCAGTCTTCAGACAGAGTTTGGAACATTATGAACTGACTGCATATTTTAGCACACCATGTATAATGTCTGCTCTTGTCAGATAATGTCACTGTGTGGACTGGTACTGGGTTGTGGCCTGATTTTTAAGAATCACCGCCCTACTGCGTGCACTGTCGACATGGATGGGCTTTAGCCTTCTAAATGTTGACTAGTGTTGCTGTGTGTGATGATGTGTGAATGCAGAAGCATGTACATCACCTTTGCTGCATTCTATGAATTCTAACTCAGACTGCCTCCCCCTGTAGTTCGTCCGCAGGCCTCCATTTCCATCGACATGTTGTCCAACAGCAGCATCCTCGAGCTCGCCGACCAGCCAGAAGGATGGAGGTCCGGGGATCGGGTGGTGGTGGCCAGTACCGACTACTCCATGCACCAGGCTGAAGAGTTCACCCTTTTGCCGTGCCCAACTTGCACATCCAACCAGATCAAGGTCCAAGGTAAGGCAACCAGTGACCTACAGTATGTTACCATGCAGGCCTGAAATTAATCAGTGCAGTTCAAGTTGTTCTGTCAAGTTAGGTCTCAGACTAAACACACTTTGAACCGCTGTCAGTGTTCTTAAACATGTTTGAAAGCTGGCTACTCTCAGTTCTGATGTGACTGATGCTAGCAGCTTCTATGCTAGCCCCTTTAGCGGCGACCATCGTTGTTGTCGAGCCAACAGTTACTCCTTGCACACATTGTCACACACACCTAGTGTTACACCAAGCCTGAAGCTCATGATGTCGCTGCCAGTAGTTTCTCAGAGGATGCTGATTGGTCTGAACACTGTGTTTGGAGACAAGCAAACAGGTCGAAGCCTGAAACCGTGACTTTGTGATTTCACGATTGCACAAGTCTAACTGACTCACATTATTCTTTTGACACGAGCTGTTAAAGGAAAAAGTTTACCTACAAACATCTCTAAAGGTCACTAATTAACCTGTTTAATCCACGCACAGAACAGAAAGAACAATTAGCAGTTCTATTGGGAATTACATGGTTAATACAATTACTGTCCTAATGCAGTAAATATGCATTGCAGACTGTGGTCAATAAAATGATCAGTACTGGAGTTTGGTTTAATGGAAATCTTAAGGATTAAAAATAAATACTGCCCGCACAGCTTAGTGTAATTAGTGCTGAAACAATTAAGCTTATTAATTGATTCGGCTCAATCATCAAAACAATCATCAGCAATTTTGACAGCAATTTATCAAACATCAAACGTTGACTCGTTCCATCTGTGCTGCTTTTCAGTTTTACATTTTGAGAACTGAATATTTATATGTTAGTTTTAGATTGTTGGTCCGACACCTAATTTTCTCTATTGTCTGATATTCTAGAGGAAAAATGATGCAACTCTGTTTGTACACGGTGCAATTGGAGACTGAAGCGTAAGGTGTTCATCATGGAGGATGTCACAATGCTCCATGATGGTCTCATTGTGTTTTGCAGAACACGCCGTGACAGACTAATAAAATCAATGAAGAGTCTGCAGCCGGCTCTGAGAATCTGAACAGATGTGAGTTTTTGAGCCTAAAATAGCAGGAAGGTTCCTGAGCTTAAAAAAAAGTGTGTCAGAGAGAACTGAGGTGTGTTTCCGCTCTGATCCAGCTCCTGTGGGGTGCCCCTGGCACAGCTCGGTGTCTTCTGTAAAAACTAACGTTGCCTTCATCGACTCCTAATCATCCGTGAATGTGTCAGTGTTTAGCTTAAAAATTAGATTTTTTTAAAGATACTGAAAAAAGCGAGGTGAATATTAAGCAAAACATAACAACGTATCTCAAATTCATTCATTGCAAATGAACTCACAGCATTTGTCAGCCGGCTGCACAGTTGCAATAGATGTCAGGTTAGAAGATCTCGGTCAAGCAGTACACTCAATTTGCTTGCAGAAATCTAAATGTACAGTGAATTCAACTATTATTATTCATTCTGAAAGACAGCAGTCTTAGGGCTACTTAGGGGTCCTGTTTTTATACCCTAGCAGGTACCGTCCTGTTCACACACTGCACCTGCCACTACTTTGACCTACTTTGGGCCAGTTTCTTTAGTTCTTCATGCGCGCTCAACATAACATTGTTATGAGCAACTGTTGCAGAAACAGAAAACCAAATACTGCTTGCTTGAGCAGTGACCCTACAAGAGCATAAAATACTGACGCTGTATGTCATGTGTCATGTCGTGTCATGGGCAGTGTGTATGACGTCACCCACAGGTTTCTGAAGAGACGTCGTGAAGCTCAGAATATGTGGCTCTGGCCACCGCTGTGTTGACATTCCTGACTCTTCCACTTTCCGGCTAATCTAAATATCGGATCATCGGCGGGCCGAATGACGCCCGGGTGCTCAAACAAGATTGCCGCTTAGTCTGGACGTGCAGGGCTCTGCGTTCAAGGTAGCAATAACATGTGTGGTCAGTGTTGTAGAACAGTTGCAAAAACGGTTAACTTATTTAGTTTACTTTTGGTTTCAAGTCCTGTGCTTGTTTGACCCATCCATCCACCCCACTTCCTCCATGTGCCGACTTTTTTGATCTTTATACTACGTCACCTTTTACTTTGACAGCGGTCACATTCGTTATGCTAGAGGGGTACCTACAGTTTGAAGCATAGGTCCGCCAAATGAGCTGCAGTATTTGATGAGTTGGGCGTGAGAACGGGCTGTTTCATTGTGTGCACATGGTTTCATGGAGCTCAGAGGAAACAGAAAGCCACTGAAGATGGTTTCAGACAGATAGCTTATCCTGACAGCAACAGCGGTATTCTGTATCCTATGCACAACATGGCACAACGCCATGGCAGCAAGTTGAAAAAGTTAAACAATCATGAACTCAGAACAGCACCCACCTTCCTTTTCCTTACTGCTGCTGCTGTGTTTACACTGAAAACAATGGAGGTAGTAGAGGCTAGCACTCAGGTGCCTGATGCTTGCTTTAAAAAATGCAAGGTAAAGCATGTGAACACATTAAATAGCTTAAAAATGTAATCTTGTATCTTCATATGAAATCCAGCTTTGAAAGTAAATATTTGAACACCTCTCTAAAGAAGCAGTGCAGTGTTTCCATCATTTTAAAGTCTCGTCGGAGTTAACCACAGAGTTTCAGAACATCAACAGTGAGCAGGAAGGACATTGTAGGCCCCTCATTGAGGCTGTAACAAAATCCCAGGCAAGAACAAACACAAATCTTTCACTTCCCTTGAAGGGATTTCATTATAAATTGAAATAGCAAGCTACATAAAGTTAACTTTGAGAACTTCAAACCACTTTGTTGCAAAGTGTTCCACAAGGTTAAAAGCAAAAGGTGACTGAACAAGAAACAAGCTAAACTAATGAAAAAAGACCAGGCACATAAAACAAGCAGTCACAGCGAAAGGTAAAACTGGAATCTTTTTTTTTTTTTTTTTAAATGGCAAAGCATTTTAGTAACCTTTAACACAGCCAGGCGGCTTGTTTCACAGTTTAGATGCCGGAATAACAAAAGATTACAGGTAATCTCGCTTAGTTGTGCCTGGCCATACAAGAGCAAGCACAACACAGAGAACACGTAAACACGACGGGGTTTATGAAGTGATTGTAAACAAGAAAATGTTTTTAATATTTATGGCTTTTTTTCCAATAGTCATTCAGTGTATCTGCCGTCTCTAATTACCTCTCGATTAATTGTTCAGTCCTCCTTTCCTGTGCAGACTTCAAATTAAGTAAACACAAGGGAAACAATGTACTGAACATGATGAGGAAGACAAAGCTGGTGTATGCTCTAATTTAACATTATGAAGGCTCATGCATGATTCTAATCTGTTTTCTGCATTGACAGTGTTAGGTGAATGGTAGACTGCAGTACAAAAGATGCACTGCATCATAGAAAATGTCTGTACAAACTTGTGTATATAACAAAAACTTACAAAATTCTGCTGACCAAGGTCATTTCTTGCAAGATCTTGGAAAACCGCAAAGTTGCTTCAACCCTGTTCACTGGGTCATGAAACATGAGTCAGTCAGACGTGTTGGAAACAAACCATCAGGTCGGTCAGCATGCTTTTTAAGAAAGAACAAAAGTGAATTTTTAACCCAAACTGTTCGTTGCAAGCATCTGTCACAGATTACAGTTCAAGTTTGGCCGTTCATACTCATCATAGCAGTGTGCATGTGTGCATTCCTGCATGACTGTGCTCACTTACAGTTTGATTTCCAAGTAAAGTGGTAGCTAATCTGGAAAAAACGTCAGCTTCCTGTGTGTGTGTGTGGCTGTCTGACTGTTTCACAGATACTTTAAAAGCTGTCTAAATGTTCTTGCAACCGCTTCCCAGATAGCAGGCCAACATTGAATTAACACTGATTCAATATTTCTCTTCTCAACATTGAAAAAGCAAATAATTAGCAGCATTGTTTTTTTTTCTCTTCATTCGTCTCCTCATTTAATGTTATCTAGCCTTGAATATTCAACCTCAACAAAAATGATGATTGTGATCGAATTTCAACATTGAATCAATGTTGCCGTGCTATCTGGGTTTGGCTCTTTGTCTTAAACCAAATAATATAACCAAAGCTACAAAAGTAAGACCAACGTTGTAATCAGCTGTCACTAAAAGCTTCACAGTGCATTTAAAATGACTTGTGGAATCATTGTAGCTGCTCAAAGTGTTTGCAGCCCTCAGCAGTTGGTGCATTATTTTAAACACACCTGCACTGTTCAAAGAGAACTGTAATCTTATGCATTATAACTTCAATGTCTTTATCATTATCTTTGCTGGCAAGATGCTGACATTTTTTTATGATGAGATCATTTTTATTTCTTGAGTGAGTGAGTGTGTTCCTCCTTTATAGCCAATAGCCATTTGGAATGGATCCCCCTGCCTAAACACATTAAAGTCACACACTGAAACCATCTTTATTCCTAGGAACACTTCCATGAGAGCGAAGGCTGAGTCTACGGAATGTGTGCGTGTCTGCGTGTGTTTGTGTGTGTGTGTGTCTGTGTGTGTGTGTGTGTGTGTGTGTGTGTGTGTGTGTGTGTGTGCGCACATAAACACTCAGATAGAGGCCAGGTTGAGACAGCCTAGAGCAGTGTGTGGTCAGTCAGTGGAAGGTGTTTGGACTGACTCAAGGCCAAGGGAAAGTCTCAGCCTGCATCCTGCGAGCACTGACTGGGTCCATTCACGCTGTCATACAAATACACACACTTTGACACGCATGCTAGTGTGAACGCACATACATACACAGGTCAGCCTTGTCAGCCTTCTCTGATGTCCTGTGTGATTCAAATGGCCTTTGTCTTCGTCTCCTGGAAAAACCCCCTCGGTGCCCGCAGCAGCTAAAAGTCAGCGCTAACATGACGTGACGTGTCCTCTCGTGGCTGTCTCTTCTGGACGCCGCTTCACACACCAAAATAGTCATGTTCGCATGTCTTCTGCCGTGAATTTAGTCCGTGAAGTCCAGGATTTATTTTCAAATCTCTGCCTGAGCTGCTGGCGTTTCCCTCCTGCCTGGCTGCATCAGAAGATCAGTCCATTATAGCCCACCCCCACTACCCACTCTTCCGTCCTCTCTGTTTTGCCTCGGCTCTCTGACATCACAGGGTGTTTGGCCATCCAGAGTGGAAATCCTATTTCTGTGAGCCCGAGGCTGCTCCTCTCAGCTCCTGTCACTCTCCCCGACTGTAATCCATTTCATTAATTCCTGCCTGCGTGCCACTTTGCAGCAACGTCGAACGTTTGAACATGCAGTGATAATCAAGTCTATTCCCCCTGCCCCCGAGGTTATGCACAAACAGGGAGGGTGTGTTGTTTTTGTTGTTGGCTGCAGAGAGCTCAGAGATGGCTGAGACACAGACAGATAGCCCGGGGCTATTTATCAGTTTGAGTCCAATAACGTGTGCCCGGGTTTTACATATATGAACTTTTGACAGTTCTAAATGGCATAAATGATGATGACGAGTGTTGAAAATAAATGTTGTGGAGCGGATCAATGGCCTGGAGCGCTTGTGAAGCATTTAGCATTATTCTATTTCCAGCCTGACATTTACCTTTCCTCGCAAAAAGCCGGGGCTGCATCACTCCAGGTCAGTTTTCAGCAGGAGATTTAAGTCTGGAAAAACAGCCACTGAAAACTGATCATTCCCGGCAAATAAATAATAAACTAGTCGGCACACGTCGGAGTATTTAAAACTCACACATCTTATTTGTAGCTATCAGAACTCAGGGAGTAGATTCCACACACTTAACTGGAACAGAGACATAATTAATGCTGTTATTATGGATCATATTTTATGGTGAAAATGTTTTCTGGGTTTTCCTCTGCAGCGGCTCTGCCTCAGCTCTCTGTGATTTACAGAGTTTCCTGATGGACAGTGAAGTAAACTGCTGCTAACTGTCGTTGCTGTTAGCTAATGTTAGCTCAGTTTGTTAGCCAGTGTGCCCAGAGCTCAGAGCACCGGGGAACACTCACAAAGGAAGCTAAGAAAAGAGACTGAAACTAAACTGGAGGCACCAAATCACAAAAATACTAATTTCTATCATTGGACACTTCACATATTATTGATTATGTCCTTGTAGCTGCATGACATGAAGCTTAACTTATATATTTCATATCTGTACCCTGTGAGTATACCAAACACAGCAGCTTGTATCATACCTGGTAGCACCTGCTGATCCCCCTGAAGAACTATTCATTACTTGTGATGTGTAATGGCTTTGGGATTGCAGATGGTGTGTGTGCTCCCTCGTGGGAATCTGAATCTGTTTCAGGGTAGTTGTTATTTTTTTGTTTTGTTTCTCGGTTTTTCACATCTGTGTGTGTGTTTGCATGTGTTTGTGTGAATAAGTGTAAGGATTTGATTTACTACTTCTGATCTGTTATCTCTGTAACCTGTGCATCAGTAGTGGCCTCCGCCCAGAGGCTACAGATGAAAATAAGCATTTAGCTATATCTTGCACAATATATGTTGTCCCTGCTAAATGAACAAAGATATGGTTAAAATGATTACATTCATGAAACAACAATAACTCAAAATAAAGTGAATTTTTGCATGGGAAAATTTAACAAAGCTGGGGATTCATTCCCAAACCGCTCATATCAGTTGTGGGAAAATGTGATGGTCTAGGGTCTGGTGGTGAACTGAAGTGAACTGGGACCAGCCTCCTGGGCTGCTGATGTTTTCAGTCTGAGCTGGAATGAAAGTGTTCATTTGTACTTTTTGAGTGCTGGCTGTGCTGATGGAGGGAGTGGGAGGAGAAAACAAGATTAAGCATGTGGGTGTGTGATCGTGAACATTTCTTTGATTTCATTTTTTATTTTTTCTGGCATCACTTTGTTTTTTCTAATCAACACATTTACATTGTTGTGGGATGTGAACGTGTAGGCGTGGAGGACACGTGGAACACAACGGTTATCATTTCAGCACCATTCTTCCACTTGCTGTGTTGTTTTTCTGCCTCTTTCTTCTCCTCTCTGCCTCCCTCGGAATCCTCTTTGTTCTCCTCAGTCTCGCTATCATTTGCTGAGGTGTAAATTGGCCTTTTCAAGGAGCTACACAAAATAATATAACAATGTAACTTTGCTGAGGCCCAGTGTGAGTGTGAGTGGGGTGGAGAACAGGGAGGTGTCTAAACATACTGGTTCACACAACCTGTTGTTAGACCACATCTAAACAGCTACACAGCCACGCGTACAGCTGGCTCATAAACACATCGACATGAAGCAGGAGGAGTTCAGCGAGCATCCAGTTTGCTCTGAAGTCAGTTTAACACTTTATCTTTCAGCTTCATGAGAATCTGAGAGTGTGCCTGGTCAATTTCAAATACAAACCTCCATGTTTGTGACCTCCCATCCTCTACACTCAACACACATGATCAAATTCCATTATTTTGACATGCCCTCTAAATATTCAGTATTTAGTTTGTCCATTCTGGGCTACTGTAACATGTTGGTTCAACATTACAGACCCAGTTCTTTCCGTTTCTTTCTAAATCTTACACACTGGACAGTCTAAGACTGACAGTTTAAGACAGTCTAGTGCACTATGCCATTGTTTCTGAGCAGCAGGCTCAAAGAGCAGAGTTCATCTTTTTGGTGTCCAACAAAATGATCAGGATGCAGCAACCCCAGCGTCAGGACTTTTAGAAACCTCTGTGTCTGGTAAGCTTTTAAACTGAATCACTCAAACTGGACTTCTGGCTTTCATTACACCTGTAACTGAAACAACAAGCTCCCACCATCAAGACCTCTTGCATTTTTTGGGCTGCTGTTCCTTTGAACAGTGATCATATTGCAAATGTGAATGTGGGTGGAGTGGAAGGATTGAACTCACGGTCAGCATTCCTCCCTCTTCATCTCTCGCACTCACACTCACACACACACACACACACACACACACACACACACACACACACACACACACACTCTTAAACTGCTCTACATAAATGAAAGTTTGTGTTCATATGTGTTCAGTGTGTGTATGAGTGCCTCTGTCCACCACAGTTCTAAGTGCTGCCTGCCCATTCTCCTTTAAAAAGAGAAAAAGTGGTGCTACAAACTCTGACTCAGCTTCACCATTATGCACTCCATCGCAATTATCTGAAACATCTGCTCAGTCACACACCAACACACCCACACCCACACACACACACACACACACAGCATGCAAACAACAAACTGTACTTTTCTCAGTCTCTGGCGAGAATGGGCAGCTGTTTACACCATGCTCAGCTCTGTTGAATGGACTGTTTAGTAGAAACAGTGAAGCTTCAGACAGCACTGTCAGCAGAAGAGTGTAGACCCATGCAGCAGTTTCCAACAGATGTGTCTGTATTGTGTTTGGTGTAATGTTTAAATGTTGAGCCTTTAAGCTGAGGTATGGTGTGTGTGTGTTTGTGTGTGTGTGTGCAGGTAAGGCCCAGTTCATCCACATAGGTGAGGAGGTGGATGGGGTCGATATGAGGGCGGAGGTGGGCCTACTGAGTCGTAACATCCTGTTCCATGGTGAAATGGAGCCGGGCTGCTACGGCAACGAGGCCTGCAAATTCTTCGACTTCGACACTTTCGGAGGACATTTGAAGGTACGCTGTTATCCTAACCTTTTTATTTACAGAGCAGACAACCACATGATTCACACATGAACCAGGGCTGCCTGTGGATGAGCACTGAGCAGCAACTTGTTGCAGACTTATCTGCATCTTTGGTAGTAGCTGATTTGACCTTACTGTAATTCTTGACCTTGGAAAAAGCAGTTGACAAAACGAGCTTTCAACTTTTAAGTCAGTGTTATCAAAATCATTTAAGTTTTTGAACCACTAAAGTTTCATGGCAAATGAATGAAGTTATCTGCTGATGAGCACCATGTAATATGGTTGAAAGTTCCACTTAGCTCGTAAGTGAAGTATGAGCTGAGATTTTTCTATCAACCATTAATATATATGTATCAGAAGTTGTATTTAGGGATGCAGTTGGGGTAGATGGTTAGCTGTTATTAAAAAAAAAAAAAAAGAACAGCCCAGTATCCTGAGGGAATTCAACATTGGACAATTCCTCTTTTGCTCGCATAAGATAATTACTTATGTGCACAAGACAAAAATATCACTTTCCGGGACTCTAGGGGCTCCTAGCCTGTCGTTTTTTTTAGTGGACTTTGAGGGGCATCTCTAAGGATTATGTTGCTGTTTTTGAGCCTGTTTTGTGGGTGCATATTTTGACCAAACCAGAGTTGATGATTGAACAATGGAAAGTCTAACAAAGACAGTTTTGGTGAGTTTTATTTTGCAGCAGTGTGTTTTATGATCTGCAATGTAAAATGTCTGTTTTTGTAAAAGAAAAAAAAAGTGATTTTCCTGAGCTGCCCCGGGTGAGAAGTGCCAGGTAGGTCTAGGGTTACTCACGAGCCCCCATTTGAGGGCTGCTGTGTTGCCATCAAACTGGAGACAGGTGCAAGGAGACCAGATGGGTTCCAGCTTTGATAGCTGCTGGAGAAAAGACCTGGGTGTGGGTGGACTTCAGGAGGCTATGGAGACCAGCTGACCTCTAGGATGTTCTGGCAAATTGTCAGATGACTTGGGGACGGGAAAGTACTACTTACCTCCAACCAGAGAGGAGAACGTCTGACCCAAAAATCGCCGAGCTGTGGAAAGCACACTCACTGAGGAGCGACTGAACCCAAAGAACACGTCCTCTGTTGAGAAGGCAGCGTTTGAGGATTTGGGAGCCTTGCCTACATCCCTGGCAGAGTTCTCTGAGGTATTAAAAAGGCAATGCTTGCCCTGAGATGCTGAAGGCTCTATAGGCACTGTTGGGGTGTCTTGGCAGATATGCTTCTTCAAGGTCACATGTAGGTGGATGACAGTGCCCGCAGAATGGCGGGCTAAGAAGAAGGATGGAAGGATGTGTTCCAGTAATCATGATGTCACACTGTTCAGCCTCCCTAGGAAATCTTATGCCAGGGTGCTGGAAAGAAGGCTCCAATCTCAGATCCAGGAGTAATGCAGACTCCACCCTTGTCATGGTACAGTGGTCTAGCTCTTTATCCGTACAGGATTACTAGAGGGCTGATGGGAGCTTGTTCTAGTTCTGGTCTACATGTCTTTGTGGACTTGGAGAAGGCTTAGAACTGTATTCCATGGGGAGTCTTGTGGGGGCTGCAGCATTATGAAGTACCTTTTGTAACCAAAGTGAAAGCTGTGTCCATTTCCTTGGCAGCAAGACCAACACATTTTCAGTGAATTCAGCCGTGGTTGTCCCTTGTCATAAATTCTGTTTGTCATTTAGATAGGACCTTGAAGCACAGCTGAGGGAGGAGATTTTCTGGGCAGAAAGATAGAGATTGTGGATACAAGCGGCCAAAAGGAGTTCCTCTGTAGGGTGATCGAGCATAGCCTCCGAGATATGGTAAAGAGCCTAGACATCCAGAGGGAGCTCGGAGCAGAGCTGCAATGAAAGGGAGTCAGGTGGTTCAGGCATCTAATCAGGATACCTCCGGGGCACCTTCCTTTGGAGGTTTTCCAATTATATCTAACTAGTGGAGAGATGGAGATGGCTTGGCTGATATCCCAGTTAGAGCTAGAAAATGTTGCTGGAGAGTAAGAAATAATATTTTTATTTGAGTTTATTTGAATGTTTTTTATTTGTCAAGTGTTTAATTTGTTGTGGGCTGGAATCTCCTAAACCCGAGTGAAGCCAGATGTGTGCTGGTGTCTGTCTCAGCTGTTAAAACCAATTAGTTTCACTAAAAAAAAAGATTTTTACATCAGATGATGGTTTACTGGTTTCTGACTGCACCCCATCAACAGTGCTACCCAAGCTAATTCATCGTTGGTGCTTCCTCTCCA
The DNA here is from genome assembly GCA_033000465.1 of Sciaenops ocellatus. NCBI lineage: Eukaryota > Metazoa > Chordata > Actinopteri > Sciaenidae > Sciaenops > Sciaenops ocellatus. The sequence goes on along the minus strand of CP136888.1, from coordinate 2,450,924 downwards.
GAGAACAGCTGCCTGTTGAAAATCCTGGCCTTAACGAAGCATTGTTCATTTACATTCCAACACTGACCCTGACCAATATATCTGTGTCATGGATGATCATATTGAAGGATACCAGTTACAGCAAGGGAGACCCTCAGTTTCTGTTGACAGTTGAAATAAAGAAAAGGTAATGATTGTCATGGAATAAATTGTGAAAATGTTGCTTACTTACCAGAGTTGGTTAAAATAGCTTTTATCTGTAGGTTTCAACCATACCATGTGATCTTCATCAGCAGATAGAAGGATGAATGAACAGAATCCTCATAAAAACAGTCAACGTCTATATACTCTATCTGATGAAGGCCATGTGATATGTTAGAAATTCTGGAAAGAAGCTAGTAAATGGACCCTGAGTTTGGATTGTATACTCAAACTCTCTCATAGATGTTGAGAACCCGCCCACATTGGCGTCCCCGAAGTTCCTGTTTGGAAGCGTGGTCTTCTGTTCACTGACCCAAGTAAAGTCCCTACAGACTGAGCTGCTGCTGTCCAACCCCTGGTATGGTGGTGCAGTGGTGTTGCCTTACAGCAACAGTGCCACAGTGCAACTCTAAAATTCCCCATAGGTGAAAATGTGAGCGTAGATGGTTGTTTGTCTCTATGTGTCAACCTGGAGATGAACTGGCGACCAATGGTGCCCAATGTCCCTTGATACGGATACAGACAGTTGCAGAAAATGATTGTACCTCTATGATTAAATGTGACAATTAAACTGAACGTGAATTTGATCTATAAGGCTGGATGGAAAACACAAATACTTAGCCAAGTTCTCATTAGTGTATAATTACCTAAAAATCGTGGTTTTCATTACCTCTTGAACCCGCCATGTTTCTACAGTATCACAGAACAGATCAACCAAACTATCCAGTCAAATATTTCAACTATTCACCCACCGTACCTTCTCTGACATGCTTTGAAGACGAGGGTGAGGTGAGGGGTATTCAGTTTGTTGCAATCTGCAACTTCACCGCCAGATGCCGCTAAATCCTACATACTGGACCTTTAAATCAGAGCGGGTTAAGATGCTCAACACAACCCATGCTGTATGCATCAGCCTGTTTGCCTGTCAGCAGGAGAGAAAAGATGGTGGAGAGAGACAGTGAGAGACAGGAATGGACAGAAGAACAAAGGAGAGAGAGGCTGTGGTTTTATTCCTGCTGCCTTCATGCCTCTCTCTCCCTCGGGCAAGCTATCATACCCTATTATGAATTTCCATCACAGGCACATGTCACATATTTCTCATGCATGGGTGTGTGCAAGCACGTATGAGCAACACATTTCAGTGAAGCCCTTCAAAATGAACGCTTCAGAAAAACCTTGTATCGCCACCAATATCAGCTGGCCGTGAGCTGTGAGGAACATTCTGTTTTTTTCAGTTTGTATTTTAAAAATGTTTCATAAACAGCAGGAGGTTGTGGTTGAAGTTAGAATAAAAATCACCAAAAGCTGTTTGTTAGGAGGTTTTCTCATGATGTGGTGCAACAGTGGCTCTGGTTTGTGAACAAAGCTGCTCTTCATCACAGAGTCACTCTGCTCTCTTGTCTTTTATTCACTGGTCAATCTCCATCATGTCCCTTGCATCCTTACATCCTTTCCTTCTCTCATTCACCCTCATTTCCTCTGTTCTATCCTCCCATCTCTGTTTCATCCCTGTTTCCTTTCATTCTTCCTCCCACCCTCCTTCTTTCTTTTGCTTTCTTCCTCTCTGCATCATATTTTCCATCCTTTCATCAGTGCCATCTTTTCTTTCTGATATTGTTTCTTTGCAGTCCTCACTCCTTCCATATGTCTGCCCACCCTCCTTCTTTCCTTTATCCTCATTTCCCCTTTTCCTCCATGCCTCCCTCCTCTTTGGATCATGATATCTTTTACAGATTATCGTACCCATCTTCCCTCCTTGATCTCTCATTCAACCTCCCCTCCACCTTAATCCATACCTCTCTCTCATCACTCTTCTTTTCAGTTCCTCCTTAACTATTTCTTCCCTCTTTGCATTTCTCTATTATTCTTCCTATTTCTTTCTATCCTTCCACCGTTGCTCTTTCACTCTTCTTCATAGCACTCCTTCCTTCATCGTCGCCCTTGTCTTTTTTAATGAGATATTTTTATTCACAAACATGGACTGTTGACTGATGACTTTATATCACTGCAGTTCAATGCATCCATTAGCTTTTTTTCATTTGAGTAATGCAACAACTTGATCTCCCTGCAGAAGTGACTGAAGTCTGTCTGCTGTCATTCTCAGGTGGAGCGCGGCTTCAGGGCAGTTCATATTTCTGGGGTGGAGCTGCAGCACATGGGCCAGCAGACGATGGGACACTATCCAGTTCACTTCCATATGAATGGAGACGTGGATGAGAGGGGAGGCTACAACCCCCCCACCTCCGTCAGTGATCTATCCATCCACCACTCCTTCTCCCGCTGTGTAACCATCCATGCCTCCAACGGACTGCTGGTCAGTTAAGATTTTTTTTTCTATTTCTATATTGACTTGATGTATTTGTGGGGACGTGTTGAAATAGTTTGACATTTTGTGAAACCCGCTTGCTTTTTAGAGTTACATGAGAAGATCGATACCACTGACTCCTAACACACATTTGGAGCTACAGCTTCACGCAAAGACTGAAAGCAGCTGGAAACAGCTAGTCTGGCTTTGTAGGGTACCAAAATCCATGAATCAGCACCTCTAAAGCTAAGAAAATATCAAAGTGTAAAAACTAGAAGTTGTTCTGGTTGTGGTGTCTTGGCTGGGCACAGGGACTTCTTGAAGTTTCTACTGGCTGCTTGACAACTACGCACTAACAACAGGACTCCACCTGTGAACAGAGCTACACCAGGTTAACCAGCTGTTAGCAGTAGCTTCATATTTATTGTACAGACATGAGAGAGCTTTTTGACCTTCTCATCTAACTCTCGGCAAGAAAGTGAATGAGCATATTTCCCCAGATTTCTAACTATACTAGATGTACAATATGTTGCCATTTCATATACCAGATTGTTCCAGAGTTAACTCAGAGCCTGTTGTCTGTTGGCGATTCACAGTTAAAACACAGTTTATAACAAAATATCGGACACAGCATTACTGTATGTAAAACATACCAAATTAAAATGAAATAAACAAGATAAAAACCAGCAATATTTACAGTGTAAACAGTAAATGCACAGTCAGTGATTACAGAGCTGAGCAGTTAGTCCAGTAACAAAGCCTGCTCAGGTTCACATCTGCATGGTTCATTTTTTGTGTTTATAGGAATGCAAAGAACTGGAAAACTGCAAAAAGTAAAAAAATAAATAAAACTTTAATCACATTCAATCAAATAACTATCATTCCAAAATCTAAATAAATAAAAGAGCTACAATATTAAAGTTACAGTGTGTAAGATTTAGTGGTATCTTGTGGTGTGATTGCAATCAATTCAACCGTCTCCCTTCTATCAAAGCACTACACAGCATTACAGTTAGCCAAAACCAGCAAACTTCTTTGCTCTGTAGAGCCCTTTTGACCAATCTGGGCTACTGTAACAAACACGGCTGCACAAGATGGCGGACTCAGCACTGAAAACATAGTTATGCATGCTATATTCTATTTCTAATAAAAGTTACACACTGAACCTTTGAGGGCAAAGAAATGTGATTTCCATGTAAATCACAGCTGACTGCTGAATGTTTGAAGATCTTTGCTGAAACAATAGTATTAAACATCATTTCCAGATTTTCCTGGCTCAGGCTGCAGGTACCTAGCAAGCTAACAAGCTCGTTCACAATAAATGTCAGTAACTTAAAGACACTCTTTGACGCTGCAGCATATTTGCCAGAGGGCTATCTGTTGACAGCAGCGAGGTTTCATAAGTAATTGATGAAAACCGACTGTGGAAGTAATTTTAGCTTCAACTCTAAGGGGGTGCTACTATCTGAATGCTAATAGTGTCATTAGCATTTCTCACTTCCCAGAGTTCGTGGCAGGATATGACAGTTTACTGGATCGATAGAAGAGCAGCAGAGTCAAAAAAACACAGAATCCCCCCCCCCGAGACGGTTAACATAAAGACCGAGCTCGGCTTCAGAAAAGCAGAGAATCACAATGGAAAATTGAGAAGCAAAGAAAAAACTATGAATCAAACAAACAAAACAAAGATGAGAGGATAAGAGAGGCTTTATTGTCATCCATCCATACAGTGCAGTGTAGTAGACAGCGGAATAAAACTGTGTTCCACCTGGTCCCTGGTGCAAAACCAATGAATTATGCCAAACTCAGTGTGACTGAAGCAAACACTGAGACTACATAAACAACAAGATGCACAAACATGAAGGACAACTCTACAGGATATTATACAAGAGTAGAAACATAAATATACTGTTGATAAGTGAATTAGTGCAGTATCAACAGTACAAGCAGTTCGATGATATTGATGGTATTTATGTATACAGGATATGTCATGTCTTATGTTATAAGGAGCAAGCAGTCAGACAGGTTTTGGTGAGTTGGGTATGAAGTGTTGAAGTGTGTCAATTCTGGGTTCCATTTCTGTTTTGGATGGATTGTGATCCACATTTTTCTGTTTTTTTATGGACAAAATGAACGCCGTGCACATCAGGCAGGTTGTTTCTTCCAGCTTTCTTATTGTTTCCCATGTCAGTGTCAGAAAAATTCAAAAATGTGATCACAGCTTCATCCATTATGTCCGATTAAAAATTCAAAACTCACAAAGAGCCGTATCAGTCCATTATTTCACGCCATTCATGTGTGAAGGGAATCAGCAGGAAGTCAGCAAGCTCAGATCTAATGCTCAAAAATGTGGAAGCATAAAAAAACGTTTTCAGCAAATGCTCAGTGAGCAGCCTTCATCTGAATGATTGTGGCGCCATCTCAGACAGATACGCTGAACTGCTGTTTGACAACAGTCAGAGTCTTCCTCCTCACAAACCTCAGACGCTTCCACAGGAGTCAACTTTCCTAGCATGGATGAAGGAGCTAAATGTTGAATAAGTGAGAACAGGAGGAGGAATTAGGCTTTGGAAAGTTGATACTCTCACATCTGACTGAGAAGCCTTGAATGAGTGTGACATGCTGTCAGCCTGTGATCGGTGAAATTCAACACATCTGTTATGTCCCAGGTGAAGGATGTGGTGGGCTATGACACACTAGGCCACTGTTTCTTTACGGAGGACGGTCCAGAAGAGAGGAACACATTTGACCACTGTCTGGGTCTGATGGTGCGAGCCGGGACCCTTCTGCCTTCAGACAGAGACAGCAAAATGTGCCGTGACATCACTGATGGAGCCTACCCAGGATATGTGGCCAACCCACGGCAAGACTGCAGGTAAGACACTCTTTAACCTCTTCAATCCCATGGAGGATCCTAAAGCTTCCATACCTATTAAATATATGAGGAACTTTGATAATAATTCTCAACACATTTAGATGATAGTGTCTCGTCTTGCCTTGTCAGATGCCAGTTGAATGAAGCGAAGTGACTTCAACTTCAACAGCAGACCTTTTTGTTGCATAAAATAATTTAGGTACAGGGACAGTGCACATTAGTAGACATCTTGACTAATTTCATTCGTCTGAATCTGGTGATCAAACTAACTTAATCCTGGTGTCTGACCTGCAGTGAAACCATGGTTTTCTACTTGAATGAAGCTGAGGGGCAAACATACTGTAGACATGTTCCATCAATATATTTATGATGCACATTTTGAAGTATCACATTAGATACATATTAGATACTCAACTACTCAGTCCTGATGAGCAGTTGAAACCATGCATGGCAGCCTGTGTGAATAGGTGAATGTGGCAAGTGCTTTGAGTGGTTGGTAGATCAGAAAGGCTATATTTCAAAGGCTATATCTCATGACATGTTCCATGTAGAGACTCAACAATTCCCGCTATTAGCAAGCACTTGGTGACAGTGGCAAGGAAAAACTTCCTTTAAGAGGTAGAAACCTCGATGAAGTCCAAAAGTTTGATTTTGTGAAGAAGCATCTACTCCCGCATTGTACTCAACATTGGAATTAAGATTATTTCTTAAAACATGTTTAAAAACATGACATGACATGATGTAATCAAAGCCATAACCTCTCAGAGTTTGAGTCGTTTGTGCAAGTCATCTTGTGTTTGTGCTGAAAGCAGAAGATACTGAAAGGCTTGTTATTCCAAAAGAGTATCGTCAACTAATCCTACATTTGGGTCATACTGTCCCATTTGCTGGGCACCAAGGACATGCCATGTAAAAGATCCCATGACTGTGAGGTTGTACATTGTAGTGCCAACAAAGTTTTAGATCAGTTGCTCATGTTGAGTGTGCCTTATGAGAGAATATCAATGGATATAATTGGTTCCCTGCCAAAAAGTAGCAATGGACACAAATTTACTCTGGTCATATGTGACTACGCAACCAAATATTCTTATATTAGTCTATCCACTGCACTCCATTCAGGTCAAACATAGAGTCTGATGTTTGGTTGGGTTGACATCTTTGACGAGATCTGAACAGATCAAGGCCTCCTTGATTGCCTCCTTGATTGGTGTGGGAAATACGTCCTTTATTGAACATCTTAGCAACTAGCCACAGAATCAACAAGTCCAATACAGACAGTTCACTCAATGTGAACATGTAAAACCCCATAATCTGAACATTCAATCCCCCTGTTTATGTTTACCCCCCATTATGTTTTATACCAGTATGGCAGTGATGATTCATCACCCTGTGTGCGTACTTCAAGTGGATTTGCTGCCTGGAAACAGTAGAATGAGGATAGAAACATGGTATTTATCACCAGCTAGCGAGAACATTTGTATCATTATTTTTGTAGTGTTGCAGAGTTTAGTGTGGATCCACCACACCAACATGCCTGCCTTATCACACACAGTAAAGCACCAATTAATCTCGAGCTTCACTGCATCACTTCTCCCAGCACATTAGTACTGTTAAAGCAAAGTAGTTTTCTCTCTGCCACAACACTTCAAAAGTTTGAATAATTGCAGCACATGTGTATATTTCTTCCATTTAAAGGTCTAAAATGAACAAACACTGTTTTGACCTGAACAACAAACACAAGAACAAATGCAGAGACAGCGAAATAAACATGTGATTTCCACTTATTCTTTGACGATGCAAAAAAACAGATAATTAGAAGAGTCTGAATGGTCTTGAAGAAAGAAAAATATTTTTAACACTGTGAAAGGGCAGAGGCTGAACACAACTTTGCAAAAGCTGTCAATCTGTCTACTTGAAAAGTGAAAAGAGATTATGTGAGTATTACAGCACCGGTAATTATTTTTCATAGATGTCATTTTCAATTATGTGCAACATTTTAAAGGTCAGAAAAATCTGTTTCACAGCTTGTGATCACATGTCAGGGAAATAACATTTAAAAACAATTTAGTTCTTAAGTTATGAGCGCCTCTGAAAACAGAGCAGTATGGATAGTTTGAAGTTGAGCTGTACATTTACATTCATGACTTGATTCCAGTTCTGCCTCATCTGAGTCAACCTTCCATCTCTGTGCAGGGTCATTTCTAAACCCTTTTGGGGCCCTAAGTGACAGCTTTGGTTAGGGGACGTCCATAGTTCAGTACTTGGCACCAAAATACCACACAGATGGGTAAACTGAATATCAATGTCAGAAAAATATAAAACTGTCAGAGTATGCTTGCGCTGGTTGTTGCACTGCCAAAAAAGGTCCCAAAGGGGTCGTTTTAAACTGATAACCTAATAGTCGTTAACGTAGTTAGGACTGGCCAAAAATTTAGAATTGCCGTCACTAAAAAGATTTAAGGTTAGCAATTTTTAACATACATTTGTATTAATATAAAGTCACAATCATATATTGGAAATATTGCAGCTTAGACTGAAAAATGGATGCAGCCACAAAAAATAAATTTATTCTTCTATATATTCTTTTTTCTCTTTCATTTTGGTCTCAACGCTGTTTTCAACACTTTTCTCCATCAGTGCAGAGCACTTCTCTAAGAAATCTTGAATGTCAAAAGTTCACAATGTGGGTGTTGGTTAGCTCAGTTGGTAGAGCATCCACCCCATGTACGAAGGCTCAGTCCTTGCTGCAGCGGCCAAGGGTTCGAATCCGACCTGCTGCCCTTTGCTGCATGTCATTCCCCATCTCTCCTGTCACTTTTCAGCTGTCTCTGTCAAATAAAAGCTTGAAAGGGCCAAAAAAGAAAATCTTTGAAAAAAAAAGGAAAAAAGTTCACAATGTAACCATAATCTAATTACACTTCACGAAGGGTTCAGTCTGGGGCAGCTGGACTTGGTTGTAGATCCGTGGAGACGTTTCATCTTTCATCCAAGAGGCCTCTTCAGTCCTGACTGACTGATGGGGAAAACCCCAGTATTTAGCCTTGGCAGGATCATAGACCCGGCCATAGTTTCCACTTGGTTAGGGTTAGTGCTCATGAGTGCTTTACGAATCTACAACCAGGTCGAGTTGCCCCAGATTTACCCTTCTTGAAGAAAGATGACCTGGACGACTGAGAACCTTCACAGAAATCTAATCAAACGTTGTCTGGGCTGATTATGGTTACTTATTTTTTTGTAATCTGATTATGTGAAATCAGTTACTACCCAACCCTGATTGGTTAAATGAAAGATAACGATACAGACCCACATGCACACTCACATTTATCAGTAGAGATAGCCTGTCCCCCTGCACCTTCACTTTGTTACAGTGGCATCATATTTAAAGCATAAAGATGCTACTCAGAATATAAAGCAGTTTAATCCAGGTCACATGACTTTTTTTTTTTATCTTGGCACACTGCCTCTGCCTTCAGCTGCAGAGCAGAAAGGCCAAGGTTAGGGATGCATAATGGCTCCAGCTTTTACTCATGTTGGAGAGCAGATGGATGACTCTGTTTGAGGGCACTGGAAGGGTTTGCAGTTTCAAAGTTTTAATTCATCCAATTATAATATTCTGGTAATACACAGAGCACTATACCTATAATGAGGCATTTTCCCTCATTTGTCTGGATCTATGTATTCTGTAATGATTTCCAAATCCCAGTGTATTTCTCACTGCGGTTCAGAAATTCCAATTTAATCAAACATGATTGCACGAACAACATTCCCTGCTGTAAGATTTATGATGATTAATTTCCAGTCAGCTTTTTTTAATGCTCCCTCGTGGCTCCTTCTGTCTCTTTCCCTGTCATTGTTGAGTTGTGTATGTGTTGAATTTAAATGTTCAGATGAGAACAATAAATTTCAGTCAGATTTGCTAGCAACATGGGACATGTGGGCTGCATGAAACTGTCATTTAAACTGAGCCAGATGAATGTGCTCGGCCCAAACGCTCAGCTTATTTGAGTGTGTGTGTGTGAGTGTGTGCTTGACCATGCATTTGACAAAACAAATTATCTATCCAAGCCATCTGAAACACACACACGCACTTCTTTTACACACCAACATACTTGATTTCAATAAACAATAATATTTCACTGAAGATATTCTCTGCAGCCTGGATAGGCTATCAGTCTAAGAATCAGCTAACTGCTAAAGTCAGCGTGTGCTTATGTTCATGTCTGTTTGTGATAATGGTTGAAACTAGTTTTGATCTGCAATGACAGAGTTTGGTTTATACTGGTGACATTCCCAGCAGCCTCAGCTGTACTTTTCGTGCTAATGTTAGCATTCGACAGGCTGAGCTAAGATGGTGAACATGGTTAGCGGTGTACTGTACCTGCTAAACATCAGTTTGCCAGTGATAGTCTGCATATGTTAGCCTGCTAAATTTAGCGTTTAGGTCATTAACAGTTTCACAGATGAGCTAGCATGGCTCCAATTCTCCCATGTGCCTGTGTTGTATTCAATGACAGCACGAACAGGGAAATTAGCTATAGAGACCAAAACAGTTTTTTTGTACCAGGCTGTAAACATGTTTATTTCTGCTGACATTTTAACATGGGGACTTACGGAGACTGACTAACTTCTGGAGCCAGCCTCAAGTGGCTGCTCGAGAAATTAGCGCTTCTGTATTGGCTACATTTCCTAGCCATGGAGGTTTGGTGCTTGGTTTTCGTTGTAAAGGAAGGTGCAGGGTCACAAAAGCATCACTCTCATCATTCTCAACATAATTATACTCTGCTAGGCCTTCTCTCCAGTTCAAACCAGCCTATCAGAGTAGAGCTGTGGAAGGGAGAATGAACAAGATTAACAATAAAAATTATAATTTCTTTGATTGGCTTGTCCTAACAAATACATATTAAATTTTGCAATATAACTAAAAATACTGTACACAATCAATGAAATGTACAACAAGAATTATTTGCCTTAATTACTGAAATGTTTCCACCTATTCTGTTATCCAGTGAAAATAACACCCAACTCCTTCCAGCCTCCATAAAAAGGTACCTATACACTCAAAAGAAAAAAAAAAATTGTCCAAAATGCAGGACTTATGCATTTCAATTACATAGAAAATTTCCATCCATTTGAATTACATAGGTTTAATATAAATTAACTAATAAACTTAATGTGAAGCAAGTAATAAGATTTATGTAATAGTACTAATAAACTCAATGTACTTCCACTACACAGTAGTGTAGTAGTAACCAGGTTTATGCATTCAGTATTAATAAAGACAATTTGTTTGCCCAAACCCAACAGTGAAAATGAATGCAGTCATTTTGAGTTTATTAGTACTATTACATAAATCTTATTACTTGCTTCACATTAAGTTTGTTAGTGAATTTATATTAAAACTTTGTAATTCAAATAGATGGAAATTTTCTATGTAATTGAAATGCATAAATGCCCGAAATATTTTTTTTAATGGAGTTGTGGCGTGTTCCCTCTTTAAGCACATGCCCAGCTGCACAAAGGACTGAAAACATGTGATTCAGATTCAAACTAAACTGTTTCTTTTGCATTATGATTGAATTTTTAATATGTTTTTAGAAATAAATTTAACTCTGATAACAATGCTGTGTCTCTTTTATCCAATATAGTGACTCAGTTAAATAAAGTCAAAGACAAATAAAATTGTAATATACTTAGCAAAGATGGCCCAGCAAACAGTGAGGGAGTTGGCACTTCCTCACAGTTTTATCACAGTGGTAAGTGTCCTTGTATTCCGATGTACAGTATATCAGTCAAACAACTCAATGGTTTTGCCATTGGATACTTTTTTACAAATAGGTTTAATGAGTGACCGATGTAATTATAATTGAGCTGCATTTTCAGGTTAATTTAATTCTGGCAGTTTATCTTAAAAATAAAATATACCTCCATGGTACCCACAAGTGACCTGCAACAACAGCGACAGGGAAGGTTTAGGAGAGAGGCAGAGAGCAAAGAGCCAGTGAAAAGCAGAGAAAAGAGAGCAGAGGGGGGAAAGATGTTTAAAGTACTGCCATGTGCTAAGCTGCTGTGACGCTCAGCTGCATATCTACCATTTCTATTCATATTCATTACTCTAAGCTGCTTTTTCTCGCATACCTGCAAATTGAACTCGAATGATTTCTTATTATGTCTGGTAAATGTGTGAAAGGTGCTTTCTGGGGTGCACACAAGGAAACTCAGAGGAATTTGTGATGGAAACAAATTTAAAAGAGCCATGTGTGCTGTGAATGAAGGTGGTACAGTACAAGTGTAAGTCAAAAAGAAGCTGACACTTATTTAAAAACCTAGAAAAAGAACAAAATCTGAGGCAGAGCTAATGACAAATACATCTAATGAGGACAGTATGAAGATAAAAATAAAATGGTCTGTCTACATGCAGACACAAACTCAGTGTCAGGTTCCACTCACTGTTTGCACTACTGCACAAACCACCCTCATAGACTTAGGTATTGCACGCAAGCGTCCAGGTCTGGATCTTCTCTGACAGCCAGCAGTCAACATATTGTGTAATGTGACGCTGCAGCTTTTGTCTGGAAATGTCACTTAAACGTGTCAGCACAGCTGTGAGGATGAAGATGAAGCATGCAGGTATGAGGGCGTAACAAAAAGCGCACTGACAGCTATAGGGGCACTACGTGTTTTTATCACATGTCACCTATACTCCAGTATCTGGACCAACAATGACAACAAAAACATTTCTGAAGTATTTCCAGGTATTCTTCGTGGTATTTTAGAGTTTGTCTAAAAGTTTGTCAAAGGTTTTGTTCCCTTGAGATGCATCAGATCACATTTGTTCACAAGTTGATGTGCATTTCAACTGTTTTGAAATACTATCATCTTTTATTCAATATGTACTCCAGTGAGTGGCTCGGGAGGTAGAGTGGGTCATCCACTAATCAGATGATCGGCGGTTCGATCTCCGGCTCCTCCAGCCTGCAGTCGTAGTGTCCTTGGGCAAGATACTGAATCCCAAATTGTTGATTTGTTGAAGGCTGCGCCATCGGGAGCTCATCATATAAATGGTTAGCTCCTAAAACTGATGAGCAGTTGCCACCTTGCATCATCAGCGTATGAACAGTCAATTTACCATTTCAGTTGTGTAAAACTTTCACAGTTGCAGCAACAAGGTGTTGGTCACAGGGTGACACATTGAGGAAGTAATGTCTACATTGGTGACGATGTAATGTTGTAAGGGAAGTTCCCTGACCAGAGAGCAGGGAGTGCAACGACTGCAGCTCATGTTTGAGATTTGCCTCTGCCTCTCACTCTGATATATTAGAGGAGAGTGGGGATTTATTTACACCCAGAAACAGCAACCCTGTTACTTCGGATAATCCACAGACCTCAGTGTCAACAGTTTTCAGACAGACTTTGGTCAAAAAAAAAAAAAAAAACTGCAGTGGTGTACGACATTATGATGAAATAAGTGAAAAAGCAAAGACCCTGGAGGAGAAACAGAGTGAAGATGTAAACACAAGATGAACTTCTTCTCCATTCTCTGTGGTGAAATTGGCGCTATCGTCCTGTCTCTGCCAGAATACCACTGAACTTAGAGGTCAGCATATTTATGGTCAAAGTTTAAGTTCAGTTTGGTTGAGATTTAGCAGCAAAGACCAGGTGGGAAAATGAAGAGTGAGTCCACCACTTTGGTTCAGGAAATAACAGTCTGGAGCTGCCAGTATTCTTCTTTGAGAATGCCTCCACCCACCTTCAGTGAACTGAGGTGAAGGCAGAAATGTCAGAAAAAGATATTTAACGACCTGGACAAAAACAACTATCTACATAGAGAGGTACCATTAGTGAGGAGTGAGAAAATCAGTTTTTCTGTCATTTGAAACAGTCGGTCAGTTTTTAAGATCAGCTCTGTGGTTTATCTTTTTTTTATACCTGTTAGTTTGTTTGCTTAAGTAAAAGCAAAATAAATGAATCCAATTCGACGCAGGAAAGCTGTCCTATAAATGTATTATGTCAGCATTTATTTGCTCATTGTAAACCTGAGCTGTTCTTCCTCGACAGAAACTGAATTAGTTGGAGAAACTTTTGGAGACTCTAAATGATTCAGCGGTGCCCGGAAGCATAGCAGCGTGTTTGAATGCTGCGTGACCTTTACTCTGTCAGACTGCTAAACTTCCTGTCTCTCCTCTGTCATATTGTTGCATTCATCACTTTCAGTCTAAAGTGCAACAACTACTTTATTAATCCCCCTGGGGGAAATTGTATTTGTTCACTCTCTGTGTACAGGACATGTAGACATGTATTAACTGTGATGGAGAGATGTCAGAGAGACAGGGCCTCTGCTGAGATACTTCCACCTCTGATTACAGACTTTTCTAAAGCAGCAATCCATTTCACATCATCTGTATACATGTATCGCACATGGCTCCTCTAAAAGAGAGAAGAGGTTCAGTCTGTCTCTCTCTGTCTGTCTCTGAACTGAACTGAACCTTGATTGGAGCTGGCTAAGACCTTGATTACACCAGAGCTAATTCCTTTCTCATCCAGACTGAGCTGCTGCAGGGGGTGATGGAGGAGAGGAGCGTATATCCTTGTTAAGGCTGCATAATTGAGGAGAGAAGTTAACAGATAGGTCAAGATGAGTGATGGAGCGGAGGCTAAACCCAGTTTGACATAATTTGTTTGCAAAATGGGTTTGTCACCCTGCTAGGCTGACATGATAATGTTATTGTTGTGGAAATTTTAGCCAGGCTTTTGTGTTCCCACGTAAATGTTCACTTGTACATGACAAGTGGCAAAAAATGATATATATTTTCATATTTACTGATGAATTTAAAGAAGCTGTTGTGCTACAACAGGAAAAAAAAACACGGTGTATAAGCAACTTTAATGGAAATGCATAGATGATTCGGTGCTGTTTCAGAAAACAGTATCAGTATCTCAACTCAAGGTCCATTCACTAGCTTTGTTCAGAAGTTTCAACTGCAACTCATGGTCTTCATCAAGACCAGATTATATCTGAAGTTTTAGCTACAACGTTAAAGACACTGGACATTCACAAATAGTTTTGTACTTTCTCTTTTGGATTTTGTCCTTATTATGCATTATACTTGTAATGTCATGTGTAGCCTGATGCTTGGTCCCTACAGTTCAAAATATCAGCTGCAGGTACCACTGTAGCGCCTTGTCACGTAGCTGTGGGTGGATGTATGGATGGGTCAAACAAACACAGGATTTTTACCCAGGAGACGACCATTTGTGTCCCAGTAGAGAGACAGTAGAGGGGTACTTACAGCATCAAGCATAGACACAGTAGCCAAGTTGTTGGTCATGTTACTGCCGCATGTAAATATCCCAGATTTGCTAATTTGCAATAATCAATTTACGTGTACCGTACCAACTGAGTTGATACAAATATTTCAGTGGTAAAACTTCTGATGTAGCAATAAGAGGGGAAACAAGAAGACTGCATTAATATCATTTGTCATGACAACCATTTAGATCTGATATCTAGAAAAAAAATATTCCCCCAAATCTGATGAAATGATATATAGTGTCTTTGTGCACCAACACAGTGCTGTTGTCATTCTCTCTCTCAGTTAGCGGTGCTGTGTTTTGAGAGGCAGTGCTCAAACTTTCTTATTTTACCACAACATCACTGCTTCAAACTCTTTGTGTGAAATCCAATAACCTCTTTTTACTTTCCACCTCTCGCCCTCTTTATAGCGCAACTTCAACTTTCTGGATCGCCAACCCCAATAACAACCTGATCAACTGTGCTGCTGCAGGCTCAGAGGTGAGTCTCTCACTTCAGCTTTTCACTTTCTCTCCTCCTCCCTCCTCCACCCCCCATCTCTCTCCAGGTGGAGCTCTGTCTCATTACCATGTTGCCAGGTCAGATTAATGGCTGTGTACTCCTATTAACTTCAGAATCAAGTAGACAACAGACAGAGGCACTGCCGCACTTTCACTATGATAGAGTGCCAATTATGATCATACTTCTGGGATTTCACAAGGATACGTCGACTGGAATGGAGTCTCATTCATCCTCGCCAATGTAATAACTATTCTCATTTGCATACCTGCGAAGAATAACACAAAAACAGACAGGCTGACATGTAGAGTGGCAAAGCAGACGCTGTATCTATGTGTGTGGGAGTGTGCCTATGTTTATGCATGAACAAAAGATGCACAGATTCTTTGTAGTTCTACGTTTAGGGTCATTAAGAAACCTGAATCCGGATGTGTTTTTATATGTACATGTTTGTGTGTGATCCATCAGGAAACGGGTTTCTGGTTCATCTTCCACCACGTGCCCACTGGACCCTCAGAGGGGCTGTACTCCCCGGGATACACCGAACACACACCTATGGGCCAATTCATCAACAACAGAGCCCACTCCAACTACAGGGTGAGTCTGAGGACGCAGTGAAGACATCTAGGAACGTAAACTTATAAATTCATCCTTATCTTCATATATAAAAACACTATATTATACTAAATTCGACAAAACTCTCAACAAGGCTGAATAAACAGGTCAAATTGCTCATGTCAGGCTCTTTCCTGTGTTTGGATCCATACTACATGGTTAATCCGTGTTATTTTACTCAGTGATGGAGGAATCTGTCATTCTGAAAGGCAGAACAACGCTGGACCGTGGCACAGTTACATTGGGCTCTTACGAGCAACATTCCCTGTCCACTCCTCAGCACAACATCCCCACTTTAGACAAAGGAAACCAATGCTTTACTGGTTTTGATCCCCTCCACTGGCCAGTTGATGTGAGCAGTTACTGAGCCGACCGCTCACACTGACCGGAATACGGGTGAGTGTCAGAGAATCAGCACTGTTGCCTCACAGCAAGAAGTTCCCTGGTCAAACCCCTCCAGGATCTCGTGACCAGCTGGTCTCTTTGATGGATAGAACAGTCATGTACTTAAGTTCACGGGTTCATCCTTGTCATAGTGCAGCAGCGTTACAAATTAGGTGTGGCATTTGAAAGAACATTTTCCAGGAAAGGAGGCTCCATTGGAGGACACCACCCAGTTGCATGATAGGAAGTGGAGGATTCAGGGTGGAGCTTGACCCTTACTCTGGGGTGTGGTCTAATAGTCAATTTTGCTTAGGAAGGTTCCTAACTGAACTGTAAAGACTGTTTCTAACTGTGACATCCAGCGTGCTGCAGATCACCGTTGATGATTAATCATATATCTTTGCTATAACCTGCTAATATGTTTATATATGAGTGAACAGGGGGTGAGCGACCATACCAGCGTAACAAACACTTCATTTGACTTCTGTGACAGGTGGACAATATTCATTTATTATTTGAATTCTCACGTTGATAATGAAGTCCTTTTTAACAATTAAGTATCTCACATGTTTTGTAGTCCATCTTCTGAACTTTGTAGTTTTATCACAGATCACGTCAATAACATTCGCCGTCGCATCATGACGTAGTCTAATTCTCCTTCACATCACAAAGTGGTTAGGAAAGGACTTAACGAGGATCTGGATTTGGATCTGTCTCTTGTGAGACTTCCTGGACATGCAAAATAGTTTTTTAAATGAGTACATTTTCATCATAAAACTTCAATAACAAGAAGCCATACATAAGATCAGACCATAGCCATAAGCCATACATAAAAATATTATTACTGATTCATTGGTGGTGTTGGCAATGAAGCAGCATGTTGAGATATGTTTGTGTTAATGTTTAGAAATATGTCATTTTCCAGCATTTATTTTGAATATTTAAAACAGTAAGAGCTAAAGAGAGAAAAACAAAGCGTCACATGTGACCTGCTCAGTGACAAAGAGAGGAGGAGCAGCAGGTGAATAGAGAGAATAACAAAAATTGAGGGCAAACAACAGAATCAGATAAAGTGAGCCAAAGGAGAGAGATGAGATGGAGAGGACAGCAGAGAGTTTGGAGGCGCCTGCGGCATCGAGCACAGGCCGAGGAGAGAGAGATTTATGAGGCGCTGGTGGAGAGGAAGTGTTATTGTTATCTCCCTCTTCTCTCTGCCCCCAACAGTGATCTCTCTTTTCTCTCCCTTCTCACTCCACCCTTCCCTTCTTCACTTTTAATTTGGATCATCCTAATGGGAGCATAACTCATGTCAGACTGCCACCCCAGGATGTTTGTGAGAGAGAAGAGGTTGTGTGGGCTGCAGGTCGGGTGTTCAGAGCTGCAGCACGGCGGTGGTGTCTTTTGTTTTGAAGCAGCTAACTGGCTGAGGATGGCTTTTATTATCATGACTATTTTTATTCTATGTAAGGAGAGGTTAGATTGTGCTTTAGGAGCTTTGAAACAACTGGAGTACTTTGAAGGAAGTTGCCTTGAATGTTTCTAAATAGGGTGTGTGTCATACCTTAAAGCTCTATTTCTAATATTCAGATGTAGAAGTACTGTACAAAGTATGTGAGGATGCTATACTGTCAGATTTATGTCCAACTCTGCAGCTCTTTTTCTTTAAGCTCGTTATTTTAGTATTCCAGCTTGCACTTTGACTGTACGGTTGCCTCCCAGTGACTCAGACCAAACGCCTACACCTTTGCTATACCATCACCATTACTGCTACTACCCCTGTCAAACTATCCAGTCGAGCAGCACATATATAAAGTTTTAAAAAAAACCTTCAGACTCATTTTCTAGCCAATATTTTTCCTCCACAAAACAATAGCGAGACAATCAGTGGGTTAAATTAATTGGGGGTCCAGCCAGAGAAATGAAAATGATGTAATATATGAAAGCAAAGAACAAAGGAGTGTGAGGGAATGTTCTACTCTAGTATGCCACATATGAAGTTACACAGGGTCCGTAATATGTGTTGAGGTCACTGTAGGGACAGTGTTGAATCTAAGATTGTTATGAGGACACTGACTTCCCACCTTGAGACACAGAGCAGCTGTATGTGCCATTCTGTTCATTACTATGGTAACCAGAGGACAGGGCTGTCCTACCTAAACAAAAAGAACTCTATATATAATCAGCATTGTCTGAACAAAACTGTGCAAAACCAGATGTGCTGTGGTGCCTTAGATGAATCATCTTCTCTGGAACATTCTGGACATCTGATACACAATACTTGTTCGCTTTAAAATTTAGCCTCTTGACATATTTTCCGTTTTGTATTACATTGCCTACTGAATGTCTGTTTCCACTTTTATAAACTCTGTATCAGTCAAAAGTAAATAAAGAAAAAGAAAAAGACAGATTGATTAATCTGGCAAAGTCATGGTGAACCTCCCTAAATCCATCGAGAACAGGACCTCGGTATTGTTCTTCTAAACTTGTAATGATGATATTATGTAGACCACAAGCTCAAATGTGTGTCTTCAATAGTCTCTGTGTGCTCTGGGCTCTAAAGTGTGGTCCAGGTACAGAAATCACCTGTGCAGGTAGGGGGCGTGGCCTCAATAGCCCTGCAGTAAGCAGTGTGCTATGTGCATGTGATTGAGGAATAGCAGATATTCAAGTGAAATCTGGTTGTTTTACTTGAGATTATGCTAAAATATATTTTCCCCAACTATATTTAAGTTTTCATGTTAAGGGCCAATCTTCAATTTTGTCAACAAATCTAGTTTGTTACTGATATGCTATCACTTAGCATTGAAAATAGTGTTACTTATGTAGCCAGGCATGCTGATATTAGGGCATACAGATGAACATATGATAGCTTTGCTGTTGTGTTTTTGGCTTTGAAAAGACACCACACTCTAAATCCTTAATGCTGCTTTAAACTGTCACACACACACAATGCTGGTTATTTAAACTCCCCTCATGACATTATAAAACAAACTCACATTTGCGAGATGACAGCAGCTGCCCCACTTACATTTTAGTAGCAGAATGTGTAGTGAGCAGGTCAAGGTTAATGTGCAGCTTTATTAAATCTACCACAAACACTGTCACAGCCACAGACGTTAGCGGGATATTCACTAAGACTGATGACATAAATGAGAGCAGCTGCAGCTGATTTGAATCCGAATGCACTGCTGCGAATTAAGACCTGATGTCGGGCTTGTGTGCGCAACATGTGTCTGGAAAGGATGGCGAAGTGAAGTCCTGTGCTACTGAGCCTGATTTATTGTTTGAAGGGGCCAATAAATATGTTTCACAAGTGCACTTTTCCTGCATGAAGGGAGGAAATAACATAAAGGCTTCAGTTCAGCTAAAAGGTCACTTAAATAAGTGACCTTTTAGTTGAGTTGAGTTGGAAGCCAGAGTGTTTTCATATTCAAGATTGTTCATATTTTCTGCTGCGCTGAAATGAAAACAGTCTGGCTTAAAATCAACCCGAGTGTAAGGGACGATTTATCTGTTGTTACTCTTTGTCATATCTGTTGGTGTTTCATACTTCTTGACATGTAGTTTGTTTTCTTTCCGTTCCAGGCTGGAATGATCCTTGATAATGGAGTGAAGACCACTCAGGCGAACAACAAGGACAAGAGACCCTTCCTGTCTCTGGTTGGAGCCAGGTCAGACTCTATAAATCTACTCAGCCTGTAACAAACACCCTGTGAAGCTGAAGTCCCATCACACCCAGTATAACTCAGCAGGATGGATTTGCAGTCCGTAATGGTCATGTTTCCTGTTGATATTTTGTAACTGGCAAATCGGTATTTGGTATAATAGTCTTACTCGAGTAGAAGTGAGATTACTTGTTCTGAAATCATGTCAAGTAGAAGTGCAGAAGCAGAGTACCATTAAAAGTCCCATGTGGTCAGTATGGACGATCCGGTGTGTCATCCTGACCTCACCATTTCAGTATGAATCCACCCTACACACCACTCCCTCTTCACTTCAGTGATGCTCTTCAAAGTGTGGACATGTTGTCTTCCTCAGAAAGCTTTCTCACAGACTGCCTCGCCTGAAAAATACAGTCAGAAGCAATATGTAATGGAAAGTGGTCCAAAATGGACAGTTCTGTTGGAGTGACCTGCAAAGTGTTTCAGTGGGTTAACTTTGTTAACAGCCAAACATCAACAAGGTCACCAACAGCAGACATAGCAGCCAGCTAATATTACTGACTAGTCCAACAGCAGTCAGCCCAGCTCGGCGTCTGTCTTTCAGCCTTTTATTTCACCGAGCTCTCACCAACCACTAAAAGTCAGTCCCAGATTTACTCTTGTCTGGCGGCTTCTTGCTCACTCACTCTCTCTTTTCTCTTCTTAGCTTCCTCCGTCAATGGCCCCTCAACTCTGCCCCTTTACTGTATGTTACATTGAACTTTTGCCCAGCTCCTGTTTCTGGCACAACACTGGCTCCGCTCCATGTATTATTATTAGTAGGAGGAGTTACTTTGGATCAAGTGTTCTGGGGTATAAATAAAAATAACATAGAAGAGTTGCAGATGATCAGACACTGTCTATCTTCGCTCTCTGTATGTCTGTGGTGCTTGATCGTGTGTTTACTGATGTATCGTTCAGGTATGGCCCCCACCAGGATGCTGACCCCTTCAAACCCAGAGTCCCTGCTCTAATCCATCACTTTGTAGCCTATAAGAACCAGGACCACGGAGCCTGGCTGAGAGGAGGGGATGTCTGGCTGGACGACTGCCAGTGAGTACTGCATGCATGGATCCAAAACTAATAGTGGATAAGTGAGTGACTATGTTTGTCTGAGTGAAGTTTGAAAATCCTCATTATGAGTTTCAGGTAGCAGCTTGTTTTTTTTTCTGCTCGTTTGATGACAAAGATGAAAGTGGGACAATTTTTAATGATAACTTTTAATCTCTTGTGTGTGTGTGTGTGTGTGTGTGTGTGTTCCCTGGAGACCTCAGACTGTGGCTGAGCTCACAGCAATAATATTCTCTCTTTCTTGTTTAGATTTGCTGATAATGGCATTGGCCTCACTCTGGCAAGGTAAGAACCCACCCCCCCACCCTCCTATTAAATCACTGTTCATATTTCTATGGAGAGATATAAAGGACTGGTGGCGATGCAGGACCCCCTCCTCCAGCCTGTGTGAGTGAGGTGTGAATTGAAAAACTCCACATAAGGAGTGTGTTTAGGATGCAGTGGGAAATGGTGCGTTTTGATGCAATGTGGAAAGTAATTTAGAGGTGCGACAGTCATGGAGGTGGGAATTGGTGAGTTTCAGTTTTCAGCTGCCTACGAGTGCAATGATGTACGTCCACACATTAAGATTGTGAATGCATTTTAGTCCCTCTCTCAGTGTATTGTTCAAAAACTCCGGCAGTGTGTGTGGGGTATCGGCTAAACAGAGCTTTTACTAAAATGATAACGGAAGACGGGCCACTGAGGGTTGAATACACAGCAGAGCTGTTGTCATTAAACTGGATCTGTGTTTATTTTGTCAGATGACGGTGCAATTATAAAATAATTTTGCCACTGCAGCGCAGCAGCTTGGGAATGACTGATAATTCAACATAAAGTACTTATGAGACGCGATTTAATCACATTCAACACTTTTGCTGTCTGACAACAAAAAATATGTAAAATATGATCAGAACAAGTTGTTAATTTGTCTGCATTAAAGCACAGTGACGGTGACCACAGAGAGAAACTGTCTGTGTCTGAAGCTGCACAGTCACTGATCGCTCATTTTAAATGTCTATACAGCTCATTATTTCTGTTGAAATTATGTTGCAGTCGTCAAATAATGATGTCCTTCATTAGGTGTTACTCCTCGCCAGATGTTGGCTGTGACACAGTTTTGTTACTTTCTAACTAAAGAGGGCAAAGAAGAGGTTTAGGTTTGCGTGTTGTTCAAGTCCTTTAAATAACCTTAAAATATTGATCTGGAGTAAAATTGATATAGACTGCTTAACCTAGACTTAACGCTCTATTTACAGAATATGGCAGAAATGGAATATGATATTCAGAACTATGTTTTCATCAGTGTGTAATCACTGGAAAATAGGAATCATTACTTTGTTTTTGAATTTAGAGTGACACCACAGGTTCTCTTCAATAGTCCACCTTACCATGTTTCTATAATAGTCTGTGACAAACAAACTAAATGCTGTTTCTAGAAAGGGCCTTGTGCTTTTTTCACTGTAGTTTAGTTTCCACTAAATCCCACACATTGAACCTTTTAATGGAACTACCTCACAAATTCTAGTGGTCCAAGATGTGCAGTCGTCCAGACCTTATAGTGAAGCACAGATGTGCGTAAAGGGTTTTCCAGTTATTTAGTACATTTGTACTATAAAAGAAAAGATTTAAAAAAGAAATCTTCATGCAGCTGAGGTTGAGAAATGCCAACTTTTAGTCTAGCATATAGCGGCAAACACATTGGATCTTACACTTCCCAAAATGCACGATCCATACTTGACCTGTTGGTTCAGCCAAACTCTTAGGGGATTAAATGCAGCAAACTGTCTAATAGTTCAATATTTTTAGCTCTAACTAAACTGGATGGTGGATGTACTCACTGTACTTGATAAATTCCGCCCTGGACTGTTGATTCAGAGGTGTGCTGCAGAATAATGCCATGTTCATTATTCAAAATGGTTTCAGCTTTGAGGCTTCTGATTTTCCACTTCAGCGGCTACCTCTGAGGAAAGAATTAACAATACAGTGTGTGATTTATCATTTATAGTCTACTTTTGATTATCACAAAAAAGGTTTTTTACCTTGGCTTCCTCCCACAGTCCAAAGACATGCAGGTTCATTGTTGACTCG
Source organism: Sciaenops ocellatus (assembly GCA_033000465.1). Lineage (NCBI taxonomy): Eukaryota > Metazoa > Chordata > Actinopteri > Sciaenidae > Sciaenops > Sciaenops ocellatus. The sequence continues at coordinate 2,427,915 of CP136888.1, read as the reverse complement.
TTGTATGTCTCTGTGATGAGCTGGCAACTTGTCCGGTGTGTACCCTGCCTCACGCTCTAAGTCAACTGGGATAGACTCCAGCCCCTGCGACTTTGATAAGGATATGAAATCACATTAGTTTGACATAAACACATACACATCATACATGGTGAACAACGTGATTGTCTTACAGTAAGACTAAAGTGAATATAAAATCCATCTTATTTTACAAACCTTACCTTCTACCTTCTAGTACATTCTTGTCTTAAGAAACTTACATTCAGCAGTTGGTGCTTGAAGGTGCTGTATATGACTTTCAGAAGCACTAGATGTCATACTAGAGCACCAGCATCTCAGACCAAAGCAAATGAGCGCCACAGCCCAACAGACTCCACTGACAAAAACTATTTTCCCTCACAGTCATAAAACACACTTCATTCAAACTGAACAGAAATTAAATAAAACTCAAAAGACGTTGTTGTTATTGTTTCCACCATTCTAACAACCACCAACTTTGGTTTCATCCTTAAACATCCTTAATTCATGGAAAATATTTTAGACTCTATGCAGCTGCAGAACAAGCTGCAGTGGCTGTGCATCCCCTAAAGAGCTTGTTTTTGTCTGTTTTTGTGTCGTCTGACAACATTATGGAAAGGATCGCTACAGAGAGCCCTTTTGTTTAACCACAAACAGCCCATATAGCCTTGGCCTTGTGTTTCATGTCCACTGACTGATTGAATCCTTTTCCTATTTTTACTCCCTATAAACTCTGACAGATAATAATAACTGTAGTGTCCTTTGTGGCTGGATAGCTCAGTATGTGGTAGTCACCTCTGTCCGAAGCTGTTTGTCCAGCTCACAGTGAAAACAGAGAAGCAGGCTGTCTTTACTTATGTGTGTGATTATTCACATCACTGAATGTTACAGACAGACATACGGGTCATTAACACACTTGTACTTTGTGTATTAGGTAGATTATTTTTTTTTCTTGGCCTGGAACATTAGAGATATATATTTACTGAACAAGGAAGTACAACTGCAGTTTTTAATGACTTGATAATGTCTTGATCCTGATGTTTGAATAATAAAGGAAGTTATCACTGCGGGATCAATGAAACACTTTAATAGCACTTGTGCTATTCATACTACATTTACTGTTACTGATGATTTATTACTACACTCACTGCTACTACTGCTGCCACTTCAACACTCTAATGCTGCCTGTTTCTGTGTGCAGCGGAGGAACATTTCCAGACGATGACGGCTCTCGTCAGCAGGTGAAAAACTCGCTATTTGTGGGTGAAAGTGACAATCGCGGGATGCCCGTCCCTGACAACCGGATCTGGGGCATCGGGGGTTCTGACCTCACTGGTAGAACTCTGCCACGTGGCATGTAAGTGACAATTATTGCCTATGTTAACACAAACTCAACTCATCTTACATCTTACCTAAACATACCTCTAACTACTGTTTTGAAAGCGTTTGAAAATGTGAAATAGATCTGTACATTGTGCATTTACATGCATACTAGTATCCTGATTATGGAGAGGTTTTTGGAGTATCTTGTGTGTGTAAACACCACATCCTGGTTTTAGAGACTCTTCAAGTCAATTAAATTTTATTCATAACAGAAGTTATCTCATGACACTTTCCATATAGAGCAGATCTCTTAACAATTCCCACCATGAGCAAGCACTTGGCAACAGTGGCTAGGAAAAACTTGACTGGAATAATCTGACAGAAACAGGCACTGTGGAAATTAAACACCTCGACCATATTTCTGATCTCTGTTCGACAATTATCATCGACACACTGAAATGACTAGTGTGAAGCCAGAAGAATATATGTATATTGTTTTTCAAGGTTTAGTCAATATTGCAGACACATCCAAATACATTTAGTATTGATATCAACACAAAAACATTACAGGTGAGTTTATGTATTTCTGGTGAGAACGTGTCTGACATGCACAATCTCCTGTTGTGCACTGCATGTGTGAAGTGGCAACTCAACGGTAGTACAAAGAGTTCATATGACAAAACAATACATCTGTAGATGATCAGAAATGTGGCTGATGAAATGTGATGTGATGGAACATCTACACAGACGATCAGAACTAGAATGAGACTCAAAACCAAGATACCAGTGCACTGATAGTTTACAGTAAAATGCTGTTAAAACAGTCAAAATGCCTTCTGACCTGCAAATCACCAAAACCATACTCACTGGAAGCTTTTTAACTGACCTATAGTCTTTAAAGTTGGCTGTAGAATATTGGTGTTTTGCTCACTTCATGAAGAACTGTAGATGTGGTGAGCTTGAATAAATGTCAGTTAGAATAGACTGAAAAAATGACCAAAATATGGTTAAATACACTGTTTCTGTGTCATGCTACTGTGTATATGTCAACTATGTGTTTGGAACATACTGAGTTTATATGGGTGGACAGTGGAGGAGTGCTGGAGGAGTGGTTGGACAGGCTTTGGCCATGAAACCTCTCTAACAGACACATTCTGCTGCCCCTCATGAAGGAGCAAGCTGAGAACATCTGACAGCCACTTTTAAGCCAAAATGTTTAATACCCCAAAGATAGATTTTGAGTGGAGTGCCACTTTAATAGAGACTGGTATGTGTGGGAGCCAGACTTGGTATGCTTGGAATCAGTCCCATGCCCTGGCCCACTTGGCAGAGTACAGAAGGAAAACCAGAAAAAAAAAAAAAAATCATCAGCAAACAGCCCTGCAGGACATCAGCAGCTACAGACCCCCTCGCCCCACTGTGGAGACCCATCAACTCTGATCTGATACACCATCATTCACAGCTCAGCCCACTCCGACTCAGACATGTTTAGCTGTATGTCTATTTCTGTCTCTGTTTCTATTGGAACTGTGTGTAACTTTGATTGAGAGAAAGTTAAAACCAGAGTCTAATACCTTGTGTGTACACTGGGCCAATAGCTGATTCTGGTTCTGAGGGAATATCTCAACAGCAGTATTATCAGAGATTATTTTATTGTGTGTGCAAACAGAGCAGTCTACATAAAATTACATATGTGCTCTTGTGCTGTGTAGCATTTGATGAGACCCTCATCATCATCAAATAGCAGGAAGTCTGCAGTCACCAGAATGTGAATTGTGCTAGTTAGTCTTTCCCTTTTTTTCACGGTACCACCACTTACAGGTATATATATCTGACCTTGAAGATAGCAGAGAGATTGGTCATATTGTACATATGTGTGCAAAAAGGACACTGTCTATTTAAATTTATTTCAACATTCAGGCAAGATATCTGATGTACAGTGTAGTTTAAAGGTCAAGTGTGTAGAATTTAGTTGCATTTAGTGGTCCAATCACTGCATTGTAATCTCCTCACATCACCCTCACCTTCCTAATGTAAAGGAGAAACAACACTTTAAGGACCCTGTTTAGAGTCAGTATTTAGTTTGTCTGTTCTGGACTACTGTATAAATAAGGTGTTTCAACATGGCGGCCTCCATGAAAGGGGACCCTCTCCCACTGTAGATATAAAAGGAGAATTTTTAAGTAACAAACATAAAAAGATTCTTATTTTCAGGTGATTATACATGCATGAAAACATAGTTATGAATATTATATTCCATGTTTGCCTTATTCTGAAAATAGAGGCCCCAAATATTACACACTGTACATTTAAGCTTTAACCTATGGGGATATTAAAGTCCCCTTGAAGTCAAAATTGATATTTAAGTGTTGTCATCACATACAGTATGTCTTGTGCTATATGTCACCGTTAACTTATGTTGAATGAAACACCACCAATGAAACGCTTTCTCTCTTAGTTGTGACGCCTCAAGAGCAGAGTGATTTTAAACACCAATCAATATCTGTGACAAGTCCCTCCCTATCTGACTGCACATGAATATGCAGAAGCAAAGAGCTGTCTCCTTCAAGTGTTTTTGCCTCTTTGAGCATGTCGGTTTGGCTTTTAACGGCCACAACTTTACTGTTTTGGCTCAGTGTTAGTCAGCTGTGTTTCCAGCAGGTAGATGTTTTCAGTGAAATACTGTGTATGTTGTATTATGTCAGTGTTAGCTGGTGACCAGTCAGATGTTTTTGAACTAGTGCTCTTGAGCTAAAATGAGAGTAATTATTGGACCTTCTCAACAAGCTGTTTCCACATCCAGCAGACACACAGCAACATTAGCATTTACTTGGAGACATGATTGATGATGATGATTCACCGTGTTCACCGGCTGCTCTCTAATTTTGTCTGTTTGCTGTCTGTTGTTGGGCAGGTAGTGTACAGTGGGTTTGTCATCAGTCACCTCCTGCTGCTGGGAACGCAGTGAGACTGACCCAAACCAGTACAGCTGTGTGTAGTTCAACCAAAACAATGAGCTAAAAGAGGCAAAACAACGTCTATAGAGCTGAAGGGAACTGCAGAGTCGGAGAGTCAACTCTCTGTGGATTTGTCACTACAAGTGACCTGTTTCACATTACACACTGACCTATTGTTCTGATAAAAATATTGATGAGTGCACCTTTAATTAAGATTAAAGATTGGTAATTTGGTTAAAATGAGTATAACCCCAGTCCACTTTGTACTTCTCTGTCAGGACATAAGATGTAAACCACTAAACAATTACTGTGTGTCTGTTCATCAGTGACAGAAATATAAAAAATAAAATATTTGAGTGATGAAAGTGTGTTTCCCACAGTGCTCTATATTTAACTTTAGTCTACTGGTAGCCCTGTCCAAGTATTCCTAACCTTACACATGATATTTTGTTAATCTATGCCACCCCAGTCTAGTACTTAATCTTATCTATCTTAAGCTGTAATCTTTTTAGGTTGACTCCAATGTCGACTGTTGGTTTCTAGCGCCAAATCATAACAGAAGTTATCTATGACACTTTCCATACAGAGCACGTTGTAGACTGTACTCTGTAATATTATTTACAGACACCCAACAATTCCCACCATGCACAAGCTCTTAGCAATAGCGGCAAGGAAGAATTTAATTTAAGAGGCAGAAACCTCGAGCAGAACCTGGCTCATGGTGGACGGACATCTGCCTTGACTGGTTGAATTTAGAGAGACAGTGAGACAAAGATGCACAGCAGCAAGAATCATATCAATCAGACCAGTGCCACTCAGTGTGTGTGTGTGTGTGTGTGTTTCATGACCAGATTTTTATTGCATTCATTTTGGTGAAGACATTACATTTGAAAATTAGGTAACTGTACTGTGTCGACACCTCTACATCTATTCACTAAGGTAATCCCATCTGCATCATAAATGCACATAAATTTACATTCACATAGTGACATAGAATTAAATAGGAAAATAAATAAAATCAGTGTGAATAATACCATGGATTGGTGTGTGTGTGTGTTTCCCTGCAGTGATTTTCCTATCCGCGGCATGCAGATCTACGACGGCCCCATCAACATGAAGAACTGCACATTTCGGAAGTACACAGCTCTGGAGGGACGGCACACCAGCGCCTTTGGCTTCAGGCTGAACAACTCGTGGCAGAGCTGCCCCAACAATAACGTCACCGACATCACCTTTGACCACGTACCTGTGAGTCAGCTGCTGAGTGAAAGAGCACAAAACAAAACAACAAGTTGAATTAAAGTCATATTTTGTTTTGGGGTGAAGTTTAGTGGAAGCATTCTGAGCTGCGTTTTCCAGCAGAGGAGTGTGAACTGTATGAGATCCAGCCAATCTACTGTTTAACAATTTCCTCAAAATGTAATAACACCTGAAAGGGTTCTACAATTTGCACTTAACTTGACTGAAGATGTCATAAAACCAAATATTGTAATGACTTGATCGGTAATGTAATAAAACTTCCTGACTGATATTGTAAGAATGTTTTTACAGAGAATGTAATACCTTATTACTGTTACGACCCAGCTGGTGTGGGAAAAGGAAGTAACATAAACCAGTTCTTGATGAACAAAGTTATTTATTTTCTTGGAATTCAGATTAAATATCAATAGAACAAAAGGAGGTGAGGTGACTCTGAGGGAACAAAGGGCGAGCAGGTGCTGTTCAAACCAACAAATAAATATAACAACAAGAGAAAAAAAACTACCTAAATGAAATTAAACTGAGAAAGAAACTATTTTCTAATAACCAAAAAACAGGGAGAAACACCAGCCATAAATCTAGTGACCCTAACAAAAATACATCTAAATAAATGCAATCAGTAAAACAACTAAAACTAGCCCAGTCCCCAGGTAGCAACGAAATACCTCTTCACAAATACAAGTTAACACAATGGCTAACGTTCACAGTTACAACCCAACATACACAACCCAAAATAGCAGACCAACACTGAATCAACATTGAATCAATGTTGATGCATCAACGAAACTGTCATTGAATCAACGTTGAATCAACGTTGCTCAACATTGAAATATAACATTGATTTTTCATCAGGTTTGCACCCTGAAATAATAAAAGTTATTTCAATGATGAAAAATAGATCAAGACAGACAATCAATGTTAGTTCAACTTCAAATCAATCGCTGTTTTATCATTGAACCAACATTGAAATAACATTAATTAAACCAATCCCCAGATAGCAGATCAACACTGAATCAACATTGAATCAATACTGAATCAACATTGAAATGTTGCTTTTATCACTTATTATTCAACCTCAACCAAACTGATGATTCTGATAGAATTTCAACATTGAATCAATATTGCCTTTATTACTCATTATTTAACCTCAACCAAAACGATGATTCTGATGGGATTTCAACATTGAATCAGTGTTGCTATGCTATCTAGGAAGTGTAACACAGAGCCCAGCGCTACACAGACTAACACAAGTCGACTGTCGGGTGGTTCTAGTTTAAATAATGTTGATAGTCAGACTGAAGACTTTTGGGGGATTGGTGGGTCGGGGCAGGTCCCGCTTTAATTCTGGTCCTCCAGGTCTGTGGAGACGATGGTATTCAGAAATTCTGCTCAGGTTCAGGCAGTGGTTCTTAAACTTTTTTTTGTCAGGACCGCATTTAAAGTTAGAAAATGCATGATGGGATCCAGGATGGAAGTAAAAGTGAAAAGGTTTCTAGTTTTAAATGTGCTCAAGTATTTCATAATTCCATGAGATTGGACTGAAAGCTATTAAACTATTGGTAAAAAAAATATATATATCAGTCAGGACTTTTTGCATTATTGGTCAGGTTATTATATTATTGGGTTTTATTCCAACTTCAATCAAGTTAAGAGCAAAATGTCTGACATTTTCAGGAAATGATTACATTATTAGGTCCACATTGATGAAAGTAAAGGATGGAAACTTTGGATATTATCATCAGTGATGTATATAAGGACAAAATACCCACTATGTGCATCCACCTATATCACACCATCCCTCTACTGTAGATCACATCTCGGGTGTTCTTTGGTGAACCGGGTCCCTGGTTTAACAAGATGGAGATGGACGGCGACAAGACGACAATCTTCCATGATATCGACGGCTCGGTCAGCGAGTATCCCGGAGCCTTCCTGGTTAAAGAGGACAACTGGCTGCTCCGTCACCCTGACTGCATCGACGTGCCCGACTGGAGGGCTGCCATCTGCAGCGGCCGCTATGCACAGGTGGGTCAGTGGGTGTCAAAATCCAAATATATATAACGATATTAGCATCAGCCTTCTAACTCTATGATCATTGTGTTTTCTTCAGATCTACGTTCAGACACGTAACCCTGCCAACCTCAACATGCACATAGTGAGGGATGAGTACCCAGATCGGCCATTGACACTCGAGGGTGCCCTGGGTAAGAGGAAACACTACCAGCAGTTCCAGCCAGTGATCACACTGGCTAAAGGCTACACCATCCACTGGGACCAGGCGGCGCCTGCTGAGGTCACCATCTGGCTCATCAACTTCAACAAGTCAGTGGACACATGAGCTACACTTTTGACAGACACACACATTGTGACAAACACCACCTTCACTCAAAGCATGTTCACAGCACAGGCGTGATTCGGATTGTTTGACCAGGTGAGAATCATTAGCTTCATCTAGCACGGGGAGTACACAGTCATGAACATCAGGGTGAAGGAAATGTGACAGATAAATGGATCATTGTCATATGACAATCATGACTTCACAACAATAGATGAGGCTAAGTGGCACAGAGGCCTTGAGACACAACCAAGAGCATGCACACAAGACAGCCAACATCAGAAACCACGTATGTCATGTAGACTTTAAACACACGTTGACATTGATGTGAATATTATAGAATATCACTGTTGTCTCTCAAATAACTGCATTTTCAGATTTCAAACAGGTTGTTAACTCTCAAATCAGTTGATGTGTGCTGTATGTGTGGAGAGCACTACAGTATGTGGAAGTTTACAGTAACTTGATTTTTATTTTCTGTTTGACTGGAATAAAGCCACAAGTGCCACAAATAGATGTGGTAGTGGAGTCAGGAGTCAGGGTTGAGAACTGTATTTTGGCTCTTTATAACATGTAAATGAACAATTTCAAAAGGATATTGTCCATTTTAACTCAGCACGGATCCAAAAGAGATGATAATATATGTCTAAACAGACTTTAAAATCACCCCAGAGACAAATTCACCTTTTTGATCCAGTGAAATGCATCCAGACCAGCATTTTGATCTGTTTACAATCCTCGTTCTTTGACTACACCCAGCAGCCCGAGGGCTTCATCTGTTGCAGTCAGTGAGCCATCCATGAAGTGAATTTCAGCCTGCATTTTTATCTTCAACTCCCCCGTCACACTAAGCGCTGAAGCAAACACTCAGAGGAGGAAAAAGGACGAGGAGGAAGATTGTGTCTCATGCACTGAATGAGGCTTTCTCAAGGGTCGTGAGCCTGCCACAGCACTGCAATGAATGTCAGCCATTGAGCCACTTTTGCCTTTTTTCACACTGAACCAAACATATCACACTGGCTTAATGCTGCCACAGTGTGCAATGTAGAAAAAGAGTTGCTTTTTTTACCTCTACTTCAGTACCAGAGCTGATCATCATAGCGATGTGTTGGGAAACAACACGTGGGAGCTTTGCTTTGGTTTTTGAGAAGCAGCGGCCTGTATTTACTGACAGACTGTAACTCACACTGTAGTGCCACACTGACAACTTCACTGCTCACTCTTCCCACACCCACACCTCTCACTCTCACCATCTTCACCCTTTTTACGCAGACGTCAATCTGTCTGCGTTACTGCCTCCACTGGCAGCTCAGACGGGGCTCACCACCCCCATTATGTCTTGGTACTTTTTATACACAACAGCAAGGCAGGATGGCAGCACGAAAATCCCACCTAGGGAGTCACAGCAGCACAAGGACAGAATAAGTCAAAGAAATAAAGAAACTTAAGTATAAAACAAAGAAACAAAAAGAAACAATATGAGAGCAATTTAACAATTCAATTTACCACGTAATAACAGTACACACAACTAGTGTTGTACTAATACTGCAACTGTCTAAAGCAGCAGCAAAGTATAGAGAGTAATATGGTACTCTTACATGTGGCAGTGTACAACAAATTATGATTATGTAATTATTTCTGTCAATGAATGTAACCCCTGTAACTGATCAAAGACTGTCTCTGCTGATGGATGTGAATGATCTTTCTCCGTACACTGACTCCTGGTCAATGACATTTGACCTCTTGCTACTGTGTTGACCGGGGTCCTCGCTGTTTTACTGATGTACTGTCCCCCTTGGGTGTCATACTCCACTTGAGTCGTCCTCTCCTTGGGGATCGTCTCTTTAAGCTCTGTGTTCTTCGTTCTTCAGTCACTTTTCATGTGCACAACTGAGAGTGACATCACAAGGAGAGACTGTGAAAGCCGCCAACCCCATTTGTATGACACATCACATCAAGCCTACAAAGACGCGCAGAAGACACAGAATTCTTGGAAGGAGTTCAGGGAGGCAGTGGGAAGCAGCTAGGAGGAGGCTATGATGACAGGCGGGTTTTTACCTTCTACGTGTTTGCAGCTTCTGTTGATTGTAACGGACAGACGCTGCTGTGGCTGCTGTGATGTGCACACTCTGTAACAGCAGGGCAAGAAATGAAATGAATGAAAACTGATGGATATTAGTTCATGCCTGATTCACACAGTCAAAGCCAGAGAGGGCAAATGGTAAATGGGCTGTACTATATATCTCCTTTCTAGTCTTCTGAGCACTCAAAGCGCTTTTACACGACATATCTCATTCACCCATTCACACACATTCATACACTAATGGCATTATCTGCCATGCAAGGTGCCAACTGCTCATCAGTTTTAGGAGCTAACCATTCATACACATTCACACATCGATGTTGCAGCCTTCAGGAGCAATTTGGGGTTCAGTATCTTGCCCAACACTTCGCCGTGCAGACTGGAGGAGCCGGGGATCGAACCGATCATCTGATTAGTGGACGACCCGCTCTACCTCCTGACACAGCCACCCGAAATGATTCTCAACTGAGAATTCAGATTAAACGATCTGAAATGAAAATGCTGTTGCAGTGTACTTCTCAACAGCTCTCATTTTTCTGGGGGGTGACCCAGCACAAGCCCCCACTTTGGATTTTGACATCCTCCCTATTTTTTAGGTCTGAAAGAGCAAATATGGTTGGCAAGAAGTGAGCTGACCAGACCTGACATCTGCTGCAGGCTCGAGGTCGAGGCTGCGATACTAATAATCTCTGACTGAATTGTCAGTGCTCTAGTTGCATAGTGGGTAATGTTGACACCATCATGAGTCCAACAACGTTACAGAAGTGGGATGCTAAATCGGTAGAATACTCACTTCAGGGTTCATTGTGTTTAAAACAAACTAACGTGTACATTGTCATCCAACCATGTCCAAATGCAAATGTTTTGACATGTAACATGTTCTGAACAAGCATCAACCTCAGTGACTGTGAAGTGAAGCTGAACTGTCAGTCTCCATAAGCCCCCATGTTAAAATGTCCAACTTCACAGCAGTCACTTCATGACAACTGTACTGAGAGTGAATTATTATAGAACTCACCTGTTCAAATGATATTAAGGCTAAAAGTTATGCAGTATTAAGAGCGTGGCTGCTTTGGCTGACAGGTGGGTGTCATCACAGGTGGCTACGTCCATGTTTATACAGTCTATGGGACTGAATAGCCATGACTGATTGTCTCCTTGAAGGACTTCATGGTGTTGCACTTACGAACATGCTGGAAGTCATGTGAAGAATGGAAAAAGTTCAAACCCTGCTTACTTCGACACCTCCACACACCTGCCAAAGTGAGCACAACTGTTGATTCCAGACTCTGAACAATGAAAAGCTGTGGAGGAGGGCGTTTCAGACTCTGACAAGCACTTTGTTTGAAGCATGCTGATGATTTAACCCTTCAGAGGTGCATGTATGTGACGAGGGAACGCATATTAAACTCAGGGTGTGATGATGACATGGGAACTTTTGTTTTGAACAGTGATCCCTCTAAAGGCTTTCTGTAAATGGTGGGGCAGCTCCTGAGGTCACTCACATAATGCATGATGAGTGATGACCGTCAGCTCATTCCTGTCACTCCCGCTATTTAGAAAGATTGACCACAGAAATGGGGAGAGTCTCACTATGTGCGCCTCCCTTCAGATGGTGTTTGCTGTGAGGTCTTCAGCTATTTAAACTGCATAAGGCTGCTTGTCATTTGAGGCATGTCATCTATTCCCCCATGGCTCGAGTCCACCCTGGCATGGACAGTGCAGAGCCACAGCAGTATGTTTCCATGAGTGGTGCACACCAATAGCCCCATCTACAGTCCAAAGAGGAGTACAGCACGTGAGGCTGATTCTCCGCAGAAATATGACTTGTTTATGTCTGACGTGATTTAAGAAAACAGCTGCTGTCTGTTTTCTTAAATCACGAGAGTAAACGAACTGATGGTGCTTTAATGAGCCGCTCTCTCTGGCCCTGTGCAGTATGATGTATTAAAATGTAGCCACCTCCTGCTGATTCTGAAGCTTTGATGTAGGAGCTTGTGTCGGACTCAGTGGAAAGCTGGAGCTCGATAGATTACCATCTTTTAAATAAGCTGTCTTGTTAATGAATTGTTGACTTTGGGGAAGTTTATATAGTAAATTTTACTTTTATTTGTTAGGAACTTTTCTGTTTTCAGCGTATTTGGAAATTTTTCAATTAGAGCTGCAACCACTTTTCTGTGGGAAAAATGGTGAGTGGATTTGATTGATTGTGAATGGCTGAAATGAGAGCCGAAAATTATTCAACTGGGAGTTCTGTATAGCACAATGAATTCACGCCCACACCAGAGGGAAAAACAATTCCTTCTTGTCACTTGGGTGTGTTAGCAAACAACAGAAAAATGCTTAAAAGCTGCTGCGTGGTGGGATGCACTACTAGAAGGGTAAAGAACTCAGAGTTAAGTTTTAAAAAGCTGCTGAACCAAAAAAAATTGAGCCTTTTAAGAAGACAAAAGTGGATATAGATGTGAAGCAGCATCCTGATGCTCTCAAAGTCTCTCAAATGAAATAACACCCAGCTGAGTTTATTCAGCAGTCCATTCACCTTCATGTGGCCCTCAATCATTTTTTTTTATCAGAAGATATTTAGTTGACATTTTGTGCCACTTAGAAACATCATCAGGATATACGGCATGAATTTTCAAATCTATGCTGATGACACACTCTTTATATTGCTGCTTCTCCTGGTGACTCTGTGAAGCACTGTGTACGTTTGTCATTTTGTTTGTATGAAATTTGGCATGAATTTTATAAATCTGATCGAATGATTGATACATACATTTTTATTTCAAGCTGTGAACCTTCACACTGGAGTTGCTAAAACCAGAGAATGTTCTTCTATGAATGACATAAACAATTATTTGATCATAAAAATGGTTGACAGATACTTTTTTATCTATGGACTAATAAACTAATTTGTTCGGCTTTATAATACATGTAACTCACCTGGTTACGTGAAGCTGGAATAATCACGTGTGTGGTGCTACTGTGGATGTGAGAACAGAGATGACATTAGGTCTGTATCTCCATTGTGCTTTTAGGAATGACTGGATCAATGTGGGCCTCTGCTACCCACAAGGCACCACCCTTACCGTTATCTCCGACATCCACAACCGCCTGACCAAACAGACCCGCAAGACTGGCGTCTTCATGAGGACGACACAGAGGGAGAAGATCAACCACTCCCATCAGGCCAGAGGATACTACTACTGGGAGCAAGACACTGGGTCAGACACACACACCACACACACACACACACACACACACACACGGAACAGACCTTCACATAAGGTCACCTCATCTCACAAGAAAAATTTAAAACTATCATCAACCAACCAATCTTTAAAGCTGCACTAATTAATATGTTATATTAATTTAAATCAGCTATAAATTTAAATGAGCTTTAAATCAGCTATGTGTAATGTGAAAGATGCCATCATGGTGATAAACCCACAAAGAATTATCACCAACTCTGCAGTTCCCCTCAACTCTACAGAGCTTTTTTAGGCTCTTTAAGCTTGTTGTTTTGGTTTTATGGGCCCCAGAAACACAACTCACGTTATCGATTCACATATAAGATAAGATGAGATAGACTTCATTGATCCCACACCAGGGAAATTCACTTGTTAAAGCAGCTCACAATATACAAAGTAGATAAGAAAAATACTAAATAAATAGGAAATAAAATAGAAAAACAAGATATACGAGAGGTAGAAAAATAAAAAAAGAGGTCAGAGCATCTGTAACTGGCTACAACGCACGTGGTTCCATCTTGAAAAAAAAGAAAAATTGACAACTGGAGCCGTGTTTTTGATCATATGAAACTTGACTCCATGACTAACTGTGTTTGGTCTGTCTGTGCACGTGTAACCAGACAACTGCTTACTGACAGATTTGCCATAAAAACTAATTTAGGTGTTGAAATGTTTACTGTTGTGCTGGTCAGACAAAAGGATAATCTCACTTTACTACAGCTTTGGTCATATTTTGTTGTCCTGAGCATCATTTGTACTCATCAAATGAATGGCTGATCTACAACAAAGTCTAACAAGTCGAGTCAATCAGTAGCCAGGTGATCAGACAGGTTGTAAACAAACCAACATTTTATCTAAACCACTTTATTTGGAGCTCAAACTGAACATGACTGCATTTGAAATACCATAATAACCTGTCCTTGTAGAGGAAAACTGCAAGCACACAACTACAGTACGCTTACTGTAGCTGAACAGTTTGGGTATGTAAGTTCTGAATTTGGGTAATAATATTATTAATAATAATATTACCACCTCTTCCAGGCAGGTTTGTCTGACGACCTGCCTGCTTCTGTCAGATGATCCCACATGTCAGAAATCAACATAATGAATTAATTGCAATATTATTAGAATTGATAAGAATGAAGTTCACAACTACACCAAGGTTCTTAATTTTTATCCTTTAGTGTGAACTCTCAATAGAACCACAGTGTATTCCACAAAACTGAGAAAATGGGAACATGAAACTTTTTTACAAAAACAGAGCAGAGAGATCAACGTATGATAGAGAGCAAAGAAAACAACGAGGAACAAAGAGAAATAGAGTCACTGCAGTCACCAAAGAAAAGAAATTGGAGACCTTATCCCATAATTATGAGAAGATCATTATTATTATTATTATTATGACTTACAGCCCATAAGTACAAGAAAAGATCTCATAATTATGAGATAACAGATGTTCTGTGAACCATCAAATTCTGTGACCTGATTAAGAATTGCAATTACGTTGCCAGTGCAAATGTTTTGAAGACTTTCTCGCATGCTTTATTTTGATAGCTGTTAGCGGACGGTACCAGTGTATTTAAACTGTGATAGCTTCATCTCAGATGCATGACTCTGTGTCACATTCTGTCCAGCTCATCAGAGCCACTTTGAGACGATCAGACTTCAGATTCCTGCACAATGTTGTACTGTGTCACGTCACATATATAATAGCATTATTACATGTCATTGGTTATTAACTTAAGGAATAGAATGTTACACTAATAATCAATGGTTGTTACAGTCAGTGGAAAGAAAGTGCACAAGATGTCTTATGCTGAAAGGTTTATTGAAGCTTGATCAAGGAGAATGGAGGATTTATCAGTACACTTTGACATGTTGTTGCCTGCCATCTACTGTACAAGATATTTGGCATAGTCCACAAATTAATATGTTCACGCTTCTACATTATTTACCTATCTGTTGTGTCTAGTAATGATCAGATCATGGAATTTAACACAGTTCCCACAGTGACCTCAGGACATGTGCTAGACCCTGTGTAACCTCATATGTGGCATGCTAGAATAGAAAATTCCCTCACAGATACCATCCACATTATGCAGTGACACAAATATCTGTCAAACCAAACCAAAGAAGAAATAAAGTAAATATATAAAGCGTCATCGTACCTCTGACCCTCTTAAACAGGGATGAATGATAACCACCATCTCTTTCTTTCAAGAATCAAAAACAAGAAACAATCTCGAGATCAGGATCTGATATGTGATCTTTCTCTTTAATACGAGTTCTCTGTTGTATTATGAGATCTTTAATTATATAGTAAGTCATAATTATGAGATACGGCCTCCAGTTGGTTCTGTCTTTGGTGAACTCAATGCATTTCCATAAAGGTGAACGTGGGAGATGACAAGTGAACTAAAGAGTGAGCAGACTCAGTACAGTCACTTCATGTTAAGAAAGATCAATCTGCATTTCACAATGTCACTTTTTGTTTTGTGTTCAGAATCAGATGAAGTGTACGATGTCTGAAACTTTACTTTGTGTATCGCAGACTGCTCTTCCTGAAGGTGAAGGCTCATAACGACAGGGAGCAGTTCGCCTTCTGCTCTGTGAAGGGTTGTGAGAGGGTGAAGATCACGGCCGTCATTCCTAAAGGCAGTCCACCCAGCAACTGCATGGCCCAGGCCTACCCCAGACACGCTGAGTTGCCTGTTGTGGATGTTCCCATGCCCAGAAAGATACCGAACGCGAGGCTGGTGAGTCGAGAGGGGAATTTAATTTAGTGTTTACAGACAGTTTTAATGGAACTGACACTGGATAACCTTTAGAAGAACATCAGCAAAACAGATTTGGGCCCTGTACTGAGTCTAGTGCAACAAGATTCAAAGTAGAGCACCCTGAATTGATTGACACCACTTGGTTGGCTGCACGGTTCAAACACTACTCACACTACTATACTATGTGTGACTATATTACTGCACTATACTCATGCCCATCATCAGGTAGGTAACAAAACAAATAAACATTCAAATTTAAATCATTTGACAGTCTACAGTGATTCTCAAGCTGAAAAGGGACTACAGCACACACACATGCAATATCTATGCTTGTGTGGATGCACTGCACTGTTTGTAAATCTGATAATTATCTTGATAATTCAGTTTTCACGTTTTCATTCTGAATACATTTACCAGCTTTGTATATTGTCATGAGGTGTGTTTTTCATATCTTTATCTGCACACACAGCCTGTATACGTACTTCCACTGTAATGAATTTGCTGTGTTCTTATTTACATCCTCTGCCTCTTGGCGTTATCCTGCTGCTGAATCTCAATTTCCCCACAGCAATCATTCCAAATGGAATCTCTGCCTTCTCTTAAAATGACATTTGCAGCATCTCATTTGTTCAGCTCTGTGTGCGTGTGTGTGTGTGTGTGTGTGTGTGTTTTGCTGTGTGGTGAGTTAAAAACTGTCTTTAAAGTGTTTCCATGAAAATGGCAAATATTGTGCATTATATTAAAACTCTCTTCCTTTACTCGTTTCCTCTCAGCACTCACCCGAACACTTCCTGGAGGTCAAACTGGAGTCCTACAACACTCGCTTCTTCCACATCAAGGAGGACTTTGCCTTCACAGAGGTACACTTTGTCTCACACAGACAGTAGAAGTTCTAATTTCTTGCTCAGATACATCAGATCAGAAGTAGTGTTGCACAAGGGTGGAATGTTTCCAGTAAATTTCCAGTAAATTTCTGAAAACTTTCCATGGGAAGTTCAGATGGGGAATTTTGGGAATATTTCAAATCGGAAACTCCATGGAAATTATGGAAATTTATGGGAAAACTGTATCATATCCAAACATAAATGTAAACATTCTGTTTTGTCATAAGCAGACATGCAAATAAAACAATTAAAAAACATTTCAACAGATTTATTTGTAAGTAGAACTTTATCAAGTTTGAATTATTTTATTGAACAATATTATGTAGTCCACGAGCTCAAATGTGTGTCTTCGATAGTCTCTGTGTGCTCTGGGCTCTAAAGTGTGGTCCAGGTACAGAAATCACCTGTGCAGGTAGGGGGCGTGGCCTCAATAGCCCTGCAGTAAGCAGTGTGCTATGTGCATGTGACTGAGGAATAGCAGATATTCAAGTGTACCTGTATGAAATCTGGTTGTTTTACTCAAGATTATGCTAAAATATATTATATAAATAATAATATAAATTACAAATTATAAATTATAAATTATAAATATATTATGCTAAATATACATATCCACAACTATATTTAAGTTCACTGCCAACTTTCAATTTTGTAAATTCTCAGTTTATTCATGTTTATTCCCATAAATTCCCGGTAATTCCCATAAATCCCTGTTAATTCCCATGGAAAGTTTCCCACTTTGAAAATTCCCTGAATTTTGCAACCCTAATCAGAGGAGCACTGTCTCTGTCAAACTGAAATGACATAAAGCTCCATCAGTTACACAGAACTGTTTGAAAGATGAGTGCAGTTCATTGCACACCTGCTGAGAAACAAAGCAGACTGCAGTGAGTACTACACGAACTCATCTGAGAGGGAATACACCACCGCCTGCCTTGCAGTGGCTCTTGTTTCAGGGTGGATTTTACTAGTTTACAGAATACATCGAAGACTTTTGCTGTTCTGAGTGTATAAAATGATTCCATATTCATCAAACTGCTGAAAGGAAAAGATTAAAGTAAATGTTCTTCACTTTGACTCACTCTTGTAAACACAGGAATTAAAGCTATTTATCATGTTTCTTTTGACTTTGAAATGCTGTTATCACTTTTCTGCGTGTTCTGCTGTAGTGCAAATCACAAAAATACAGCTGGTACTATTTTCCTTTTCTTTTGGATTAAAGGTCCAGTGTGTGAGATTTACAGGGCTCTATTTACAGAATATGGTAGAAATGGAATATAATATTCATAACCATGTTTACATTTGTGTATAATCATCTGAAAATAAGAACTCTTTTGTTTTTGCTACCTTAGAATGAGACTTTATATCTACAGATGCTGCAGATCTTTCTCCATGCTTCTAACTAAACACTGACTCTAGATAATAAGCTCTGATAAGGCCAGCGGTTTGTTATTGCTGTTGTTGTAATCTGCAACTTCACCACTAGATGCCACTAAATCCCACACACTGGATCTTTATTGATCTGCATTTGTAAGCGTGGTGCTACATTCTGCTTATTTCTAAATCTCAGAATCCTAGCGTCTGATTGGCTGACTGTGTTGTGTTGACAGGTGAACGGCAGAAAATTGTACCAACCAGAAGACGGGGTGCAGCTGACAGTAATTGACGGCCACGATGGGAAAGTGGTGGAGAGCAAAGACTTCAGGAACTCCATCCTACAGGGGATCCCTGCACAGATAGACAACTACGTCAGTGGACTGAGGGACGGGTAAGTTCCTCCTCTGCTGTCCAACTTAACTAAAAATCTTTCTTTGTACTGCCACTCTTTTTCATTCTTCATGTTGCATGATTCCTCCGAGGTTCCACAGAGCTAAAAGCCCTCATGACCATTTCAAGTCACTTTAATGACAAAAGGCTCTCAGGCTCTAGTTCAACACACAAAAACACATACAGCTAAATGTGAACACTCAAACACTGTTTGTCACTCTTTGTCCAGTTCCATCGTCCTCATCACGTCTAAGGGCCGTCTGGTTACCAGAGGATCCTGGACTAAAGTCCTGGAGAAACTTGGAGCAGACAAAAACATCAAACTGAAAGGTAACTAACTACTTCTGTACCAAGGTCTGTTCAGATACATGTGCTCACATTTTAACATGAGTATGCCATACAAACATGCTGGACAAAACCTTAAGCTGCTGCTGCTACTGCTTTTATTTTTTATATATTCACACTGTTTATACTGCTAGATCTACACTGTGAATATCTCTCTGTATTTGCCATATTTATACTGTTAATATCTTTTTAGATTTTTTTTTAGATCTCCTTAAACTTTGATATATTTTATATTTCATATTTCATGTTTATTGCTGTTTGCAGCAGGGATATGAGGGAAATGTTATTTCAATTCTCTGTATGTCCTATACATTGACAAAGCATTGACAAAGTTGACTTAAGTATTTTCAACAAAAAAGCAGTAGGTGGCACTGTGGTTTCATTTTTTTGCCAAGTTCACAGAGTGACATGAATTCTAATGGTTTCATGAAAGACTTATGACAACAGTAACAACTTCAGATACATCACGGTAAATGGACTGTAGTTAAATAAATATATCAGTGTCCAATAATGTTTCATGTATCATTATTTGCAAATGGATTCTTGGGAAACAGAAAATGGATTGTTCTCGTTTTATCCAAAATATTAAATTGTTTGTGGACGTTGAAACTTTTACATGGTGTCAACAGTTCTAAAGTCGTCCAGCGTGGCTGCTCAGTCTCTCTTTGTTTATGCAAAAAGGCACAAAGGCAACAGACCACAGTATATTTGCAACTTATGATTCTCCAGTAGGACCACTACTAGAACAGGAAAGTAGCAACTGGTAGATAGTACCTTATCAACAACAACAAACTGACTCTAAAAAGTCATAAATATGTATTATAAAACTTTAGGAAAAGCATCAACAGTTTTACACTAACCACTCTGTATGACTTACAGAGTGTCAGACAAGTACAAGTGCAGTAACAGTATTGTGAGTTGCAGCCCCTGTTCACAATACTTACTTTCATGTCTTTTGGCCTCCCTGCAGATAAGCTGGCATTTGTGGGTTTCAAGGGCTCCTTCCACCCTGACTGGGTCCATCTGGAGGCGGACTCCGAACGAGCCAAGATCCACCAGGTCCTGCCTGTCCCTGTGGTCCACAAGATGAAGCTATGAGTGGCAAGGCAGAGTGGGGGGGAGGACAGCCAAGAGACTATGTAGCCCCCAGATACAGACTCGCATACAACCCCTACACCCACCCACCCCCCCAAAAAAATGTACAGACACACACTTACACATACACACTGCCAGCACTACAGAATCAGTGCTCCAAGCCATTAGTGCAGGATCAAGTGTTTTTTTTTTTCTAGGTTTGGCGCTAAGAAAAATGATGTGATTCAGTGTGTTGAAAAGGGGAAGACCGTCTCCCAGGACTAGCGCTGCCCATGATAAGCTGTACCTTTATGGGCGGCCCAGCAGCAGAGGGCTTTAAGGTGACAACACTCCTCTAGTGGCCATATTGGAGGTACTCATCTCTTTGGCAACATGACGCAGAACAGCCAGTGGTGTTTGCAGATGTGTCTGTCTCCACAGACGTTAACTGATACTGACTTAACACTGTCATTATGTAACTAACATCATTCTTATGTTTACATTAATGTTAGCTTGTCAGATAAATTAACTTTTGGTCAGCAAACTCTCTGCTGTGCTGTCAACACATCGGCCGACATGGACATGAACTTCATGTTAACATTATTCAGACTCCTCTGATGCTACACCCAGCAAAGTTGTTCAACCTCTGATTGTCTGGACTTTAGTATGTCCTCTAACAGGCTTTGCTGTTGGTTTACCCAAGCAAAAGGGTTGATACCTTTTGGCATTTGGCATGACACACGTGCTGTTAGATGATACTGTTAAGGTTGAGCTCTCACCTCCACACACCAATCACTGTGGCAACGTAACAAGGTGTGGGGTTACATAGGAGAGTCGAGGGTTTAGTTGCTCAGTGACTGCGTCATGATCGTGTTGGAGTAAAGCAAAGTCAGACAGGTGCCCCTTCTCCAGCCATATCCTCCACCATCAAAGCTTTCTAAGGCCAAACGGGGATATATAAATCTTCTAGCTCGTTCTGGGTCTGCCCTGGGGTCTTTCCTGTTACACATACCTGGACTACCTCCAGGATTGGGTGCCTAAACTGGCTCAACTGACTTCTTTCAGGAAGTCTTATGAATTGGCCAATAAGAAAGCAGCTTCAGTTACAATAGGGATGGCTGTAACCACTAAAGTGTTCGTGCTCGGGTTCCAGTGAGCTATAAAACCAGCCAACCAATAGCAAAGTCTGTTACAGATCAATGCAGAGGTCACAGGACTGACTCTTAAATGACTCTAACTAACCTCCTACCAATGACAATCATATGCAAATATTTTCTATTAGCAGAAACATGATGCCACCCAGATCAAGTTAGAAATAAGAGTTCTGCAAAACATGCATAACCTCTACAAGGTTACATGGAAATACAGTTTGGAAGTTCAAACTCAGTTAAAAAGACAGCTTTCACAGCAGTCTAATCAAACTGAACCAAACTGCAGCAGGATTAGTTTGATCGCTGTTACAGAGCTGTGTATGGTTGCAGTTCGCAGGAGACATATTAAAGATACTAGATTATTCATGTCATCATTTCCAAGAGTCTCCATTTCCAGCCTGGTTGTTTGTTTGATATTTATATATTACCAACTACTGGCCAATTCTCCAATGGACCTCCATGATGTCAACCATGGTTGCTAGGCGATTTATGATGCAAACGCACAGCCTTTATATGAACAGAGGGAGCAAATATTAAAAGTGTGGGACAGCTAATAAAAACGCATGTATATTATATGTGTATCATCCTTCCCATGCAGGTCTCTGTGACGTGTGACAGATGTAAAAGTTGAGTGGTTTGTACGTCCCGCTTGGTTTGACTTAAAGTGTTTAAAGAGAGAAAAGAGAAGAAAAAAAAAGAAACCTGAAACATTCCTCGTTTTAAGACCTGTGGTTGTTGACTTGCTACGTTTCATTCCGAGCACTTGCTCATTTGATATTGTGATTGTTTTTCATGTCATCGTTTGTGATCCATCCGTCTGTGTTTTTGAAGAGTGAACCAGCAAAGAATCCCACGACAATATAAAAAGATGAAATTAAATTATCAACTGAATGTTAAATCAGGGAGTTAAATGTGCAATCCCCCCCTAAAATGACAGAGAAATCTTCGTTTCAATCTGGCAGAAAAAAAAGGATTCCCCCGTCCTTTGCCGAAATAGCTGGTCTTTTTTCGGAGGTTGTAGCAGTAATTTAGTGTTTTGTATGTTTAATGTGTTTTTAAAAATCCACAGATTGCTAAGAGATATATTTTATACTTATTTATTGTACAGACACATTTCAAATCTACAAGGGACATCTTTTGAGTTGTAATGTTATTACTGTCCTGTATGTATACTGTATGTAAGAAACCATTATAGCTCCATTTAAAAAGATTTGTACCAGACTCACTGCACACATGCACATGATTCTTGGTAAAGTTGGCTTGTTTTAACTGTACACCAAATGGATTTGTTGTATATGTGGCTTGGGCTTGTAAAGTAATGAAGCTCCATGACTTTGAATTTCTTTGAGGACTTTTGTACAGAAATAAATGATGCTGAACACTTTGTCTGAATGTCACTGTTAAGGTCACAAATTATGGCAACACTGAGTCGCAGAGAGTTGCAGTGTCAAACCTCAAACATGGCTTCAAAGTAAGAGTTTCCTCATTTTCATTCTAATCTTACAGGTTTCATCAGCAGCTTCTTCTCAGTTTTTCAGAGATTTCAGTAGCAACAAAGGTCTATTTACAATCTAAAGCATTTCCAGTAATCACAATAACTGTTACAGTTAGGAGGGAGGTGTCATTAACATTAACCTGAGATAACTTGATATGATTTGGCTCTATATAAATAAAAATTGTTGAAGGCTTTGGGAAGAAAACGATCAATAGCTGGACAACTCTTCTTTGCACCAATCTATTTTCATTAGAAACTTGTAGCATAGAAAATAAGCCAGGATAGTGTTCACCACTTTAATGTGAAGCTGGACTGGGCTCATGTTCTGCATTGCAAAGAGAAACATCATCCACTGACTTGGTGCACAAAAATGAGACTCACGGGAGCCTCTAACCCCAGGAGGGAGCACATAAACGCCCGATCTAGGCACCATTTGGACAGCAGTAACCAAATGCCTTCTTCTTAAAAGAAGAAGCAGAAAGTGCAAGAGTATATTGCATATACTGCACATTGTTGTGTATGCATTTATGAACCACAACATATGTATGCATTAATAAGCTGTATGCAGATAGATACGGCAGTTCCACTCTTAAAGAATTCCTCTTGCAGCTGAACTTGATACACTTAAACACTCTCTAAGTCTGTTCTGCTGTCTGCTGTGAACAGCTTGACTGACCGACACGAGAGTCTGGTAAACCAGCTTTGAAGAGTCAACAAGCAGCATATCCTCCCAACAGTCCACTTTCAAACAAAACATGCACTTCGGTTTACGCTGGTGATCTGAGTAAGGGGCAAAAGTACAAATTAAAATTTTCAGGACAGGTATTTCTATGACTGGAAACCTAGTCTCTAAATTTCCAGGTTTTCCAGGACTCGTGGGGACCCAGAGTTCCAGTTCCAGAAGATGAGATTCAACCATCAGCAATAAAAGATATCTCATATGATTATATAAAAAAACTTTATTTTCATATTCAGTGAAAAATCAAAACAGCAAATGTGAGGAATCAAATATTGATGTGCTGCTGGATGTGACCAGTCTAACACAGACCAGGACCTGAAGGTCTGATGACTGACTCCATGTCTGTACCAAAATAACACTCCCTGTACCTCACATGGCACTTAGTAATTCTTACCTTGGGTACCTTTCAAACAACACGTGGACGTACTGATTTTCATTTAGTGATAATCAATCGACAGAAAATAAGTAAAGAAGCCAGACAGCAGTGTAACATGTAACATGTTCCAGGCAGGAGAGGCAGAGAAAAGACAATAAATCTTTGAGTCATGATATCAGCTCAGTGGTCACTGTCACTCAGGATTTATTAGTCCACTGACTCTGAACCACTGCGTCTTCACGTGGTCCTGCAGCCCCTCGCGAGTTTACAGCTCACAGGTTGGTGGTGACAATAAGCATGTCTGAGGCTGCTTGCCTCACAGATCCTGCTTCAGACTGCTCGCTCTGTTCTTCTCTAAGTCAGGCTTCTTGCTCTCCGTCTTCTTCTTGCCCTTCTTCTTGCCGTTGGCTTCGTTCGGCTGCTTGTATTTGGCGTCGTCTTTCTTGGCGGCCTTCCCGGGGAACACCTGTCCCTCCACGGTGACGTCCACACAGCGTTCCTGGGACACGAGGAAATCTTTGACCTCCCAGGCCATGCTGCCATCCCGCAGCATGAAGATCACCCTGTTAGAGCCCACCACGAACCTGCAGGAGGATCAAACAGCTACTGTTCATTTCTACAGACCAGAACTACTTTATCACTGTAAATTGACTAAGAGACATATTTCATGTATATTTCCAGTGTGTAACAATAACTTAACATGAACTACAATAACTGCAGGATGTTTGTGTCAAATGAGTGATTTTTTGGACAGATTCAGTCTTTTCTTCTCATTCTATGAGCCTGTCGGTTGTACTTTTCTAATGTGATGAGGCTGTTTGGCAGAGAGATGACTAAACTTTAAAATGAACCATTTCATTTAGTAAACGGATCATGATGGAGTTAAAAGTTGAGATATACGACAACCAAAGACGGTTTTCTTACACCGCTTCAAATGAAAGGCTTGCAACCCCCAGTGGACACTGGGACCCCCTGGTTGGGAACCAGTGCTATAGGCTACCATCCATGGACCTTTTTCACACGAGGGTTGGGTCGATGGAATCGTACATACATTTAATTAGACTATATATTAGTGTTATTACAATACGTTGTACCCTGAAAGTCAACACTAGTTGAAAGCTGTGGAGAAGAGCGAGTGTGTGGACTGTCAGTGTTTTGGCTCCAGTCTTGAACAGCTGCTATAATGTGGACAAACCAGCAGGTGTCACTGTGCTCATTGTGTTTGATGTTTTCAGCACAAACAGGATGAAAGCCCTAAAACTTTATCAGGCTCTGTTTATTAAAAACTTTATTTCTAACTTTAGTTTTATTTCTAATTTTGTTTTTAGTTGATAACTGTCAAGATTATTAGTCTATTCATCGGCTTGTCACTGAAGAAATAAACTTCCACCTCGTTGATGAGTTTAGTGAGTAACTACCTCTGAATGTCAAAGTTGGCGTTGAAAAGGCTGCCCTGCCACAGGCCTGTGATCTCCTCTGTCTCCTTCTCTGTGGGATCTCCCGACACTGTAGCGAAAACCATCAGAGTCCTGCCCTTCTTGGACATCTTGAGCAGCTCCTCTGGCTTGGAGGCGTCCACCTTGGAGAAATCGATGGGAGGAGGAGACCTCCTGTGCTCTGGGAGGTCTCCTTCCTCGATGTCATCGTCCTTCTGTGGAACAGAGGAGAGAACACTAAATGATACTGATACAGGCTACAAAGTGCCTGGTTGTTACTGTTCATATGTGTTACGCCAAACCTCATTCAAAATTCAGAATATTGACTTCATGACGTACAGTACTCACAATATTTCTACCTCATCACATACCACTCTTCAACGGCCGAGCAATGCAACATTAAAGGTACATTTACTCAAGTAATGTCATATTTTGTTGTTTGGTCCATAACATTTCAGAAAATGTTGTTGTCCACGATGCAGATATTTAGTTCACTGTCAAAGAGGACTAAAGAACGCAGATTAAGCCTGAACTCACATTTGAAAAGCTGAAATCAGACTTTGGACAAAAAGTTACTCAAAACAAGTCACAGATTAACAGACTGATTAACAAATCAATGAATCAACAAATCATTTCAGCTCCCACGTTCGAAATAATGAACACATACTAACACAACAACATAAACACACGAACAACTTGTAGCATCACTGTATGAATCACTATCATCTTTTGATGGAGGCAGAGTTTGAAAGATGAAATGTTCTCCATAGTAAATATGTTTAAATAGATTAATATGGTAAATGGTAAATGGGCTGTACTTATATATCTCCTTTCTAGTCTTCCGACCACTCAAAGCTCTTTTACACTACATATCTCATTCACCCATTCTCACACATTCACACACTGATGGCACAGCCTTCAGGAGCAATTTGGGGTTCAGTATCTTGCCCAACACTTCGACATGCAGACTGGAGGAGCCGGGGATCGAACCGTCGATCATGCCCGCTCCACCTTCTGAACTACAGCCGCCCTTATATGTATAATATGCTGCTTACACATACATACATTCATTCATTCAAACCAAACCAAACCTGTACTGACGTGTAACAACAAGCTTAGTAACACTCGTTGGCACTTTTTTCCTCACAGGTTCTTCCGTTCATTTCGCTGACGGTACTTTTCCCTGCGTATTTTGTATTACTTTCACTGACAAACCGCTGACAGTGTATTTGAAGGCTTTCAGTGGACTGCGTGCTGTCCCTTTTAAGAGCAGAGGCTCCACATTTCTAGTGTGAACTTTGGCCGGCAGTGAACGCAGCATCTCGCTGGCAGCTGTTTGAACTACTAGAAGTGACGTCAACATTACATCAATATTACAAATTTACGTTTTGACAAGAAAATCCAGAAACGCTGACAAACACTGGGCTGACGATAATAAAATGTTGCTGTTACTGAGGAGTTGCATGTATCATGGTTAGCTAGTCACATACCTTGCTAACGGCTAGGCTAGCAGCTAACTACCGTCTGAAGGCTGACTGAACGGAGCCTGGCGCGTTCACGTACCTCCCACTGCTCCAACAGCCGCGCCATGTCCGCGTCATTGTAGTCTCGGATGTCTTTCTTCTTTTTGGGCTTATCTTTGCTGTCTGTCGCTGAAATGCAAAGCAAATACATGCAGAGCAGGAGCACCGCACATCTCCACCTGAAGTCAGACGCCATGTTTACAGATGGTGCGCTCTGATTGGCTCCAAAGTCTGCCGGTCACAAGACAGGAGGGGCGTGTCTGAGCTGTAAAAGGCCGACCGGTGGCACGCACGCCATATGAGGGAATTTCAAAATAAAAGCTGAATTATCAAAACGTGACCTTTTCCATTTCTTTCTGATATAGTGGTTTTATTTGATGTTAGACCCTCAAAATGTCTCACAGGCAGTTTTGTATGTCCAGCCTTCTTATTTACTTACACTTCTGTTTCATTCTAAATAACCCAGAAATCAACCACAGAGAATTCACTCAGTAAAAGTTATGCTCACTCGATAGTCACAGTTTTGCAACTAACTGCAGTGACATGAGTGTAATAGAAACTTCAAATATGATGAAATTCTTGGTACCACGTGAGTGCATTAGTTGTCCACTGCTGTATAAAGGTTGTGTAATGCTGTACATGCACACAATGTTTGACATTTTCAGAATTCTTGGAATGAACTACACATGTAAGACACTTACTTGTGCTTTAGTGAACACAGTGAACACACAGTTGGGTCAACTGAAGTTCAATGAATGATACCCGTCTACACGATGTTTTAGTGTTTTTCTGGTTCTGCTGCATTTTGCTCTGTTTAGTCCACATCGAATTAGTGCTGATGATGATGAACACAGCCTGGCAAAAATAACATGTCGGGTACAAACAGTTTGTGGCTGAGTGTGCCTTCATCCATTTACAAAGTGTTTTATTGTGTTCAAGGCTGCAGTCAAAAGGCCAACAATCATCCACAAATAGATATCATCGGCTGATATCCTGGCAAAGTGACAAAGTGTACTGGTGCTTGCTGGAGTCTGGTGCTCACACTGAACATGCTGTACTCTGTGTTGAGGATGTAACACAGCTTCTCCCACAGAGAACACTCAGAACATAATTTGATGAATTTAGTGACCCAGTGCAACAGTGTGGCTCACTGATGTGTCTTTATTAGTTTTGGTTGTAGCTATACACACATATGTATTTGCACAATCTTGTATTAGTTGGAATCAGGAAGGAACCTCCATCATGTTCTGAGGCAGGAAACTCAAAACACAATAGATAATAACAAGGTAAAAACTGGTATTAGACTACTCTTTCTGTAACTTTGCTGCGGCAATCATAAAACAGAACAAAAACATTGTTTGATTTTGCCTCAGTGAGCGTGTCACTGTATGAGTGTAACACAGTTAGAAAGCAGTGTGTGAAGGCCAGCAGGGCTCACGGGGTCGTGGAGATCGGAGATCAGCCGAGCTGACACAAACTGTAGAGCTGTTTCCTCTCTGGACGACTCCACCCAATGGCACTGTGCCCTGTGCAGCTGCAAGTCCCACTGACAGTACAACAGCACTCACATTCACCCATAGTGTGTTCATCACAACCTCCTACCAAGAAGAAAGAAAGGTCTGTTACCGTGTAACATACCTGAGCTTCGTCACTCCATGTGTAGAATTACACAGACATGTTATCATGCATGACACTGCATTATACCCAGAACACATGCAGCATTCCTGTAACGTTCTCTCTGTATATCTGATTATTTGTCCATAACATAAACAGCGATAAGTGCTTTCACGTCATCTCCTAACATGTATGTCTTTGAATAGAGGTCTTGTCTCTACTGCAGCAATCCACTTTCTTTCTCCACCAGCAATACACCAAGTTTCATTTAATACAAACTGCTCCGCTTATTAAATACTAATCTTTAAATTAAATATTTGAAAAGTACAAAATTGAGTCATTTATTTCAATCCTGTTGTTCTCACATGTAGAGAATGAACTGTGTGTTCCAACACGTATCAGGAGAGTCAGTGGAAACTAGCAAAGATAATGTTCTCCAATAATTAAAGAGTAACCAATTCATCCCCTCAAAAGTTTTTGACCTTTGACACAGCCCACCTCTGCTCTGAGCAAATCTAACCAAATCCCCTGGCCTCACTCTCTCCTCCCTAGTGTGAAAGTTACAGTGGCTGTTAAAGGCCTTATCTGGAGCCAGTGTTAAGTTTGTCTGCCCCGGGCTACTGTAGAAACATGGTGGTTTAACATGGTGGACTCTGTGGAAGAGGACCCACGGCATCTGTAGATATAAAGGTCTCACGTGTTGACTTATTTTCAGGTGATTATGAATAATATATTGGTGTAGGTACTTTTACTAAAGTAAAGGATCTGAATACTTCTTCCACACTAGTTCTTTAGTTCAGTAGACCTCTTCTTACAAAGAAAGTCACAAGGTTGTGTCACGTGTACGCACAATCCTCGCCATACTACATTTATGTGTACTTATAGTATGTATATTATTACATGTGTATTATGTTTTTATAGTGATACTTTTGACCCTGTGTTAACCCACATATGAAACTGAAACTAAACTTGTATCCGCGTTCATGTGACCAGCAGAAGTCTGCAGCTGTCTGCGAACACAGAATGTGGAAAGCATGTTGGAGCCGTTAATCTCACAGACTGGACTTCAAGTTATTCTGAGTACAGTTTCCTCATTGAGAATGTTTGACATATCTACTTCACAAACACCTGTAACAAGGAACTGATTATTAGAAATTAGGAACTGATTACATTGTGATTAAATTGTGATGACAGTGGCAGATGATGAGCCAAGTGCACCTCCTGGAGTACTGTACCTGTGTATCATTTTGTACTAATAAAAAAGATAAAGGTGTAAGTGGTCATGAGACGAGTGAACGATCTCATAGGCCATCTTAATGGATCTTAATGGAGGCTTGGCATGTTTATTTAATGTCTGTGTGTGACTGGTCAATACTACTCAGACTACAAACAGAAACCAGAACACTTCTGGTGCCGAAATCTTGGTCCCTCGCCTACATTCTTCATTTACTTGCAGATTTATACTGAGTAGGTACTCAAAATCAGTGACACCTGCAGGTGAACATGGGTGTGAACCATGGATCTGCAGGGATCTTTAAACAATCCTACAGATCATAAAATTGATACCTTAAATTGCTGCTTACATTTTAATGCATCAGCAAAAATAATCCACTTACTTTGACAGAATCTGAATATTTCTTTCAAACAGCAAATATGACTCTTTTTTTGACCATTATAGAACGATTTACAGTCACTGTATAATTTATTCTTCATTACATCAGTGTCCAGTGATATTCTGAGGCAGAGGTACAAACACGAACACATCATCACACTGACCCGTTCTCCCACAGTGATCCTCCCACACCACAACCGGATTGGTTCCCTTCCCTTCTTAGCGCTTCCCATCGACTCCTATGATTGGATACCCATCCACATCTGCGTTTGGTGATTGGATGACAACTCTGACGTCATCGTTTTCAACAGTTCACATTTCACTGGCCATGAGAAAAACCACAGTATGAGGTTATGGAGGGAATTATCTGTGCTGCTGTGTCATTTAAACATTCAAGCCTAATAAAATGTGCAACAGTGTGTGAAATAACTCTCATTTAGCAACCAGTGCAAATATCATTATGTGACATTTAATACGATTAATGCCTACACCCTGCACCAAATCTGACACAAGTTTTTAATTATAGGAACTGTCTAAAATATTTAAAGAGAGATTCTTAAAGGACAGCGGAATGACTCTAAGTATATTTACTCAAGCAGGCTAATGTACTTGATTTCCATGTTATGATCTCCACTATCTATCTAATATCTAGACATACTGAACATTTAAATCCATATATAAATAATATAATATAATATAATATAATATAATATAATATAATATAATATAAAAATATTTGACACCTGTATTTAGTAATTGCTTTGCTTCTTAATATGTTATACACAAATATATAATCATCTAATACAATAATAGCTCTTTGCTATGAAATAAACAAGCCAACAGAGTTGGAAGAGATAAAAACAATGAGATGCTCATTACAATGTATCAGCAATAATGATCACCGAATATAATATAAAATAATAATCTAATAATCTAATCTGATCTAATCTAATGTAACATAATATAATATAATACTCTTTGTAAGGGGCGCATAGTGTTTCTTTAGTACTATACTATACTATACTATACACTTTGACTTACTTGTATATAGTATAAACGCATCTTTTTTTACTTCAGTAAAAGACCTGAATTCCTTCATGACTGATTTTAGCAGCGATATATTAAATGAAGGTCTAAAAGTAGTGTGATTTATACAAAGAAAAAACGAGAAAGGAGCTCTGCTTTTATTTTGAAGGTGCGAGTTTCCGGTGTGACTGCAGCTAGCTAGCCGCTGTCGGCTCACTTGCGGCGGCAGCAGCAGCAGCAGCAGCGGGGATGTCTCATGGCAGACCAGCAGAGCAGCACACAGTCCTCAAAGTAAGAGCAGTTGTAAAAGTCGTCGTAGCTCTCCGTGGAACTACACTCTTCCCTCGCGCCGTCGTTAACGTGAGACAGCAGCCGGTTCACGGACACGGTGGGAAGTTGATTTGAAGCGGCGGACTTTACTTGTGCTGTTCCGTTGCTACAACTTTGCCGCGACCACACCCTCCCTGCTTCCTCATAGTACTGCAGCGGGAGCGCGCAGCACGACTTTGAATCTCTGGGAATAACGGCCGCTTCTTCCAGCTACGTTTACGGTGTGTGGGGCCGTGAACCTGCCGACACAAGCGAGCGAGTTCAGTTTTCAAAGACTGCCGACTGGTATGGATGTGAGAAGCGGGTCCCCACAGAGGATATGCGGGGCTACACAATCTCTGGTCCCGAGTTAAGACGCGGAGGAGGAGGAGGAGGTGGAGGGCGGACAGACGGACGATGCATATGGAGTCGAAGCGACCGGAGCAACTGCTAGCTTCTAACCCAGGGCTCTGTCTGAAGAAGAAGAGGTTGAAAGCGGACTGAGGGGTCTTGTGTTGTGTTGGAAAGTCTCCTTTTCGGTGGATTTTTTTTACTTGAGGGTGGACTCATGAAATGATGGTGCTGGAAGGAAACACACAAAGTCTCCCCGCTGTCCAGAAGAGCTGTCCGGGTGGTGCCTTGTTTGTTACCAGCATGAGTACGCCAGGCCGGTCAAACTCATCGGGAACGAGTCGGACAAGGTCTCGGTGCTGTTTCAGGCTACTTGATCTGATGCGAGTGGACACAAAATGATATCTTATTGATTCTAGTCCCAAAAAAAGACCCCAAGAAAAAAAAAAAGCATAAGGCATCTAACGTTACAGATCTAGCACAGAGGCAGTTGAGCAGATGTGTTCTTGTTTGGAAAGATAAGGAGCTTTGACATTATTTTTTTCTGGTTTGATTCTCAATCTGCACTTTGCCTTTTACAGGCTCCTGGGTGGCACTGCAGTTTGTGTGTGATTTCTTTTTTTTTTAAAACTCAACAACAATCTGTGAATTCTTCTGGGACTACAATGAGAATATTTTGAGACTTTTTTTGGATGGTGGTGTTCAGGGCATTTAAATTAACTTGTCAAAATAAGAGCATATAGCTTATTACACTGATTACTCAGAAGTTGTGGGGGGGCTTTAATTGACTGTGTTAAATTGTAAAATTACTAATAACCAAGCCAGATAACTGGGAATATGCCAGATCATAAATGAGACTTGTAGTATACTTTAGAGACACGTGGATCGATAACGGGGATGTTATTCAAACGTGAGTAAATGCAGTTTTGCTCTTTTTCCATGTTTACATCGAGAATACATGTCCTGTGTGTCAGCATATAATGTACAGTTGATGCTATACTTTGAAGGAATTTAAAGAAGACTGTCTGGCCAGTTATTTAAAAGAGTTTGCGAGGTGAGGCTTCTTGGGGAATCTTGGAAATGTCTTAAACAGTACAATGCAGCGTGCAGCAGCAGAAAACTAAAAAAAATAACTGAACCCCTCCAGAAGAGCAGTTTGACCCTCCCCACCCCGACCCCCCCACCCCCCACCACCACCCCACCACTCTCCTCCTTATTATGGCTAGTGGTGGTTCTGGCAAATCGGCTAGCGAGGGATCAACCAGCGCACCCACTGGCAGTCTGCAGCAGAGGAAGCGTCTCTCCTCCATCTGTGACACGTGTAAGAGCAAGATGCAGCTGGTGGCCGACCTCCTCCTGCTGTCCAGCGAGACCAGGCCGGTCATGACCTCCGAGGGCGTGGCGGTGGCCGACACCTTCGACCAATGCCGCGACACGGTCATCGCCAGGACTAAAGAACTGTCCATCCTCACCCACGACATCCAGAGCCAGCTCAACATGGGCCGCTTCACCGAGGTGGGGGACCGCCTCCTGGAGATGGCCGACCTGGTGGTGTCTCTGACCGAGTGCTCAGCCCACGCCGCTTACCTGGCGGCTGTGGAGACGCCCGGCGCTCAGCCCTGCCTGCCGGGTCTGGTGGACCGCTACAAGGTGACCCGCTGCCGGCACGAAGTGGAGCAGAGCTGCGGTCTCCTCCGGATCACGCCCCTGCCGGACCTCACCCCCCAGCTCCTTCTTGAGCTCTCCCAGAACATCTCCACCAACCTGAAGAACCTGACGGACATCTCGTCGCTGGCTAGCGAGAGGTCCAGGGACCGCTTTGCGAAAGAACAGTTCAAACTGAGCGTCAAGAGCATGAGCACGAGCGGCACCGCCTTCCTGGCATGTGTCAAAGAGGTGAAAACCCAGCCCAGCGAGCTGACCCGGAACCGCTGCGTCCTGTTTAGTGCCGCTCTGGTGCAGGCCGTCAGCGCCCTGGTCGGCTTCGCCACAGAGCCTCAGTTCTTGGGAAGAGCTGCGAGTATCTCCACTGAAGGGAAGGGGGTACAGACTGCAGTGTTAGGGGGTGCCATGAGTGTGGTTTCAGCCTGTGTCCTCCTCACTCAGGGCCTCAGGGATGTCGCACAGCATCCCGAGAGTAGCTCCAAAATGGCAGACTACCGCGAGCGCCTGCGTAACTCGGCGTGCGCCGTGTCAGACGGCTGCACTCTGCTCACTCAGGCACTCAGAGAACGCTCCTCCCCACGGACTCTGCCGCCAGTCAACTCTCATTCTGTGAATTAGTTTAGGAAGAGGCAGCATGAGCTCCAGTCCCCCTCGTCCTTATTCTGACTTACCAAAGAGACTCACTTGGGTTGTCCCTGTTCATCAGGTTTCGAGTCAGAGTAACATCACAAGTCGGCTGTCTGTGGGTCCGTTCAGGTTGACGTGCGTTAGAGGAGCACGACAACCGGCCACGGTGGGGGTGTTTCGTGTCGTGCTGGATGCGACTGAAACCTTTGTTAGAACCTGACCACTTGAGCGCCGTGGCCTCGATCCGGGCCCCGGCTGACAGCCCGCTCTCACCAACAGACCTGAAAAGTTTACCTCAGTTTTCAGCTCCGGTGAAAACACCAGCCTCGATGATGGATGTAGCCTCGCTGTGTGAACCTATGGTTGGCTGACCTACTCGATTACATGTGCTTTGTGAGATTGGAAAGAGTGATCTGAGTGTCTCCATGCTTGTTTTTTTTTTTTTGTTTTTTTCAATGTGTGAATTTTTCTTTGGTAAAAGCTGCTGTGAGTGTGTGCCATAGGTTTTACACTATTTACCAGACTTCCCATAGTATTTTAAAGTGTTTTGATCATGCATGTAATGGAGTATTTATTTCAATTATTAAAAATGTTGTTTCTGATTTCTTGTTGTCGGTCAAGGCGCTTTGGAATGATTGAAATGTTCTGTGAGCTCTGCTGTTTCATTTCATCTGTCCAGTCTGAGAGTTCTGCTTCCACCCTGACACAGCGGAGGGAGATGAACTTTGTCACATTCATAGCATTAAAAAAAGATACATTTAAAATACCACATTCAAATAAATGTAACTCATGAGTTTGTTCATGGTTAATAATTCTTTGTGGATGAGTTATAAGCTGCTGATAAGGATTTTCTTTGAATCATCTTGTCAGTTTATCAGGTCGACTGTGACCTGCTAAAGAAGTGTTCTTATTAATGGCTTATAACGCCTGTATGAAGAATAATAAATTATGTATTTATTGTTAAGAAATACATCATTAATAGAGTGCTAACTATTAGAAAGAGCTACCAAAAATGAATTGGCTACATCTCTTTAATACACAGTCTCTTCATTGCAGAAATCTGATCGTCTGTGAGGATTTTGTGAAGCTGAACTTTGCAGAAAGTTTTCTTTTCTCCATGTGGAAGCAGAAATCACCAAACCTGGACAAATGAAACTGAAACTGTGCACACTTCTGCAGGGAGGAGAGGAAATATGTTTGATCGAAGCTGCAAACTTCTGTCTTGTTCTGCTATATGTAAGAATGAAAGAGTAGTATTACATAAGTAATACTAAATATGAGTATTAATAGTAACTCCTTACAATAGTAATGATAATATTGGGGAACAAAAACAAAACCCTGTTTTTGTAGCATCTTGTGATAATTGAAGTATTTAGATCATTTCAGATAGCACTAAAACAAACTGTATGTAAATCATTAAGAGCAAACCTGTGTTACATTGTCATCAAATAATACAATAATACATATTTTTATCTCACCTGGAGTTATCGGCCTTCACTGGAATATAATGGAACTGAAAATCTCAACAGCGATGTCATGACGCGGTCATTAAATAATCCACAGACCTCGCTGTGACCTGTTTCTTGTAGGAATTTTATTTTTACACCCAGTGACTGTCTGAAAACGAACCTGCAGCTAACATTACATTAATGTTTACATCTGATACGATCCAGTTCTGTTGTATACCAGAGAAGGCGATCTCTCCAAAACTCAGCAACTCGAGTAAATAGCACTGCAGGTAAGAGAAGTGGGACTTTCCCTTCAGTGTGTAAGTTGCATTTTGAGTAGCAGGTCAAGGTCGAGCAACTTTAGATTTTTCATCATTTATAAGTTTATTTTTGTAGTTTATTTAGGATTCAGTAAAGTAATTATAGTTGTAACACGTAGAAGTAGAAGAACTTTTCTGCCCTCTACACTAGTGCTGAATCAAGAGGTCGATTAACTGATCAATAGAAAAATAGAAAATTATTTTATAATTGTAGTTAATCAAGCAAAGATGATGCTTTCATTTGTTTCATCATTGAACTGAATGGAACATCTTCAGGATCTGTTGATCTGACATCTGAAGACGAGTCAGAGAAAACAGCAACAGGCATTTTCTACAATATTTTGAGGCCAGCAATCGACTGATTAATCAATAAAATAAGGGAATAATAATAATAATAATATAAATAATTATTAGTTGCTGCCCTGGTCTGTGCTTCATCTGTCAGCAGACACTCAGCTGAAGTGTTGATGAGTAACACTGAAACAAAGACTGTCACTCTCGCTGACCTTTGACCTCCCTGCAGTATCATATGAATAGTCTGCAGTGTGTTCCAGGTGGTTCTCTGAATGTGAATGGTCAGTTCCCTCACAGTATTGAGTACTTGTAGTACTTCCACAGAGTCTGCGCTGACATGTCACAGTAGGAAAGAGGTGTAAAGAATCCAGTGAATGACGGCTGAGTTCCATTTAGCTGCTTCAGTTTCAGAGTCCTGGTGTCGTTTAGGCTGAAACACCTCTTGGTGGAATGCAGCAGTTATCAAAGGAGCGGTTGAACATTTTGTTTCACTTTCTTTATGACGGTGAGAGATCAGATCAGGGATCAGTGTGTGTGTGTGTGTGTGTGTGTTACAGAGCTGGAGTCAGGGCGTGGTCAGCTAAATTTAGCATTAAGAACATGCTAGCTAACAACACCTGTAGCAGTCTGTCTTTCAAGTGTTGAATTAATCATGTTGAAGTCATCAAGGTTTCACCAATAAGCACCTCATCTTGTTATCAGAGGAAATGAAATCAGTCACATGATGTATTAGGCGTTAAACAGATGTGTTTTGAAGCAGCAGCTGGAGTCCAGCACAGACCTGGTTTCTGCAGACAGACTGGTTGGTCTCGTCTTAAGGGGCTCTGTACAGGCACTTTACCTCACTGATGCTCCATAGATGGGTACCAGTGACGTTCTCTGTGGGTTCATTCACCCGCTGCAGAGCCCTCCTGTCCCAGGCTGTGCACAAACCATGCCAGTTTGTAATGTTTCCAGTCAGAACACTTTCTGTTGCTCCTGGTTGATGTTGAGCAGTTTGAAATCCGGCCGATGATGGCGGCGTCTCCTGCAGAGTTCTCTCCATGTCGGGGGGTTGTAGTCATGGGTGAACTCTCTCAGGTGTGTTTGTGAGGAACTCCAGTATCCTGAGTAGTTTCATGAGGGTGGTGTTGAACGCTGAGCTAAATCAACAAACAGCATCCTGATGTAGGTGTTGTTATTTTCAAGGTGTGTAAAGACCGAAGGCTTTTTTCAGTGGAGATGGCATCCTCTGTGGATCTGTTGGTTCTGAATGCTAACTGATGAGGATCCAGGCTGGCTGATGCTGTCTGTGATGTGCCGGAGAAACAGATTCTCAAAGCACTTCATCAGAATGTGTGTGAGTACCACAGGGTGGTAGTCCTTTAGTCTAGACACTGCAGACATTTAATGTACAGGGACGGTGGGACCACTCTCCTGTGACAGCGATGACATGAACTGTTCTTAGTACACTGGTTCAATGACTCATCAGCATCCTGGAGTAGATCCCAAACAGAGCAAATGTGGAGGAGGGAGGTGGAGGCAAATAAGATTTTTAAAAGTCAAGGCAGCATATGGACAGTCTGGAAATG
Source organism: Sciaenops ocellatus (assembly GCA_033000465.1). NCBI lineage: Eukaryota > Metazoa > Chordata > Actinopteri > Sciaenidae > Sciaenops > Sciaenops ocellatus. The sequence goes on along the minus strand of CP136888.1, from coordinate 2,390,287 downwards.
ATGCACATGCAATCCAACCAACTTTATTCTCAAAATTTCACAACTTGTAATTCTTAACTTATATTATCAGAATCAGAATGAGGTTTATTTCCAAGTAAATTTTTGGTGTTTTGGTGCACAACAAACATTAAGTAAAAAAAATAGTCATCAAGTACTAGAAAAATAAATATATGTACAATATTCTATTGAAATGTAAAAAGCTGTGCAGTTTGTGCAGGTAGTGTGCAAAAGTTCACAGTATGCAGAATATTTAACATGTGCAAGATATTTATGAAAGCGTAGCAAATCTTAAAGATGTCATCAGGAGGTGTGTGTTAATGTAACACTCATGTTGAAGCCAGTTAGACAGACATATAGATATATTTTCATAAGACATACTGTCACAGTGCTGCAATAAGGCTGTGTTCATGTCGTATGTACATCGCATCAACATCCAGGTCGTGTTTACTCCTGGAAAAAGAATGATCTGAAAGCTGAGTCATATACCAGCAAACATGGACGCCTCAGGTCATCGGGTCCATTGTTCTAATAGTGGATGTCCTGCTTTCAACTTTATTTGATCCTCACAGCTGGTTTAGAAGCAACATAGGAACATCAAGTCAGGGGCTCTGAATGCAGGTCTACCTTCAACAATTAGGATTACGAGTTGAATTTCAGGACATCGACGTGAGTGAACATTCACACGTTGCAGAAATGTGAATCTTTCCTCACACCTCCTCTCATCACACTGGTTTTGTCCACACATCCCAGTCCATGGAGCAGTATCCTGTCTTCTCGTGCCCTGCCCACTCCGGTTCAGCCCAGGTCACGCTCCATCTTAAACCATCAGAAAATCTGGCTTTTGGTTCATCTCACAGAAGCCAAATCCTCTTTTAATGAAATGTATCATATAAGGATGTCCTCCATGCAGCGTTTGGAATCTGAGCTGAATCCTGTTAGAACACAGTCCAGGTAACCCTGATATGATTCTGGATACTGTCAGATTTGGCATCATGGCTGTTGCTAAGAATTGAGTTTTGCACGCACTCTCACACTGAAACTGAAACTAAACTAATGTCTGGACTTGTGAAACTGCTGTCAAACTCTTGGAAAAAAGATAATTTACCACTTTCTGTTGATACTTTAGCAGACTTTTTGCTTTGTTCTGCAAATTCCCTTTTTAATGCTAGCATCTGTAATATTTTCCAGAAGCATTTTAATGAATATTTATTGAAATTCTCCTAACATCCCAGCAGCATTCTGCGATAGACAAAAAACAATCCACCTGAGCTGGACAGACCAGTCTGCATCTTATGAGAAACTATTGGCAGCTACATCATGAGTTACAGCATGGTTAACACTGTGTGTGTGACGATGTTTTTTAAAAAATACCACATGAATACAAAAATGCACCTGGACTGAGATGAAACTGTAAAACTGTCACTAAATGAATGTTGAACAGAACAAAACTGGACTCTGTAATTACATGACAGTGTTAAATGTGTTGATTACAGCCTGTGAATTCAGTGCTTCAGCCTCTCTGTGGCAGGACACAAAGCTGAAAGCTTCTCAGTGGCTCTTGACCCAGCGTGTTCTAGTCTCCCTGACAGCACTCAGTGAAGCCAAAACTGTTGGCCCACAACAGGAAACCTATAGCCTGTGCTATCAGGAGTGGCTTCCTTCACACGACAAAATGCTGGAGTCATAATTTCGAGTAAGGTTTCGCCCATTTCCTGCTGCAGGAGGGAAACACTTGCCTATCCTTTTCCCCAGGGGAGCTCCCATCCCCGCAACGCTGACGACACCCATCTCTGAGGAGAAGGAAGCTGCCTGTAGACAAGACAAGGCTGCTGCCTTTCTTCTGATTCACACACACACGCTGACGTGCTGACCTGGTCTGGCTGCCAGCTGTACTGTAGCTCAGGTTCTTTGTTGGTGGGAGCAGTGTATTTTGTGGATAGATGAACCGCTCTGGGATAATTCAGTTGAACTGTACCAATGTTCAGGTATTTTAATGTGGGTTTTGTTTTTAATGCTCGACTTTGGCACCGCACAGGGTGGATGTTCTTCCCGTTTGCAAAGCAGGCTAGCACATTAGGTTTCCAGGTTTGCTGTAGTAACCTGAGAAGAGCCATCTGATCCGGTCTGCATTATTTATGGCTTTGGCTGATTAAATGACAGGCTCTGACACAGTGAACCCTACAAACACGTCGACAGAAAGACAGAATGTAACACTGTTGCTGTCTTATTATACTTCCAGCTTTTGGATCAGACCAATAATAGCTTGTTTTTTAAATTAATTTTATGGATCACATGAAGACCTGTGATTACTATTATTAATGGCAGCAGGGCCCTAGCTAAGACTTTAGACATACTGAGGTCATGAGTCCACTTTATTCCACCATTCCTACTCATTAAACATGAACATAGCATCTGTGACATCATCCTCAGGTTTCTGAAGAGCTGTTGTGAAGCTCAGTGTGGTGGCTCTGGCTGCTGCCATCTTTGCAGTCCTGCTTCAAAGAGGTGGAGCATGGATGGAGCTGATGTGGGCTGATTGAAGCCTGGTTGCTCAAACAAACCACCTGTGACTGCACTCACCTGTCAGTCAAAGTGGCCACACTGTTAATTCTGCATAACTTTACGCTTTAATATAATTTGAACAGGTGAGTTGTATAAAAATTCACCCTCAGTACAGTTGTCATGAACGGGGAAATTAGCTATAGAGACCAAAACTGTTTTTTGTACCAGGCTGTAAACATGTTTATTTCTGCTGTGAAGTTGGACATTTTTACATGGAGACTTATGGAGACTGACTCACTTCTGGAGCCATTTTACGGCACTTCCACGTTGGCTTCACTTTACAGCCACAGAGGTTGCTGCTTGTTCCGTTACACTATATGTAAAAGTATGTCATTTTACTTCCCAAGGATCCCCATTAGCTGATGCCATGACGTCCTCCTGAGGTACAATACATGGCATATTATATAATAAACATGAATTCCGTTAAAGGTCCAGTGTGTAGAATTTAGTGGCACCTAGTGGTGAAGTTGCAGATTGCAACCAAATGAATACTGTCCCAGGACTCACCCTACTACCATACTAATAAATATTGTATTCCATTCCTGCCAATAAATACTCCTAAATCTTACACACTGGACTTTTAATATACAGAAAAATGATGTAATATGCTGTATCACGTCTGTCCTCTGTCCTCCAGTATCTGGTCCAACACTGACACAAAGTCATGTTTTCAGTGTTTTCAGGTATTCTTCATGGTATTTTAGAGTTTGTCATTTCATGATAAACCATAAAAAACTTGTTGATGACTCTTCCGGCACTCGGAGGCGTGCACTAATTTTACATCCAATAAAATGCTTTCTCTTTTATGATGCAGTCATAGTCGCATCAGTGCGGAGTGCCTCCTGTTTGATACAGTCTATATCTATGATTCTGAAGGCTGCATCTCAGGCCGGGCCTCACTGATTGTACAAAAACACAACTTTTTAACTTTATTCAGTGATTTTGGTGTAATTGGGTCATATTTTATTGTTGTCATTATGTTTGTTATTACAGCAAACGTATTACAAAAATGTTGGCACCTTTGGTGCAGCTGAACAATATGGCCGTGCTTGAGGAAATCCTTCACTCAATGGTGAGCCAAGAGAGGCTGGAATGCAACGTTTCAGAGCTGGTTCTAACAGAGCAGCCTAGACCAAGTTTAGTGACCCTGTTTTGAGCAACTTGTGTGACCACACTGTTGAACAATTGTCCAAATGGCACAAATTTAAAGATTTATGTTAAGTTATGACTAACCACTGTATTAAAGAGCTCAGTCCATGATGGGTGACATCTACATATTCCTGTAAAGACAACAAATAATCATCTTTCCTAAAATGTGTATCTATGAAAACAGCAAGTGTTCTTCATGTAGCATGTGTACTTGTCATTTCAGAGTGATGTGTGTGCAGAGTTTCGGCAATTGACACACTTATTTTCACATTCAAGATTAGTTTGAGACATCAAGTAGTGTAGATGTCAATCGTAGTGCACGTAGTGCACAGATATTTGCATATTCATCGACAGAGGGGTGGGGACACTGTAAACAGGCTGAACAGGCTGAACATCTTTCCCATGGAGGGATTCAGATGGCACCTCCCAGCAGATCTGGTTGGGAACAGTGATGGGAGGTGATCCTCGGCTGTTTTTGCAGGTGATGGAACCAAACAGTTGTTCCCCGGCCTTGACATCTGCTCTATTTTACTGAAAACACCCTCTGTTCACATTCAGCCCGCAGAATGTGGAAACTTGGCTGTCTCACAAGTCCATTTTTAATTCCAGCCCCAGCCCTTCTTTGGCTCCCGCAGCAGTACAAGACTGACCTTTTACCTTAGCCATGTTGAGACCCTCGTTTTCTTCTGGACCTGCCTGCAGGAAGAGATGGTCAGCTGGATGCTTTCACACCCACACGCTGACCTTTGGGCCACAATGGTTTCAGGATCTTTTTTTGGATTCACAGTCACTGCAAAGCTTCCTCCTGATGAACAGACAGTGTGCACATTGTTAACATGAACCCACTCCCATACACACACTTCACATCCTGTCTCTACTCCACCCTGCTAGCTATTGTCCTCACACACAAACACAAACATTTACACTTGGCCGTGCCTCAGTTCACCTCTGCAGTCTGTAGTTTAGACTTTATGAGGAATCACCTCAGGGATCACCCCACTCTGTGTGTGTGTGAGACAAATGTGTGTGTGATTTTCCCGTGATGTGAGCACTACTCACTTCACATATCCTGTTTCTAGCAGGAGTTATTCGTTATCTTAACTTCCCCCTGTCTTAAAGCCAGGTGGAGGGTGGGTGATATTACCGCCATGAGAGTGTGGAAACAAGATAGCAGCAGCTCTTGAGGGAAGTCTGTAGTTCTACTGGAGCAAGACTAAGAATCAGCTGCATGTGTGAAGTTGTACTTACTGTAGAATGTTAGCATACTAACATTGGATCAGTGGGGAGGTGGTGGAGGCAGGGCTGCCAAGATGGCCACGACCAGAGCCACCACACTCAGCAATGGCTCTTTAGAAACCTGTGGGAGATTTCAAAGATACTGAGTCCATGTTTTATACAGTCAACAACCAACACTGTAAAAAAAAAAAAATGTTGCTTTTACAGTAAAAACGTGGCAGCTTTTGTCAGAATTTTACCGTAATAAATATGGTATAACCTTTTCCTAATATTACGGTAAAAGGATGTTAGTACTGTTGATTTTCCGGTTAAGGTTGGGGTTTTATTCCATGTCCAACATTGTTTTGCTATACAACTGACATGAAAATACCATATGAATGCCGTATAAATAAAAGTTTTGCCATGAAATATTACAGTGTTTTACTGTAAAATTCACAGTTTATAATATAAAACACTTTATTCTGTATTAATTCCCTTGAAATGCAGTGTAAATAAAGGATTTAAATTATGACTGTGTTTTATTGTATACAAAAAAACACAGTCACATTTCATGGTCATATTTCGTGGCACATTTTACAGTCTTTTAGTGTCACAGTTGCAGTTTTTCATTGTATCACATTTTACAGTGTATAGTGTGGGGGCATTGCAGCGCCACAGCAGCAATAAATAGCACTGAATTTATTAGCCTATAAATTATTTTGGGAACCTAAACGTATGGGAAAATATGTATACAGAAAAATAAAAAACAGCAGTGATGTATTTTAACAAGTAACTTCAATTTCTCAGTTTCAGATCATCTCACGTCTTTTTCATGTGAGCTGAGCTCCTCGCAGCTTCACCATATTTCGAGCCCTGGCAACAGCTGCTAGATGGATGTCAAGTCACATGATCACTGAGTACTGTCACATGAGTACTTAAATATATATATATCAACCCATCTCCCCTGTTAGGTTGTGCAAGCTAATCCTCTTCCAGGTGGTACTACAACACTCCCCTCGACCCTTACCCTTCCAAACACTGCAAACTGAATATTATTTTATATATAGCTGAGTGTTTGTTTTATTATCTTTTTAAGAAAACGATATCATCACATGCGTAGCAAGTGTAAATCTACAGTACCGTCAACTTTGGCTTGTTTAAAACCATTTTGAAACCTTGAGTTATAGTTTTGCCACCTTGAAGAAGAAATTATCTATGGTATGCAAAATAATCTTCAAGATTATACACTACTAACCTGACTGCACTAAATGGTTTGTTCATCACCATCTATCATGAGTAAACTTCAATCAGTTAGATCAACAAACCATATAACGTCGTCAGACTCTTAGTGAAGCCAGTCAGGAGAAGAGTGAAAACATCCAACTCATACCTGAATGCTCCCATGTGGTCTGTGTGCTGTCACAGAGCTCTCGTCTTCTTGTCATCAGAGACTTTTGGATGACATCTCTTTACACTCACTGTGACCTTGTACATTACATTTTGCATTGGAACAGAAAACCGCTCTCTCAAGGACACATCCCATCTTTTATCCATTCCTGCAAGGACGGTCAAACCAAGAAATGCCATGAATTCTTCTTCTTCCACTCTTTGCATTTTCCCATGGCTGCTCCGTCCCTCTAAATTGCTGCGTTTTATGACTTCCTTGATGATGTCCTCTATTATAAAGATATCAAAAATGTTTTTCTTTATGGTGGAGTAGTCCACACTAAAACATGTTCCTTATTACAGATATTCAAATTCCATTGAGAATAAATAGCTAATATCTGACCCATGCTGTGCAAGTTTTTATACAAAAATGTTGGTGATGTTTAAAAAACCCACAAAGATATCAATGTATGTATGTGTGGGTGAGTGTGAGTGTGTGTGTGTGTGTGAGTGTGTGTGTGTGTGTGTGTGTGTGTGTGTGTGTGTGTGTGTGTGTGTGTGTGTGTGTGCACAAGATAATGTGAACCAGCAGTAACATTCAAGGGCTGTGATGTCATGCTTCCTTGCTACCTCTGATCCCAGTTCTTCCTCCTTCATGTTACCCACATACTGTACTCACACACTCAATACACACTGTCCTGTTTCCAGTGGTGGAATGTTATGCAATCATTTTATACTTTAAGTACATTTGCTGATAATATTTTCGGAACTGAAAGTGTAAATTTCAAATGCAGGACTTCTCTTGTAACTGAGTATTTCCACAGTGTGGAATCACCACTTTTACTTGGATCCTTCTTCCCCCACTGCCTGCAAGACTGAAAGAAAATAGCTGGTTGAGCTGGTTGGTTACACAAAGACAAGTACTGATTGTGAATTTAAAGTCACCAATGTACAAATGGTGATAATGTTCTACTCTGCAGGGCATGAGTCCAGTACAAAGCTTAGACAGCAGAGGGGGCTGACGACACAGTGAAAAATAAACGATGGTCAACGAGATATTTACGCAAAAATCACGGTCAGTTCATGTTATTTATCCGCTGGCATCCCCCACACACAGACCCACAGTATGAACCTCGGCTGGTTCCTTTCTGTGTGGAGTTTGCATGTTCTCCACGTGTCTGTGTGGGTTCTCTCCAGGAACTCCGGCTTCCTCCCACAGTTCAATGACATGAACCATAACAGGTTCATGTTATAGTGACTCTAAATTGTCCGTGGGTGTGAATGTGAGTGTGAATGGTTGTTTGTCTCTATGTGCCCTGTGATGAACTGGCGACTTGTCCAGGCTGTACCCCGACAACATGCTGACTCAAAGATTCGAAAGTCTTGAGTACATGAATGACAATGGATGCACATGAAAAATGAATTACTTAGTGGCAACATCATAACATTATAATAATCAGATTTGAGTCAAATATGTGCTTGACGCAAACCTGAGGTTTACGAGAGGCAAGAGAACAAGTAATAAAATTCTTTTTTTCTTCTTCTGGTATGTTTTTGTGGTTTAATGTGTTACTGTTCAGAAGGACTCGAGGGGTAAATACCTCATAGAATTCCTGAGTGAGATCCTTCATTGTGGTTTCAAAGTAGTAGAAGTTGGGGTGCCAGCATTGGCCCAGGGGCAAAACACCTCAGTTTAATCACTGGCACAGCCTGGTAATGCGTTCCAGTGAACTCAGTGTGTGAATATGTCCTTATCACTGCACTCATAACTAATACTGGTTACTGGAAACATGTCAAACTACTGGCAGGTCACCAAGTCAACCATGATGACGAAATTTTCTGTGTAATGGACGAGGCAGAGCCAGGCTCAGGGTTCAACAAGGACAACACAGGGACATCATCTATTCCACAAAGTAATTGTAATTTGTCATTCATTTGAAAAAAAGTGCTTTTGTAAAAGACTTGAGGAAAAGAAGAAATTCCTCTCTGAGCTTTGGGTAAATCTGTCTGTGTTCTGAGATCAGAGAGATGTAGGGGAGTGTATTATTGTTTAACATCAGGCCAACTCTACCCCAGCCCTTTAGTGTCTGCCGACGCAGCCCAGAGATGGAAACGACACACTGTTAGTCAGGGCCAGAGAGAGGGTTTCCTGCTCTCGGGCTGTTTACTGAGGATGTTTTTTACCCTATTTTCCCTCTGAGGTGTGGTCCATTTCCTTCACCCAGTACAGTACAGAAGCAGAGCCTGTCTACTGTCTGCTATTAGATCACTACGGTTGAGTTCATTTCTCCACTGAAACACCCAGCATAGAAAGAAAGAAGACATTTACTATTACAGCAGAATAGATAACACAATAGAAAAACATTTTTTTGAAAGTATTAAAGTTAAAGAGAAAATGATTCAACCTAGCCTTTCACTATCTTTAGTTGTGACCTTATTCCTCTGGTCAGTGTGTGCTCGTCAGTTGCTTAATAACAACTTATGAAGCTAGAAAAAATGTATTTACCAAATATGTGTTCACCGTCATGGACCATGTCCTATGCATTCAAATCCCCTACATGAAACTGAACAGCATCATTGCCAGGTAGGTGTTTAACTGAAATGGGAATCAGATGTCTTTTGGATTTGAAGTTTGATGTTCATGTGATAGAATAGCAAATGTGCTGTTTTACAGTAGTATGCAAAACATACTGTAAATATATAGAGCCTTGGTTTTAGTGAGAAAACACTTGTTTATTGAATTAGTGATGATAAGTGTATAGTTTAGTTCATGCAGGCGTAGAACTAAGTATAACTAAAAGTTATGAGTACATCTGTAGTTCTGAATGAGTTGAATTAACAGCAGAAACCTTCCTACAGTATTTATCCAGTGTTGCTCATATTTCATAGATAAAATATTGCACCATGCTGTACATGAACATCTGTGAGTGTGTCCTGTCCTTACAAAGTCTAACTCCTCACTGCTCAGTGGTCAGGGAGACTTCTTCAGGAATTCATTGTGGTAACCTTTTGACCACAGTGACACAGGTGTGCCACTAGAGGGAGGCACAACAAAACACATCACATCACACTCAGGCTGTCTGACTCGGTTTGGTCGAACAGATGCAAAGATGTTTGTATGAAGAACTCTGCTGTTGTGACAAATGTATATGTGTGGGGTGGAAGTCCTGTGGGAGGTCTGAAGACCTGCATGGGAGACTACTGAGTCTCCACTAGAGTTGTTCAATTATGTTATCACAGCCTATGAGCAGCTGGACAGGTGTAGCTCAGTGACCCCTGGTGGTCAACAGAGAATGACATCCATAGCATGTGAGGAATGATCTTTGCTTTCCGTTGATAAATGCATTCACATTTATCTTTGTGGAATTTAAGCAACAGCAGCATTCTGAAATGAAGCTAACCCTTAAAGGTACAGTGTGTAAGATTTGGGGCCTCTATTTTCAGAATAAGGCAAACATGGAATATAATATTCATAACTATGTTTTGATGCATGTATAATCACCTGAAAATAAGAATCTTTTTATGTTTGTTTCTTAAAAAATATCCTTTTATATCTACAGTGGGAGAGGGTCCCCTTTCATGGAGGCCGCCATGTTGAAACACCTTATTTATACAGTAGTCCAGAACAGACAAACTAAATACTGACTCTAAACAGGGGCCTTAAAGTGTTGTTTCTCCTTTACATTAGGAAGGTGAGGGTGATGTGAGGAGATTACAATGCAGTGATTGGACCACTAAATGCAACTAAATTCTACACACTGTACCTTTAAATGAATGATAATGTTTCTGTGTGTGTGCTGGATGTGTAAATGTTCTGTCACATGTTGTGTTTACATCTTCACACACACACAAGTGTCCAAAAACATCAATTAATGCAGCTCAAATCTGTAACAGTGAGCACACTGGAGGTGTTTGAAAAGTGGCTGTTCTCTGTGCAGAAGATGCTCATAGGTTGCATTATGGGAAGTGTAGGATTTAGTTTTTGGCCCATACTGGACAGGACTAAAAGTCAGGATGTAGAATTATTTTTACTCATCTGTCTCTCACAGGTCAACCATCAATGTGTCATGGAGAAAATGGAGTCATTTATGGTCGCCATTACCAACAAGACAAGAGTCTAACCTGCATGAATGAAGAATAATCTCTGAGTGGCAGCCTGGTGGAAGTGGAACACATGCAGTGAGTCATGACGTCTATTTTCCACACATGACTCAAACATGAAAACAGATCAGCAGGTCAGTGTGAAGTGCATTTCTATTCAGACCAGACACACTGTTCATGTCATCGTGAAAAAAAAATTATAATATCCATATTTTGAAGATGGAATCAAAAATGGAATCAAGTAATCCTTGAAAATGTAACTATATAATAATCTAATTATGTATGTAATCTGAGTTTATACTTACTTATTTCTGATTATGTAATCTGTTACTAGCCAATCCTTCACATATAGTAAAATCTGTCTATTGGCCTAACTCTCATCAAATGACAGTCAAAATAGTTCCAGCTTCTTCTAGACAGCACCGTTTTTAAGAATGTTGGTTTCCTCAGAGTTTGAAAATAACCCACATTAAATGTTCATCCATATCCTAAACCACATACCAAACCCTGTAAAGGCCTCAGCTCCCATCACAGTCCCCTACTGAACCAACCCAGGTTTGTATGTTTACTGCCCCCACACACACACACAAATGAGGGTTGTGTAGGCCACAGAGAATCTATTCATCCTCTGCAGCATACAGTATGTACCTATACTGTGGACACACACGCGCACACACACACACACTCACACTCACAGAACCCTGTAAAAGACTCCAACCAGTGTGTGTGATGCAAAGTAGGTGTGAGGTCAGGCCCAGTTAAGTGCTGTGTGCTTTCCTCTCTGCAGCTGGCTCACAGGAAAGGGGCAGTGATTTTGGGGAGCTGTGGCGTACTGAGACACACTGTTGTATTCTCCAGACAGAGGGGGAGGAAAAGGAGGGAGGAGGAGGAGGAGGAAAGAGGAGGAAGAGGAGGAGGAGTATGGACGGACGAGGAGAAGAGGTGCAGGCATGTTACCCCAGATGAATCACAGTGAGGAAGCCATGCTCTGAGTGATATAATCAGTTTTCAACCTCATGTTCTGTCTGGACTTCTGCCTGTCTGTCTGGAGTGAGTCCATTCTTTGGATCAGCTGTTACTGCTACCTTCAGTAGAAGTTGTGGATGCTGTAGGGATGGATGGATGGATGGATGCTTAAAGACAACATGATTGACTACGGTGAGTAGGACTTCCACTCCCAACGCTTTTTAAAAGTGCATCCCATAAAGATTATGTGACAGGAGAGTCAGAGAAAGAATGTGTGAGTATTGTGTAACTCAAAATTAGTTGCAGAGCAGGGAAGTTTCACAAAGAGGTCCTTTATAAAAGCAAAAAATTGCACAACATTGTGCACGTCCATTCCTAGGCAACTTTTAGAGTACAAATAAGCCGCTGAGGCCAGCAGTGGATGGGCACGGTTTCCTCTCTGCTCTCCACACAGCCACGCAAAAAAGGCTCTGATATGACCACATGGCCGTACACAGTGTGAAGCTGTCATTCCACACTGACGCAACAGAGGCCAAAGCGGCCGAGCCTCCCTCGAGAGCATGAGATCATTTGCGGAAGAATTCAAGATCAGTCGTTTTTCCCCCTCAGGGGTCGTAAATACTCTCTGAGTGTACACATTGTGAGAGTGCTGTGTTATTTATTTGCAGCGTGACTCCCTTCAGGTGGCTCTCTTGGCTGTACTCTCTCGGTCCTGCTCCGTCTCACACACACTGGAAAAAAAAAATCCCCCAGTGAAAACTTCAAAACAACGCACACGTTGTTCAGCTGCAGCAGCAGCAGCAACCCCGCCCTCTGCTCTCCCTCAATCAGGTTCTGTTAGGCTGGAGTCCCTGCCCCGCTAATGCTGGAGGCAAAGAAGACACACACACACGAATATGCAAACATGTGCATATACAAAGTCACACTATTCAGCCTCTATCCTAAACACACCTTTCAACGTGGCCTACACGGATCACTCTCCTCCTCCTCACCCCTTTTTTTTTTCCTCTTGGTTTTCATAGTGAACAGTGTTCCTGCTGTGCCATTACATCAACACAGTAGAGAGTGTGTCAGAGGAAAGTTGGACTCTCTGTACTTGTGCTGACATCACAGGAGGCAGTCAACATGAAGCTCTAAACAAGTGCTTTTTGTGAAGCTATGCTTAAAATAGACACACTAACAACATACTGCCTACTGTACAGATACCTGAATGCTCTGGACACAAAGAGAAATGTGTGAAAAGACAGATATATACATTTTAGGGGAAGTTACCTCCTCAAAGTATTTCTAACAGCCAAGCAGATCACAGTGTGGTCACCAAAACCATCTGTAATCATCACGTATAGACTGATACCAAACCTATGCTCACTGACTGCGTCTTGTAAACTGATGCACAGGCTGGAAACTGTTTTCAAGAAATCCTCAGAGCAACTATCACCAAAATCCCAAATGACCTTTCTTAAATGTATTTGTGTGTATGAATTAGAGAGAAGAGAATTTAAACATTAAACACTCACGTTCTCTTTCATTTGACTTTTTATTTGAAAGACTGTTCTCTTATCCATGATATTCACCTGTGCTCCCTCTCCAAACCTCAAACATTTCTCTCTGCTGTTGTGAACTAGAATGGAGACCCCAGCACAGGACACAGAAGGTGTTTTATTGCTTTGGCAGAGCTAGGAGATGACTGAAGGCAGGAAGGTGAGGCCGGCAGGAGTGGAATTGATGAGGCAGCGTGGCAGGTTGGCTGGCAAACCGGTGCGAAGGTGATGATCCTGAAGTACAAAACACAGCAATTTAGCACTAGAAAAGCACAAGGAAGCAAACACTAAAGAAGCCATAAGGTTTACCACAGTGGTGAAACAACAATCTGGCGATGAGTGGTTGGAAAGCCAGGGTAGAAGTACAGCAGGTTGATGAGCTGATGAGAGGCAGGTGTGCAGACTGGGTGGAGTGAGGAACCAATTGCAGGCAGTTCAGCTGAGCCAGGAGGGAGAGCCACACCCACGACAGGACACCCACAAACACAAATGGCAGAGAGACAGACAGGGGGCAGTGGAAACACAAGGGAGGAAAGAAACACAGAAACAAACTAGAATTCCTCAGAGGCCCCAGTCACGGCCGTAACACCTGCTCTCTAAAAGATGACATTTGACCCTTCCTGTCATCAGCTCACCACTCGACTAGCCTCAGTGTCTCAGTCTGCTGCCGTTCAACTCGTTACGCTCTCAGGCCTGAGGGAAGAGGAAATGGTAGCTTCAAAAAAAAAAAAGTCATTGTGAGTTTGGATGAGGTTTCATGACCGTAGAACCGAGAAGTCAGTATATTATGGACAATTAGCGGATAGCGCTCTAGTTGATGTGATACTATATCTACCAGTGATAAACACCTTGAAATGCATTGATATATAATTCAATTCCATTTTATTTACACTCTAAGAAAAAGTATTTTTTGATAAGTGCCCTGGAGCTCTTTGAGTTCTCTGGAAAACCTTTTTACCCTTTAGAACTTTGCAGTTTACAGGAGCCATGTGTAGCATTTAGAGGCATCTAGCCGTTGTAGTTGATGACTGTAACCACCTCGGGTGCAGGGTGAGGAAGAAACTACGGTGGCTGTGAAATGCGCAAAAAAATTGAGACCCTATTTCAAGCTAGTGTTTGGTTTGTCTGTTCTGGGCTACTGTAGAAACATGGCAGGACCCATGGCAGCTGTAGATATAAATACTATAATATATAATACTCAGATACTAGTTATACTGAATTCTGGGAAAAACTTGATAATAATCCTTGAAGAACCACCAGGAAAAAGGTTCCATGCAGAACCGCAAAGGGTTCCCCTATGACATCACCATGAACAACCGCTTTAGGTCCGAACTCAAACCTTTATTTTTTATCATTGCTTATCATAACATAACATTATTTCATGACACTTTCCATATAGAGCTGGTCTACACTGTACTCCTTATAATGTTATTTACAGAGACCAAACAATCCCCACCATGAGCAAGCACTTGGCAACAGCTGCGGGGAAAAGTTTCCTTTAAGAGGCAGAAACCTCAAGCAGAACTCGACTCATGGTGGACAGACATCTGCCACAACTAGCTGAGTTTGTAATGTAAATAAAAACAACATATTTTGTCACTTAGTTTTCCCAAACTACAAACTTCTATAGTTGGTTTAGAGACAGAAGCTGCCATTGATTTCCATCCTACTACTGTAAGTGTTCCCACTGTGCTGGCACACATCCCAGCTGGAGAGTGTAGAAGCCTATGAAGAGAGGAGAGAGGAGATAAGGAGTCTATGGGGCTTATAGGCCTCCAGCATAGAGATCCATGTCTCTGTTTCCTGTCTATCTGGCCAACACAACAAGCAGACTAATGCTCCATAATTGCTAACACACTTCCAGGATCAGAGCCACTGATTCACCAGAAAAGAAAACCTTTCTTCTTCTGTGCACATTCACCGGATTACTCATTCATTTCTTTACTGCGCAGCTCACATAGACTTTTAAATAAATAGTAAACAGTCATGTTAATGCATTCATTTATTTAATAGAGTCCTTCATTTACTTTTTATAGATTATAATAATGATTTTACATTTCATTTCATTTTCATTTTACTGTAGATAAAACAGAGCTGAGAGTCAAACTTACTGCCTTGTGCATGTTATACACAGTATTTACTGTTTGAAGAGGTCTGCTATATTCCACCTGTGTGCTGTAATATTCACAGCACAGAGAGGCATTTGTCAGCATATGGACTGCCACGTCACTGCGACAGAACAGCAACAGCCAGCTGCACCCAGGTCTTTACACACATACGACAAATATTCATCTGTCATGAGGTGAAGACATGCTGATTTTCTTTTTAGTTAGATGAAAAGACTGATATCAGTCATATATGTATGTTTAAAAAGGTCCAGTGTGTCAGATTTAGGGGGCTCTGTTTACAGACTATGGTAGAAATGTATTTAATATTCAGAACTGTTTCAATAGTCTGTAATCACCTGAAAATAAGAATGGTTTTACCTTAGAATAGGGTTGCAAAGGGGTGGAAAGTTTCTGGTAAATTTCTGGAAACCTTCCGTGGGAAGTTAAGCTGGGGAATTTTGGAAATATTCAAAACTGGAAACTCCATGGGAATTTATGGGAATTTATGGGAATGAACTGTAAATTGGGGGTAATTTAAACAAACTGTATCATATCCAAACATAAATGTAAACATTTTGTTTTGTCATAAGCAGACATGCAGAATAAAACAATTAAAAAACATTTCAACAGATTTATTTGTAAGTAGAACTTTATCAAGTTTGAATTATTTTATTGAACAATATTATGTAGTCCACGAGCTCAAATGTGTGTCTTCAATAGTCTCTGTGTGCTCTGGGCTCTAAAGTGTGGTCCAGGTACAGAAATCACCTGTGCAGGTAGGGGGCGTGGCCTCAACAGCCCTGCAGTAAGCAGTGTGCTATGTGCATGTGATTGAGGAATAGCAGATATTCAAGAGTACCTGCATGAAATCTGGTTGTTTTGGTCAAGATTATGCTAAAATATATTTTCCCCAACTATATTTAAGTTCCTTGTTAAGGGCCAGACTTCAACTTTGTAAATTCACAGTTTATTCCAATAAATTCTTGTTAATTCCCACAAATTCACGTTAATTACCATTGAAAGTTTCCAACTTTGATAATTCCCAGATTTTTGCAGCCCTACCTTAGAATGAGCCTTTATATCTCCAGACACTGTGATTGCTCTTCCACAGTGTCCACCATGTTGAACCACCGTGTTTCTGCAGTAACCAATAACAGACAAACTAACCACTGGCTCTAGACACGGCCTTTCACGTTTTTTTGAATATTAAATTGATGACTAATGTGCAAGTCTTGAAAGATGGTGAACTATCAGTCAGACTCCATGACTGCTTAATCTGACACGATGACCATCTCAAAACATCATGTGGTGATTAGATTTCTTTAGCTTAGCTTAGCATAAAGACTGGAAGCAGTGGAAAATTATTTCTGGAGAGAAATATTTTAAAGACTAGAACAATGACATTATAATTTTGACATTGGCTTTGAAAACAAAACCTGAACTGAAAGTAAAAGTAGTTGTTTTGAAAAGAGTTGGATTTATGCTGAAAAGTTCCACTGAC
Organism: Sciaenops ocellatus; assembly: GCA_033000465.1. NCBI lineage: Eukaryota > Metazoa > Chordata > Actinopteri > Sciaenidae > Sciaenops > Sciaenops ocellatus. The sequence continues at coordinate 2,373,758 of CP136888.1, read as the reverse complement.
AAAAAAACATTGAAAATGAAGTAATTTATTTAGATATGTTTGTGTCTTCTGAGTTTTCTTCATGTCTGTCTTTTTTCAGTGACAGATCATAGCTAGCATTAGCTGATGGTTAACAGAAACACACTCTGCTTTTTCAGGTTAACTTGTGGAGGCCATGCTAAATGTGTGATCAGAGGTTTCGCAGCTGCTCACATCCAGAGGAGGAGTGGCGTTTTCTCATTAGGATTCTGATATGTCAACATTAATCTCCTTGTTCCTCCCTTCCAACCTCTCCTCTCTGGGCCAAAACAGTGACAGAAAGTTGAAACTGAAAAACAGCGATCTGAAAAAATTGACATGAAAAACACTAAAAATATCAAAATAAAATGAAATATTTTGAATGTCTGTGTTTTATTTTACAGTGGAACTTTTTTTTTCAGTGCCAATACTTGTTTCAATGCCAGTGTTCCCTTCTTCACTTCAGGTTTTCAGAATTTATTTCAGATGCCAAAACTGAAAGATCACTGTTCTAGCCTCACACTGTTATACCTAATCACCACAAAACAAAGCTGCAGCAGTCACAAAGGTTGAACTAATTGGCATTCAGTCAACGTAAAATGATCCGAGCAAGAAAGTGGGAACGTGTTGTGTAGTCGGAGCACTGAAGAACTGAATCAACTCAACTCCACCTCATATGGAGCGAGCCAGTCAGGCTGACTGTGAGGGGGGGTTGGGAGAGAAGGTTGCAGGATAATGATGTCAGACTGAAGGCTTTGGGTTTCAGTTAAAGAGCATCTACACATTGTTTACTAAGTGTTCATGGCGAATGTGAGAGGCCATCTATGTTGGCATGTATAATGCATCTGCGGGTCATCCGACAGCGCTCTCTCCCTCTCTCTCTGTGGAGCGTGAAGAATTGACGTGTACAGACCATCATTCATTCAGCCCATTAATGGCACCAGTACAACATAGCTAACACCATTATCTGTTCTCACCACGTATAAACATGTATGTACATTAGAGCAGGGACTGAGCTAAGACTGAGCCTGTGTGTGTGTGTGTGTATCATATGTTTCTCTCTACAGCAGTCTGATTAAGCTGCAGTCATGAGGGCTGAGGAAAAAAAAAAACTTTTTCAAAGCAGGAAAAGAAAAGCGCTTTTATCTCCGCTAGCCTCCACAATTGCCTCAGCAGTTTCTCAAAACACTTACACACACACAGATGCAGTCAGACTGTCCTAACTGAATTTTCTAATTGCCCTCCAGAGCGTCCCTCTCCATTAGGCTTTGGGCCGGCTGGGATGAGTGTGTTGGTTCCTAAGCTCCCGGTGCACACACATACACACACACTGACAGCCATGCCTCAGAGATACTCCCACCAGAGGAGGAAAGCCAGCACAGCGGCTGCTAGGAGGATGGAGAGGAGACACAGGGACCAGGAGAAAGGAAGCAACAACAACCCAACCAGCAGCCACAACCACCGCTCCAAGAAGCTCGCCATGCTCTCCAGGTACCAGCATTACTTTTAAAGATTACAGCCAGGGCTGTGCAGGAAGCTCAAGACACATAAAGTTTGGCTGCTGATGTAAATCTTCTGCTTGTACATCTATTATGCTCCAGTGTTTGTTCAGTCTTGCAGGTTTGTTGTTTTTGTCATGCAATGCTTGAAAGTGACTTTCTGACTTTCACTGACCGTCCAGGTCGCTGATCCTGTGTCACTCTAAGACTAATGATGACTATCCAGAAGAGAAGCATGCTGGGGAAGTGTCAGACGGCTGCAGGACATGGGGTCCAGGCTGGAAGACAGACGTGACAGCTGAGGATCAAACGCGGTACCAAGACACGGAGAACAGACACTGGAGGACGAACCAGCAATCGGTCCTGGAGAAAAGAGGAGGCACTGAAGCAGATAACCAGTTGCATCATGGCTCCACACTCAGGGAGAATAAAAGGAGCATAAGGAGGTCCTTCAGCATCAAGGTACGACTGCAGCGTTAGTTACTGTTTTCCTGCAGTGACACTGAGCTGTGTCCCTGTCATGATCTGATATTTCTCCACGTACTGGCGACAGACCCACACATTGAAGAATGTGAGAGGAAATTCTGTAATAATACAACTGTAATACACATTTTGGAGGTAGTTTGTGTTGAATTGCATGAACGTTTTTAAAATCTGATTGACTAGAAGTTCTTAATGTTTTTAATGAATCTTCATTGTGGAGGTTGGTTTGCTATATTATATACAGTATATATTACGTGGAAATTGGTATTTGTTGTGATTTGTTGCTCCCAGTTTCAGAGTGTAAACATGCATTTGTTCTGATTGCATTACTTATCATCAAAAACGAATGATTTGGCAACTTCACTAACAGCGTCTGTCCTCAACCTCTGTCATTATGCCCATAGAGGCTGCTGAGTCCAGTTACATTGCCCAGCTCCAGTTCTAGCATGACACTTGGCTAACTGTCTGCATTCCCCCCATCTGCGGACTTTAAAACCTCCTCTACCTCACAGTTCGGTCAGCCTGGCTAACAAACTGAGCTAACATTAGCTAACAGCAGCTATAGTAGTAGTTTACTTCACTGTCCATCAGGAAACTCTGTAAATCACAGAGAGTTGAGGCGGAAAACCAGAAAACATTTTCTCCATAAAATATGATCCAGAGGTTTCACCAAAATCAGTCAAATAGTTGGTGGTGTGTGACTTAGTGCTGTAAAGCGTTACATACTTCTCCCGACCCGGAGCCCAAAGTTCCAAAGTGTGAGAACAGACGTACGAATGACAGAGACACCTGATTACTAGTCAGTGTAGCATCAACAGGAGTTAATATGTTATCTGTTATTTCTGGGGACAATCTCTCTATTATTACTATTACTCTACTATTAATATATGTGTGTTTCCACGCATTACACAGTTGATCCATGTCACATGGATGAGCTCCAAGATGTTACTAATTTTGTTTGTGTTTGGAAAATTAAAATTAAACTAAGAAACAGGTTTAGTATATTATAGTCACAAGACATTCACTCTCAGTGTGTCAAAGCCTTCAGACAAAGTCACTTGACGGACTCTGAAGCTGATGGGGGAATGAATGAATTGTCATATTCATTTTTCACTAATAACAACAACTGTGTGCTGAAATATGCTGAACAAACGTGTTACAAATGTGTTTCCCAGGAAAGAGTGATTCATTCCTGTCAAATGGCTGACTGAAACACCCTCCATCTAACAAAGTGTTCTAGATGGTTAGATTTACTACTTAGCCATCAATAAACTCAAATATTATATTATATTTCAGACAAATTGATATAAAAGTGAGTGTTTATTATTTGTATCAGCGTGCAAACACTGTGCTGTGTACACTGTGGGGAATGTTTCTTGTCTAAATGTAATGATAATCACATGCCCTGCGTTGGTGTGTTGGTAGATTGAGAGCTGTGGCTGGCCTGAATGTCAAACACTCAGACAAAGACGGGGTTTGTTGTCCCGTTCTGTTTCTACAGCTCAGCTTCATTCCACTCATGTCAGACACGGTCAGACTGTAACGATGCTCATCTTGACCAATGAGCATCATTTGTTGCTTTCAATACAAAGTTACACATGTTTTATGCAAATGTTGTATGCGAAAACGTTGTGTTTCCTGTCTGGTTTCATCTTTCACTGTGGTGGTGTAGAGGTGGGTAACATGTAATACAGGAGCAGGGACATTGTGGTTATATACACCCCAACGTGATGGAGTTTAACAGATTTAAAATGCCACTTACATCTTTCAATAGCAAGCACCACAAAAACCGATTCATAGCTGTAAGACATCTAAAGCTAAATAAACATTTACTCTGAAGTTGACAGTGATAGTGCCAACAGACAGAATCATGAACTAAAGAGCACGGTGCCCTAAGTGTCTCAGGAAATAAGAAATGTTTGTCTCCTGGCATGTGGCCATGTTGGAAGTGTTATTCTTCACTGTTGCTTGTGGGTTCATTAAAGGTAATGCACTCCAAAGGAACCTGAGAATAATGTCGTATTAACATGTGTTTTCTGAACACATGCTGCACAGATGTGGTCCATGTAGGAGGTCAATATTTCATATTCAGTCTGCAAAAGTAAATGATTTTATTAAAGTAGTTAGACATTTTTATTCTTATCAGGCTGTGTGCAGTTATTTGTTTGCATGTTTCTTCCTGTATGTCAGATTTAGAGGGCTCTGTTTACAGAATATGTCAGAAATGAGATATGATATTCATAACTATGTTTTCATTAGTGTATAATCATGAACTGGGTTCACACAGAGTCTGCCACGTTTCTACTATAGCCCAGAATGGACAAACGAAACACTGGCTCTAGATAGGGTCTTTTCTGCTTTTGCCACCTTTTGCAGCCACCATAGTTTCTCCTCTACACCAGGAAGGAGGAGATGAGGTGAGAGGTTGCAATCAGCAACTACACCACTAAATACCAATAAATCCCACACACACTCACTTGCTCAAATTAAAAACAGAATAACAAATAAAAAAAATACTTTTAATAAAATTAAGCCTACAGGCACAAAAGCAGAACTGAGAAGAGGTTTGACCTCGCTTGCTCAGTCCATCCTGGCTTTACATGTTTCGTGTTGTTCACCCTTTCTTCAACAAACCATGAGGTCAGTTACAGCTCTACTGATGCTAACATGAGGAGGACATGTGTCACGTCCCTTACATAATGAGAGCTTACAAAGCGCTGCATAAAATAACAAAATAAAATAAAAAATAGTGGACAGACTGAACGTGTAGGTAGCCTAAAAATACACATGTAGGCTACTAACCACTGCTCTAACTGAAAGTGTCATAATTACAGTCTACCAGTCAGGGAGGTAGACTTTGCCTGAAAAGTGAGCTGTGGAAGATTTCATACGTATATATTTAGGGTTAACCAAGTCTGGTCTGAAGCAGGCTAGTAGCACGGAATAAATCGCCATGGTAACTCATGTGCCAGTGCTTACATGAACTGGGTCACAGCTAAATTCAACCAGGACAACTCCAGAATCCCGGCTATCTAGGTTTTGTGAAATTGCCTTCCGATGATGGCGCTAGATCAGGGATCTGGAGATCAGCAAAGTTTTCACAGTTCATTTTGAGGGTAATGTGAATGTCTGAGTTAAATCAATCCATTCTATAAATGCTGAGATATTTCACTTTGGACCAAAGTGATGGAGCATTACCATCCCTGCAGACATGTTGAATGTTGGGTAGTGAATAGGCCCTTCAGATGTCCACCTCAGAAATACAAAAAAAAAAAAAAAAAAAAGAACTCATTAAATTAAAAATGCTGCCATATATGCCTGGAAAAGGCAAAACCATCTCCATTTGATCATATGACAACATGATATGATAGATAGCTTGGGCCCATCATAACAGTTTCACTGGGGCCCGTTGTAACTACCCTAACCCACTGCTAACAAGTACCCAACAACAACATGTAACAAGAATTAAATGTGCTGAGTCAGTTAGTGAGAAAAGCGACTCTTTACAGACTGCATGCCACTCATAGTGAAGACTTTACAGCCGGCTGTTGTGTAGGACTTTGTGGATTTGAGCCTGGGCTGCTAAACAAGCCTGACCAAAGCTGAGCTCAACAGTAATTTAATGGAGCAGTTTTTCCTCTGGGGCTAATTCATGCCAGCTTGAACATCAATCACTCTTAATCACCTACCAGGCAGAAACAATATCATATCCTTTTGGCTTCCACGTCCTTTAACATTCAAACAGAGGTTTATGAATGAAACCCTTGTTGTCCTACAGAGAGTCGTCACATTCAAAGCATTCTTGCTCATGAACTTTTGAATTTCTTCATTTCACATGTTGGAGTCAACATTGTGGAACACAAAGGAGATTTAAAGGACACAAGCTGTCTGTATTCTGTCAAAGAATGATGCAGTCACAGACTGTCCCCTGTAGAACCATTGGATCATACAAGACTTTGCCTCATAAGTTTAACCTCCAAACACTATGGCCCAATTCATACACCTATAAAACCTAACTGCTGTTTTCTTTTTCCTTGGCTGTCGACCTGCCTAGCCAGATGGTTGATATGCTCATAAAGCTTGCTCTTTACCTCCCAGTATAGAGGTTCCCTTATGCTTGTTCACTGTGTGTATGTATGTGTATGTATATGTCATTATAGGAGAGTAGTATCTGGAGAATGTGTGTAGCCACAGCACCCGCTGAGGAGGTGTGTGGACCGCAAATGGCTGATAACAGCGTCCAGACAGAGGACAAAGACACTAATGTGGAGCCAGGAAGGAACGGAGGGAACCTACACAGGTAATAAAACAATACCACAACTCTAAGTGCTTGAAAAATTGTGAAAGTAGCACTTATAGATATATAAAAATACACTCTGACATATCAGGCTAATTTAAAAAAAGCATCCAATCAGCACAAAGAAGGATGGCTTTGATTAATTCTATAGGTGAACAAAATGCTGGTGTGTGATATAGACCTCACTTCTATCTGTATATGCATTTTATGTGGATCAGAAGAAATGCATTAATGGTGGTTTGTTACATAGGATCATCTGAGAAGTCATCATTGGATACTGCTTGGAAAAGGTCAGGTGATTGGATGAATGATCCATTGCAGGTGAACTTCAACTAATCAGATCAATAAACCATTAGACTTAGTCAAACTCTGAAACCAGTTCAGAGAAAAGTGATCAACGGTTCGATCCCCGGCTCCTCCAGTCTGCATGTTGAAGTGTCCTTGGGCAAGATACTGAACCCCAAATAGTTCCTGAAGGCTGTGCCATCAGTGTGTGAATGTGTATGAATGGTTAGCTCCTAAAACTGATGAGCAGTTGGCACCTTGCATGACAGCTAATGCCATCAGTGTATGAATGTGTGTGAATGGGTGAATGAGATATGTGGTGTAAAAGCACTTCGAGTGGTCGGAAGACTAGAAAGGTGTTATGTACAGTACATTTACCATTCAGTGTCAATATTTGCACTTCTGCCAATGAAGACATACTCTCCAGTTCTGATAAAAGTGGGTATAACATTTTTTATATAACGCTGAATCGTAACAGAAATTATCTCAAGTCACATTCCACAGAGAGCTCAAACACCTTGGAGACCAACGGACAATGGAAAAAAGGTTTTGACAGTGGAATCACGAAAGCCCTGGTCTGCTTCCACAGAGCTGAACCTGACGTCAATTAATTCTGTTCCTTCCTCATACAGCGTTTGCTAATCTTTAAAAAACATTTAGATTGTGCAATTGTTTGCATTTACTATCTTGCAATCTTCACTGCTTTTGTTGGCACATTGCTGTGTTTCTTTGCCCATCACGGCCACTGACTGTGGATCAGTGGAGCAACATGAAACTGGTGGCAGGAATGTGTTACATTGTAAATGCACTCACCTAACATTGCCCTACAGCAGTACTAGTGGTTAGAAACTCCACAGGATACCTTTCATTTGCTAACCCAGTGCAGTGTTGATTTCGTTAATGAGAAATATGATGAAAAATGAGAAAAAAAGAAAAAACTTTTAAAAAAACCCTAAAATGTCACTAGTGGACATTCGAAAAATGATATTTATCTCCAATAAGTAGAACAAAACGGAAGTATAGTGCTACACAGTTTGTGTTTTTTTTTAAGACCTGAACCCACCTGACCTGTTACGAGGGCCAATCAGCACTGTCTGACCTGCAAGAATATCTGTTAATCAATTACCTGCCCCACAAACCGCCAGCTTTATGCAGTATGGAAGCACAACAGTAGACAATTGTCAGGACAGAGTGGTGCGGCTCTCTAAGACGGGCTGACCCGGCTGCTGCTCTCTTTTCTTTTGTCCACCCACAGGACTGCAGTAGTGGGAAGATCTTAACTAAATGAACAGATGACTTGTTCCAAATGTGTTCCTTATTGTTAAAGCAAGCAAAGAAGAAGCAGAAAAACAAGTAACTGTTTAATAAAGACGTGCCTCTTTACCTCTCTGTGACTTTTCGTGGACTGAAACTAGACTAAAAGGTTTTGTGTTGTCATCAACTAAAACTAAAACTCTGCGGATTAAAGATGATTAAAGATTCACACTGGCTCAGTGTAACTGACTTCAATAATGTGCTCACAGTGCAAAATATGTTTGATGTAAGTCTACCTATCTAATATCTGGTGAATGAGTCATGTAAGTTTTGTACTTGGAGACATGTTGTTCATTATTGGTGATCAGGCGTCTCTGTGTTGTTTTTTTTCTTCAGAGGCTGCAGCTTCCTGAGCCCAGACAAGCTGGCACCCTTTAACGGACAGTTCCTAAACAGCAGCTCATGGATGGCAGGGGAGGGAACGAGGAGCGTTCACATTAAAGTCTATAGTGAGGTAATAGCAGCTGACACATGACATGAACTGGGGTGGGATGTTTGTTCTGCTTTCCCTAATTCTTTAAGAAAACACTATTCTTCTGTGTTCAGTCCAAAGTAGTATTTCTTCTCTTTTCCCATTCTTCTTAGTGATATAAAAAGTAAAAATGTATTTATTTTGGAGCTAATTGTTATTGTAAGAAAATCCCACCATGAATTCTAAAAGTGTAAAAACTCTGTAACCAGAGTGATGTGAGTAGATCATACAGTCTTATTTTGACATAAAAGACCAATTTTACATATGTCTGATTTATACACACAATTACATTATTATAACAAGAAGTAACAAACGCATAAACAAGTTTCAGCATCCCAAGTAGTGAAATTTATTTAAAAATAACAATTACAGTTACCAAATACATGTCCTATGACTAAACAGTGTCCACTGATACTATACTATACTATACTATACTATACTGTACTGTACTATACTACACTATACTACACTATACTATTCTATACTATACTATACATATACTGTTAACACTGATCACACACTATTGTTTTACGCTGTACTCTGTCTGACTCAACTCTATTCCACTACCTATAATATACTCTACTGATCCATTATATACTATAATACATCATACTACTATGTAATGCTCTATATAATACTATCTTGGCTCTACATATACTTTGCTCTACTTCATTATGCAACACTACACTACTCTGTACTATACAATATAATATACTATACTCTGTTAGACTCTACTGCCCTACACTAGACGTAACTGTAGTGCTGCAGTGTTTTGAGTGCATCCTGTATGGCACTCACCTTGTCTTGCCTGCTGACAGCTCAGTGGATTTAACTGTCCTGATGAGCAGAGTGATTACTGTGATGTGTCACTTTGTATTGTGCAAGTAGAATTAGTACAGAGATGACCATGAGCATTAATAACCAAATACATGTCCTACGTGGATAAACAGTGTCCAGGGACTGTAGACAGTACAGTCACTGTAAGCGTCTCCTCAACACTAACTATGTCTGCGTGGGCTGGCATATTTCTCATGCTGCAATCACATTCCCAGACTTCCCACATACACTGAGACACTCTTTGGAATCCAGTCAGAAACAATGACACACATTACAAAGTAATAAGTAATTATTACAAGAAGACACTTTAATAATATTTCATTCATCATTTGTAGGATTCGCAGTGCTCGTGGAATTCAAGTCTAGAAAAGGTAGATTCAAAGCACAGTCTGGGAATCTCCTCAGCTAATCATGGAAATTCAAAGATATGTTATGTAATTTTACTTCAGCTCTTAGATGAAATCTTTAAAACAAATTTAGTTATGTAATAACTTTACTCATATATGGTGAGTATCACCTTTACAAGAGGAACTGCATGAACAAGAATGAGCAGCACATGCTGAATGTATGTATGAATGTGTTTTCATTGCTCCTAAGCAGCCACAAAGGCAGTATGAGGCTTTTTTTTTCAGGTTTGAGTATTTTTGTTGCTGTGGTAGCTTTCCTGCTGGGCAGTGCAACAGCTTGTCATCCTGCCAAGTCTATTTGAGTCACTTTAAAGAGGCTGTGGAAACCTGAACAGCAGAATGAAGCAGGAATGGAGAAAAAGAGCAGTAGGAAAGAACGTCTGTGACGTCTGGGCTCAGCTGATTCTGTTTTCAACACGGTCTCATAATGGCTCCGTTCAGGAATGAAACGCCAAAGGGTCTAAAGACGAGTTCATCATAACACAGAGGATGTATCCATCATGTTGCCATGGCTACATGGGGCTTTAAGGTTGGGGAAGTGACTTAACACAAAAGTTATACAGAAACATCTTTATACAGTGGGTCACGTTTACCGACAGTGATATACTGCTCATACCAGACTGATTAAGTATGTAGCAGCAAACGATTTATGACATATGCATTTATACAGTAAACATACTGTAGACTAATACAATAATACATACAATAAGATAAGGCTCAGTACCATACACCAATATATAGTATATATTCTACTATACTACTGTATACTATACACTGGACTATACAATAATGTATGCTTTCATATATACTATACTATACTATACTATACTATACTATACTATACTATACTATACTATACTATACTATACTATGTTATATAATATGCTATATTACAGTGTATTATATACTATGAAATACTAGGTGACTATATGACATTACTCATTACACTGTACTTAACATGACTGTACTCTGTTCCTCTACTTATAGTATGCAGTACTCCACTGCACCATTCTATACCGTTCTACATCATACTATATAATGTTCTATAGCTGACTTTTCATCAACATTCAATACAATGCAGCTGCATGTTTTAGTTGAAAGGTTGCTATGTGATTTTAACTTGTCTCGACAACTTGCACTATGGATCTTTGACTTCTTGACGGGAGCGGAGGGTGAGGTAGTCCATGGTTGTAGCTACATGGACTGACTAACCCTTACCTTTCACCCTTACTCTTCATCATGTATACAGATAGATGCAGGAGCACCCAGGAGGACAGCCATTTGGTCAAATTTTCTGGTGACACTGAGCTGCTGTCCCTTCTCCAGGGCTCTGAATCCGACCATGGGCATCCTCTCACTGATTTTATTTCTTGGTGTGAACAGAACCTTTTGGACTTTAACGTATCAAAAACCAAGGAACTCATTATTGAGACATTTTCCTGCTGGTTTCACAGCCTCAAAGTAAAACACAAACATCCTGAACAGTACTGTTTAATCTGTTTATTGCCAAGTACAATTTTTCACAGACACGGAATTTTTGGTGTCATTGGTGCATGACAAACATTCTCTAAAAATATAGGAAAGATAAAGAAAATCAAAAAGTATAAACAGTATACAATATGTTTTAAAATAAAAAGAGCAGTACAGCTGTGCAGTAATAGTTAGTACCAGGTAATCTGCAAATGTTCACAGCGTGCAGAATATTTTAAATATGCAGGTATATAACAAAACGAGGAAGTCCAACAGATGCTGAGTAAGGCTGAGTGTTAATGTAACGCATAGAGTTTGTAGGTGCAATGTCAATGTGACATGTAGAGGCAGGGGTGGAGTGTGAAAGAGCGTCGGGGGGGTTGATAAGCAGAAGACGGAAAGAAACTGCTTTCAAACACAGAAAGCAGAGAGTATTTTGGCTTCTTATGATCATGTACTTCCAAGTAAATCTTCTCTGTTTCCATCAGGATGGTGTTAGGCTTTACCTGCTTGTAAAACTAACCGATGCTCTAAATCATTCATTCCCTCTGCAATACGATTGCTAAATGCTATTATTCCTAAACAATTGTCACTGTTGGTTTATGTTTTTAATCTGGTCTTATCTGGATTTTTATTATCTTCATCTTGTCCTTTTTGTAGTTTATTTATCAATTATTTATAGACTTATAATATAATATGCTACTATATTCTCTTTTACTACTACCTACTACCATACTAATACCCTACACTTGACTTGGCTATACTACACACTACAGAGTTTTGAGGGTGCTCCCTTTGTCTTGCCTGCTAACTGCTCAGTGGAGTTAACTGTCCTGACTTTGCTGCTGTGTTGTGTGCTTTAGGACATTTCCACATGTGAAGACACTCTCCATTCACATAGTCTGACTACAAGCCCACAGCATCCGGCTCTCATCTCCCCATCCGATCCTCTGTTATTGCCTGGATACACGGATGAAGAACTCATGGCCAACAACAATCACCTCAAGGTAAACCAATCTTTGGCCAAATGTGCAGTCTGACCCAACATCATACTTATCATTTTGACATTGATTACATTAAAAAAAAAAAAAATCTGTATGTTTGTGTGTGTGTGCAGTTACCCATCCCAGAGGTGAATGAGGAGAAATGCTGGGAAACAGAGAAGCCTGAGCAGAGCCCACCAGGACAGAAGTCCAACAACAGGACACGCTCCAATTCAACCAGTGTGTACCATTCAGCTTTCACTCAGCTGTAAAATTAACAATCATCTAAGATCCACTGAAAGGAGTGAGCGCCATTAACTCTTCTGCATGTACCATACATGAAAGCTTCACAGACAGGAGGAGGATGCTGTTCAGCACACAAGCTCTGCTAAAGCTTTTAGAGTGTGTAGTGATGACAGATGATGAAGGTTGAGAGAGAGGGGGGTGATGGGAAAATTGTTTCTAATATGTTTATTGTCTTCAGGGAGGTGTGAGACCGGGGAGTAATATCCTTTTAGCACTGGGAGGCCGCACCGCTTCTGGGAAATGTGGTCCTAATTGTGAGAAGTGCTGCACTTACAGTTCCACCGGTGTGAGATTTAACAGAACAGATTGGAGAAGGTTCTGAATCTTTGCAATGATCTAGAGCATATCAGTTAATGTGAGTGACATATGTGATCAGGACAACAGAAAATCTGTATGTTAGAATTCAGTCCAACACATTTCTTGCATCACAGTGCAAGAGGCTGGAATTAGAAATCTGGGGTCCTTTTTGCAGCAGAAAAATGTTTTGATGGACATAGATCTGTAGAGAGCTGAAACAGCGTGAGATGGGCCACATATAATTTCACTTTTCCTTTTGATTATGTGTTTGTGTTGTATTGAATAGTTTCAGGCCCAAAACACCAACCAGAGATCAGTTTTAAACAGTTTATTGGAACACTGGTAGAGTGATACTTAAGGGCTGTGAGGTGGGAGGTGACATGAAGGACGTAGACGCAGAGTAGTGCAGGTGGGTGGCATGGCCTCAGAATGTTGCAGTGCTGATGATGAAACACAGAGTGGTGCAGGGCTGGGTTCAGGTGCAGGGTCAGGTCAGAGCTGGGATGAGTGACAAACTGGATTCATCACAGTGATCAAAGCTGGCTGTACGTACAGTAGTTACCACTAAGTAGTCAGAATGAGTGTCGAAGCTTGAACTGGTCTTATATACTGTGTGTGGGTTAATTAGCTGATGACAGGGTGGTGAGGTGAAGACTGGAGGCCATGCTCAGCAACACACACACACACACACACACACACACACTCACTCACTCACTCACACAGACAACAGAGACAGGCAGATAGACACAGAAGATAGGGAACCTCAACAGGAAACACAAGGCAGGTTAAAGGCATAAAGCCTCCATCATAACAGTTTGTTGTACGGTGATTCAGGCACATTTATTTATTATAAAATTAGATATATATAAATCTGGGTCTTTTTCTGCCTTAACCAGGTGTTCATCCTTACTGGATCGGGGATCTGGACAGTATCATCATGAAGACCCCGGAGCTGTACACAGGTCATCCTCATGGGAACGGAGGTTTATACGGAAACAGAAAGTCTCTGTCCCAGCAGCTGGAGTTTCCTCACACCACGACACAAGTATTTGATCAATCTGACCTTATCGTGTTTGCTTGTTAGCCAACTATCTAGCTGACATTAGCCCCCATGTGATAGCGTAAGGCAATATTGTGTGACATGACGTGCTGTGACAAGCTGCACATTGTTTAGACGCATATGTCAACATTTTTATTTACAGACTATTTCATTGGTTATTTAATATGTTAATCATATCCACAACTTCAGAAGACTCAGACACACACACACACACACACACACACAGCAACAATACCCTGTTTGGATGCTACAGTGTCACATGACAGGGGGCAAAGGGCAGGGTTTGTTTGTTTTATGGCTCTGGGCTGCCTCATATCTGTGCCTGGCCTCGTGCACGTCCTCGTCTGGCTATCTGCCACATGAATTATGGAAGAACATGAATCGTTGGTGGTCACTGGTATCAAAAATATGTAACCACACTGATACACAGGACTAGCCAGCTATAGAAGACGAGGGTTGTATTAGCAATTAAAAAAACAATAAACCCAGTAAAAACCAAATATACCAAAATATTCATACCAAATACTGTATATCTACTTATAGTTTGATCGTGTCAGCAACAAACTGTACTGGAGGTAAAGGGAAGAATAAAATCTTAACATAATCACCCCCTCTCTCACTCTGTGTGTGTTACATGTTGCTCCTCTCCAGCCTGTTCACCGTCCCTCCCGCTCTCTTAGCTCTGCTCAGCTCGTACACTCCTGCAGCAACGTGCAAGCCTTCATCATCTGTAACATTGTGCTGATGAAGGGCCATGGCAAGGTATGAACCATACACTTACCATACCATACCATACCATACCATACCATACCGTACGCCACTGCTGCACCATGTGAAAGTTTGAATAACTAAAATATGTTTAGTGCTTAGCGTGAGTTTAATTATTTAGTTATGGATATGATGACAGTTATGATTGTGATTATATTGTTGTTTAAAGATATTAATCCCTGCTAACATTATCAATATTTCTGCTGCTGTTTCCAGGGTCTGGGCTTCAGTATAGTGGGAGGGAGGGACAGCATGTATGGACCAATGGGGATCTATGTGAAGACCATTTTCCCTGGAGGGGCAGCAGCTGCTGATGGGAGGCTGCAGGAGGGTGAGGAACAACACACTGTACATGAAGCACATACACACTCTTTACATGTCATGTTTGCTGTAAGACACAAATTTATTTCTTAGAGGATAGTCTCAGTTGCAGTCAGTGCACTAACCAAGTTCAGTCAAACAATTACAAAATGAAACAGCATATATTTAAGGGTCCAGTGTGTAACATTTCAGGTGATCTATTAGTAGAATATGACAGAAATGTATAATACATATAATATTCATTCATGCATAATCATTTGAACATAAGAATCATTGTGTTTTTGGTACCTTAGAATGAATCATTTATCTACAGAGAGTGGCTCCTCTTCTACGGAGTCTGCTATTTTGAACCACCATGTTTCTACAGTAGCCCAGAACAAATATAGCAAACACTGGTTTTAGATAGTCGCCTTTGTGTTTTACACAAGTTATGTGGCCACTTGGAAGGGAACAGTGAGGAAAAGGGTATTCAGTTGGTTGCAATCTGAAATCTCACGGCTAGATTCCACTAAATCTTCCACACTGGACCTTTAAAGTCAGACATGCTAAAATCATATATTAATATTTGAATGAAGTGTTGATGGACATACTAATGTCAGTTTACATGTCAGCACTGAAAGCCGAAGCAGTGAACATGAAAGCGTGTCATGTGTGAATGTGTCACTTGAGGTGTAAGAGGTGAGAGGAGTTCAGATCTCAGTTGAACAGTAAAAGATAAAAACAGTTGAAGTGCATGAAGTAAACCAAAATATTATCAGTGTTCATGAAGTGTAACTGTGTTCAAAATGATGAGTCAGATTTGTAAACAGTGTCAGAGTAGACACTGCTTTCAGTGCTTGTTTCTGTGTCTGTAGGTGATGAGATCCTGGAGCTGAACGGAGAGTCCCTACATGGTCTGACTCATGATGAAGCGCTGCACAAATTCAAAGTAAGGCGACTACAACGTCTTGATTAAGCCTACACTAGTATTAAACTGATCTGATATATAAAAACTTTAATTTCATGAATAAAGTAAGTACTGTACCTTACTAACACTGAAGTTTCTCTTCAGTGTCCTTTAGAGGTGAGCCATTGCAGTCATCTCGTAGTGCACAGTCTACATACAGGGTGTTCTTTTGCCCGTTCTGCCCAGATGATCGCTCTGTGCTGAAATGTGATGGCTGAATAAGAAGCAGGCTCTTAAAGTAGGTCACTTAGTGTTCTTTCACATTTGATCCCTCACTCGAGAATCTACAGTAGACGCTGGCAGTTGTAGCATCAGTCCACTCCTTCTAAAAACCTTTATTTCAAACTGTCACTATATCAAACTAGGAAAGATTAGTTTCACGTCTTATTATTCTGTCTTCTCTTGTGTATTTAGCTGTGTGTTCCTTGTCTTTGTTCTGTGTTCAAGCATTCCAGCCATTCCTCATGTTTGTTTCCCAGTGTTGTTTGGATTGTGATTTGGTTTCTTGAACGCTGCCTTTGAATATAGCCTGTTCCTACACAGAGTAGTTTGCTTGTTTGGACTGTCTTACCTGGTTTTGAACTGAGCTTGACTGACAATCTGTGAACTGGGTTGGGTCGTTCTCTTGTGTTTCCTGATAAAATGAGAAATACTTTTGTGGCAAAATGGTATATCTATCCTCATTTATGTCTTCTCAAGTTTTATATGCAAGGATGTATTATTAACTGAGCAAAGTGTGTGTCTGTGTATGAAGGTGGGTTGTAATGAGTGTACTGCATACAATTGTACACCACAGCTCATTGCTTTTATCCCACAGTAAAAATAAAGCTTCTTTTACATCATACAGGTTTCATTTTTAATGGAGACACATTTGAATTTAATTCTCTGCCTTTTGGCTTCTTACATAATAATCACTTATGATGCAGTCCTAACACTAAATACATTAAACTTGACTTAATTAGCACATACAATGATAACCCACGACACTGTATAGACTGTTATAGCACACTATGAGTTCTTACTACAGTTGATTGACAATCACATATACACACATATATACTGTATATATACACACACCTCAACAATCAATGATATGAGAGGTGTGTATATGTGAGTATAGGTTATCATAATGTTTTATAAGCTCCATCAGTCAACCTCTAGTTCAGAACTACTCAAGAGCATCCACCACCAGTTCATATTCCTTATGAGTCAACCATAGTGTTTTATGACTGTTGATATAGTGCATCAGGAAGCATAATGAGTGTAGTCATAAAGCATTATGAATGCATTATATTTCACTATGAATGCCGCCATAATGCACGATAGATGTGGTCTTCATTGATCAGATCAAAGTGTTCATGACTAACAGACGCAAACAGTCAACAGGAGCCAAGTGGTAGTTCATTCAGCTTCATCTTCAAACAAGAGTTTAGCCAGCCAACATTTCTACAAGCGTTTGGACTGATATGAAATCTGAATTGTGTTATCTTTGTGCAGCAAATCAAAAAGGGCCTGCTGACTCTGGTGGTGAGGACCAGCCTGCGCGTTGGGGCTCTGTGTGGTCAGGCGCAGGTAGCTCAGCTCTGCAGGTCGCGCTCCCTCAGCTCCACCACAGGCATGGCCCGGGTCAGTGCCGACATGGGAGACTACAACTACCTGAACAACAACTGCAGTAACACACAGAACATGCCGGGTCAGCCCGCTAAACCCAGAGACCGCATCATGATAGAGATTATCCTGCAGAAAGGTCAGCCTCAGGGGGCCAGTACTGACAATATAGTTATTGATTTTTGGTATTTTATTATTTAAAACATCCCACTTACAGTTTGTCTAACGGGATGCGTTGATTGATTTGAGACTGAGTTTCTTTTAATTCTGAATAGAATTCAGTTGTTTGTTTTTTACTGTTTAAAATAAGCAACCTTTACTTCAGTTTGTGGGATTCACATAATAATTATTAATTGATTAAAGGAATTTTGAATAATGGTCAAAAGCTAAATCCTACATCTCCCATAATGCCTGATAAACTCCACACTAGCAGTGTGGTGCAGGTGTTTGTTATAAATTTGTAGATGTCCCAACCATGAAACAATCGATTGAGTTATATTATTTCAGGCTCTGCTAAATTCTGATGGTCATCTGTCATTTTATTTTATGTTTTATAAACTAAATTATTGGTTGAACGATAATGAAAACATTTGTTAGTTGCTGCTCTAAAAAGACAATTTGTACCTGATTTCTGAGGCTCTGCTGGTTTATTGGGGTGGGAATGCTAAATCATTTTTAAGGGAAACAGCCGCCTCCATCAACATCAGTCATATAATAATAAAAGTGTCATAACGATGTTTTATATGCATGTGTAATTTCCCAGAGGCTGGTGTTGGTCTGGGTATTGGACTGTGCTGTGTTCCATCTGGTGACGGATGCCCTGGAATCTACATCCACACCCTTTCTCCTGGATCAGTAGCACACATGGACGGTAGACTCCGGTAAGGAGAAATAAATACTGGCGTTCAGTCTGTAATCCAATGTAACTACAGTAAGAAATCAGACAACGTTCATGTGAAGGAATACAATTAATTACTACTTCAATTACTAAAAAACATACTGTTACTTACAGCATGTGATAAGATGAGAGGTTACTGTATCAATGCTATGTTCAGTCATTGAAGTATGTTCCATATATGGACAGCCTTTCTCCTCATCTATGAGAGTATATTTGAACCTTTTGTATAAAGTCACTGAGTTCTGCGATGGATTGAATGCAATTAACATACAAAGAAAATAAGAACTCTTGTATATGGTATGTAGACCGCTGGTCTTTAGTTTAACACGTTTCTTCTCTCCGTGTTTTTCTTTCTTTCTTTTCAACACCTTTTCCTGAACTTTCCCTCCATAACTTTAGGTGTGGGGATGAGATAATGGAGATCAACGATACTGTGGTTTACAGCATGGCACTGAATGACGTTTACACAGTCCTGAGCCAGTGCGCACCAGGTCCAGTCCACATCATCATCAGTCGACACCCCGACCCCAAAGTATGCAACGCCTCCACCTCACTGACTTTAACCGGTTCAGATTTATGAGTTTACAGGACGCCTGCTGACTCTGAGTTAATGTTGTCGCATGGGTTAAACTGTAGGCCCCCGGGCTCCAAACTCCAATAGGTTGGACTGAAGACTCTAACTTGCCTGTGTGGAAATGTGTGTGTGTGTGTGTGTGTGTTGGTTATTTGATACTGGTGACCTGTTTTCCTCAAAATGTTTCTGGGACTTCCTCCCAGCACATGCTGGAACAGGTTCTCAGCTTCACTCCCTCGTGAATGAGCAGGCATGAAAAAATGAGTGACGAATGCAGCGATTGGCTGAGGTGATGTCCTCCAGAAAAGTTATGTAACGCTCATTACACACTGGCGGTGCTGTTCAGTGGCCATTAATGGTTGTAGTGCAAAAGTTTTCAGGCTAAATGAAGGTTAAACAAGACTGAGTCTGAGGCCTGCTCTGTGAGGCTGTGCTCACTGCCCCATGCTACATGCTAACAGCATGCTAACATGCTGTTGTTTAGCAGCTGTGATGTTTATGTTCAGTTCTTAACTAGCACTCAACACTGATAATAAAATGTGGCTGAGGCTGATGAATTTCATTAGTTTTGCAGATATTTGGTCATAAAGCGAAGTATTGGACACGTGAAGGGTTTGGCCTGATGATGACGCTAGATGGATAGTCAGAGGATCATCAAACTCAGGAATATTCATTGTCTGGAAACCTTGAATGTTAATACAACATTTCATGACCTGTAGATATTATTATACCAAAGTGGTGGTGGAATATTCAAGTGATCACCACCAGCTATGCCACTACTATAGACTGTTATTATCCTCTCATGTTGTCCTTTGGGGACTCTGTGAGCTCATCATGATTTCATCATCTTTATTTTTACATTCACACATTTCCCTCTCGTGCTCTGTGTGTCACAGGTATCAGAGCAGCAGCTGAATGATGCGATCGCTCAGGCAGTGGAAAACAGCAAACTGAGGAAGGATAAGAGCCAGTGGAGTATTGATGGTGAAATATGTAATTGTTCATTACCGACTTTCCACAGTCACATATTCCTCTTGAAGGTCACGTCTGGGCCATGGAGCATATTTTCCCATGTTTGTCTTACTTGTGTTGTCTGCACACTTTTTAGCATTCTTCCATGTCATGTACTGTTAAATGGTTTATGCTTTATGTAGTATTGTCAATGCACCAATAAACACTGAATTTTTAAATGCATATTTTAGAAGATTCATATTTTTTACAGCTTGAATGCTACAAAGATGATTGATGCATAATTCTTTGCTATGAGTTTGTAGTGACTCATCATGAAGTTGTGAGAATGAGAATTTTAGTTCCTTATGGGTTTTAAGATTGGATCTCAGGCGCAATCCAAGTTAATCTTTGTGACATCATCATCAGGGTTATTTTCTATATTCTAAGATAAAAGTCAATGTGTAATTATATTATTTTGTCAATTACTTATTTAGTTCCATTCATATTTCACAGTGTATTTATAACTCAGTTTACACATCTTTATGATGAACATGATGAGCTACAAACCTCTGTACTCCATTCAGATCACTAAGTTTCCATGTCATTATAAAGTCATCATTATTTTCATAGCTTCATTATGTCTTCATTTTATCATATTGTTGGAATCATTCTTGTGTTTGTGTCTGTCTCAGGCCTTCGTAGGCTGGAGTCTTGCTCTCACAGCCGGCAGAGGTGTGAGCGTTGTCTGGAGAGGAGTCAGCTGACGGTTCGACAAGCACAGAAGACCATGACCCGCTCCTGCAGCGACAACACCAACACCCACCACCACAACCGCTACCTCGCCATCCACAACCTCCACAACACACACCACAACCCTTCAGCCCGCGTCCACAGCCTAGACACAACCAAGGTAACCAGTTTCTAGGATCCATTACTATTAGTACTACTGCTGCTACTGGAGATGAAAATCAGTGTGTGATCTCCTCTGACGTGTAGTAGTGTGTCTCAGCTTACCTTGTTTCGTTCCTAGTCCATGACAGAGACATGGTCTGACAACAGACTGTCAGTGCCCATGTATCCTGATGAAGACTACAACATCCCGTACAACTCTCCTGCTGCCAACCTGTCCAGTCAACAGTCTCTGGATCTGGCCTTAAGGGCCAACAAGGTACCACGTCCACAATCACTCCATCACTTCACTGCAAAGTGCATTTGGATGAAGAGTTTAGAGTCAGAGGAACATATCATTAACAGATGTTTGAATTCAGTGATAGCTCATTCTTTGCTCTAAGCACACTGTGTCCATACAGCCGCTACATACAGCACAATGTTCACTCTATTCATATAATACACATGTTTCACATGGTTCACCCATCTTTCATGCAACAAAATCAACAAAACCACCCATTGCTCATGAGACTTGGTGGCAGTGTGAAGGAAAAACTGCCTTTCAGAGGCAGAAACCTCGAGCAGATAGTGTGATGACGGTCATCACACTATCTCTTGAAACTGTACAGCTTTAGATACCATCCTGTTGTTTTACACTGCCAATACCTTTAATGCTGGTCTCTCTCTCGCTCTCTGTGCATGTGTGTGTGTTTGTGTGTGTGTAGTCCACCTGCAGGGTGCGAGCTGCTCAGCGTCGGTACTGCTGGCCTCAGGATGTGACCAGCGAGGAGGGTTATAACGGAGACTCCAGCGGCTCCAGTAGAGGATCTCCAGTTCGAGATGAAGGACTGGAGCCGGCATCACACACCAGCTGCCAGGTACACCACTGTAACCACAGCTACAGGACAACAGAGGGAATGTTTAAAGTTTAAGAAGCTGGAAAATTCAGATTGTCCTCTTACCTTTAACATAGACTTTGAAGGTAATCTGCACTGTTTTTGCAATCAGCTGATCAGCTCCATTATTTGGTGTGCACAGTGAAATCATGTGAAACTCTTGTGCAAAAACATTGCCACAGAGCACCACACATAGTAAAAAGCTCCACTTTCCTTACTACAAATATACAACATTACAGATGAGCAAGTACATAATTTAGCCCAATGAACTTGATGAATTCAACTTGACTGTTTCTATGGTTACAGTGCAAACAAACTGAATCCCACACACCTAACTCACTGACTCCATGGCAACATCATACTTCCTGTTCAGACAACCAAATTAATGATGTGAGAGGTGGTGGCAGTCACCACAAACAAAAAGAAGAGGAGAGACTAAATGACTTCACTACCTTTAACACTCAAACACAACACAAAGTGCTTTACAGGGTCCACGAGCAAAAGCACAAAGAAAAACAGATACAAAGGTTTAGAGTGTACAATCAACATAGAACAGATTTGATCGTTCACGATTCATCTACAGATCAACATGCAGGTCATCTCTGTTTAGGAGCTACAGACTCACTGCAGACCACAGACCGTGATGCCACCAGCCTGTGAAGCAAAGGCATGAAAACTGAGCCAAGGGTTCGAAGGTTTACAGACAAGGCAGCTATGCAACGAATCTAGTGACCCCCAATGAAAAGACATTTGTTGAATATTCATT
This sequence comes from Sciaenops ocellatus, assembly GCA_033000465.1. Taxonomy (NCBI): domain Eukaryota; kingdom Metazoa; phylum Chordata; class Actinopteri; family Sciaenidae; genus Sciaenops; species Sciaenops ocellatus. The sequence goes on along the minus strand of CP136888.1, from coordinate 2,351,435 downwards.
CCCTTTGTTTACTCGCCCTGCAACTTGTCTATATTTGATTCAGATAGAAAGATTTTGACCAAATATGTGCTGTTAGTTGTGTACAGGCCTAAAACTGAGCTCAGAACACAAACTGTACCAACCTGGTCGAACCTGACTGCTGCTGCTAAACCAGACCTGAGATCAAAAATATGATTGATTTTATTCTATTTCTGATTATTAGCTCACCAGGCTGAGATGACACATTGGCTAAACTCTTTTGTAATTTGTCTTCTTGAAGTCTTTTCTCCTTGGCCCACTGAGCACACACTGTTAGGGAACATTTAAACTTCAAATAGTATCAGGTTTGTGTTCTACCACTGTTTGCCATTTCTGTACTAAGATGCATTTGAAAAATCAAAATAAATAAATAAATAAATAAATGAACATCACAAACATAAAGGTGCCATTTGTGGAGCTCTTTCCGGGAGATGCTAATTTAATTCATCAAACAGTGTTGAGGTTCAGTGCCCTTATAAGGATGTCGAAAGTGTCTGAGAAGCTTTCACTTCCACTCTGACTCTCTCAGAAGAAACGGTGTCATACTCTTCCTGCTTGTACTAATCATGTTACCTTTAATGGACTAATCAAAAGTCATGCGTAACCCGCTCCTCTCCTCTCACCGCCTGCAGCTCTTCAGCAGTATATACAAGGCTTTGCGAAACATCCTCAGGTTACTCTTAAGGAATGTATGTGAAGTGATGTGGCTTTCAGTGTTTTGCTGGTGAAAGCATGCTGAACGTGTATGGCTTTTTTATGAATCAAACATCAGTGTTGTCAAAGATGTCCAAATGGATGATGTGCAGCAACATAATAATGTTTGTGTGCAGCCTCACTTCTAAACAAGAACATTGTAATGGAATGATTCTGCAACACCCTGTTTTAACATTTAGTACAGGGTTATTACAGTTCATTGTATTCATGCATGACCACTGCAGTATGAATGAGGTCAAGGAAACACTGTGGTTACTGTTTTTAAATGCAGACATTACTTGCAGGTCTATGACAGACTGCAGACTGCCTCACAGACGCACTTCTCCTGCAGTGGTTAGCAGATGTATATTGTTCGCTGCAGAATCATCCGATATGAATGTAATCCCTAAACACTGGGCTGGAGTGTAGTTCAGGTGTACACACACTGTGCATACTTCCCTCTGTGTGTAACTGTTCAAAACTAATTCAAGGAGTGCTTACAATGTGTCTTATGTTCCAGTCATGCTTATTATGCATGTTTTTTTTTAATGTGTATCTCTGTGTGTGTTTGCATGCATGTCAGCATGCAAGCAGTGCATGTATGACGGGACTGGGTGGAGCCTTCTAACAACCTGTTAGAGTTCAGCTCTGTCTCCTCCAGTGTCGTGGTTGCTTACTTGCATAGTAGTTTACACTTTGAGCTTGAATGGTAAATGGGCTGTACATATTAGCTCATACTAAAGGCATTTACAGTACATATCACATTCGCCCATTCACACACATGCCATGCCGTGCAAGGTGCTAACTGCTCATTTGTTTTAGGACCACACATTCACACATTCAGCAATTTGGGGTTTAGCATCTTGCCCAAGGACACTTTGCAGACTGGAGTAGTCGGCGATCGAACCACCGATCATCTAATGAGTGGACGATCCGCTGTACTACCTGAGTCACAGCTGCCCCAGTATTTGAAATCTCACACATAGATCCAAATGTAGACTGTGTCACCATTATGACTGCATAAATATTTATTTATTTTATGTAGCAAGTGAATTTTTACAAGTTTTCAGTTTTGCAGCTCACATGCAATAGTAGCATTAATGCAAGCATGGAACTGAGCCAATCACATAAATAAATAAAAAAAAGAAATAAGGCAGCAGATAGTTGGCCTCATAATGAAAATAGTTTATTGGACTAAGCCTATAAGACTGTGCAGACAGTATTTGCTTCAGTGTAAACATGCACGGACAGGAAGTTCAGTGTTTCATGAACCATGAAGTTAAAATTTATATTGTTATTGTCTGTCACTGGCAGTGTATTTAGGTATTGGCTATATATTTAGGCTGCTTCACAGAGGTGAACTTCCCAAATACCAATTCAACCCCCTGTCCGCATCATGCTTGTTGCTCGTGAGGTTATTTTTGTGATGGACCTGTTACTGACTGAATGAAATGTGCTGTAGAGTACTGTGATGTGGATGAACGTCTGAGCAGGAAGCAGGGTACATTATTGCACCTTTTTCTGTGGTTGCTGCTAGAGAAGCTGTTGTGACACTTCCTGTTTGTGCAGCAGGAAGGAGAACGAATAAGAGAACAGTCAGAGGAGGGCAAAGAAGATTTCACTCATCCAAACACTGCAGCCTGCACCGACGACAGACTACAAACAGGTAAGGGAGTGTTGTTACCTTACGTGTGAGCACCTGAATGCAACTTCAGAGGACTAATCGTGCAGTTTATTCATCAATGTGGCAGCAAGCTGAACCCAGTTCTGTGGTTCTCAGCATTTCAGTGTAAAGTGAAGTGAACTGAAGTTCCATTTCCTGTTTGAGTTTTTATGTGTCAGTAGATAAAATTCAGTCAAGAGTTGAGTAGAGGCTGCAGCAATGTTCATGATGACCTGCTGTAGTTGCACTGAGATCACTGGAGCAAAAGCAATAATGGTAACATTGAAATATAATATGATTTACTTAGCAGTAACAGTATGATGTGGCATTGCATGTTAAAATGTATTACCAAATGTAGATACCACACCCAACAGTGTGTTACACATAGAGGACTGGCCATATGAGTAAAATCCTCTATCATAGTATATTTATATTGTAATATCTTTATTAAATGAGTGTATGAGTCAGAAACAAAGTGGTCATTTTATGAAAATGTAAATGATTCTTAAGTAGTTTATCATTTTTGCAAGATCAGATTGGGTAGATTAGATTTATGTCGATATTTTAACATTTTCTTGCAGTTTTTGAGTGACAGCTTACCAGAAACTTTTTATGGTTTCCAGACATTATGTCTTTATAGTGATTTTTACTCCACCATGAGGTTCACATCTGAAATTGAGTGAAAGATCTTAACAACTATCGGTCACAACATTTGGTGAATACATGTTGTGGAATAACTTTGGTCAACCCTTTTTGTCCTGTTTGTCTTTATTTGTCCAATACTTTAGTTCTGTAAAGTTAGTTACATTTGATAAACATCAGCATGTTAGTATTTCACTCAAAGCCTCACAGAGCTGCTAGAATGACTGTAGATTCAAATCAAGTTCATTGTCACACATAGTGAAATCTCTGCACTTAACCCGTCCTAAGTATTAGGAGCAGGGGGACCACACTGTGCTGCACCATAAACAGTATAAAACATGGATGTAGTTTCACCCACAGGTTTCTGAAGCTCAGTGTGGTGGCTCTGGTTGTTGTCATCTGTCAAGGCAGGCAGTCCCACCCTGCTGGCTAACAGCTTATCTAAAAATGGGCAAGGAGGAGGTGGAGCGTGGGTGGAGCTGAGGTGGGCTGAATGAAGCCTGGCCACCTCTTAATCAAAGTGTCCACGCTCCTAATACTGCATAACCTTAAGACTTAATATAATTTGATGTATAGGTAAGTTCTATAAAAATTCCCCCTCAGTACAGTTTGAGGAACTACAGTTTTTGGTACTTCGACGTTAGTTTCACTTCACAGCCAGGGAGGTTGCAGCTTATGTAGCACCCAGGCACCAACTCCAGTTCTTAGAGGAGAATGAACCCAACATAGATGTGTCTTATTGACGGTGAAGGAAACTGAAGCTCTCAGAGGAAACAAACAGGGGAAGCACATGCAAACTCCTCACAGGAAGTTTTTGTTATACTTCCATGATGGCGTTTTTTTGCTAGTTTGATCTGAATTGCATGAAATGACTCTTTTTTGTCTGAGGCCTTCATAGGGCATGGTGACTATTGGTGAGTGACATGAAAATGTTTGAAATACAAGACCACATCTCTCTTGTGTGTTGTGTGGACAGGTGATCCATCAGCTGTGCTCTGCTTACAACCAAAGCGAGGCGCTCTGAGGAGACAGGCCCGCGTTGACCAACACACCCAAGAACAGCTTCAGGATCCATGGGTTCGCCTTTCAGACAGCTCCCCTGAAGAGCTGCCCGAGATCCACCGCCATCATCTCCACCACACCGCAGACAGAACCCAGCCTGTCCACAACAAACCTGCCACCATGAGTGATGAAGAGAACAACCCGGAGCTCAACGGCACAGCCACAGACGTGACTGCAGATCCTCCGTCTGACGTGACTCCTGAAGACACTTCTGAAACTCCTCCGGAGGTAAAGAAGGGGCCACCGGTGGCACCCAAACCTGCCTGGTTTCGACAGAGTCTTAAGAAAATTCAGAATGAGCAAGACCATAAGAAGCAAGATAAACCAGCAGAGCGGAGACCTAATGTGGGCTTCACCAGAAGCTTCGGAGGCAGAGCTTCATCATCTGCAGCCAACCTGTCAATCAAACAAAAGATCCACTCATTTGAGACTTTTTCCAGTCAGGAAGGTCCAGAGAGGGGCAGCACCAGGAGGCCTGCAGCCCCTTCCACCTCCCTTCCTCTGATGGAGAGGGAATCCAGGAGTCACCCTGCCTCACATGAAGAATATGGGAAGGGCAAAGATGAAATCCCTAAAGACATCCAGGCAAGGCAGTCTGCATCTGTTAGGGGGACAGACAACACAACCGTCTCTGCTCCGCCCTCTGACATCACCTCTTCAGCTTCTGAAGCCTGTATTCAAGCAGCAGCCAAGCCGTCTGAAGATGAACCTCCACCCATCCAGTCCCACACTGATCTCCCACTTTCTGACACCATCAACAGCGATCTGGACTCAGGGACACATGATTCTCATTCAGCTCCAGCCGGTGATGAAAACAATGCCGTAAAACAAGAGTCTGAGCTTGAAGGAGAGGATCTTAGCAGGTCCACAGAGTCCAAGGTCCTCCCTCTGGCCACAACTGTGACATGCAGTCAAGCTCAAGAGGAAAGTCCTGCAGAGGTGATGAAGGGGGACAAAGCACAGAGCCAAGGAAAGCTGGTGAGCACGACTCTGAGTGCTGCTCCACCCGCAGACGCTGGGAGAGGCCTGGAGGGAGAGAGTTTAGGGAAAATCCTCGCCTTCAGCAACCAGGTAATCTGTCATGAGACGAGCTATGTTGACATGTTTATTTGTCATCTGAATATTATTTAGTCTAGTTTATTACAACTTGGGTCTAATTTTCTAATCTAATATTTCTGACCATCACGTCCATCAGCTGAATATTGTACTTAACAAAGTACAATAACTATCAACATAAGCAGTCACAGAAAACAAGAATATCCATACCACTTTATGAGGAGCTAAGCACATCTGAAAAATAATTATTAAATATTTTAATAACCCTTTGCTGCACATTAGAGTGTATCTTCTGTCCCATACACTGTGTGAGCGTAGAGACACAATCATGCCTCAAACTTGATATTATATGGTCTGACCATAGACCATAGAAATTAGCTTCAGAGACGCTGTAAACATGTTTATTTCTGCTGTGAAGTTGACACATTTTAACATGGGGACTTATGGAGAATGACTCACTTCTGTAGCCAGCCTTTAGTGGACGTCTGAGGAACTGCAGTTTTTGGCACTTCAACGTTGTCTTAACTTCACAGCCACGGAGGTTACTGACATATTTCTATCAAAATATCTCACACAATATGACACACAGTCAACCTGCAAGAACATGTTTATCACACAGTGTATGGAGACCTTTAAGTACAGCGAACTGTGAACTGTGATGAATGTTTGAGGATTTTTAGGGCAGTAATTTAATTTTACTGATAGAAAAAATAACTTCTAAAAAACCAGAATTATCCTTTCATAAATTTGTTTTCTTTTATCAAATTATTTGCAATTCATATCACATTTTCTTTAATTTCTTTCAGTGATGTATTTTTCCTTTCTGTCACTATGTTGTTTTCCTTGCTGTCATTTGTACAGCTATATATTTTATCTCACTTCATGTTCAGCAGCTCTGTACTACTGTACTGTTGTACTGTTTAGTCCAAGGACAACTAGACTTTAATTGAATCTTATTCTATTTTAATAATGTTTTTGTTGTTCCAGGTTTCAGAAGTGTTTATGCGTTCTCTACCCACGTGCCCCGGCCATGGTAATCCTCGCTCCCCAAACCTGCAGGACCCCTCTGCAGTGGATTTTACAAGCTCCGAGTCCGAGCCCGCCCAGGACAGCACCGACAGGGGATTCTCAGTGAGGTAAGACTTCCACAGAGAGGTTTGGGTAAACATGGGATGTAGTGTGCCTGCTTTATATTCATAAGGAAGTGGGCTCAGGTTGGAAAAAAACAGCTTCCTGTTTTATCATTTTTTGTCCAAACAGATGCCAGCTGACATGCTCAGAGGTTTCTGACTGACATTACATCCTCGTCTCTCATGTGTTTTTTCATCTTTTCAAACACAGCTTGGCCACGCTGAGGGAGTGTACCATTCAGAGAGAGAAAGGGGGATCTGATGATGAGGCAGTGGTCACTTCCACCTGTGTTCAGTCTGTCATCTCAGCCATCCCTTCACAGGAAATACAGAGGATGATCCAGGAAGTCAAAGCTCTGGATGAAGAGACACTGAAGGTAAAAAAAACAACCTCCAAGACCTCCACTTGTTTCACTGAGTTTGACAGAAAAAAGGAAAACCATTTCTCATTCAGTAACAGCTGTAAGCAGCTTCCTGGATTTTTGTCATCACAGTGAGATTGTGCAGGTTTGGTATCATTGTGTCTGGGGCTGGGTATCCATACCTGTACTCTTAAAGTAATGCTGACACACACAGAGTACTTCTTTTGATACCTGGTGCAGGAGAAGCCATTGGCTGAACACAGTGCTGCCGTCCAGTGCAAATGTTTTATCATCTGAGTTGTGCAAGTTCTCACTAAACAGGCAGACGAAGATCAGTTTAGATTAAAATCAACTAGTTCATGTTTATATTTCACAATTTGGAATTTGAAACTAAAAACAGAAAAGGAAAATTATTAAAATCAGCAGCTACAAAATGCTATGAGTGTGACTCTGGTGGAACCTGGTAGAAATGAGCCATCTTTAATCCGTCACTGTTTCCTTGTGTACTTTTTTGTTGTTGTTGTTTAAATGTTGTAATTTTATTAGAACTCAACATTAACATTAACATTAACACATACATACCAACAACACAACATAACACATTAATGCCTCGTTCATCAGTTGGATACATTCAGTTCACCGTTCACCAAAAACATGAGCAATTGACTCCAACTTTGATTAGATTAGATTAGATTAGATTAGATTAGATTAGATTAGATTATAGTTCACCACTACAAATTACATGAGCACACGCTGCATTTAATTAAAGAATGCTTGCGGTGATTAGCTGTAAGCAAAGCCATATAAATCATTTTCTGTTGGTCTGCACGTATCATTTGAGTGTAGAAGTTTCAATACTACTTGTTACTGGGTTATTTTGGTAACAATAACTGACCCTAATCACGTCTGTCCAGACACTGAACAGTGCTTGCTGACTGTGTGACAGCCTGTACAGACACAAATCTGGAACATAACTCCCCCTAAAATCACAAACTTGTTTTTTAATTTGTGTTTGTATCTCAATTAAACAAACTGGATACATAGTGATAATTAGGAGTATTAGAGGTGTTGGTAGGTGTATTTTTGAACTTTAAACAAAGCCACAAGGCTAACCACATCCTGACTCTGTGCTGTACACTGATATCACTCTGAACTCTGACTCTAGGAGCGACATGTGAATATTTTTTTAAAATGTAGTAGTAGTAGTAATAATAACAACAACAACAACAATAATAATAATAATAAAAAACAGATGATTGGCAGTCACCACATTCATTTCCTTGCAGCACAGTGTGTGGGTGTAAATCTTGTGCCCCCTGGTGACTGAAATCAGGTCAGACATCTTATGAAGAATGATTTGTCAATCTAAAGAAATACTTCTGTGTTGACTCTATTTTTACATGCATGAAATAATGAGCAGTGTTCTTGGATTCGAATATACTGTACAGGTCAAAATGTTACTGAAAACTAAAAATGCCAATGTGCCATGATAGATTTGAATATTATAATTATTCTGGCACACCGGTCTTGTAAGTGGTGTATGTGTGTGTGTGTGTGTGTGTGTGTGTGTGTGTAACCTGAGGGAACTCAAATATCGAGCCATCTGAGAGCCATTACGTGTTGAACATCTGCTGTGTGTTAAACAGCACACCGAGGTTGTTCAGCAAACACACTGTGCCTCCGTTTAAAGATCAGTGTGCTGTGTTTGTATCTGTGTCTGCGTACAGAGATCCCTCATGCTCAAAGGGAGGATTTTACACATCTGGCCTTGTTTTTATGACTGCACACATTCTATTTTCATCTGCCCCTCGGCCCCTTCTGTATCAAGAGAAAGAGAGAGATTTGTAAAAAAAAAAAAAATCATACATGTAAAGTTTTTAAGTTCAACATCAAGTGTTCATTAGTTACTGGCACCAGTCAAGTGCTAGCAAAGTTGGTATGAAACTACTGCCTCATCCTGTCCAACCATTTTACACTGACACAAGTGTAGGAACAATATTCTCAGGGACAATAAACATCCTAAAGTCTGTGTAAAGTAAGAATAAATATGTGTTCTGAGTTTGTCAGACCAAAGAAGAAAGTGTTATTAACCACCCAGCCAAATTTGAATGATTAAAAATATCAACATGTTTATGAAGTTAGGTGTCAAAATCAGGTAAAAATGAATTCTCAGCTCCAGGACTGTGGGGGCGTGTCCTCTGAATGTGCTGAAGCCACGCCCACCCATGGGAGCAGTCAAGCAGCCATTTTGAAGCGACTGAAACGTGTCAGATGAGTTCAGAAAATGACATGACTAACTTTGAAACACTCTGAGCGAGATGAATTCATCTCTATCTCTCTGCTAGGGGTGCAGGGGTATGCTCAGGGTGGCCTCAGCGTGTCATCGAGCCACCCTTTAAGGACCGCCCACAAAATCCTGGACTGAAAACTGGTGAAAAACTGGTTTTAACCTCTAACTCCACATTTCAGTAATATATCGGTCTTTTTAACCTGTTTTCAGCAACTATTTTACAACTTATTTAATGTATTTTGAAAGAAATCTCAGAATTGCCTTTACACAGACTTTGAAGCTTAATGTGGTGACATTGTCTAGTTAGTTTAGCCTAGCGTTAGCTTTTTACTTCTGGTGATCATTTATGCATTTCAATCGTCTTCATGTGTGACATCATCCCTGCATACAATCATGATCTATAAATGAATCAGGTTGTGTGGATGTGAATGACGCTTGGTGGCTCAAAGGCCTTTCATAGTAATAAGGCAGTTAAACATGTAATCTGAGCAGATAAACTGCAGTAATAACTCCTGTCTCCTTTTCCACAGCAACTGGTTGACATCCATGTTGTGATTCTGCACAAAGAGGAGGGAGCCGGGCTCGGCTTCAGCATCGCTGGAGGGTCCGACCTGGAGAGCAAAGCCCTTACAGTAAGCTAGCTCATATCTATTAATGTATTATTGTAAATATACTGTAGATAAGTCTAGAGTGTGACTTTACAGTAAATCCTACATTACTGTAATACCTTCACCAGATCTGGACCTTATTCTGGATCCATTTAGAAAACCTAAGTGCTCTAACTGGACTGTAGTCACAGCTGTAGTGGGGAGTCAAACCATTAATTTCTTGTGCTCTGAATGAGCTGAAGCCTTATTGCTTTTTGTTTGGGTGAATGCATGAACCGGCTTCTCAGAGTCAGAGATACAAAACCGCCACATCCTATTTTTTGTCTTTTAAAGTTAACATGCAAGTCTAACTCTGAGATCCCTGACTCACTGTGCTCCAGAGACATTTAGGTCTAAATTAATTTCCTATCTCAGTCTTCTCTCTGAAATCTGGTATTTGATATCATTGATACAGTTTAGCAGCTTGCTTGAACTTGAAGACTGAGAAAAGCACAGCATATTGTGTATGAATGATAGGATGTACTATGTGTATAATGTTGCCAAGTTGGAGCACTTCCAACTTAAAAATCAAAGGTAAGAATTGAACCATGTGGAACACCCAAAGATTGTCTCATTTTGAGGGAAATCCAATCATCAGAACTGTCACAACAGAACCTGTTAGACCAACTGAATGTTTCCTGATTTAAATATATAACCCAAATGCAATCATTTACAAATCCTTTTGTCCTATACTCATGAATACAGAACAAAAACAAAATCTTAATGGTCAAACTGACTAACAGGTGATAGTATCATGATAGAATCGTCCTCGAAAGGCTCAGTCGTTCACATCAAGGATGAGGCGAGGTTCATGAAAAACTGCAAACAGTCCAACAGTTTAAGAACAAACAGTTTAAATGAATTTGTGGATTTCACCATCTACAATCCAGAACATCATTCAAAGATTCAGAGAATCAGAGAAATCTCTGCACGTAAGGGACCAGGCCCAAAACCAACACTGAATGTTGGTGACCTTTGACCCCTCAGGCAGTGCTGCATTAAAAACACACATGATTGTATGAAGGATATTACTACATGGACTCAGGAACACTTCAGAAAACTGTTGTTCAGACTCTCCACGCAAAGAGAAGTCTTTCTCTTTGAGAAAGTCTTTCTCTTTCAAAGAGAAGTCTTTCTCTTTGAGAAAGTCTTTCTCTTTCAAAGAGAAGTCTTTCTCTTTGAGAAAGTCTTTCTCTTTCAAAGAGAAGTCTTTCTCTTTGCGTGGAGAGTCTGAACAACAGATATCAACGACATCCAAAAACACTGCAGACTTCTCTGAGCCCAAGTTTATCTGAGACAGAGTTTGCCATGTCAGCATTTTTTGCTTCATCATAATCATAGAGTCAGTTTGGCTTGAAAACTGACTAAATACTGTACAACAGTGAATCTTTAGCCTGACTAGAACTCAAAGACACACAGTCAGTACAGGAGACTGGACCTGGTGGACTAGAGATGTGAGTGTCACAGTGTCTTCTGGTCAGGAGACATTTCAGGGAAACAGGGAAACCCAACACAAAGAGGACTGTTGGTTTGACTGACTGAATTCATCTTATTAACTTGAAAACAGATCAGAGAATAAAAGTCATGTCAGCTAGCCCCAGTTATTGTACTCCAGTATACTTAAACAACCATGAACAAATGCTCAGCCCTATGACCGGTGCCCAACACTGATTCTTCAATCAGGTCCACAAAGTGTTTCCCAGCGGCCTGGCGGCTCAGGAGGGCACCATTCAGAAGGGAGATGAGCTGCTGTCCATAAACGGACAAACGCTGCGTGGCGTCACGCACGCTGATGCCACCGCTGCTCTGCGTCAGACCCGCAGCCTGAAGTTGGCTGTGGTGGTCATCACCAAAAGAGCAGAGGAGGGAGGAGGAGAGGGTGGAGGAGGGTGCAAGAGCGAAGAGCACAACCCTGCAGGTGAGTCATACAACGACACACAGAGGGGTCGTGGGACTGAAAATATTTCATGGCTGTACAATGAAGGTGCTCCCGCCACATTTGTCCCTTGTTTAACTGAGTGTTGCGTTGCAGTGGAGGAGCAGGGAGCAGCGATGAGCATTCAGCTGGAGAAAGGAGCTGGAGGAGTTGGGTTCACTCTAGATGGAGGAAAAGGCTCCATCCACGGAGACAAACCTTTAGTCATCAACAGGATCTTTAAAGGTACACTGCTCACATTATACAGTATGATTTCAACATGTTTACAATCAAACAACAAAGTCACAAGTTATGATTTCATATCAACCATCAGTTTATTTAATGAAATGGACAGAAAGTTCAAGAACTTGATTTTTTAAAGGTGGAGAGGATGTGATTCATTTCTGGAGTGTAGTTATTTAGACAGACATAAATACTACAGAAGTACTAGTAGTACCACAGAAGTAGTTCTCATGTCTGTCATAGCAGCAACTATGTAAACTACTGAAACTTGGCAGCGACTCTGAACCCATCACAGAGCTAACGATGAGTAATGTGTGTGTGTTTGTGCGTCAGGTGGAGCTGCAGAGCAGAGCGGGATGCAGCACGGTGATGTACTGCTGCAGATCCAGGGAGTCAGTCTTCAGGACATGACCCGCTTTGAGGCCTGGAACATGATCAAGGCCTTACCTGAAGGACCCATCACAGCGGTCATCAGGAGGCAGGGGGCGCCAGAATGACCCACAGGGCTGCTGGGAGCTGCTTACAGATGAAGAGGCCAAAGAAAAGAAACAGATAGCACTCTGGTGTCGGCATTTTATTAATAAATCTGTCTAAAAATTAGGTGTTATCCTGGGCCATCTTAGACATGGCGGTTTGAAGAAGTTTCTACTATTTTTATATCACATTTCTGACCATATACGAAAGTTTAAAGGGATTACTTCACCCAATCCCCCCCAAAAAATCAAGTTCCTCACATAACCACACTGGTAAACCAATGAAAGTTTCAGAGAAGTCTGTGGGTTGTCATACTGCTGCATTGTTTACAGTGAAATGGCATCTGTGTGTCATTGGGAGAAAAGAAATCTGTGTGTAGCGATAAATATATATCATGTTTTCAAATGAATAAATTGTGCACACACTTAACTAACTGTCCTCCAGTTACTAAATTTGTGCTCCCGCATCGTGTCAAACAAGCAAACATGCTAAAATCATGAGTATGTTCATATATTTCCATCATAATGAACACAAACTGCAAAATATCCACGTAACTCATTTAAATCAGATCACTGTTCATTTGGTCTACATTAGGATGATATATGTGTGCAATATTTTACATTAATGTCAGTGTTATCTTATCTCTGACATCCTTTAAATGTAATGTTAACATGTTTACTGCTGTTTTTTACTACACAGATGAAGTCATTTGAGAGCATAACATGTCATATTTAAAGGTCCAGTGTGTAAAATTGGCCACCCCTATTTTCAGAATAAGGCAGGCATGGAATATAATATTCATAACTATGTTTTCATGCATGTACAATCACCTGAAAATACGAATCTTTTTCTTTTTGTTACTTAAAAATGAGACTTTTATATCTACAATGGTAGCAGGTCCTCTTCCATGGAGGCCGCCATGTTGAAACAACATGTTTCTAGAGTAGCCCAGAACAGACAAACTAAACACTGACAGGGCCTTTCAAGTGTTGTTTCTCCTTTACACTAGCTAGGCAAGGGTGATGTGAGATTCCAATGCAGTGAATACACCACAAGATGCAACTAAACCCTACACACTGGACCTTTAACATATATGACTTGATTCAACGACCAAATTGTGCAACACCAGTCCCTCGTCCACAGTTAAAGGAACAGGTTGTTCTTTGCTCATGTTCACCATCTTTAGACAGAGGTGCTGATTATTCTCCTAAAATACATGGTGTAATATGTTCATGTTAGCTAAAACTAGAGCTAAGTAAGCAGCAGTAAAACACTATTTTTCAGCAGTTTTGGGACAAACATATTCATAAACAGTCTTGAAAACCAGAGCGTGCTTCAAACCTTCTTTCATACCACAGCAGTGATGAGAACCGAGCAGTTTTATCTGATCTATCCCCCCACAGGTCCAAGCAGGAAGCCACAAATCAGGTCATGTGAGCCACTTAACATTTCATGAAAGACTGATTTTAGCTAATGTAAGGCAGGTGGTCTCAGATTACCCACTGCCACCCCTGCTGCCTTACAACTCAGTCTTAAAGTCTACAAAATGGCTCAGTCTGGTTCAGTTCAGAGACACCCGCACAGACCAACGTAACCCAGAAACAAGTCTGTGGTGCTGGACTCCACAGTTTGAAGTAAAGTCAATGGTCTGCTCTAATGGTACGTCACATATAAAAGAAGAGAATTCTATATATCAGAGTAAACGTCTATTTTTCTTAGCAGTAGTACTGTATGTGTGGAGTCAGAGATCAAACAGTATAATGCACTTTGGTTGACTCAGCAGCTCTGAGTTTAACCCTCCTGCTATTTTACAGAGTTTACTGGACCGTTACAGAGTTTGTGTCTGAATCCTGAGCGTGCAGTGAGACATTCTGAGAGCAGAGAAAGATTTTTTATTTTTTTTGCTATAAAGCACATAAATAAGATGTAGAGAAATTCTTCTATGCTCAGTAAATGTATTTACACACTGATTATGAAGAAAAGCACAAACAACAGTGTGTAAATTAGAAGATATGAGAGGGCAAGCACAGATTTATTTGCTCGGATTAAAATATTCTGATTTCTCAATAAGGAAATTCTCATCATATGTGTTCAATCTTTCTGTGCTCAAAGTGTCCCATTGTTCACTCAGGTCTTTGTATGCAACCACAAAAGAACTGTTTTCTATTACAGTATGCTTCAGATATATCAATATACAAAACAGATGGTAGAGTCACCTCACATCTACTGTAAGAATTCAAAAGAACTTGTATAAAACTGTTCAAACCCGACTCCAGGTCTGAGTGATCTTTATTCTACTGGCTGCTTTTAAAACATTTTGTTTGAGGTGTGAGAACTTTTTCTGTCACGTGCTGCTTAGAAAGAAGACACGTGGTGGACAAGCAAGATGTTCTTATTAATCATTTTAATGCTGGTGAAATACAAAACTAACCGGGTGCGGAACAGTACAAGATCAAACAGTTTCATGTGTAGACGTGTAAACCTCAACATTCTCAGTCAGAGGAGTAAATCATAAACATTTGACATGGATCCTTTGACATTATTCTTCTGAAGTGCTCATTCAATCACCCAGAACTTTAGTGAACTGGTTGTTGGACCGCAGGTTATCAGAACGCACATGAGGAGACTTTGGGTCATATCGGAATCATCATCACAGAACACAAACTTGACTCGGGGTATTTGGTCTCATTGGTTCTCCATCACAGTCACAATCTAATACTTAAAGGGTTTCACCAGGACTGGTTCTGTCATAGTTTACATGCTCTTTGGCCACCTCATCAGTGTGGATACAGCGAGATGCTTGTTTGTCAGTAAGTAAGTATAGTGAGGTCAGAGAATCACAGAATCACATGCTGCTCCATTTTAAACGTGTTTACGGCATGTCAGAAGTAGGTTCTCCCAGTAATTTCCACTGACAGTTTACAGACACAGTGTCCTGTGGTGCTGAAGAGCTCTAAACGTGTTTAAAATGAGTAAAAATCCAGTTTAAAAGCTGCAGAGAAGTCACCACAGAGACATCCCAGCAGGAGCTTCCATCTAGTATTAAGATGTGATCTGTATCTCTTAGAACTGGATCAAGTGATTGCATGTGTAAATACAGGCAGGATGCATGGAATGGAATGTATTTATCTAGGTAACATAATTCACTGATAATCCTGCCTCCCTTAGTTACTGCTGACATAAAGAAAGAGTAGAGTTATATTTAGTTATATAGTTAGTAATAGATTCTGGGTTACAGCTAATATACAGCAAGGACTACAGTATGAGATATTCACAATGTTCATGAATAAAACAATGTGGGTTGAGGCTCATTCTGATCTCAGGTTGAAGGCGCAGTCTTCCAACTAAGCCTGCTCAACTCCTATTGGAGCACAGAGTGAATGAGGGCGGGACTTAGATACAGAACACATGTTAATACTAGGTAGAGATGGAGTCTGAAAGGTGATCAGTGTTGATTTACTTGTGGTTGGGATTGTGTTTCTTCTACTTTAGCAGCTTCCTGCATGCACACTGAGACAATGTCACATAAAAAAAAAAAAAAAAAAAAAAGGACTTGCTGGCTCTTTAAACAACACACACATGACCATGGCTTTAAATCCACATGTAAGCAGTAACTTTTTAAGTTCTTATGACTTGGAAATGTCCTTCATTAAGATGACTGGCTGCACTGTGAGGTAAAAACATGTTACAGGTAAAAACAAGTCAACATTTGAAAGGAATCCTGACGCTCCTAAAAACACGATTAAAACATGTCACCATGTGTGGTTTATCATACAGATGAAGGCGGTAGACAAAGTGCGTATGGCAACAGTTCAGGACGCTCCCTGACTCAGATACTCATCTGTATTCAATCAGTCCATACGGAGGGATTTCGTAACGTTCCGAATACGTTCAATCAGTCGACCTAATCCAATGAATCCAGTGGTCATTATTAAAGGATGGTCGACGCTAACCTTCATGAAGATGGAATGAAAGTAGCGTTGTCTTATTGTCTAAAGTGAGCCTCAGTGTGTGAAGATTAAAAGAAGTACAGTACATAAGGTTAAGATTCTGGCAGTTGTTAGAACTAAACATTGTATATTAGAACATTTATGTAAATATAATACAGTACCAACTTTTATATTGTTAACATTAAATACAGACATGATTTTAGATCATAGGCTCTGACTTTAGTGTGCAGGTACAGAGCAGAGGGAGAGACACGACTGAAGAAAAGTGTTTTAAAGTGTTACGTAGTCATTAAACTTCCTTATCTGGTTACGTGGAAATACGCAATGGCCATTTCCACGAGGACATTTCCCCATTTCCTTTTCTCCATATCACTGAAGACGATGTGCAGACTGCCGGGTCGCCTCGAGAGAAACTGGGCTAACTGGATAAATACTGGGACGACTTCTACGCAAACATAACACAACAGAAAGCAGACTGTGAGATGAGAAAGTTCAGCCGATTGCCTCATTAGCCTCAAGACAGAATAACCAATGATCAATAATAACAAATTGTACAGTGCTGAGAGGGTGGAGGGGTTCATTAACCATGTCCTGCCTTATTTTCTTGTTTCCTGCTCACTTGAGGGCTGTGCTACAGCTGCACAAGTGAGAACATCACATTAAATGATGATGAAATCAGATTCATTCTACTTCATTTTTCAACGAATGTTAAAAAGACATTTTTTCCCTGCATGCAAGATGCACTTAAAGTGCAATTAAGTAACTTTTCTACCATAAAATAATTTTATGTTAAATCATAACTTTGGGTTCTGGGTACGATCACCGGCATGAAGTACGTTTTATGGCACTAAGTCACACACTACCAACTATTTGACTGATTTTGGTGAAACTGGATCATATTTTATGGGGAAAATGTTTTCTGCTTTTCTCTCTGATGTCCTCCGGCTGCTCCGCCTCAAACTCTGTGATTTACAGAGTTTCCTGATGAACAGTGAAGTAAACTTTCTCTTTTTGACTCAAGTGACACTCTAACTTCATCAGGTTATTTTGCATGTTGAGTTTTGACTACTCCTGATGAAGGCTGATGTCAGTGCTGTCATATTTTATATTCACGATCAACTGCAAAATAATTTTCCACATGCAGTGACCTCATCTCAGCACAATACTTGTTACTGTTATTGTATCTTAAATATGTGATAACTTGTATTTGTGCATGTTACATGGGACTGTTTCTCCACGCCTTTGATTAAGAACAGTCTAGTAGCTGGAATGGATTATCCAGGGTCAGCAGGTGACCATCTCTGTCAGCCCCGCGACTCGAGCTGCACTTAAGTCTCACTAAACTTCAGACTCGACTTGGACTCAACCTCAAAAGACTTCAGACTTGACTTCGACTCGAGGCACGAGACTTGCGAACAACCATTATTTCATGTTATTATTATTATATTATTATTTATCTGTCATTCATCTTTTTGTATGATCTCTGGCTCTGAGTTAGATGTAAACGCCAACATCACGTCACGCGCCATGTGTGAAGCGTGCATCTTCAGTATCATGCATTTGATACATTACTTCAGTATCAGACATTGACAATGGCGAGTGCGAAAAGTTCACCAGGAGTGCCTCGGATCATTACATTTGAATACAATGCCTTCACACAAGCGAACAGCAGTGTGCAAAGAGTGCAGCAAAAAGATACAAGATTGTGGTTCAACTACATCAAACTTCATCCGGCATCTGAAAACGCACCCAAACCGGTTAGTCACTTGCTAACGTGAAAGACGTTAAAATTAGCAATTATCCATCAAACTAGCCACAACAAACTGTGTGCTAATGCTGTGAACAGGCAGATTGCATATTTGCTGTTGGCCATATGATGTGACAGACTTTGGGTTAACATTTCACCAGGTCTATGATGTGTCAGAAGATTAGTCTGTGTCATACCAGCCAACAATTGAGTATTAAAATCCGGGAGATTTTATGCTAATAAAATAGCTGCCAACACTCCTGTTTTTCCCTGGTTCTCCTTGTCATTTCACCTGTAACTGACAAGCCCCAAATTTGTTTGTTGTTAATAATAATAATAATAATAATAATAATAATAATAATAAGCGCATATATATATATATATATATATATTTTCTGCTGTGTGTTGTGTTAAGCAGCAGATAAAAGGCAGCTTGGAGAAAAAAATAATGAACATGTGTTTGTACCACAGTGTTAAACTGCAGTGCAGTGTTTCTGTGATGTTCATGATTTGTAATAAAAAAGAAACATGAATAATATATGAAATTCATATATATTATTCATGTTTCTTTTTATAATAATAACATATATTAATATTATGAATAAATAATGAATACGTTATTGTTATTGTGTGGGCACGTGCTCGCAAGGCTAACTGATCAGGATGAAGGATTGTACAGCTCTAAGGTCAGAATTTGAATTTGATTTAGTGTTGGCGAGAGACTTGATACTTGACTTGAGCTTGCCCCTCAAAGACTTGAGACTTGACTTGGACTTGTAAAAAATGACTTGTGAACACCTCTGCAGCACAGACAGTCAGAAATGCCTTCCTAAAGTCGACTGCGACCATGAACCTGTGAGACAAACTGCTGGCGGCCGGTGTGTTCTGATTTTAAAACTGCATGAGGAGTTTCAGAGGTCGTACTGGAGAAAAAGAAAAAGGGAAATGTCCGTTCAGAATCACACTTTTCTGCTCTGATTTAAAAGGCATTCTTTTAGAAAGAAAAAGAAAAAGCTGCCTTTGTTTAAAAAGGCCACCTCTGCCATCCACCTGTGCTTCAGAGGAGCTGATAAAAGAGGCAGATATTCATGGTGTACAGGTGAGTGGACATGAGCAAAACTATGGCATCAAGTACAACACATACACAAATAAATATGAGGTATGAGACAGTACTCCAAACAGGTAATCTGATACCAGCATAGGGTAAATTATGTCCATGCAACATGCATGTTTACTGTACACACTGAAGTATGCTATTAGAAGGAGAGGAAGTGTGTGGTGTCTCATCATTCGAGTAAAAAGTAAAGATATTCTACAAATATAGATTTTACATCTATTTTCAATCTTTCGATTGGAGGAAGTGAATTCATCTTTCCGATGGGAATGTAAAGAGACCGGAGATTAAGATGCGGGTTTTCAAACCCTCATTATTACTGTGGGACTTTTCAATGTGGAGATTGAAGATTTACTGGATTCCTCCTGCAGTGACACAGGAATATAAGGTCAAAACATGTGGATCAGATCTGTTTGAAACAAGCAATCGTTTGATAAGTGGAATGAACGTCTGGCCTGACCGGTCGGTAGGTGTCAAAAGTCCTTGAGGGATTTGACAGCCTTGGCCAGGTTGCCGTAGAACTCGGACATGCTGGACGGGAAGAACGAGTCGACCACGGAGCGAGGGAGGAGGCCACCCAGGTCAGTCTGGAAGAAACTGAACACCTGGGTTTTGTTGGGCTCTCTGGAAGATGAACACAAGAGAAACTGTGAGACCAAAAAGACAAGAACAGCATAGATGGATTTTGGCCAGCATATCCTTGTTTGTGTGTTGGGGTACTCACCCTGAGATGGGGACACAGATGCAGCCACATGGATGGTTGAATCCCCTCACATAGCCGGACTGAGGAGGACAGCTTGCGTGACTCACATTGGTGGCTGTTTGACATGACACAAGAATGTTTGTCAACGTTATACTGATGTTGTGACGGGCAGTATTTCTGCCCATTCACTATGATGCTACAGCTGAGCTAAGATAACTGTCTCCTGGCTCCATGTTGCACGGATAGATATGTGAATTATATCATCTAACTCTCACTACAGTGTGTACTCTGCTGTATGCAGGCTGGTTGAAGGTGTTTTACTCTCTGGATTCACTCAGTGGAACCTCGAGGACTGAAGACCTGCTGACTCATGGACCTCAAACACACATTTAAAAAGGTAGATTCAGAAGTACTGTATCTTAATGTCCAACGTTTTGGCCATCATTTCTACTGAGTCAAACACGAGCAGTCATGATTTATATGTTTATCCAGATTATCTAAAACACTTTCTTAGCAGGAGGTATATCTGTAAATGACGCCTGGCTCTGCCACCCATACACTCAGGACAATCCAGACTTTTCTCGTCTGTTGTTCCCCGTTGGTGGAATGTTGTACCAGTTCCTACCAGATCAGGGGGTCCCTCTCTACCTTCAAAAACCTCCTGAAGACCTCCAGCTCTTCAAAGACCTTCTCTCCAACTCTACCAACAACTGGACATGATAAATCTACCCCTCTACAACTGTCACAGTACTTATTGCTGCACTAACATGTCATTGTCACACTGTACCTTGATAGTTTCCCTTTTTGTAAGTCACTTTGGATAAAAGCGTCTGCTAAATGACTAAATGTAAATGTAACTTAAACTATGATGAATGTTTACAACTGACATTAGGTAACAACCTTACAGTTTAAGTTTTCTCTGAGTTGTGATTGTTTCCTAAAGAAATTAGAATTTCAAATGACTGTAAAGTTCAATCACAGGCTATTTAACAGTTTTAAACTGGGAGGTCATATGAATAAATATTTATATGTCTCAGCCAGGACTCCCTTGAAAGAGATTTTTAATCTCAGTGAGATCTTTCCTGGTTAAATGAAGGTTAACACATGGTGACATCAGAGCTGTTGATTCAGCCAACAGATCATAAAATGTGACCCAGTGGTTAATAATTATCAAACAGTGCATTGGGTGGACATTTGATATCACTTTATTTGCAGTCATTGCCTTGATTAAGTTGCCATGTTATGTTAAAGCAACACTGTGTAGAAAGTGGTATTTTATGCAATTTGTTGCACCCAGTGTCAGAGTGTAACCCTACTGTGGTGAATATGGACAGCTGTCCTCGAGTATTTGTTCTGATTACATTATTTATCCTCAAAAACTAGCAAGTCGACAACTTTGCTATCAGCCAAGCATCAAGCAAGGTCAACAACATGTCAGTCTGTCCATAAAGGCAGCTAAGCCTTGTTAAACTGTCCATTTGCCCTGCTCCAGTTCTGGCATGACACCAGTTCACCTTCCTGTCTGCACTGTCCTGCTACTACTACTTGTCAACTTGTGTTTCACCATGTTAAATGCTTTTATTGTGAAGATGCAGCAATAGATTTTTTTTAAGTAGCACTAACTTCATACAGCTTTTTCACAGGAATGTCTTCACGTACACAGTTCATAAAACTACATGTATATAAACACTGCAGTACTTTCATCAGTGGGCCTCATTCAGAGACAGATGGTGATGTAACAGCCATTTATTGAAATGAAAATCTTTGCGGTTGTTACTTTAAGTTTGAATGTGAGAATGATGATTTTTATTGTGACCATGAACTATCAGTGGTGATATTAGTTATGAGTCCAGATTAATCTGCTTTTATTCCCGTTTTATTGTTTTATTTTTGTTTATTATTTGTATGTTCACCCTGTGCTGAGTACGAAGTTATCATACCCAATAGAACTGATGGCCAAAACCAAATAAGTTTATCTTTATTATCTTTAAGCTACAGGAACAGGTTTACAGCTAAAACAATCTTTGCATGTTGCTGTGTCATCCTTGATAAGACGAGCAGAAAACAGTGACATCCAGTTCTGTACTGCCTGACACTGAGGACGCACTACATGCCTGTGTTAGGGCTGTTATAGACATGATTTAAGCAACTCAAAAAAACAACAATATAAAGTCACAGTGTAGCAGAGATGTTCATGTTGAGACTGCACAGACTGTTTGATAATTGGTCCAATCTGTTTACATTTACATCTTCCTGCTGAAGACTTAAGAGTGAAGATATTTTTTTCTGTCTTGCAAATAATTTGTTGTGCCCATTGGAGTACTGAAATTTTGTCATCTTATAATTTTGTAGCAGTTGTTTAGGACAGATGATCTGATGCAAAATGATCCCAAGAACTAAACTCTAAACTCTGGGACTAATTCAGCAACTAAAAAGTCCTTCATTGCATGTGTGTTTGTGTTTCTATGGCATCTAAACAACTGCAAAGATTAGATTAGACAATTTAGACTGATTCTAGAGTTTAAAGTGACGTCTTAGGAAACGTAGAAATAAGATGAAAAAAAACGTAGATCGCCATTAATAACAGCCTTTCACCCAAATGACTCCATGACACGATAAATCTTCGAAAGCACAAAACAAACAAGCACAGGAAGTAGAGGAGACAAGAATGGTTCATTACGCACCATTTGATGAAATGGTGCCATCTTCGTATTGCTTAACTAAAATAACATCTACAAAGTCTCGTGGAGCTATGATACCCATAGCTGCTGAGGGCGTGACGGTTCGGCAGATAGAGATGTCCTGAATGGGAGACAAGGGAATGTACTCAAAGACTGGTCGAACAAAGAAAATGCAAAAAAAAAAAACAATGGATTTCACCTCTAATATCACGTGTATCCATTTAAAGCTGCACCGAAAGATTTTTTTTATTTTTAATTATGTGGATTTGTCCTAATTGATCAAATTCAGGAATAGCAAAAACACTAGCAGAGGGTGAATGTTAGATTGAGATATAAACTCTACCAATGACCTTCAATTAGTGTCTTTGATGTCTCACGGTTTAACAACCCCACTGCTCTCCAGAGCTTTACACCAGTTTATTGACAGATTTCTGGGATTCAAAGTCACAGAATATGTTGACACCCAGTGCAGCTTTAAAAAAAAAAACTCAATCTTTGATGGAAATCAAAAGAAACCTGGTAACTGTGTGAAGTGACTGTGTTAACTAATACAGAATGATCACAACAAATCGCCTTCTGGTCAAACACACCTCTGTGATTTGTTCCAGAAGCTCAAACTTTTTCACGTTGTTGTCCCACTTGACTCGGAGCCCATTGGGGACTGGTTTCAGACACTCCCACACTTTCTCCAGGCTGCCATTGACGACACCCTCCCCCTTGTAACTGCAGAAGAAGTCAGATGACAGAACAGTCAGGAGAGTAGATTATTGAGGTCTGACAGACTAATGATTTAACTCCTACAAACAGATCAACAGTACATTTCTTCTACTCAGCACAATGTTTATTTCAAGCCTTGGAAAAGTCGATTTTGAGACCACGTCTTCTTTAAACATGAAAACAACCACTTTATTTCTGATCATGAAGAATTAATTAAAAGTCTAACTCTACATGTTGTGGCCTAATCTCTGCTCAGGATCAGTTCATGTTGCTATGCTATGTAGAACAGGTAGCATTCTAAACATATGTCATAGTTGTAGACATAAGCACTGACTGACTGACTGTTGTGTGTTCACCCTTACACTTATATAACAAGTCTTCTGTTTGCTCTCTGCAGATTTCAACACTGTCACCTTTCGGTCTTTCAACTGTCAACAAAATCAAAACTAGATGAGAAAGAGAAGCTGAGTTTTCTCACACATTCCCAGGGAACTCGGATGAGGGACGCCAAGATACGACCACGTCATTCTGCCAAAGGAGAGAGCACATTTACAGTAAGCCACATTTACCTTTGTGTCAACAATGGTGCTGCTCCCTCTGACACATTACATACTTCATTCAAAAGAAGTCATTCATTATGTTTTTCTGCATTTCTACTTTAGCAGTGAGGGTGATCCTCACTGTTTATTACATTTAGTATGCTGTCCATAGATATGTGTATACTATCATATCCTCCTACCTCATGTACAGAACCCAACACGTTGTAGAAACCATATTTATTCCATCATCTGCACCATACAGTAGTACTATCACCAGTCCTTTATCCAGTGTACAAATGTTACTGTTACACATATCTATATCTATATCTATATATATATATATAGTTTTATGTTTATGTTTGCACTTACCTGTCGTGCCCCTATACCTGTATGTACAACTGAGAGCACAGTGAACCGGAATCAAATTCCTCGTGTGTGTGTACACACCTGGCCAATAAAGTGATTCTGATTCTGATAAAAAGGTCACAATCAGATGATGCACCAGGCTGACAGTCAGCCAGCATTGAGCACCTGTGGTTGACTGTCATCAGTTACTTTCACGCTTTCTGATCTGAAGTCTGATCACCCACACAGGACTGTGAATACCCATCTGCTGACTCCTGTACACAGATGGAGATTCTTACATGTACACACACACAGACTGAGATACAGTTACACGACTCTCCACTCGCGTGTCTGTGTTTCCCAGATAAAAGAATTTAGCCTCAAGTTTCGTTAAAAGTTCTTAATCCTGTCCTGTCAGGTCAGCTACCTCTTTTCATTTACTTATAAACCTCACTGGTTCTCTTATGAATATTGTACACTTCCATATCAGACAATAAGAACAGGAAACATTTACCGACTTCTTGCAGACCTTCCACCCGGACTCATCCCTCTTGTAGCTCTGCAGGCATTCACCCACAGCCTTCGCTTTGTCTTCATAATCCATAATAGTTACTGACAGTGGACGTTACCTTGTTAACTGATTTCACTTTGTAGAGCAGCTGACGTCACGGCGGCTAATTGTCTGACACACGACACAGTTAAACAAACAGTCAGCCCGCAGCTGGACAGACACCGACACTGCTCGTTATCTAACGTTAGCACACAGAGCCGAACCTGCTCAGGTGAGCGCGCGAGCCGCCACTACAAAGCTAGCGTTAGCTGGAATGAATGGAGCGTGCTGTGCAGCGGCCGCATCGTTAACCAACCAGCAGCTAGCTCGCGCGTACGAGGCGTGTGACCAGAGGACAACATCCACAGCTGCGTTAATCACCGTCAACCGTTAAACCGTGTCCGCGCGCCTGTCTCCGCTGAAAACGTTCAAATTCAAACGCAGCTGAATGAATTTCCTGAAATAGGACGGGGACGTTTGGCGGAGGTGTCAAATCATCCCGAAAAAAAACACACTTCCGGTTCTGGCTTTCAAAAGAAACATATCTTCATAAGCTCGAGCGTCTGTAGGAATGTACCACGTGCTATAAGAACACGTTCGGTATATTTTCAATAGCAGCCGGTGTTTTAATTAAGTATTTAACTATTGGTTTGTGTGCAGCGTGAGATTTACTTAAGAGTCAATTTCCACGTATTTTATTTTGAAGGCGGGAGCGCCCCGCTCCTTCTTGTACTCTGGTTGGTTTCACGCACATGCGGCTGGAGACCTCGCTTGTTGCAGCAAAGCAGGCTGGGAATTGTAGTGTTGTTCACTTCCATTCCAGATGTGACGCTGCTGCTGATGTTTAAACGTACAGGCCAGGTCTTCTCGACGTGAGATGTTTGTTGTTTCATTGTGACTGCTCGTGAAGCAAGTGTGATGTGAGCTGTATTTATGTTTTAATCACTGAAGTGACATTATAGCATCAGTGTAGTTTTATTTTATACACATTAGCTGACATTGCTGTTTCAAAATGACACAAGACTACACACAAAGGAGAAAGAAATTATCTTTATAATCACATTATGATATGATATGATATGATATGATATGATATGATATAATATATGCTTTTAATGTATAGGGTATATATAGTGTGATATTTTGAGAAACATTTGCACTGATATCATTAGCAAAGATGTCATACATTGGAGGAGACCAGGTCATTTGACTCTGTGACATTTAGATCAAAGCCGGTTTTGGATTTCTTCTTGGCCAGCTTTCCTTGCCTGGCTTCAGACTTGAGATAGCGCTCTTTGTTGTGGATGACCTGAATGTACTGATCAGTGCTGCTGTTCTGTTGGTCACTGCTGGAGGCCAGTGAGGCTGAGTCGGACTCAGTCAGAGGGGCCTCCAGCTTTGGTCTCGTCTTGGGTTTCACATGAGACTCCACAGGCCTCGTCCTGGCTGGGGACTGATAGTGTCTTCCTGGGGAATGGATGTGACGCCTGGTTCGCACGAGAAGAGGGTCTGCTCCTCTCACATTGGCCTGGAACCGGGAATGTGATTCTAAATCTCTCCAGTCCATTTCTCCTTCACCATCCTCTTCTTCATCCTCTTCTTGCACTCCATATCTTCTTTGAGCAGTGCGGCTGTCTTTAGCCATGGACACGTGGCTCTCTGCACGCTCACCGATGTAGAAGTGTGCTGGCTGGTGGAGGTCTGAGAGGGAACGGGGCCGATGAGCCTTCCCCAAAGACATCCTTCTCCTGCCCTTTCCCTCCTCCTCCTCTTCTTCCTCTTCACTCAGATGCTGCTGCGATGGGTGGGACCGGTGAGGATGTGGTTGGTGGTGTGTGTTGCGCGGTGTGTAGCGTTTGATGTTGCGTGGGTACAGCTCCAGGATCTCTGCAGACTCCTCCATGAGGTAATGGCGTGGGATCCGTGTAGCCGAGCGCAGCAGCTTCTTCCTGGGTTCGTGTTCGTTGACAATCACATAGCGGGTGGTGTGACCTCGTCGTCCTCCATAACTCTGTGCGGTGATGATCCCGGCAGCCTCAACAGGATGTATGGAGCGTACGGTCTTCCTGCACAGGGGGTCAGAGTGGATGTTGTCAGGATAGCGAGCTGGAGGATTGTACGCCATGTGGTGGTAGGACTTGGACCTGCAAGTACCACCAGGTCCGCCCAGAAATGGTGCAGGCCTGTTATGAGAAAGGACGACACATCAGAATCAGCTGATATTGTCCTTATGAAATGTGATTGTTGGTTTGTTATCACTGCATAAAGCTTTTTAACAGCATGAACTGATTTCAATGCCTGGAGTGCATTGCCACATAATCTCATAATAACAGAGGGCATGATGTTCACAGGTTTCAACTGTTAAAGAAAAAGAATGAAAAACAATGATTTCATTGAAGCTTGAAACACCTCAAATTCTGGTATGATTTTTGTATTGTTCATCAGTGATATAACGTATTTGTGCAAAAAATGGTTTTGGCATGCAAAATACTGGTATGGTCCCTTAAAGCCATCATTCAGCAGGTTTGAATTAGATGGTTTTCATGCCAAAAAGAAAATCCCACAACTTACAAAGATTCAGTTCTTCCCACAGAATATTATTCTTGTCAGGATGGAAAAGAAACTGAGACAGCATTGAGAAAACTCCCCAGGGAAAGCCATGGTGAATGATAAAGTAAAAGTACAAATTATGGCTCAAAGATTATCACTTTTATATGAAGATAGCAATTTTCAAATTGTAGGAGCCACAATTTGTATTATAACTTGGACTTTATTATAACTTTAATTTGTTAACAAAGTTATTAAAGGTGTAATTTAGGTGGCTACAGTAACAGCTGTCGCAAGCGAATGTAGTCATCTGAAGCTCATTTAAGTTAATAGTGTGTTAAAGCTCCATTGTGTAACTCTTCCACCATCAAACTAACAGAGTTTCAATCCTGTTGATGCTATACTGACTTGTAATCAGGTGAATGGTGTCTCTGTCATTCATACGTCTGTTCTCACACTATGTAACTTTGTCTAAGTCACACACCACCAACTATTTGACTGATTCTGGTGAAACTGGATCATATTTTATGGAGAAAATGTTTTCTGGTTTTCCCTCTGATGTCCTCTCTGTGATTTACAGAGTTTAAGGTAAACTGCCGCAAAATGTAACGTTAGCTGCTGTCAGCCAATGTTAGCTCCCTTAGTTAGCTGTGCTGTCCCGGACTGTGTGGTCGGAGCACTGGGGGAGTATTCATTGTATTAACTGATTGAACATAAAAGGGAAAAAAGTTTTCTACCAACTGATTGTAAGTTAACAGAAAGGAAGTAAGTCTTATATTCCTTTTACAATTTATTTTATCCGTATCATGTCTGTGTCTTTATGTGCAAATGTATCTTCTTTAATAATGTGTAGACTATGATTACTAGCCTGGAGTTAAATTCATAGAAAATTACAACTTTTTAAATCACAATGCAGTATTGGTCAGGAGAGTTAGAACTGGATACTGCCTCCAATCGTCGTCCATAGTACAAATAAGAATACAAAATGTGACAAAATGTATTATTAGATATTCCCATTGGCTACATCTACACTATATTCATTCACGATCAGTACAATTGCACCATAGCCATCATATAAGAGGTCACCTGTTGTTTAAAGTCAACCTAAGTGGCAAAATATCAGTGTGTGAGACCTGTTAGGAATGTGCTCCAGCCTGTGTTTGGGCAGGATGGTCACTGCTGGACTCCTGACAGATCCAGCCACACTTCCTCTGTTCAGGTCTGCCCTAGATGCTGATTGGGTGATGGTGCGGATGCTGTTTCCATGACGAACAGGAGACTGGAAGTTTGTGACGCTGCCATTGCGTCGAGGAGACGGAGTGTGGATGGAGGCCTCCTGGCTTGTGACGTCACTCTCCTGCTGATCTGGCTTTTTGTCTGCTGCAGCCTCTGGAGCCTGCAGTCTTGCTAAGGTTGGGTGAAATGTCACAAGGTGAGGGTCATAAGACTAAGAAATAATGTAACACACACACAGGAGACCTTAAAAAGAGAGATACCTGCAGCCATCTGGAAGACTTTCTTCTTGTCTTCAGTCCGCTCCTAAACAAGTCGAAAAAATGTATGTTTAGATAGCTTTAACCTAAATGCTCTTTGTTTTGTACCCGCCAAGCTTTCTACAGGAAATCTGAATATTTGTCACAGTCCTGAACACTCTGCTGCTAAATGGAAATAATGATTAATCAGAAACTCACAGTCTGGAGCTGCATCCTCAGCTGGTTGTTGGTGAATTTAAGCGACCTGGCAATGGCCTGGAGATAGTATATCAGCATGCTGAAACACACAGGGACAAAACTCATTCATGTGTATGTAGATGTGTGTGTATGGGTGTGTGTGTGTGTATGTGTGCAGTCTTACAACAGCAGCAGCAGTGCTGGCAGCACTACGACAGGGCTGGTGACGTAACTCATCACTTTACTGAACCACAGCGGGAAGTCACTGGCCACCGTCTCAGAGATGATGTCATAAATCTTTTCTTGGCCACTGAAACACACGTTGAAGTTCAGGAACAATACAGACACAACCACACCTGAAGGTGCAGGCTAGCCAAGTTATCTGCAGCTCCAACTCGTGGACATAACCCAAACTACCAAAAACATTTAGCCTGCATTCACATTCACAAGTTCAGAGATGGCATCATTTAACAGAATGTACATTGTGACCTAAGCGAGAAACACCCAAGGAACTGCCTGCTCTCATGAACAAAGGCATGGACAAGGCTGAGAGAATCATATCACCTGCTGTGATCAGGAAGAAGGTTCTGGATCCACCAAAGCAGCACTGAGAGGCTCAGGAAGAGCTTCTACCTTCAGACCACGAGGATCCTAAATATGCACACTGCCTAAGACTGCACCTAAAATACCTTACTTATTCACTGCTGATCACAACTACTATCATAATCATTATTATTATTACTTATTTACTTACCTGAAAGGTCCACA
Organism: Sciaenops ocellatus; assembly: GCA_033000465.1. Classification (NCBI taxonomy): domain Eukaryota; kingdom Metazoa; phylum Chordata; class Actinopteri; family Sciaenidae; genus Sciaenops; species Sciaenops ocellatus. Next base: position 2,321,909 of record CP136888.1, on the reverse strand, counting down.
GTGCTGTGACGGTCTGTATCTCACAATGGCAAAGATGGTGGGCAGCATACACAGAAAGAGCATGAAAAGCAGCATCGCCAAGTAAAAATTGTTTGATCTGAAAACACAAAGCAAAACATTAATGTGATGCTTCCTTGTTTAGTTAAATACCTGCACATTTAAAACATCACTTGCAATTCCTGCAGAACTGTACAGCACTTTTCTTTTTAAACATTGTATATATATTTATATTGTTTATGTGTTTTTGTACTTTTACAATTACACCAAGACAAATAACTTGTAAGTGAAAAGCTACTTGGCAGTAAATCTGATTCTGAGTAATCTAATGATTCAGATGTTCTGATGACAGACACAAGCTGTTTTTCCTTCCATGTGAAGCTAAAAACACTTCTGCGACCATGAGAACCTGGAAACCAGCAATCCAAGAGGACATGAGTGACACAGGTGTTCAGATCTATTGAAGCACTCCAGTGAAATATGTTTAACTCTCAACAAGAGAGGGTGACTAAGAGCAAGCTTAAAAAGAACAAAACACACAGTGAATAGTTTTTTATAGACACTGTTCCTCAAAGGCCAGACTACCACATTCTGTTCATTGGATGGAAACCCAATAGGGCCATTATTGTTCTGAATACAGATCCTATTAATGGCTGCTGGGACATTTATACTGAGCAGAGCTGAAATCATACATCGCTCACCTCAGCTTTCAACCCGCTGCAAAGCAAATAACATGGAAGTTTTGTTGGTTGCATCAGCAGAACATAATGAAATGATTCACATTCATTTTGGAGTGTGGAACAGACACAAATCAACCATCTTTAAATCCAAAGCAGCTGAGCTGACTAGAAGTGTGAACAGAATGCTTAAGTCGGCTGTACAACAACAAACTATGCCAGACAAGAGAAGTACATCTGATCACATCACTTGACTCATTTCCATGGATATTGGCATGGATGTATAAAGAGAACTGGATGCAGTGTAGGAGGCAGGGCGCTGTTCATTGTTATGGAAGCTGTTCAGTGGCAAATGAAGCCAAAAAAGTTTGATTTCCGGGTATACAATTACCCAGATCTTCCACACATGCTTCTGCATTGTGTGGCTCATAAAGCAAGAACACTAGAGTCTTCCATCAGGATCCGGCACTGTGGTGAAAACAGGTTTTTCCATTCATTTGAGTGGGGATGGTGTGTTTTGGCTGAGGCAGTGCAGGCAGCCAGGATGTCCACCGAAAAAACACAATGACTTGCTGTGACCTGCTGCTTGAACCGGATCCAACTTTTTGAAAAACGCAGGCCGACGTGACTTTGCAGCGGACAATCATACGGTCAGAGCGGTCAAACCTCCACCATCAGCCTGAAATCTATCTGAACTCTGATACTTTACCTGTTGTGTTCAGGCTTGGTTTATTTCATGCATTTTTTGCTGTAAAATAGTGAGATGAAGAAGTTTAATTGGCTTTATGCCCAATGGTTTGAGAGAGAGAGAGACAGTGACAGTGAATGAGCGCTGGTTCATCAATAAAGCCGGTTAATCAGCGGGAAAAAAAAACGTATTTCCTGATTGTTTCACAGCAGTACAACAGCACAACCCTGTGACGATTTGCCGAACCAGATTCAGTCTGAATGCAACCTACTTCTTAATTTAGCCTTACGCTAACTTCAATAGAATTACTTGATTTAATTGTGGGGCTCTACTAACTACTAACGGATCAAATTTATTGTGAAACAAGTCATTTTGCAGAAGTTGTAATGCTCAAAATATGTATTCACCATTTTACAGCTGCTTCTTTCACAATCTTATGGGGAAAAAAAAACTGGGCCATATTGCCTTCATCACACCACTGGCCACTACGTCAAATTGGCTTTAATGCCCGCCGCTCTTCCTGAAGACTTGATCATTACACTGAGCAGAGTTTCTTTTTCATTGGTGACAGTTTGTCTTGCTCTTACACTTTAACCACGCCCCATTTCAAAACTCATGAACCATTTGTCATGCTCTTGTCCAAGGTAACACCAAACTCAGCACAGTTCCCTTTTCATTGCTGCTTGTTCACCCTGACCCCTATAATTCAGCGCTGGACCCTTTCATAACTCATAAACCATCAAAGAATTAAAGATGGTTGTGAAGATGGAGGTCAAGTGTTTGTGAGGTTATCTATGTGTGTGAATCATGAACACGTGGATGCATGTGCAAATTTGCACTCATTTAAATCATTTAAACTCATTTAAATCCTGTCCTCAGTCATTCAGACAACAAAGCCTCATTTCTGTATGTTTTCCGTGGTAATAAAATGAATGATTTACACATTAACAGTCCATCATGTTAGGCGTGTGTGGTCCTGTGTGTGTTATGGACATTTTACGGACAGTTTTCAGCCTTGACCGTACATTACCACATGTGAAACCAAATGGCAAACAACTCTTTCATTGTAGTTACTGCAGTTCATGTTTGAGGCCCAGAACACCAGACTACAGACTCTATATTATCACCAACACAAATATTGTCAGTGTGTCTCAGCACTCCATGGTCATGAGCGTAAAAAAAGGCTTCTTTACTATCAGCAAGGTGTCAGTATCAATCTCTCTCTCCTCCAGCACAACTGTATTTAATGACTCACATGAAAGCTGTATAGTGGACTCTCGCTCTGCGTGTGTGTGTGTGTGTGTGTGTGGATTTTCCACCACATCTGGGAGTGACTGATAAGGACCGAAAGAGGCAATGACAGCCTCATTACATAAATCAGAGTGGGCTGAGTGCCTTAGGTCTGTGTACATGTGTGTATGTATGGGAAGACGCATATACTGTACTGTGGACTACACACTGATTTGTCACCATCAGCACAGAGCTGGAACATGAAAGGGGATGAGAAGAATAGCTAGAACACCACCGCTGATAATGTGCAATAAGAGCACTGCGCTGATGCAATTTAATGTTCATCGAAGGGAGGATCACATGCACACATTGTGCTGAGCTCAGTGTGTGAGAGAATATATGGACAATAAAACATGTGTCCTTTGGTCTGAGAGTGTGTGAGATAAGTCCCTTTGAAGGTAGAGCGTGTTAGATTTAGGGGGCTCTGTTTACAGAGTATGGCAGAAATGGAATATAATATTCATAACTATGTTTTCATCAGTGTAAAATTACCTGGAAATAAGAATCGTTATCAGAATGAGATGTTTTTTATCTACAGATGCTGCAGGTCCTCTTCCAAAGAGTCCACCATGTTGAATCATCAATCATGTTTCTACGGTAAGGGTAAACCAAACAGTCAGTTTTTCTGCATAGGGCCTTTTTTGTTTTTTGCATGTGTTGGAAGGAGAGAGTGAATGGAGGGTTTTGCAATCACTAACTCAACACTAGATATCACTAAATCACACACACTGCTCCTCTAAAGCTGTTAGTATTCCATTATGTACAGGAAGTATCGCAGTGTGACAGCCAGAGATGTCAGTTTTGGTTAATTTTGCTTTGGATTGCCTGACATGCATAAACGTTAACTAACTGGTTATATACAAAAGGACATTAAACGGAGTGTTCTGGACGGAGGGGCTCTGAGTGAGGAGCACACTGACAAAGTGACACACAGCTGCGATGTAGCATTTATTTGTGAGTGCTAATGTTAGGCAGCCAGGTGCTTGTTCATACAGCATGCTGTTAGTACTGCTGCTAAACTGAAGAGTAGCGTGTCATAATTTACAGTCAACTTTCTTGCCTTTTTTGGATTTATCCTAAAATCTGCAATACTAAGTTGCTTATTGGAGAAACTAGTTAGCTTTAGGTCATATGATACAAAAGCTGACAGACTGCTCTCTACCTACTCTTTACTATGACAGGGAATTTAAATAAATAAAATACCTCATAATAATATTATTATTTATCATATTAATATTATTATTTTCAAAATATTATAATACTATAAAAAATGGATTTAGTGTCCTAACTAATACATTTTTGTACAAATACAATACATTCTGACAAGTTTATCATTGTATCGCATGAGAACGCAGGGTATGCGTTTACTTTTAGAACTCAGATTAAGTGTACTTACTTAGTTTTAATCTTTTAAACTCATCTAGAAACAATGCCATGAGGCATACAGGACACTGACATAATAATAAACATCCTTAAGCATGTCTACAAATCTACAGATGGCAGAGTGTGTAATGTCTGCTATACATACATGTGGGATGCAGATTTAAGAAAAAATTGGAGCGGTCTCTTCAGTTGTTCCAGAGTTGTATACAGCAGCATGTGCCAATAATAAGGATAGAATAAATGCAAATATATTAACAAAGCATATGTGTGTGTGTGTGTGTGTGTGTGTGTGTGACCTGGAGGCGCGAAACACCTGCTGATGGGGAACATTACAGGTGAGGACGGCCCAGCTCCTCAGATACATCAGACCAATCAGCTTCAACACGTTAAAGGCGGGGAGACAGGGAGAGAAAAACGCTCCCATCCTGGAGGAAGAAGAGCAAATCAGTAACACATACACACACACACACACACACACACACACACATACATACACACATACACAGAGGGGTCACAGCCCATATAAAAGACATTACATCCAGTGGCTCATGGTTTCACTTCATTATGTTCATTGCTGCAAGGAGACATTTCTGAAATGAGTTGAGGAAATACAGTCCAGCCAGCTCCAGAGGTGTAATGGACACATTATAGAGCGCCACAGTCCTTTAAACAGGGTCATGGAGACCGGCTAGCAGCAGCCGGACTATTAACTCTAAATTAGATCATCTATTACACACATGGTGGCATGGTCAAGGTGATAAGCTGGAATTAGAAAGATGTCCTCAATGTTTCATTTTCTTTAGTTATTTTAGACAAAGATTCAGACTCACCAGATCATTCCTTGGTTATAAATCAGGTGCAAAACATTCTCTGCAATTTTGAATTCTCCATATTCAGGCTGAGAAAAGACAGAAAAAGCATTAATGTGTTGTTCATGCTGGTTCTTTCCAGTCTCCTTCCACTCAAAGATGCATTTTACTTTCTTTACTTTTGTCGTTACTTCACTGTTTGGACTATTTCTTGGCCCCAAACAGTAAGAGTGTAACACACACCTGATTTTACACCTTTAAAACAAACTCAACTTGTGTACAACTTACAAACTTGCTCTCTAAATCCCAGCAGCAGCAGTCACTCAGGTAGCGCACCACCAAACCTCTGATGAAGTCAATGAGCAGGATGCTGGCCACCGTGAAGATCATATCGATGATGGACAGCTTCAGCATCTCCTGGAGACAAACACACATGAAACACACCCATGGGATGTAAAGATGCAAACATATACAGTTCATTACATACCCAAACATGCTCAATACATGCATGTCCTGTGTTGTATTTGCTTTGTTGTATCTTAGGGACCCTTTTCAACACTTTGGCCAGAGGCTTCAGATGAACAATAGCCTTTAATTCTGCCATCTTTTTTTCATTATTTGTCCCTTTTTTAAATAATTTAGAATAAAATCTGCCAGTCATGGAGCTGTGTGTTTTAGCACTTTGCCATCTGCACATGTGGAGCTTGCATGGGGAGAAGACATTCATTTTCCTTGCCACATCTACAGACTGATGTCATAAATGTCTCTGGTGATTATCTTGTTGTTACTCTAGACAGCCTATGTGTACATATTTTTGGCTAGTTAGCTTCGTCAGTCAATTGGACACTTTTGTCCAGACTAGATGATCTCAGTAACTATAAGACGGATTGTCATGGAATGTCCCCTCATGATGAGCCACTGACGCTTCCTCAAACGCCATCATCAGGCCAAAGTTTGTTCAATATTTTGGTTCATGAGCAGTTTATGAGCTTTCAGCTGTACTTTGTGTTCTATTTTGATTAAGGGAGTCTGTATTTTGTGTCAGCTTCCAACATCTTTTACTCAGTCTCTTACTAATTTAGGGCCTTAAATGGTTTTAGATTCTGTCTTTCAAAGCCACTGAAACTGCATTTTGATAAATAAAAACACATAAAAAATGACCCCAGACATTGTTTAAAGTCAGCACAGCACAAACAGAAACAGGGTCAGTCATTTCATTTCTCAATTGAGTAAAGTGAAGATAGCACCTGTCCGACGTAGGTCTCCCAACATTGGTCCTGCTGAGAGCGGGTGTTCTTCTCAAACAGAGCTGTCTGGTTGGAGGTCCCTGCACTGCTCCTGCCACTATTAGTAACATCCAGCACTGTGGCGATGGTCGCTATGGTGCTGTTGCGATGTTCGGAGAAAGAGATGTCAGAAACCAGGGTGGAGAGGCTGTCCACCTCGGGCTGAGAGATGGTGGCCAGGAAGGAGCTGGAGTCAGACCAGTTACTTGGATTCACTGGGACCTGGAAGACAAATACAGGGTCCATCACCAGCTGTGTGCTATGTCACTCTTATATTATGTAACAGCTTTGCCCGGACCTCAACTCCATTGAGATGTCTGATATCAGGCAACTAACTTTGTGATGCAAAAGCAAGAGTTCAACATGTTGGGAAATGACTTAATTTTCAAGAGTCCAAGAGTCCTATGTATGTTTTAAGTGCAGAGTGAAGACACAGAGAAAAAGACATGTGCCTCCATTCTTCTAGAGTTTCTATACTCACAGCAGAGCTCATACTGTTGACCTTATCAAGGAGGGCGATAATGAGGCTGTAGAGATTTCCCAGGTATAAAACAAGCACCCTGTAAACACATGAACACTGACAAATGTTACTCTGCAGTGAGACCCGTGATGTATTACTGTATGTAGTGAGTAATGTTGTTGGAGTGAGTACCTGGCCAGCTGGAATCGCAGCGAGGTTCGCGGATGGTACATCTCGAGCTGAGCCACCAGCTCAAAGGCAGACGGAGCAATCATGGTGATGAGAGAAACCACCACACTCACCTGGAGAGAGGAAGGACATGAAAGTCACTGATATGGAGGGTCTATTCTATATTTCTTTTGAGAAAAAGCTTGAAACTGATTAACATTACCCTCTCTTTATCAGCAAAGATGTGAAAGTCTGAATTGTCTGATAAACTAGATCCTGATTCAAATGTGTTTATCAGGCTTAATCGTCAGTGACAAATGCTTGATCTTAACACTCACACACAGTTACACTCTTTTTATTAGGTGGAATGATGCAAACATTTCATTAGTGTATAATCACCTGAAAATAAAAATCGTTGCATTTTAATTACATTTATATCCTCAGAGACAGCAGGTCCCCTTTCACCAGGTAGATCTATCTGCAGTACACCTCACACAGTCTCTACTTGGTTAAGTCTAGATCATGGTCTTGTAGTGCAAAGGGTGTAGTCTGCAGTGTCTACCATGTTCCACTGCCATGTTCCTACAGTAGCACAGAATGGACAAACCAAACACTCTAGATGGGGTCATAGCGTTTTCTACACCTCTAAATTCCACCCAGCATGACTCCATGATGTGGCAGCTCTGACGTTGTTATGCTCCATTCTCCATGTGGCTTTATACCCCACTGATACTTTTGTAATTTGCTCAGATTTGGTCATCTTTCTTTAGTTTATGTGCAGCTTCCATGAGTAAGTAGGCTGCATAGTCAAATTGTTTCCCTTTTGTCTGTTTTTATGATCAGGGTGTTTTAGTTTGAAAATTGACCAGATTCTCTGTGCAGTTTCTGTGTCTCATTTCCAGTTAGTGCTGCTTGATAAAGTTGGTTGTGTCATCCATCGAAAATAGACGAGGTTTGTATTCTCTGTGGAGCACAGCAGCAGAGACGCTCCTGAAATTCACCACGACGCTTCAGGTGGAATCACAATCATTTTCTAGACACACAGTGGAGTGAAGGTGTGAGGGGAGGGTGAGGCGAGGGGTTTTTAATCGGTTGCAATCTGCAACTTCACCACTAAATGTCACTAAATCCCACACACTGCACCTTTAAGTGTAAAAACAAGTTCAATTGCAGCTCTACACCAATAAAACACATACATCTCTATATAAAGTATAATAAAATTTACAATTTAAAATAAACATTTACAAACTGAACCCTGTGCTCAGCCATGAGCTGATCATGACTAAATGAAATGATGAGCTGTCACTGACGGATGGAAGCTGACATCATCATCCACCGGATCAGTCTCGGGTCTCCACTTTCATTGATTCCTTGGGACTGTATTGTATGTTTCATAATCAAATCAAACTAATGGTGATGATGAGGACGATGTCTGCTCTGCCCTGCTACCTCATTCTTCTCCCACAGCGTTAGCTCCGGCTTCTCCTGCTCAAGTTTCTGAGAACGGTCCACCACAAAGTAGATGATGTAGATGCTGCCAGCCAGAGACAGGAGCACCAGGATGTTGGCTAAGATACGCAGACTGATCAGAACTGCCCTGAAGAAAACATACAAATACATCGATCAGTTAGAGAGCACGCGTTTCATCTACAAACATCTGGAAGTTCAGAGTAACTCCTCAAAATGTTTTACATATCTACACTCTCTGTATATAGGGAGTATATTCCTTGTCACTCCCAACTCCCTGAACTTGGTTGGTGTTGGGGGAGGGACAAGGTGTGAGCCTACAGGTCAAACATAATTCACATCATAATCACTTCTTTATAGTTGGCTGACTGAAGTGATGAAAAAAAAGGTTAAAAGGTTAAAAACTCATTATTTCACCTGTGTGTCAGAGTGGACCAGTCATAGCTGAGATATACACTCGCTCATTTATCTCTAATCCACTCATTTATTCTGTCGCTACAGTCATTTTCTTTCTGTGATTTACCGTCTGTTTCTCTAACTTATATCAGGATGAGTGCACATCACCGTGTATAAAGTGTAGAGGTTTTACATGCTGGCTGCTGTAAATCAGCTGGATGTCAAATGATACAAAAGGGGAGACAAGCCCAGAGGTTTATGGAGTCACTAGTTGGATGTTAACAGGAGGAACGCTCAGCACTGACCGAGGACAAGCGCAGAAAACAAGAAATGAACAACAAAGATTCCTACAGACTGGTGTCCTTCTTCTTCTCTTGCTCCTCCACAATGGCCTCCTGTTCAGAAAAAAACATCCATGTTATTGAAGGAACACAGCCTGTGTGTGTGTGTGTGTGTGTGTGTGTGTGTGTGTGTGTGTGTGTGTGTGTGTGTGTGTGTGTGCGCGGTCTGTCTCTGACCCGGATGTTGTTGACGATGGCAGCTCCTTTGCTCTCTGCAGCCTCTGGGTTTCCTATCAGGTAGTCCCAGGCGCAGAACACCCTCCAGCAGAACGTGAAGTTCTCATCAGAGGCGCTGGCCAGGCTCAGACGAGAGTTCTTGGCCATTCTGCAAGAGAATTATTATTAATTCAAACCACACAATATTATCATAGACACATTTTTATCACAGTGATGTTAGCCATGTTATCAGTCAGTTGGCTAACCAGAACTTTTTCTGTTTTATTCCTAGAGATTGATTTATCAAATTATTTATCCATCCATGGCCGACACAAAAATGAATACCACATTAACTTTCAATTACCTTCTCTATGGTGGCTCCCACAGGACAAACACACTGCTCTTAGAGCTCTCATTCCTAAATATGTTCTCCTCTACGTTTGAATTATGGGATGTAATGACCATTGCTGCCGCTAGGTGACACTAGAGGGCATTTAGTCTGTTAAAGAGACAGTCTGGTTATTTGAAGTATTAGGTACTGATCCAGTCAGTGTACCTACAGTAGATGGTGATCAGCACACCCCCAGTTCGTAGAAGCACACAGGAGGACCAGCATGAAGCTAAGCAAAGCACTGCTGTGGCAACAAAATGGATTTTAGACACAAAAAATCAACATCAATAGATCGGTAACTTCCATGTTCTTTTTTTAAAAGATATTTTTTGGGCATCTTATGGTTCAACAGTCAGTTTCTCGTAAGAAAGCGCTGTCGCGGCAAATTAAAGCAATGAAAATATTCTAAATATAGCACATACGCTGATTCAACACAGCACTTTCCAGTGGGAAATGGAAGTATTTATATCTCTCTCTCCAAAGACACCAGAGTTCATAGACACAAAAATGTGATCTTACGGTTTTAACAATATGTGAGTTGACCATTGATATTGATTTCTTGATTTTTTGTTTCTGTGCTGGTCCTCCTGTCTGTTTCTACAAACTGGGGATGTGCCAACAACCATCTGCTGTATGGATCAGTACCTCATACAGCAACACTTCAAATAACTTGAACTACCCCGTGTGGTGGTCACATCAGAACAAGTTCACATAGTTTGTTGGAGACACGTATTTGTAACATCACAATATTACATCATCAGATCATCATCGCAGCAGTGTGAGTGTAATGATTACTTTCTTAACAGAATGATGAAGCTGTATGCAAAGACAGCCATCCCAACCAGGAAGTACGCGAGGGGCAGCCGGTACCCTGCACTGCCGATTTTCCTCACCCTGCCATAGTAACCGTAAAATAACACAGAGTACTGCAGGTAGCCCTGTGGAGATCAAACACACACACACTCACACACACAAAACACACAAGACATGAGGTGTAGTGCACGATTACATGACAGGAAAATCAACTACATCTAGAGTCACTGTTGTGTTGTTTAAGTGTTGTTAATTAACGTTCCTGGGAAATTGCAAAAACGTCAATAGTGAAAGTGTTCCCCGCCAACAGATTTATTTTCTGCTAAAATGACTTCCAGTGACTGCAGCATTATTCGTCTTTTATGGTTCTGTTCGTGCACTGGCGGCACTTTGTGAAGATTATAAAGATCATGATCTGTTTTAATAAACAAAAAGCCAGATGTGACTTTATACATAATATACTAACATTTAGCCTGAAACCAACTTGCCTAAACCAGAGACTGAGTCTGGACGTGAACCTGGAACTCTGGTGTGACTGTCTTGCCTTTTGTGCACCACTCGTGTGTTTCATGAATGTAGTGTTTTACCAACATACAAACTTCATTTCTTGGAGACAGTGTTATTAGAGTATGCAGACTAACACTCTAAAAAGCAAAGCAGATAGAGAATTATCAGAGAGCGTCATGAAAGTTAAACCTGATTGATGGATTTCATCATATTTAACACCAACAGTCGAGATTCATGGTCCACAGAGGTTGAACTCTAATGTTTGTGGTGAGATGTTTTCTCCAAAGGCATGGTCATGTGAAACATTAATTTGTGATCTGTATGTTGCCATGAAATTCCATAAATATCATCAATTACATACAAGAATTTTGTATCTTATGGCTTCTGGAGACATGGAATACATAACACTGTTGGCTTCATCTGTCTGTTAAAGTGATGGCTTCAGACATAAGTCACATTTACGTGATGGCTTCACTCAGATATGACAGGACAGTTAATGAATATCCTCTGTGCTCGTGATATTTGGCACCCGGTGTGAGAGAGGGCACGGTGTCACTGCTGAAGACTGTTAATAGTGTTTGAATCAATATTTTGTCATTTGCTTGATCACAATTTAATTTCCTTTATGCATAAGAGACAATAGTTAGATAATGCCTTGGATTAAAGGTCAGGGAGGCTGTAAAGTAATGTTTGAATAATGGTCCATTGTATCTGTTAGTAATGTGCTATTGACAGAACAGTAAAAGGAAAGAGAGGCTTGCCCCGAGAGACCAGATGGTGTCTAGGTCCTGGGCTGAAGCCAGGTGCTCTTTGGGAATAGTTTTACTCCTCGTCGTTCCAAACGGAGCTCCGGCCAGCAGCTAGGACACACAGACACAGACACATGTATTCATTATCATAACAATGCATCAAAGACCCTTACATACTGTATACACAAGAAGAGAACACACGGAGAGGAACTCATAGTAAAGAGGTTATTCCTTGAAGACTAAATTCATGGAAGAAAAAGATCTTTACAGGTCGATGTAATTATTGATAGCAGCAAAATGTCAAGCCATTAGCTACTAGCTTACAGGAATCATTCAACATTTTCCTTTCTTTCTGAGAGAGATGAAAGGATTGATATCAGAGACAGGTGGTTGGACTAAATCAAATCAAATCAAATCAAATTTTATTTGTATAGCCCAAATTCACAAAACACATTTTGCCTCAGAGGGCTTTACAATCTGTACAGGGAGTGACACCCTCTGTCCTTAGACCCTCGGTTCGAGTGAGGAAAAACTTGCCCACAAAAAAACCCTTTTAACAGGGAAAAAAAAAAGGTGGAAGACAGAGACATATTGTACAATTACAATGAATGATAAAATAATTACAGTATACAGAGTACACAGAGATATGGTAACAATAATGACAGTAATAATATAAGTAGTGGACGTCGTGCAGGACCACAGCAGCAGCCACGATCCATGAGAACCTGCTGGACGAGAGAGCACAGAAACTCCGGGGAAGAAGTTTAGTTAGTAACATGCATTAACATGCATTAATGAGATATGCATGTTTACAGATGGTGATGGTGATGGTGATGGTGGGGGGGGGAGTCCCCCGGCAGTCTAGTCCTATAGCAGCATAACTAAGGGATGACCTGAGCCAGCCCTAACTATAAGCTCTATCAAAAAGGAAAGTCTTAAGTCTACTCTTAAAAGTGTTGACTGTGTCTGCCTCCCGAACCCAAAATGGTAGTTTGTTCCACAGAAGAGGAGCTTGATAGCTGAAAGCTCTGGCTCCCAGTCTACTTTTGGAAACTATAGGAACCACAAGGAACCCAGCATTCTGAGAGCGCAGTGTTCTAGAGGGGTAGTAAGGTACTATGAGCTATTTTAGATATGATGGTGCCTGACCATGAAGAGCTTTGTATGTAAGGAGAAGAATTTTAAATTCTATTCTAGATTTAACAGGTAGCCAATGCAAAGAAGCCAAAATGGGAGAGATGTGATCTCTGATCTTCCTGTCAGAACACGTGCAGCAGCATTCTGAATTAGCTGCAAAGTCCTAAGAGACTTACTGGAGCAGCCTGATAACAAAGAGTTACAATAGTCCAGCCTAGAAGTAACAAATGCATGGACTAGTTTTTCTGCATCCGCTTGAGATACGATGCGTCTGATTTTGGCGATGTTACGTAAGTGGAAGAAAGCAGTCCTCGAAATTTGTTTTATGTGGACATTAAAGGACAAATCCTGGTCAAAAACAACTCCAAGATTCTTTACGGTGGAGCTGGAGGCCAGGGGGATCTCGTCTAAAGTAACTAAATCTCTAGAAAGAGAATTTCTGAGGTTCTTGGGTCCAATTACAAGAACTTCAGTTTTGTCTGAATTGTGGGTCATCCAACTTTTTATATCCTTAAGGCATGCTTGGAGTTTAGTTAACTGATTAGTTTCATCAGGCTTGATCGATAAATATAATTGGGTGTCATCAGCATAACAATGAAAATTAATGGATTGATTCCTAATAATGTTCCCTAGAGGAAGCATATATAAACTGAATAGAAGTGGTCCCAGCACAGAACCTTGTGGAACTCCATGACAAACTTTGGTATGCATGGAGGATTCATCATTGACATGAACAAACTGAGATCGATCTAAAAAATACGATTTAAACCAGCTTAGGGCAGTTCCTTTGATGCCAATTTGATGTTCCAGTCTCTGTAAAAGAATTTGATGGTCAATGGTGTCAAATGCAGCACTAAGATCTAACAGGACAAGTACAGAGATGAGTCCTTTGTCTGATGCCATTAGGAGGTCATTTGTAACTTTGACTAGTGCGGTCTCTGTGCTATGATGCACTCTAAATCCTGACTGAAAATCCTCAAATAAACTGTTCTCATGGAGAAAGTCTCACAGCTGATTGGCTACAGCTTTCTCAAGTATCTTAGAGAGAAAGGGAAGGTTTGATATCAGTCTGTAATTGGCTAAAACCTCTGGATCTAGAGTGGGCTTTTTAAGAAGAGGTTTAATTACAGCTACTTTAAAAGACTGTGGTACATATCCTGATAATAAAGACAGATTAATCATATCCAATAAAGAAGGGCTAACTAGAGGTAAAACGTCCTTGAGCAGCCTGGTTGGGATGGGGTCTAAGAGACAGGTTGACGGCTTAGATGAAGAAATTACTGAAGTAATTTGATGAAGGTCGATGGGAGAAAAACAGTGTAAATATATATCAGGTTTTACAACTGTTTACAAACTTGCTGTGTAAGAATGCAGATCGGTGCCTGTTGAGGGCAAGAGGTGATGAATTTTGTCTCTAATAGTTATAATTTTATCATTAAAGAAGCTCATGAAGTCGTTACTACTTAGACCTAAAGGAATAGATGGCTCAATTGAGCTGTGGCTCTCTGTTAGCCTGGCTACAGTGCTGAAGAGAAACCTGGGGTTGTTCTTATTTTCCTCGATTAATGAAGAGTAATAGACTGCTCTGGCACCACGGAGAGCCTTCCTGTATGTTTTAAGATTATCTTGCCAGATTAAACGAAAGTCTTCCAGTTTAGTGGCACGCCTAAGCGTTCAGATTTTCGTGCCTCTTGCTTTAATTTGCGAGTCTGCTGGCTATACCATGGTGCTAACCTCCTTTGTTTAATTATCTTCTTTTTCAGAGGTGCTATAGAGTCGAGAGTTGTCCGTAATGAGTCTGTAGTACTATCAACAAGACGTTCTATTTGTGAGGGGCTAAAGGAAGCAGATAAGTCCTCTGCTACATTGAGACATGGCATTGAATTCAATACTGAAGGAATCACTTCCTTAAATTTGGCTAACTTAGCATAAGACTTATAAGACTGGAGACAGGGAGAAACAGCCAGCTGGCTCTGTTCAAAGTTCAAAAATACACTCACTGTGTCAACACCTCTAAACACGTGACAGACCTGCTTACATTCACATTACTGCACAACCTGTTACTATTACTCACCTGGCTACCACAATATTTCATTTTAGATCTGTCATAACATTACAACGCCTTCCTCCTTGCACTTGTTGGAGTCATAATTACTACAGCCACAAGAGGGCAATGCAACTTGAATCTAAACATGAACATGTAACATTTTTTGACTTGTTCTGTTGTGTAATGTGTGATGACAGAGCTTAAAAGAGGCCTAAAAGTTTTTTCCTCAGCAGTGAAACAACATTACATATAATCATAATCTGATTGTTTGCTAATGGTCAATTCAATTCAGTTGTATTTATATACTGCCAAATCATAACAGAAGTAATCTCATGAGATTTTTCATATGGAGCAGGTCTTAACTCTTTACAATGTTATTTACAGAGACCAACAATTCAGTCAGCAGTCATGTTTCTAAGTTAGCAAAGAGGAGCGGGAAACAGAACCAAGCTAACAGGACCGCTGCACAGCTAAGCTGCTATGGTAAGCAGCAACTTTAGCAGTTAGCTGCTAAGTAAGTGAAAGCTATCTGTCCATCAGAAAACTCAGATGAAGCTAAAAAAACATTTTCTCCATACATTATGATCAAGGGTCACAGAAATCAGTGAATACAGTACATTAGCTGGTCTGGTAGCTGCTCTCCACAGGTAAGTATTATATAATTAACCGATGATCATTAGCATTAGCTCTTTGAGCTTTAATTGCACACTGCACAGATTGATATAACATGCTTATCACATTGCATTAAAAAATACGCTAGCCTCTATGTTTACATGAGTGGCTGAGATGTAAGAAGACGTCTAATTGGCAACTGATAATTACTTGTAAATCAGCAGGGAGGTCACAAAACACCCCCACAAATAAATACAGGTTCAACAGTTTGTTTATAAATGTAAAAACATGCATTTTGATGACAACTGCAAATACATAATATGTATTTGTGGATTTGTAATACATTTAGAAGAAATATGTGTGTTTGGATCAGAAATACATTTGTGAACTTTGTGAATTTATTTATTTGTTTTGTGGACTTGTTTTACATATTCAGTAATAAATAATTTTGTGTGCATTGAAAAATATTTATGTTTAGAGAATACTTTATATATAAATCATGAAATTCATATATGACTACTTCTGTGTGCATTCATTAATATTGAAACTGACCTGACTCCATAAAAACTAAACAAACTTAAACAGTAAGGAATGACTGTGGCGGTTCTCATTCCATACTTGGTCACAAAATTTACTGGCACAGACATGAAATCTGACAGAACATCCACCACGTTTGATGTAAGTCACTAAGCAGAGGAGAGATATGCATGTGATGTGTGAGTGGAGACAGTGCAGGTTAGTCCAAACACATGATGGATGGAGAGAGAGATGTAGAAGAAATAAACGGAGGAATAAGATGAGGCATTGGAAATGATAGGATAAGTCATGTCTGGGGAAATTGCTTGTGGCTGCATGTCAGTGAGAAGCATAAATCGAGCATTTTATTTCCTCTGTCCTTTGTTCTCATCTACAGTTTGTGCTTTAAGTGTCGAGCTGAAGCAGAGAGTCACCAGCTCTAGAAAGAATCCTCTGATCTGTACTCATAGCAAAGAAACACAGAAACAAAACTCTTGATCCACATTTCTCTTCCTAATTTTTCCTGTTAGGAGTCTTTATTTCAGTGTTACCTCTGCTTACTATCTTGTTGTCACATTTTAACTCAGTCATAGTATCATGGATGTGCATACGCTATGTGCATGAACATGACTGTGTCGCAGGCTGACAGAATACCTTGTAGCAACCAATAATGTAATAACGTCCAATAATGTAATAATTTTGGCCAATTTTGAAATGTAATAAAGCCAATAACGTAATAACATGCCAATAATGTAATAAAGTTTTTGAGCCAATAACGTAATAGCATTTTGCCAATAATGGTATAGTTTATGGTTATTACGTTATTGGCTTTATTACATTTAAAGTGCCCCAAATTATTACGTTATTGGACGTTATGACATTACTGGTTGCTACATACCTATTTTAAATTACATTTCAGTGATTTCATAGTTTATTTTCACTTGAAATGTTGTAGTGTTTTGATAGTATAATATGATATATATACATAATATATTTCAAAAATGATTTTATTTTATTTTGAAATATTCAGCCATGTAGCAGCCTTCAGAATCACTCATAGACTGTATCAAACAGGAAGCACTCCGCTCCGGCGGCGTCAGAAGAGAGAAAGTGTTTCATTGGATGTAAGATTAGTACACTCCCCCGAGTGCAGGGTGCAGAGCAGAGCGGTATTTAGTTTTCATTTTTATGTGTTTCCTGTCAAAACAGGCAGAGAGGAAAGGACTTGTTGCAGATTGATTGGTGTTTTTAGTAGCCAACGTGAGTGCTGAGAGTCTGCTCAGTTAGCTACTTAGCTGACCGAGCTAAGGATAGTAAGTGGTTACGCTACTTTCCATCGAGAAAGTCTGTAAATCACCTCGGCAGTGTAACGTTATTCCCTGTTGGTCTCAGAGGCTGTGCTTGAACCCTATTCACTTCGGCTTTTCAGCCCGGTTCTGATGCCTGCTAACTAATAAATCTAAATGATTATTCACTATTCACATGATTGACATATGATATGCAGTATGATGTATGAACGTTTGCATAATGTACAGTATGAGACTTGCTGACCTCGGGCAGGACGATGAAGGCTCCAGTCATGATGGTCAGGACGATGTTGATCCCAAACAACCAGCGGAGGAAGATGAAGTAGGATGCCACGCCTGACCCAAAGTGACCTCAACAAGACAAAGATCTGACTGAGACTGACACACACACCAACAGTTACTTTGTGTTTCACAACCAATATTAAGAAATATTAATGATATTTTAATGTATCTTTCTGTGGCCCGAAAAGGTTTACCCTCACATGACGTAGAGCATACACTATGACCATATTAATGGGTAAGTGTCCTGAAGAAAATGGATTTAGCCTGTCGATATAATTAAACGATAGCATTTTGGCCATTATCCAGTGATAGAATTACATTAATGAATTCTGTGGAGAGGAAAGGCAACTCACTTTCGATTTTCTTGATCCTCACTTCCCAGGGAATGAATAGAACCACAACGTTGTAAAGCACACGAGAGAGTTTCTTCAGCAGCTGCAGGAGGAGAAGAGTGCTGTGAAATGTTTGACCTGCTGGAACCTCCCACAGACACACTGATCATGATGTGTTGACTTTATCTGACCATCAGCAGCGGTTTGGGGTGAACTCCTCTGAGGATTGGTTTTATTACCATAGAAATAGTCATGCTGTAAGGTTCTCAAATGAATAGCAAACTGCGGTTCACACAGTATATTATATTGTATAATACTAGTATCATACCAGTAGTGTATATTAGTATACTAGTATATACTAATATACTAGTATATTAGTATATTGTAGTATATGTATCAGTTTGGATGAAAAACAAATTTTATTAATGATAATATATTTTATTTTTTCAGAAAAAATGAGGTGATTAAATATGTGAGTTAAATGTAGAACTGAGCACATCATTTCTATACAGTGGCTCATATCTAATAGCAATATGAACGTGCTGGGTTGTGTCTTCTATATCAACTTTTTTACGAAGTTGTTTGGTTCAGGAGGTAGAGCGGGTCATCTACTAATCAGATGATTGGTGGTTCGATCCCCGGCTCCTCCAGTCTGCATGTCGAAGTGTCCTTGGGCAAGATACTGAACCCCAAATTGCTCCCGAAGGCTGCGCCATCGGTGTGTGAATGTGTGTGAATGGTAAGCTCCCAAAAAGTGATGAGCAGCCAATGCCATCAATGCAATACATCATGCAATGTGTGAATGGGTGAATGAGATGTGCAGTGTAAAAGCGCTTTGAGTGGTCCATTTACAAGTCCTCCAGACCTAACAACAAAACACATCATGTGACATCGCCCTCCAAAATAACACATATGAGCCTTGAAAGTTTTTTTTCTGTCTTTTTTTTTTTTGGATCAGTGTAGGGTTGGTTAAGTTAAGGCACACAACTTAACTTGGTTAATGTGAGGGAATTTTATGTTTTAATATGCCACATATGGTTTAGACTTAGGTTGTTATCAGGACATCATATCATGACAAATGTATTAATAAATCCTCTATCCTTGATCAAGCTCAAATAAACCTTCAGCATGATACATCTTGGACTCCTGTGTACTCTCTCTCCACTGACTGAACGGAACATTCATGAATAGAAATCTCCACAACAGTTAAGTGTAGGTCAGAGGTCATGGTCAAGGTTTGTGGAGTTAGAACAATAAACACTACATCTGCCTTTGCATTTGTATGCCCACACAAGGTCTTTGTGGAGTCAATGTAAATCATAGTTATCCAGCTTCCTGATCAAACTGTACATCTTCTGTAGTTTGAATCACTCAGGACGTCATTCTGTACCAAATGTTGATGTAGTCCACGTGAGAACAGAAACAATGCGACGCTGTGAAGATTTTCACATCTTCTGATGTGATGGAAACTAAACTCAGAAGAGAGCGATTATTCATGAAGATCAGGTCAGCTGGACAACTGATTCTGATTTTCAATTAACTGGGAGCCAAACTGTAGAATTAATAACTCATCACCAGGCTGCTCACTAAAAGTCAATTTATTCTAATGGGGCCTGAGCAGCCTGAACATTTTAATTAAACTGAGCTATAACAACAGGCTATAAATCCACTCATGCTGCTGTGCTATGGCTGCATAGCTATCTCTCTCTCGCTGTATATGTGTGCATGTAAATGCAGAGACAGATAAGGTAGATATCAACAGAGTGTGTGTGTGTGTGTGTGTGTGTGTGTGTGTGTGTGTGTGTGTGTGTGTGTGTTGGGTTCGAATCAGGATTTAGCAGCCTGCACAAAGGAAGTCCAACATGTTTTATTATTCTGGCTCTGATCATCAGGTTACTGCAGTGCAGTGAAATAACACAAAGAAGCTCCTCTCAGCATACAGCTGTACAGTATAGAGCGCGTATTTCACTGAAGCTGCCCACAGTGACAGAGTGGAGGGAAGAGGAGTCAGCCAGAGCAGGGCAGAGCGATCGCTGTTGATTTTAATTTCACATTTTGATACAACCATGGTACTTTCTGTTGTGAATAAGATCTGCTCTGCTCTGATCCACCTTTGCAACATTGTAAATAAACACACATGTCCTTCTGCTCCACAGCCTGTCTTTATGTCTGCTTGACACTTAGGAAAGTTCATTTTATTTTGTGCCTTGGCCGCCCTTAGATGATGCGTAACCACCATGCTCATAAATAATACAAGAAATGTTCTAAACTAGCAGAAATGAAGGAAGTTATTAGGTGTCATCCTCTGATTTGTTTGTATTCATATTTTCATGAATTAGTAGCGGTTAAAGTCACTGTGGTTCTTCTAGTTTCTGTATAAACAAAGAGCCTTTGAAAGATAACATGTGCAACATGTACAAGTTCTGTTTTTCATGATATTCTTTTTAAAGCTGGAATCAGTCTTATTGCGTGTTGCACTGTAAAAAGTGTGTACATACATCAGCTCCTGCAGTCTGGTAACCTCTGGTTCTGGTCAGTCGGCCCTCATACTTCAGAACAATCTCTCTGGCATGCCTAAGGAACAAACACACACAGGAGGAAACTCACTGAGAACACTTAGTCTTTAGTCAAATATTTCCATTTTGTGCAAATGTACACATCTACAGCTTCAACATCACACATATGTTGGAAATACAAATACAAAATATATCAAATATAAAGGGCACCAGTCATGTGGTGTAGCACCAGTGTGCAGAAAGTCGTGATGTAAGTCATAAGTATTTATTATTGCTGTTTATTTACAAATGTTCACTGTGTAACTGTGACTGTGGAAGGCAGCTGTCTGACTGTTGGACACTGGTTTAATAACCTAAACTTCTTTGGACTTTACCATCAGTTGTGTGATGGCGATTCCCAGAAACCTAAAACTGATGTAGGTGTTGTTATTTTCAAGGTGTATGAAGACTGAGTGGAGTTCAGTGGAGCTCCTCTGTGGATCCGTTGGTTCTGAATGCTGAATGCTGAGAGGGGCAGGCTAGCTAGGAGTCTTTGACTTAAGTCCAAGCTGGGAAAGCTTAGCTTGGGCTCTGTTCCACCTCCTTCAGTGGCAATCACACTGCTTGGATTTGCATTTGGTCCAGCTGGTCTGGTTGACTGGTCACTGTTTGTCTCAAGGTCCACTGCATTTAATCCAGTCCGCTTCTTTTTTCTGATGTTTATGAGTGTAATTCTGACATCACGTAAAACATGCTTCCAAATTTAATATGCGCTTCAGTGACAAAGTCACAAAAGTAACTGAATAAAATTAATTAAAAATGTAGTAAAGTTTAAGAGCTACTGGCCACTTGATCTGCATGTTGCTGTTAACATGGTTACTTGACCTTGAACTTGACCATGGGAGCAGTATTTGTGCTGTAGTGTACGAGTTGCGGCTCTTTTCTTTTCAAGTATCCACAGAACGACTTCGGCAGCCATGGAAAAGATACGACAGTGCCAAAATAACCCCGCAACAATTACAGTAGTTGCTTCAAGAGCTTTCGCCTCATTTATTGTGTTATCTTGTGGCCAAAGCTCCAAAGTTGGGCCACATTATGACGCCTAGCTATGGAAATCTAGTCTGGTGGATGTTTAGTGCAGGTTACACAGATGTGAAATTGATTGAATCATTGATTGATTGAGCTAAACCTTTAATAAATATCCTTCTCAGACTATGATGTGTGTTCTGCATGTTCTTGTTCAGAGTTTCATGATGGACAGAAAAGTAAACTACTGCTAACTGTAGCTAATGTTAGCAGTGCTGCTCAGCCTGTGAGCTTTGAGCACCGAGTAAAGTTTGCACCACAGGTGGTTTGGACCATCGGGAAAAGGAGTTTTTCAGGCCCAGGCAAGTGGGAATGCTGATGTGGCGCAGAGCTGGTGTCATTCCAGAATCAGAGCTGGGCAATGTAACCGGGCTCAGCAGCCTCTATGGCATAATGACAGAGGTGAAGAGACTGAATAGGATGTTGATGAAGGAAGCTAAGAAGAGAAAAGGAGAGAATAAATGGCCGAAAGACAGAGCTGGGCTTCTTGCTGTTGGACTAGTAAGTAATATTAACTGGCTGCTATCTCTGCTAAATTGAAAATGTAGAGTGAATGCATCAATTCCAGTAGAAGCATCTAAGCATGAAGAGTGTTCTGTGGTTTAAAGGTGGTTAATTTATCTATTTTAAAATCTGTACTCTTTAATAATTTACATACATTATACGGAATACTGTGGACCTAACATTTTTAGTACTATCCCCAGAGTGTTCTAAAACCAGTCATATCAGACTGGTCACATTAAAATAAATGTTTCAATGATACTGGTTTACAGTCTGTAGGATCGTGAAACCATCCTGTCATAGCAATGGGGACAATTCACGCTATGAGCCATGTATTATTTAATGAAGACACTCAACGTGCACTTTACTCTCCAACGCTCTCCAGCAGTAGAATCCACATTTTGTGACATCATGCCATTAGTTATGCTGAGGGCTGATAAAGTCAAATATCCAAGAATAAGCCATTCAGAATATCAAGGTAAAAATCACTGATTTGTGACGTGAAATATGAGCTGTTATTTCAGTGGGAGTAATCGCAGACATTCAGCCTGAGATTAAAGAGGGTGTAAAAACGCAGACTTGCAACCCATCCCTGATGATGGTAATAAAACCTGTGCGGTAATAACAAACTGCCCATATAAAACCTGTTATCCATGGCACATACTCAGCACATCTTTGGAGCTCTCTATCTACCCTGCTTCTCTCTGGCTCAGCCTGGTCTCTATCTACTGCTGGAATTACATTTGGTCAAATATTAGAACACAGCCATCACTTGTTAAGTGTCTGATCACAACACTTAGGGATGAGCTTCCACAAAGCTCATGTGGTATTTGGACACCTAACAGAATGTTAATCTGCACACACGGAGCTATTTAACCATGCATTTATGGTAAATGATCACAATATAAAATGTAGTCTGTCTGAAATAACCACACATACTATGATCAAGTCTGTGTGACTGTAGGAATAAGCAATATAATAAACCAATTCTTCAATGGGTCTCCAAGCATGGATGAATAAAGAATGTTGGAGCAGAGGCTCCATTTATTCTTATGGAAGCCACATGAAAACAAAAAGTTTGATTTTCAGGTATAAAGTTACCCTGATCTTCTTCATATGCTTTTGTATTGTAGTATAATACATGTATATGGAGCAAGAGCATTACTAGAGACCACCATCAGCTAACTTCCAGTTCAGCCCTGTGCTAACTTGAGGGGATAAAATAATCATGCAGCTGCTGACTTTCTGTTATTGAACAGAACAGATAGTTCAGTCCGAGTCATTTCACTGGGGTTGTGGCACTCAAAAAATGCATCCACCATACAACCACTTCTTTCTTATAAAAAACTTATAATGTAAGATTTGGGGGCCTCTGTGCATCACATGATGGACGCCATTGCTGTCATTACACATTTTGGTGACTATCTCTCAAAGCCTGGTGCACTTCCTGAGTGCTTACTTCTGAGTGTTAGATAGATTGAGAGGTAGCTGCAGAGACTCCATAACCAACATCAAAAGTCTACTAATAGGCAACATCATATACTTTATAAGAGAAATATAATGCAGCCCATATTTTGTTTTCTACTAACATAATGTCTAGTCTAGTAACATTTTTCACTGACAGCATATTTCATTAGTTTTCTTACATTGAAAGCATGATAAACATTCATATCGTTTAGAAGAACAAAGTGCTTGCTCAAGGTGTGCAAAAGATGGTGTTCTTTGGTTTAATATTGAAAAAGTCAACAGTGCAAGACACAATGTTTTTGCTCTTTCAGTATTTAACCAAAATGACTTGATTGAAATGATTTTTCTTTACTAAATGCCATAGTAACTGAAACCTAACCACATGAGGTACTCAAAGCCTGGTCTGTGTTGTTGTCCACACCAAACATTCATCTCGTACAGCATGTCAGACATTGGTAAAATAGTTGCCCGCACAGCAACACAGCAATTTCTTTTCCTCCAAAATGTATTCAACAAACATTTTGTAAAGTAAAAGTTTAGTTTAGTAAAAGCTGTAGTAGGTTATTTCAATTCCACATGAAACAGAAAGCAGACTGATATTTGCTGTCACATTTTCACGTGTTTCCTGTCAAAACAAGCAGATAGGGAAGGACTCGCAGATTGATTGGTGTTTTCCAGTGACAGTATAAAGAATGGACAGAGCATGAATTGTGTCAAGAGTCATTTTGAAGCCGAAAATATGCGGCGCTGACTATGTTGGATGTACTGCTTCTTCCACCTCCAGGCTAATCTAAAAATCAGCAAAGACGTGGGTCATCGTCGGACATGGTCTGGGCCGAGTCACACCTGGGTGCTCTATTTTGACTCAACAATCAACTATCTGTCCTGGTTCTGATTGGTTGTTTTTTAGGAACACTAGAAGGAGCCAGAGGAAGCTGTTTTCTATCAGATTATCTGTCATGTAGGCAGGATTTACATTTTAAGCAAACATGACAAAATGTCAATTTTATAAAAGTTACCTACTGTATCTTTAAATAGGTAGTATTCATAGGAGTCAGACGGTGTCTTGCCCTACTCACCACCACACCTGCTGAGGTTTTGGCAACCTGCTTTGAATTCAGTGACATATCAATTTCCAGAGCACTTTCATTAAGAAAAGCAGTCTTTCACAAATACACAGAGTGTGTTTATGTGTGCAGTTAAGAGCAGAAGAGGAGGACAGAGTAAACTAATACTTCACAAACAAACAGTGGGTACTTTAGGACTTTAAGCTTGCGTCTCATTGGCCAAGGTCTGGTCCGAATGTTGGCGATGATCTCTTTCTGGTACTGGATGTTCTGGAACATCTCCTCTGGGTCGTTGCTGTCCACCCGCTCATCATCTTTATCTTCATCGTCTGAGGAGCTGTAGAATGAGACAAAATGTTTGGGTGTGTTACATCATAAAGAAAAATTAAAATAAACAATGTCATCTCAGGGACCTTATGAAAATGATTTGTGTACAGAGGAGTGCTGACGCCCAATATAAATATACTGCTGTTACTGAGTTTTATCCACCCATTCTGAATACTAAAAATCAATCTGAATTAGATCAGATGATGATGTTGCAGAGATCAGATATCTGACTGTCAATCATAACAACTAACATGAGACATGAGCCACAACCAGCTGTGCTCGGAGGGGATTGTGTCTTCAAGACAAATGTCTGTAAGTAGTTCAAATCCACTGACTATGACCTTGACAGAACCAGTGAGTTGTTGAAAAGATGCAGCGACATGCTGCTATGTTGGATGTACTGCTTCTTCTGCCTGCCGGCTAATCTAAATATCAGTATCAATATCAATAAAGTAGATCATCAGCTGACCTGAGGCAGGCTGATAGACGCCCGGGTGCTCTAATAAGCCATCTGTAATGGCACCTGCCTGTCAGTCAAAGCAGCAACACTGTTAACTATGCATAACTTTAAGCCTTAATATAATTTGAACAGGTGAGTTGTATAAAAATTCACCCTCAGTACAGTTGTCATGAACGGGGAAATTAGCTATAGAGACCAAATCTGTTTTTTGTACCAGGCTGTAAACATGTTTATTTCTGCTGTGAAGTTGGACATTATAATACAAGCGCTTATAGAGACAGAAGAACTGCCTATAAAATTGATGATGTCTTTCTAAATATTCTGAACGGTACAACAGAAGTTCACATTTGTATTTCGACCGCAGGAGGAACGCCCTGACTGCAAAACACTTTCCCAGCCAGCAAATCCAAGTGGGCACAACGGGTGTGTTTTAACACAGCGCCTGCTATTTAGCACGGGAATGCCACTGAACCCCGGCCTTGGTTCAGCCATGAGTGGAGCATGAATCGAGTTGTGTCCGAAAGGATCTTTACAGTTCAGTGTGTGCCCTCATAGTGCTCATGGACTGAAGGAAATGTGTGTGCATCAAAGAGCTGAAATGGTCAGTCTCAGTCAGTGTTATCATCTTGTCATCAACATGTAATGTTAAATTGAATTATAGGTCAGGCTAACTTTATATGAATTTCATTTTACTGTAGACCAACTGATGCACCTGAGCAACCAGCAGGCACGCATGAAGTTAATAGCTTATTATTGTTGTTAAACTAAAATTCCCTCCAGTCGAAACGTCTTATCTATGTCAGCTTGTGCATGACGATGATTTTGTACACATCAGACACAAATTATTATCCAATCACAGTGTTTTTGTCTAGAGGGGAACTTTAAATTATTAGCTAAATATAGAGACCTGACATGGAGATAAAACCTTCTCTGCTGTAATAGTATTCATACAGCCTCTTCTTAAAGATCAACATGCAAATACATAACAATTACAAATAAGTGGTGGTACATTTTAACGTTGCATTTTGTCTCCGCTCTCTGTGCATTTATGAAATAATGATGGATTGAACAAAATCCTCATGTGGTTGATTCTCTCAAACATTCAGATAAATAAAGAAATGATGTAAACACAGAGATGTTGAATTTCTGTTGAAAGGTAACACATTTTCTAACTGCCAATAGTGCTAATCAACATTGTACATACTGTATTTCATCATGTGAATATTGTCTCGTAGTGCCTAATGAACAAAGATGCAACAGCATTTCAAGATTAGACGCTCATAGAACCAAAACATGTACAAAAAAATACATATTTACTGCTTACAAGGCCAGAAAAAAATGATATCTAACTATATTTCATCTTATGTGTCTTTTCTATAATATGTCCTGAGTAGCATAAATTACATAGTGTTAATGACCTTTAAGAAATACTGTACATCCAGTGCTCATCTTCGGCTGCATTGTCAGTATTTTTAAACACTCCTTGCATCTTCTCCACTGTTTAGAATTCTGATTCTGAATCTGATGTCTTATTCTAGATAAATGAGAGAGAGGAGATCATATTTAAGAGAAGGGCTCCATCCTCATATAGGTGATACATCAGTTACCTCTGTTTGTGATGTATTTGAATTATAGCACACTACCATAAATACATCACAAACGGAAACATGGATTTGCTTTTTGCTGATCACATATGACCTCCACGATCCGTAATTTATTATCAAACCAAACGGCTGATGGCACAACAAAGACATTTATTCGCTCTGTTCTGAACTGTATTCATGCAGATACAGTACACTTTACACTCACTTTACAGTAAACAATCAAAACTGATCGAACATATAAAATATTGATTTATTCACAGCCAAACTCTTTGATAATCACTTGTGATTACCGAGGTCAGACTGAATTCACAAAGATGACCAACAGGTCAGAATGTCCGTGGATGGCAGTAAATAGTCATTTACTCAATCTAATTATCTGGAAACTACAAAGAGGTCCATGTGTGCTGTGTTACTAATTGTGTAACCTACAGGATGTCATTTAAGTCTCAGAAAGATGACAGACATAACGAGTGAGACAAGGAGAGCGATGGACGGAGACAGAGAGAGAAAGGCTTCACCGATAAAAAGTAAGATTAGTAAAATCAAAGAGTGAGCACACTCACCCCTCGTGGTCCTGGTAGGATGAATAAATCCTTCTGGAGTTCTTCCTAACACTTTTGTGTCTCTTTGTTGCAGACAGAGACCTGCTGCTGCCAACCAGAGGCTCAGATACTGTACTCATGCTGCCTCTGCTCAGACTGTGTATGCAGGTCAGTGTGTGAGCAGACTGTCTGTACTGGAACTATCTGCTGAGCCGGAGCATCACACTGTACAGCAGTACAGACTGAACACACACTCTCATCTGTCCAATCACAGCCACTCTGACTGTTTAAAGGGGCAGCATGTCACTTTTCATTTTGACAACTTATTTAGTGTATGTCAATAGAACTGATGGTGTATCCACGTGTTATAGGGAGACCAGTTATTACATTGTTACTCCCTAAGGCAGCGCCATCGGTGTGTAAATGTGTATGAATGATTAGTGTTGTTTCCTCTGTAGTGATGATGTGATGATGATGAAGGAACCTCCGCTGACACAGACTTAGTTGCATAAAAAGGTTTATTACAAAAAGTACAGTATCATAACAAGCACCAACAATTGCTTGTGAGAGGACCCGAAGCCAATGTGTATCTCTCTCGTTCTCCACCCAAACCATCAATTTTAAAGCCTGTTTAACACATTCCTACATATTCATAGTATAGCTGATGTCCAGTGTCCTGATAGGCACAGAGCCACCTTATGACCATACATAGCAATCTTGGAATGGGTTAAAGTAAAACATATGGCTCTTATATAAACAAGAACCAAGGGGCCTGCTTTTAACCATACATTCCAATTGACCTTTAACCCAAAGGCCCCCCATTCTGGTTGAAACCCATCACTATATATTCCAAACCTTCATCAAAAACACATGGACAGAAACCCCTTTAAGAGCAGACACTACATTAGCTCATAAAAACTGATGAACATGTCAACCAATGGCAACTGTGTATGAATGTGTGTGAATGGGTGAATGAGTTTTGGAGTGTAAAAGCGCTTTGAGTGGTCAGAAGGCTAGGCACAGTACAGTACAGTCCATTTACCATTTACCATAATCCAAATATGGGCAAAGAGGTGGAGAGGTGGGTGGACCTGAGGGGGGCTGAATATAACCTGGTTGCTCAAACAAGCCACCTGTGATGTTACCCACCTGTCAATCAAAGCATACACACTCTTAATCATGCATAACTTTAAGCCTTAATATAATTTGAACAGGTGAGTTGTATAAAAATTCACCCTCAGTACAGTTGTCATGAACGGGGAAATTAGCTATAGAGACCAAAACTGTTTTTTGTACCAGCCTGTAAACATGTTTATTTCTGCTGTGAAGTTGGACATTTTACAGAGACTGATTCATTCTGTAGCCAGCCACAAGTTGGCTCAGTATACAAATAACATCTCTTACTGTGACTGTTCTTGTCGCGACTACTATCATTGAAAGACGCAGCTAAGAAGCCAAGAGGTTCTTATTATTCAAAATAAAAATCCATACTGAAGCCAGATGCATTTCATATGAGCAAAATGTAACACAACAGTCAAACAGAAAATAACAGAGCCCTACTCACTCTTGTTGTCGTTGAATCCCACCATCCAAGTGTAGTCAAAAGTCAAAGTCAGTTTTATTGTCAATTTCTGCAATACATACACAGACATACTGAGGAATTGAAATTTCGTGACTCTCTGTCTCCCTGACAACACAGAGTAACAGATAATGATGATGAACAGAATGGGCAAGTTGTCTGTCACTTGATGATGGTGACTCAGATGCACATTTCTTTTCTAATATGAGCAAATACCTCCAACTCAGCTACACAAACACAAATCTGATCTGATTTGCTTTTGCATGATGGCGTCTGAAGCAACATTTAGCAGGCGATTACCACGTCTGAGCAGTACAAGATCAGAGGACGCAGAGTTATTTTGACAGACCAAACATTTTGCCCATGTCTGTGATCTGATGTTTTAATCCCTAATAACCTTTCCTTTACATGTATGTTGGGAATATCAGTGGGCTTTCACAGATGGTTGCATACAAGTCTCCAGAATGCAGGAAATGAAGTGCCTGACACTTAAAATCTCATGGAGGAGCACCTCGAGACCCCCTGCTTAATTTGTGTTCCATGCTTAGGCCTTCTAGCGAGGGATCCCTCATTTTCCCACATTAAAGGTGCCAACCCTACTGACAGTATGCCATTAAGCTTCCAGCACCACATTTTACATGTCGAGTGGATAAATCTCACCCTGCCACTCTGGTGTGACCAGCTTTTAGACTTTAGCATGTTTAATTACCAGTATTTAATGAGAGCTGTCTCTCGTTCTGCACTGCTTCCCACTATATGTTATTTTATTTTATTTTATTTTATTTTATTTTATTTTACCAGCCAACCCTATCAGGGGTCTTGACCCACAGGTTGAGAACTACTGTTGTAGCAAAGTGTATTGACGTTCAGCAAAAGCAGCTTTAACCCATCTTCTTGGACATTTTTTGTCTCAAATAAAACCTTTTCAAAATAAAGGACTAAGTTCATTTATATGCTTTTATTCAACCATTATGAGGGTGCATGAGGCCTATTTTGCTGCAGTAATAATGTACATGCCTTATGTTCACTTGGCTCCTGACTCGGTTAAGTTATATCATTAAGGCCGAAGAACAGAAGTATCATAGAGCTGGATGCAACCATAAAGTCCTGACAGATGTCTCTTTTTTAACTGGTGGCTGTTTGACTCTACTCGGAGGAGTGCTTCTGACAAATGAGTCTTTGAAAAAGGAAAAACCATGATGTTAAACTCAGACATACCCCTAGCAGAGAGTTCAGGCAGAAAGTTTGTTGGAGCAGAAACCTGTAGTTAAATACCAAAGTGAAAATAGATGGTGTTCTGCCTTTTAGTGCCAGTGTTGTCTTTGTACCTCCGTTGGGATATTTGGCTCTGAAAATTGTATCTATTCTGTTCTAATCTATGCTGTTATCCTTTGCAGGGTTGCAGGAGTGGGAGCCTCACAGCAAACATTAGGCGAGAGGTGGGTGCATCCAGGTCAGCAGCCATCACAGAGCTAAAGACGTGCTTTCTGTCATTTATCCATGTCTGCTCTCTGGAGGCTGTTCACTTCCAAATCACTCCTGGCTGACAGTGTTATCAACATGTTAACTGCATCCTTAATTCTGTCTGATTATCAGACCTGATGAAGAACTCTTGACATTTGGTTGAATAGTAATTGAAGATTTTAGCAGGATACCATAACATTTGTCCATTCGTATTTTTAGAATTTTGACTTTCTTGGCTGCCCATGACAACCTGTGTACTGTTTTCTATGCAAATGATTTGGGACACATTTTCCAGGGAAATCCAAAAGGTGTGACTGTTAAGAAACAACATCATCTATTAGTGTGCTGTTTAATGGGACAGAGCTTGTTGTTCTCTTCTAGACTGGTTTCACTGCTAAATGGTGCCTTTTTTCTCCCAACTTTTGCTGCTCTCCAGATCCATGCAACTGTTTTGACCCGTCAGGTTTGAACCAAGCTGATGTAAAATGAAGCTAATGCAGAAGTTCCAAAAACTGCAGTTCCTCAAACAACAACTTTTATGTGACCACACTGATTATCTAAATTTCATCTTAGTATCCTTTAGATGATCATCAGTAATACTTGCTGTGTGGAACTTCCAGCAGCAGACGGTTTGATTCAGGTGCTGCTGATTCACAGCTTCATGATTCACTCTCGCTTTTCTTGGGTGTCTCAGAGTTGTAATCCTGGACCACACATGAAGCTGAGTCTCAGTACAGAGGAGACCAACATATCTGACCTTGGTGAGAAGCAGAGGTTATCTAACCAACCACATTTCTGAGTTCTGTCAGCTGTAAATGATGCCCTTTTGTTATTATTGTACACTCTGTGCTTCACGTTATGTCACAGTGATGTGATGTGTTCCTGTTGTTGGATGTTTGTTTCTCCAGATATTTGTGTATCTATCTGACTAGAGATCATCAGCCGTCACAGTTAAAATGGATTATTAACCACCTTTACTGTAAATCATACGGTTGTATTTGCTCAGTCCTCCTGAGAGGTGAACAATCATTTCAAACTGCATTTTCCTTGTCAAAGTGATGTAATGAGAGCTTTGCTCACAGTGCTGTTTGAGGCTGTTAGTCCACTCTGGATTTCTAAAATAGAATGCCAGCATCATATTGACCAGTGGGAATGAGATTGTTTCTGTTGACACTCTTTCGTTAGCTGCCTGTATAACCTGAAACGAAAGTGACCAATACATTTATACATGAAAACTTGTAGTGTACATAATAATGTACATTGGATTTAAAAGTCTACACAGCCCTGTTTAAATGCCAGGTTTTTGTGATGTAAAAAAATGAGACAAAGAAATCATGTCAGAACTTTTTCTACCTTTAATGTGACCTATAATGTGAACAATTCAATTGAAAAACAAACTAAAATCTTTTAGGGGGAAAAATAAAAAATAAAAAACTTACAATAGTGTGGTTGCATAAATGTGCTCACCCTTAAACAAATACTTTGTTGAAGAACCTTTTGATTTTATTAAAGCACTCCGTATTTTAGGTAGAAGTCTTTTAGCATTAGCATGGCACATCTTGACTTGGCAATATTTGCCCACTCTTCTTTGCCAAAGCGCTCCAAATCTGTCAGATTGACGCCTCATTTCCACCGGGGATGTAAGCGCCGCGAAACGGCTGCGCCGCAGAACGGCTCCGTTCTCTGCCCGGCGTCAGTCCCCACTGGGTGCGTAACGGCAGCATAGCTCTCCCTTGCGAGCCAGCCGTATTCACGTGAGATCATGAGATCACGTGATAATCCTGAACGTACACGAAACTGCGAGATCCCGTGATAAACTGTGGAAACAACAACAACAAACAGCTTACTTTGCTTCTCTGACGTGGAAGAGATTATAAAAAGGATCTGTTGTGTCATAAATTATTGTGTGTTGTTCCACTTCAACAATTACTCCAGTCCTTCTCAAATAGTGGGGGCGCGGTGCGATGCCAGGGGGGGCGCGTCTGATCCTGGGGAACATGCTTTTTTTGCCGTACTAGAATAAAGTGTAATTGCGCGTCCACTACAGTAGGTGGCAGTGGCGCTCTCATTGTCAGAGTGCGCACAGGGAATATTCGCTCGATGTTTTTTTGCGCGCACACAGGACAGAGCAGAAGTTGAAAAGTGCAGTGAACAAACCCTTAAGAGACATGGAAAAATATTTAACGGGGATGAAAAGAAAGGCGGAGAGAGACAGAGATAATGACACAAACCGCAGTCACCCGAAAGCTAAGACGAGGAAATACGACGAAGCGTACGTAGCGCTCGGCTTCACTGTGACTACAGTGGGAAACGAGGAAAGACCGGTGTGTTTACTGTGTCTTAAAATGTTGGCAGCGGACAGCTTGAAGCCAAATAAATTAAGGCGTCACTTACACACATTACACCCCAATCACGCTGATAAGCCGCTTGAGTTTTTTCAGCGAAAACGTGCTGAATATCCAAATCCAAATCCAAAA
Organism: Sciaenops ocellatus; assembly: GCA_033000465.1. NCBI lineage: Eukaryota > Metazoa > Chordata > Actinopteri > Sciaenidae > Sciaenops > Sciaenops ocellatus. The sequence goes on along the minus strand of CP136888.1, from coordinate 2,289,029 downwards.
TCAAAAAACTTTTTCTCTGAATTAAATTTTACCAAAATGTTTGTTTACGATAGTAGGTTAAATATAATATTTCATATATTGTGCTCCTGAGTTAATGTTGCTGACCAGTTTGAATGTATTATTGTTTATTTATTTTATTTATTTTTATTTTTCAGTATCAAATGGAGTGCGCCCCACTATTTGAGAAGGACTGAATTAGTTTGTTAAAAAGTGTTTATAGTTTAACTCCTAACTTTAATGCACTAATAACTTTGATGCACTTTAAATCTTCTCTGCTACAGACTAAAAAACAAAGTTAATAAAGTTATTCTTTGTTGTAAGTTGTAAGTTGATCTATATTTCTTTTTTTTTTTGCGTGACGGGGGGGGGGCGCTAAATGTTTTCTGCTTCCTAGGGGGGGCGTAACAGAAAATTAATTGAGAAGCACTGAATTACTCTGTCGTCATCCATGTTGCCCTTTGATCGATTGACTGCTGACCTGGTGCCACCGGTCATGGCGTAATGTTGATGTGAAGTTGTGATAGGCTACATAAACTGCGTATTGTGTTTTATTTTGAAAGGGGGCGGAAGTGTATTACTCTGATTCTGTGTCGGATTTCCTGTCTGGTGCAATCTGCTCTGTTGAGCTTGACGCGATTCAGCAACGGCTCCGTCAAAAATAGAAGTGCTATGGAATGATAGCGCTGCAGAGCGGAGAGACGCTGCTGTATGAGAGGCCGTTTGAGAAATAATTCAGTCTTGCGCTCACGTTACATCATACTCTCTCACAAACACTACTATAGTCACGCACACTTACTATCATACTCTCTCACAAACACTACTATAGTCACGCACTTACTATCATACTCTCTCACAAACACTACTATAGTCACGCACACATACTACTATAGTCACGCACACTTACTATCATACTCTCTCACAAACACTACTATAGTCATTCACACATACTACTATAGTCACGCACACTTACTATCATACTCTCTCACAAACACTACTATAGTCATTCACACATACTACTATAGTCACGCACACTTACTATCATACTCTCTCGCAAACACTACTATAGTCACGCACACTTACTATCATACTCTCTCACAAACACTACTATAGTCACGCACACTTACTATCATACTCTCTCACAAACACTACTATAGTCACGCACACTTACTATCATACTCTCTCACAAACACTACTATAGTCACGCACACTTACTATCATACTCTCTCACAAACACTACTATAGTCATGCACACTTACTATCATACTCTCTCACAAACACTACTATAGTCATTCACACATACTACTATAGTCACGCACAGTGATGTGCAGTGAGGTTCATGGCTGGTGAGGCACTGACTCCATCAGAATCAGATTTACAAATATATGAACCCAACAGAGATTATTCACCATTTGACAGAAAGGGCTGGCTCAATTAGTGGGACTTCCTGCCTTCCACTCCAGTTGCCAGTGTCTGAGGCAGTTACCACTGCCCTGCCACGGCAACTGCTGCTTTTACAGGCATTTGTTTTTATTTCGTATTTTATAAAACAATCGTCAGTGTTGCATTAGACTCGCTGGCAGTAGCATTTCCATTAGTTATTTCTGAATTCATTCGCAAGGTTTTCATAATTAATCTCTCAACATCTGTCTCAACCGCTGCCACTGTGTGGGGCAGCTGCCACTGACCTACCACGGCAATTGCCAGTGTGTACCTCACGGACACACGTACACACGCACACGCAAACATGCACACACACACACGCACAGCTCTAATACAACAATGACGACTGTTTTATAAAATAAAAACAGATGATCAAAACAGCAGTAGTTGCAGCGGCAGACCAGAAGCGCCGCTACTAGCTGCTGCCACGAATTGAGCCAGCCCTTTCTCCCATTTGATCGGCAGCAGTTAACGGGTTATGTTTCATATTTCATATCAGCATTGTTACGTCCCCCGAAAGGCTAGGGGTAGAGGGGACTAAAAAACAGCAAGACCAGCGGCTAAGAGGAGCGACGCAACACAGGAGTGGGCAGGAAACAGGGGGTTTATTTACTCGCTAATTGTAACCATGGACGCTATGATTGTTGCTAGCTCGCTGTCACTTACTCTGCAGCTGCGGAGTAGCATAAGAATTTCTGGACTCACGAGTGCCCCCTACCTTGAGGCAAGAGAACTGCCTGCCTCACCTAGTGCCTCTTCACTGCCGTAGTAAGATCGCTGAGCACACGAAACAGGTTACACACATATATACATCAGCTAAGCTATGGAAAGTCAGGGGGGCATATATTAAAAGTGTTTGAAACATTTTATTGGCGACATACAGAAAGACAGTAACACGCTCTCATTGCATGGCAGAGCACAGTTTGTGAGGGATTGAACGGAAATGTGAAAATTCAGCGATTTTTAATAAAAAAAACAATCCAAATTGCTTAAGTTAAATGGAAAATCAGTTTATAGTTCAAACCATTTGATAAATATAACCATTTAATTTATTTCTTTATTATATATTTTATTTTTTCCATGATGACAGGTGAGGCTCTGCCTCTCCTGACCGCACGTCACTGGTCACACACACTTACTATCATACTCTCTCACATACACTATTATACTCATTACTAAAACAGGAAGTTAGTTTGTTTAAACAGGACATCGAAAATCCGCCGCGTTTCCTCATCGACCGTGCTACGTGAGGGCTGTTGATTACGGTTTGAAATTTCCGACATTGTTGGTATCACATCGGAAGAGGTTAAAATGTTATTTAAAAGTCCAATTGCCTCATTGACACGGTCCCGGTCGACCATTTTCACAATAGTACATCCAGAGGAGGCGGGACACTGTCCTTGAGATCCCGCTGGAGAGACACATCCGGTACACCCGCGATAAGCCAATTAGAAACTGAAAATTCAAGCTGACTTCCGTTTCAATCAAACTCTCTTACACATACTACTATACTCGCACACATTGCATATCATTCTCTCATACATTCACTATCATGTTGTTGCATCCATAATAGCGTGTAAGAGAGTATGATAGTAAGTGTGCGTGACTATAGTAGTGTTTGTGAGAGAGTATGATAGTATGTGTGCGTGACTATAGTAGTGTTTGTGAGAGAGTATGATAGGAAGTGTGCGTGACTATAGTAGTATGTGTGCGTGACTATAGTAGTGTTTGTGAGAGAGTATGATGTAACATGTGAGCGCAAGACTGAATTATTTCTCAAACGGCCTCTCATACTGCTGGGACGCTGCTGAGACGTTCCGCGGGGCGCCCGGTGGGGATGGTTTCATTGATTAGAGTGGCAGCGATCAGCTCCGGTGACCGCAGCGCAGCCGTTCCGCGGCGCTTACGTCCCCGGTGGAAATGAGGCGTGATAGGGCATCTCCTGTGTACAGCCCTCTTCAGATCACCCCACAGATGTTCAGTGGGATTCAGGTCTGGGCTCTGGCTGGGCCATTCCAAAACGTTAATCTCCTTCAGGTGAAGCCATGCTTTTGTTGATTTGGATGTATGCTTTGAGTCGTTGTCGTGCTGAAAGGTGAAATTCCTCTTCATCTTCAGCTTTCTAATGGAAGCTTGAAGGTTCTGTACCAAAACTGACTGGTATTTGGAACTGTTCATAATTCCCTCCACCTTGAATAAGGCCCCGGTTCCAGCTGAAGAAAATCAGCCCCAAAGCATGATGCTGCCACCACCGTGCTTCACTGCGGGTATGGTGTTCCTTGGGTCATGTGTGGTGTTGTTTCTGTGCTAAACATATCTTTTGAAATATGGCCGAAAAGGTCAACCTTGGTTTCATCAGACCATAACACATTTTCCCATATGCTTTTAGGAAACTTCATGTTTTTTTTTTGCAAAATTTAGCCGGACCTGGATGTTTTTCTTCATAAGAAAAAGCTTCTGTCTTGACACCCTACCCCATAGCCCAAGCGTATGAAGAATGCGGGAGATTGTTGTCACATGTAGTACACGGCCAGTACAAAGTCACTGAGAACAGAGTGACCAAAAATGGTGAGCTACAACAATTTTTAGAGTACATCTCCGTACTTGCAAAAAAACATGGCATTGGCAGAGCATTATTTAAAAGCTTGACGCAATTCAGTAATGGCTCCGTCAAAAATAGAAGTGCTACGGAATGATAGCGCTGCAGCGTGGAGAGACGCTGCTGGGACGCTGCTGAGACGTTCCGCGGCGCGCCCGGTGGGAATGGTTTCATTGATTAGAGTGGCAGCGATCAGCTCCGGTGACCGCGAATAACACCTGCACCAACCTTATTCAGCCTAGAAACCCCATTCATTTATTGAGTTTATGACAATACATTACAATAAATATATCTTTCTGAAGTCAGTCATTTTCCCAGTGATGAGGTCAGCATCTTTAACACCAGCCGTCATTAGCAGCTGCAAAACCAGCAGAATGAACAATGCAAGCTGTGCTGATTATCAACATACCAGCAGTGTCGTCAAGAAGTAATCACGTCTATTGTTGTAATAACAATACAAAATTAAAGTGTTGACTTAAATCATGAAATAATTTGGATTGCAGTGTAATGACCCAATCGGGTGATGGTATGGAAAAAATATCCTCCTGGAAAATATGAAAAAAGTTGGATCAGTTCTATAACATAGAAGAAAGGATGAATCTATCACTGGTCCAAATAATGACAAAGTGGGAAAACAGTGAACATTATATTGATCGGATCATTGTCAATATTTGTCACTGTTGGTTGGATCTTAACACATTTCTCATTCCTCAGTCATTACTTAATTCATTCTGAATAAACTAAAATCTGAAAATACTGCTAGACAAATATTTACCTGAAATGAGAAAATTATAATATTATAATTATTTTATATTATGTAAGAATATTCTTCTAAAGCCATTTGGAAGTTATTTCATCAAGATTATTTTTATTAATCAATACTTCTTTTTATGGCAGGATAATAGAACTCATTTTTATAGAGCCACATCCTGTATGCTGCTTATTGAACACAGCAAAATTAAAAAAATTCAGGCAGAGGGTAGGGTCCTCTGTTGTTTTGTCTATATGTTTGTTTTTTTGGAAAAATTCTCCTTCTTTCTGAGTCTTATACCCACCTCCTACCTTCTCCATGTTAAATTCATGTTCTGTAGTAAAGTTATCTCGCATATTGCAAATATTCCTTTGCACATTCTGGCACAACATGACCTTGTTATCGTCAATTATCTATTTATGCTTCCTGACTTGCACTGATTCCCAAAATGTCAGCCTTTTCTTTTAAATTAGTTTGTGTTGTTTTACTTTTAAGAACATCATCCTAAGAGGAACTCTCCTAGACATCATCTTGTATTTTGATCACACAGCACAATCTCAGATAGAGAACAGAACATGCTTGCAAACAATTTGAACCCAGATCCATAAAGAAAAAATAAACTCTCGGACCAATCGTGAATCTTCATTAGCTTGACACTAATGCAGTTGCATCATTTATGTAAAAGGCAAACATGCTGCATTTAAGGGGGTGACCTCAATCTAAATAAAGCCCAGCTGGGAAATGATTGGGGGCACACTAAAGCAGAGCTGTGCAAAGGCATCTGTAAAAACACATCTGCTAATAAAAATAAATCAATAAAATGTACCAGCGAGCATTCTTACGTGCATGTGCATATTATTTTATAGTGCATATCAATCAGTGAGGCATTACAGTATTATAGTGCTGCCTCCGGTTTGTGATAACATGCACTAAATTTCACTGCACTGTATGCAGACTAAGCCAGGATACATCTTCCACAGTGAAGATGACATGAAAAACAGCTTCAAGGCGCTCTCTAGTGGATCTCTGATGATTCAACTGTCCATCAGTCGAAGTTTCAGGTGGATTAAAGATAAAGTTTATTAATCAGTTCTGGTTAGAGACTGTACCTCTGCCCTTGATGGGACATGACGTGAAAACAGCTTAATAAATAAACAAAATCACTTTAAGGATTAATTATTCATTAATTATTTTTGCTGCTCCTCTGCTGTACACCACACGTACTCACTTGTAGAAAATAGGAAAATATATGCATGTATAAACAGATGCACAGTACTGTGAACGATCAGTACGTTTTGGGAGTCTGTTTTTAGTTCAGTCACTGTTCATTTAATGTGGATAAAAACACTGAAATTAAAGCTGAGATCATCACATTGTTATGTCTCTATTTTTGATACACAACACAAAATGTGTCACTGTGGAAATACTTAACACTGCACAGCATACAATGTGCATGTTTGAATCTGTTTATTGAATCTGTACTATGTAGATAGATAGATAGATAGATAGATAGATACTTTATTGATCCTGAAGGAAATTCAAGCATCCAGTAGCAGTAACATACATTGAGGTACAGAGGTAGTCAGACATGGCAATGACAGAGAGTCCAGGAAGTAGCGCAAAGAGATTTGTCCATTGTCTATTGTGCCTCCTGCCATCACTGCGAGCTGTTGTACAGTCTGATGGCCAGGGGGACGAAAGAGTTATTGAGTCTGTTGGTGGAGCAGGATTGGGACAGCAGTCTGCCACTGAACACACTCCTCTGCCTGATGAAGGTGTTGTGCAGAGGGTGGTGGGCGTTGTCCAGTATGGACAGCAGTTTGTCCACAGTCCTTCTCTCTGTCACTGTCACCAGAGAGTCCAGCTCTGTGCCCACCACTGAGCCAGCTCTCCTCACCATTCTGTCCAGTCGGGCAGGGTCCCTCATATTTCTGCTTCCTCCTCAGCAAACCGCAGCGTAGAAGAGGACGCTGGCCACCACAGACTGGTATAACATCTGCAGCAGTTTTTGCAGATGTTGAAGGACCCCAGCCTTCTCAGGAAGTACAGACGGCTCTGTCCTTTCCTGTGGACAGAGTCAATTTACCATGAGTTTGAATTTGATTTGAACACAGCCACATGCCTAGTTATAACATGGTGTGCACACTTATCCAACCAGGTTATTGTAAGTTTTTTTTTATCTTTTATTTTTCCCCCTAAAAGATTTTAGTTTGTTTTTCAATTGAATTGTTCACATTATAGGTCACATTAAAGGTAGAAAAAGTTCTGACATGATTTCTTTGTCTCATTTTTTTACATCACAAAAACCTGGCATTTAAACAGGGCTGTGTAGACTTTTAAATCCAATGTACATTGTTGTGTACACTACAAGTTTCCATGTATGAATGTATTGGACACATTTCCTTTCTAATTATACAGGCAGCTAACGAAAGAGTGTCAACAGAAACAATCTCATTCCCACTGGTCAATATAATGCTGCCGTTCTATTTTAGAAATCCAGAGTGGACTAACAGCCTCAAACAGCACTGTGAGCAAAGCTCTCATTACATCACTTTGACAAGGAAAATGCAGTTTGAAATGATTGTTCACCTCTCAGGAGGACTGAGCACATACAACTGTATGATTTACAGTAAAGGTGGTTAATAATCCATTTTAACTGTGACGGCTGATGATCTCTAGTCAGATAGATACACAAATATCTGGAGAAACAAACATCCAACAAAAGGAACACATAACATCAGGACTCGTAAGTGTGGTCGACCATGGGCCCGAGCTCCGTCACCAGACAATCTGTCTGTGAGGATGGCTGTTCTGCATCATGGTGGGGACCCCAGTAATGAGCAGCACTTCCTGGGGCAACATCAGTTACAGTTTGGAATCTTCTGTGGCCAAACTTTGAAGTGGATGGCTGAGAATGCACTGGGTTATGCTGGTTATGTGACTGCATCGACGTTAGATGAGTCAGGAAACAATGACTCATATAACAACCTCATGAAGAAAAAAGCATTCCAGACGTACATCTCGCACTATCTGGAGGGCCGTTATGCCATCGTGGGCAAGACGGAGGTACGATCCTCCAAAAACCAGAGCAAGCCTTCCACTGCCACAGCCTCTGTGGCCACTTTCACTCAAGCCCTCCACTGTAGCACAATCCTCCACCTCAGCACAACCGCCATCCTCTACACAAGGTGCCACATGTTCAAAACCTTCCACTTCATCTTACCTGCGCTCATTGTTGATGGGGAAAGGCAGGTTGCAGCACTCAATAGACAAGTCTGTCAAGAGGTTGTTTGCACCACAAAAATTTCAGCGATGTAAGCATGCGACAGGATAATGTGTAACATTGACACACCTTGTAGATGTTGCTCATGCCCATAATTGTGATTTTTATTAACATGTTCATTACAAGTGAAGAATGAATTTCCTGTGTTATCTAATCTGCTGATGCATTAGTGAAATGACAGAATATTAACCTTATATTAACTCGTTAAAGGATGCAAACCAAACTTTTTATTTCTTTTAAAGCTTGGTGCATATTCTTTGTCTTTGACAGGGCTTAGTGTTCCTAAAGATGCAGTAGTGTGTCTTGTTTCATTTGCTATATGAACAAACAACTGTACACATCCTTCAGTCACAGCAATTATTTTACATAACATTTATCATTTAATTGCTAAATGATAGACTATTGCTTAATCACAATGGTAAGATTATACCTCCTCTTTTACTGGTTATAGTCAATGCTTGTGATAAAAAAAAATACAATATTAACATATCGCTGGTATTAGCAGGTAGTACAGTGAAAAAAAAACAAAAAAAAAAACAACAACTAATCAATTATATGACAACAATAATGTTTGATTAGAGCATTTGAATATAATGTATCAAGAGGATTTCAATGTCTTATCTGAATTACACCCATTTGTCTTATTTGAATCATCTATTCAGTTGTAATTTGCAAAATCTTGATTAAATAATATTTGAGTAACACGTGATCCGAACCGCTGTTTGCGAGCACGTTTTTGGTAGATTGTTACTTTTTATAACAATGGGTGGATGGAATTTGATTTTAAAGCTTATGTGATGTGCTCTGCTGATGTCTGTTGTGAAAAAAGTTCTTTTGGCCTGTTAGAAAGTGAAGTAAGTAGGTCATTAAAAAGGGTCAACACTAAAATCCTTTTCCTTCTTCAACTGTTTCTGATTGTCAGTGAGACACGTCTTATCCTACCGCGCCCTCAGGTGGTGGAGAACTGCTACGACATCCTGAAGGAGAACTGCTTCTCCAAACGGGCCAGAATAGTTAAAGAGGAAGTGGTTGAACTGTAATTAAAACAAAGAAAGACTAGGGTACAATTTGAACTTACACAATAACATCTGTGTAAAGCATGCAGTCATGACTGTACAACACGTTCTCATTCCCAACTTGTCAAAAACTTCAATGCTTCAAGAAGTGACACTGTAGGTACCCTTCTAGCGTCACTTTTGGACGCACAGGGATGTTTGATTGATACGAGACCGCGGCACTGTCAAGTTAGCAAAAACACATTTACCCACATCCGGGTGGACTGAATTAGGAAAATAAATATGCAACGTCCGGTTACACTTTCAAAATAAAGCCAGAAGTTATCTTCTGTTTCTGTTTAATATTTTATGAACAATCGTAATACTACTAATAAAGACAGTAGTGGTTTCTACGTATTTCATTATACAAATCATGTTGCAACATTATTAGGACAAAAAAGTATAAAGTTAAGTTAGTTGCACAATTAGACTCGGCACTTTCAAGTTAGCAACAATACACATCAAGCGACCGACTGGACTAAACGGGGGAAATAAATAAGTAACGTCCGGTTACACTTTAAAAATACAGCCAGAAGAGAAACATTTCATATTTTATGAACAATCGCAATACTACCAGTAAAGACACTAGTGGTTTCTTCCTATTTCATAAATAAAAATCATGTTGCAACATTATTAGGACAAAAGAAAATTAAGAAACGTTGTTAGTTAGTTAAATTAGTTGCACAATCACTATACATAAATGCATATTTTATTCATCAAATCACGTGACTTTACATGCACTGTGAGAAAGCCCAACAGGTGAAACGCCATCTACTGGTGAAAGGCAGTAACACGGCCTGAACAGGTCAGGACATGCTCAGCCACACTGACAAGCAGCAGACCAGCTAGTGAGCAGACTGTGTGAAGCTGCCTGGACTTTCTGTGTGTTTCTCATACTATGTGTGCGTTCTTGAGGAAATGTGAGTGCTTTCTACTTCTTAGTCATGGATATTTTGACCATTTATTCCAGTTTGTGTTACATGGAAGTATTTTGTGTGAGTTTGAGTTAGCAAAGTAGCCTGTGGCCCAGTAGCTTATGGTTAATGAGAAGTTTGAAAGGTCGAATTATTTACTGTGGTTACTTTGATATGTAAGGCTCCAATGCTGTTAAGCATGCTTTGCCTCTGCTAACGTTATGTTGGAAATTGTACAGTTTCCTCCACCACTTATATTACATTTCTGTTGTTGTATTATGCTTAAGTAGCAGTTTGTACATAAGTAAGGAATATTACTGGTGAACTTTAAATCATATGGCAGTTTATTTATGAATTAAATAATTCAAATGATTTGACTGTTGAGTAATCTTCTGAGCATATTGTCTAATACATTTTATTGCTTTTTCTTTATATTTTCAGACCACACGCACACATATGTTGTATAATGATGTCAAAGTCCAACAACCTTTATTGAAGAAGACAAATCAGATCTCTCTGTCCAAATTCCTTGATTGTCAAATCGGAATCATAGTCCATAATCCGCCGCCTCAACCAGCAATCCTTCTTTCTGAGTCTCGCCCCCTCAGACATGAACAATTACACTGTAAAAAAGGATATAAGGTTTGAGTTACCTCAGCTCATTTCTCTCAGTCAGTTCAACTAAAATGTGCGTTGTACTTGAAATATCAAGTTTTTCTGACAGGGCTGTCCCCTGTCCCTGGCACTTCTTGCACCTTCTCTTGAGCCACTTTCTCAGATGATTCATCAGTCCCCCACTGTGCATCCTATTTCAGTTCATGACACTCATCACCACCTGTCATTATATGCTGATGATGTGTTGGTCTTTATGGAGAAGCCACTACAATCTATACCTAACTTACTGTCCATTTGTGAAGAATTTAGCTGTCTCAGGTTTTAAGATCAACTGGACCAAATCTGTGTTACCACCCTTAAAGGTACAGTATGTAATATTTATGGTGATTTATTAACAGAAATGGAATATAATACATATAACTATGTTGTTAGTGCTATATAGTGGCCCTATGAAACGAGTCGTTCCGTTTTTATAACTTTAGATTTCGCCTTTTTATGTACATATACCGCGGGTCCCCTACATGGAGGCTGACATCTTGCGCGGCACAGTAGCGATTCACTGCTACTTTGCCGAAGAAGGGAAGAAAAAGACGGATGTGACGTAGAGGCGGAGGAAACCGTGTTTACTGGCCGCTAACGGCTAATGGCTAACAGCTAACTTTGTTGTGTTTTGTTAGTTTGAGAAGTTACATTCAGACAAATGGAGGAACACATTTATTATTTAGCACAAGAAGGGCCAAGAGAGCACTACGGAGATCAGCTGTCTGCTAACAATGATGTCAATCAAAGTGTAACCATGGTAACATAACTGCAAACTAACGTCACCGTGACAAAGCACGGAGCTGCTACGTGTTTTATTGATGTTGGTCAGATTAAAATAACTTTACATAAAGTTTATAAACTTACCTCCGTCACTGCTCTTCAGCCCGTTAGGCCTCCTCCTCCTGCTCTGGTGTCGCTGCGTCCCCAGCGGCTGACCTCTTCACCTGGCCACTTTGCAGCGCCTCCTCCCCCGGGTCTCCCTGGTGGCTTAGCCCCGCTCACCTGGCCCTGACCCCCCTCTTTCTTACCAGTTTATTTATCCGTTTTCTGAGCGCCAACGGAGAGAAAAACTTGTCTGCTAACGCTGTCTCACTATCACACTAAACTCTGATAAGATATTAGTTTATTAGCTTTACGTCGCTAATATTAGCTTTTATTAGCATGCGGACCAGCTCGCTAACGCTAGCCTTGAGGGGCCGCCTGTTCGCTCGAGCGAAAAAGTCGTAGCTTCTCCGTCGCGAGGCGTGTTGCGTTCAAACGTAATGGGAAATTACAGAATCTAGCGAACAGCGTTCAAACGCAATCGGAAATTACAGAATCTAGCGAACAACAATCTTACACACTGTACCTTTAAGAGCAAATTATTTTTGCCTGATGACAGACACTTAGTAGTTAGTACTAGTTGATTTCAGTAAATAATGATGTAAATAATATGAAATTAATATTTTCAATGGTTTAGGAGGAAAAGTGATTTGGATAAATAACAAATATTGTAGTTTGTTCCAAAATAGTGATGTCAGTTTTAAGCTATACCACCTAGGCCTATTCAGTACATGAATCAAAGACAATTTACTTATGACCTGCAAATTCAAGACTTGCCTCATGTTCCATAAAAAGAGCTGGCCAACTACTTTTGAATTCTGCGATTAAGAGCATGTCTTGAACCACCTCATACCGCCGATGAGCAAAGGTTTTCTCCGTTTTCTCTTTTATCACCTGGGCCCAGTATTTCAAAACTTGTAATCTGGATCAGGATAATCCGGATAACGAAATCCTCCTTTTCTCAGTCACGGATCAAGGTGATCCTGCTGACTTTATCTGAGTATTTCAAAACACTGGCAGGGTGGATCACCGTGATCCGGATCTGGGCAGATACGGGTTTCCAAATCTCGTGTCTCCGCCTCCGGATCGAAACATGGCAGACTACCTCACGAAAGGAGCAGCTGGGAGCGTGACTTTCACATCAAAAGTCTAAGTTTACCGTCGTCTAATGTGTAGCGGTTCTAAGACCATACGAACGCCAACCAACATATCATGCAAGCCAACTTCTTGGATCGTCACCTAATTAAAACCAGGCTGTAGCGTTCTCTAATTGAGCCGTGCTAACGGTAGCTAACTCAGCTCCATTGACTTGTGCGTTAAACAGCTAGCGGGCTAGCGAGGAAGCTGCTTTGTTGATGAATTTTGCGGTCTATGGTTCAACTTAAAAGGAACTAATCAGACGTACATCATACCTTAACTCTTTAAACTAACACCAACCTGTTCAGAGTTTATTAGCGTTACGTCATTGGCAACACAGCAGACTTAAAAAATAGGCTACATGTGTACAGAGCAGACTGCTGCAGTACTTTGGAAATGTAACGTTACATGGTACGAGTATTAACTACACGGTTCATTCAGAAGCGTCAGAATACTACAGTAATGCAGGTGATGATATCATGCTTTTGTGTACATAAACAAAGACATACTCATACACCTTCTCTTTCTTCTACTTTCAGAGTCCACTCACAGCCATGGACCACTCAGCCGTATGAGTGCTGGAAATCCTTGGAAACGCTTTAATTGGATTGATACATTCAAGGTTTTCAAGTTATTGGATTTTGAATAAAGTGCTTGAAACTGCTTGAAATTGTAATTGCATTACTTTCATGGTATATAGCTTGGTCAGTGACACAATTAGAAACATTTTTTCATCCTAATTTGTCTCCCTTATATAGAAGTCTCTCACTGAACATAATTATGGTCATTTATAGCAAAATAGCATCTGATTTGATGAAGTAAAATAATCAGTTTGTACACAAACACTTGCTGAAATACATTGCTGCATGTTTTAAAATCACATTCAAGCTATTTCCAAACATTTTAAAAGTGCATTTTTAAGCTTCTGACTGAAGTCAAATTTGTCTTCATTTAATCAGAAGCATGAAAATATACCTTGAAAATGCTTGGAAAGTGCTTCAATGTGCAGCATGATATAAACTGTGACACTGAAAAAATGCAAGTGCACACATCTCATAGTTTAACCACTTAATTGGAAAAGCAGCTCACTTCTGACCTCTGAGCTGGGTTAGGTTCTGTTTTAGTTAGTGGCCACATTATTTGAAATGTCTTTGTTTTGTGGAATTAAAGTTTGTTTGGACCCTGCATTCCTGTTGTCTTTCTCTGATGTTTTGGTACATACAAGTTACAATGTTTGAAACTAGAATTTGAGAAATAGGTCTGTAATTGTTACTCTTATTTACAGCAGTTTCAGAAAGTGAGGTTAAATATTTTATTATACTTTAAATTTCTTACAATTAGGCTACTTTAATTATTTGTTAAAAGTAAACACTAACACTTTAGATTAAGTGTAATGAACATCTTGAGTAACAATATCAAGGAGAAGTGGAGCTGAGACTTAATCTAATTGAATCAATCTAAGTGAAATCCACCTCTGAGGTGGGATCCAAATGATCCTGGAATTTTGGTATCAAGCTGAAACAGATATCTGCCTTAACTTTTGAAATACCCAAATCCAGCCTTTTATCTGGATTCAAGGGAGGATTGGATTACCGGAGCGGAATCCTGATCTTCAGGATGAGGATTATCTGGATCTGTGTTGAAAGACCCAGTTTTCAGATCAGATCTAGATTTAATCCAATCCGACCAGGATAATCCTGTCAGATCACTTTTGAAATACTGGGCCCTGATGGTTGTTCCTTTTCTTGACCTCAGATAGCAGTTCCACTTGCTCCTTCTCAAGTGTGTCTTTGTCTTCTCCAGCTGGGTAATGGGGGCAGAAATTGACTTCAGCTCTCCTGGGTTTCTTCACTTGGTTAGGACTAGAGGAGTTACCAGGCTTTCTGTTTTTCAGGGAGTTGATGCTTATTTCTGGGCATCCCAAACCCCTAAGCTTAGTGTGGTAGTTGCCCATTTTGTACTTCAAGCTGATTTTCCAGCCGTAGTATCCAGAAACAGAGCCCTGTTCCTTTAAGCATGGATGTTTTATGATCAAAGCTTCTGCAACATCATCTACAGTCCCTGACAAAAGTCTTGTCGCCTTGTCATATGATGCACCCAATCCTAGATTACAACCTCACCTGTGATCAATAATTGATCAATCAATTAGTGGGTGTGTATAAAAAGAACCCCAGCACATCAGACCTTCACATCAACTGCAACTTGACCTCTGACAACATGCCTAAGATTCACCCTGAGACCAAAGTGTTGATTATCAAGAGGCTGAAGACCAGATCCACTGCTGAGGGGGCTGACACCTTCAATGTGTCTCAGCGTCAAGTACAAAGAATAAGAAAAAGATTTGAAGAGACTGGAGATGTCTTCGACAAGCCCAGGTCCAGCAGACCCCGCAAGACAACTGCTCAGGAGGACCGTTTGTTGGCTCGAAAATCCAAGGCCAGCCCCTTTTCCACTGCAGCAGAGCTCCACCAGGCCTGGTCACTTAAAGTCCCTGTGTCAACCAGAACAGTTTGTAGAATTCTGTCTCGAAATGGCCTCCATGGTCGAATCAGTGCCCAGAAACCAGCACTAAACAAAAGGCAATTAAAAAACGTGTGGCATTTGCCAAGGCCCACAGCCTGCTAAAAGGATGGACGCTGAAGAAGTGGCAGAAGGTGGATTTCTCAGATTAATCTTCGGTTGAATTACATCACAGCTGCCGCAAATATTGCAGGAGACCTACTGGAGCCCGCATGGATCCGAGATTCACCCAGAAAACAGTTAAAGGTACAGTAAAGTCAGATTTTTTTTTCACTTTGACAGTGGTATGCTACTGCAACCTATAGATCTAATGTCTTTATGCCAAGCTACATGAAATGCTAACTAGTATCAAAAGAACCAGTGGATGTACAGAGGAGAAAATGGTATCTATACAGCTTGTGTAAGTTTGGGTTAGTCAGAAAAACTGCATTTTGCCCAAAACAAGGATTCCTTTAATATTACCTGAAGAATGTATGTATCTTTTCAAAGTAACCATCCGTAGAGTGCCAACTTTGTAATCACAGAGGGGGTAACGATTCACAAGTTGACTCAGTTCAATCACAGAAAAATCCCTTGGAGAAGGATCCAACTCGAAGGATCTGTAGTGTTCTCTGTACTATGAGCTTAATTTTTTTACTATGAAGGTAAGTGTAGTGACTCGTCCTGGTTAAGGCCTTATGTTTTTGTTTCTGGTCTTTGTGTTTTATTTTGTATACTTACCCTTTCCTCTCGTTTCAGGTGTCTTGACTTCCTGCCCTCATGTTCTCCCGTGTGCTGATTGGCAGCAGCCCTGCCCTGATTGTTTCCACCTGTGTCTTTGTCTCCCCCTTCCCTTGAGTATTTAAGTCCTGTGCTTTGTGTCTGTCTTTGCCAGTTCGTCTTGTACGTCATGTTGTGTGTTCCAGCCGTGATCCTCGTGAGTTCATTAGTCAAGCCAGTAGTTCTAGTTTCTAGTCGAGTTTTGTTTTTGTCCTGTTTTTGCCTTGCCTCAGTGCATTAAATTTGAGGTTTTTTTAATCAATCTCTGAGTGTCGAGTCGTGCAAGTCCACAAATCTGCACAATTTCGGCAAAGTCTGGCAGTCCACCAACAAATCCATGCACTATTATCATTCCACTTCTGAAGTTGATGCCATCAGCAGATACATTCTGTGCTAGATTAACAACAGCAAGATCAGGGTACTTCTGAAGGAGGCTAACTGCTACCTCCTCTTTAAGGACATCAAGAGGGACTGTTGAGACTCGTGCAACCTCGAGAGTTTTTTTCACAGCTTGATGAAAACGTACTATGGCCAGTCATGAGCTGATGTTTAGTGGCCAAAGACAGTGTTATGTTTGTAAAACAGTTTGTATGCCTCACAACTTGTTTAAAATAACTGTGCTTTGATTCAAACCTCAGAGTCCAGAAAGAAACAAGTGGACCAAAGAGAAGGATCAGTGCTGGATAATGTTCCAGGTAGTGGTGCTTTGGTAGCAATTTTCTTTCTGGGAACAGTGTGCAATACCTGTATCTGTGCTCTGATATTTTAGTCTCCAAGTATGCAAATGACTCATTGGTATGTACAGGGCTAACAACCAGATCAACAATATCCTTCAAATCTAATATTAGCTCTTTAGTTCTGAGACTGAAACCACCCTCTTTGACCTCCTGTGAATGAATTTCACTGCGTGTAGCAGTACAAAACCGACAGTGAAAATCTCCAGAGAAACTCTCCACGAACCCAGCTAATCCATGAGCTCCAAGGTTATTGGCCACTACACATTGAACAGTACCTCTGATCAATGTTCCTAGATGATCAATGAAAACCCCCTGTCACACTGATGTGACAAGATCATGCAGAAAAGGCGCAAATATTTTTTTATAGCCAAATGTTTTCACATCTTCACTTTTACAAAGCAATGCAAGATAAATTTAGTTCAGTGATGACTGACAAACTGGCAGCAAGTTCCCTAAAATCCAGTAAACCCCACAAAGTTTATGCTTTTTTCATGACGTCCCTAAAGGATTACAAATTTAGAAGTCATCGATGTAAAGGCACAACGACAGTCTTAATTCCTCACCTGCGAGAAACTCATTATTTTTAAAGTGACAACCGTCTTGATAACATCTATATTCCCCCTTTACAGAATGCTGGTCTGAATGACTATCAACAACTTTACTGAGTATATCTTTCTGTTTGAGTAACTGCTCTAAGGTTTTCAGAACAGGAATATACTGGAAGGTTCGTCTTGTTTTTCACTCAAGTACGTACTCTACTGGATCGACAATGTCAACATTTTCTTTGTAATACTTGCTGCATTTATGAGCAGTAGCTAGTGGGCCATCCTTTGCTATACCTTTTAACAAAGGATTACATGAAGATAATGCAGTGGTCAATTCTTTAATCACAATCTGGTCCGCAGAGACATTGTGATTTCTGAAGGTTTCTTGAATTGCTTCGCTTGATATGGGCAAAGACGCAGATCCTATCAAATAATGCAATTCAGCAAGCAGTTCATCTATTGCTGTGCGTGGAACATGGAAATAGTTTTCAAGTTTTAGTAAAAGAGATCCTAATTTCAGATCTATAGTCTTAGATAAATCCTGTTCTTTTGTTTCAGTTTCTATATCACTATCAGAATCGACATTACACTCACCACTATGAGCTGAATTATCAATGTCACCATCTGCTGAATTTTCTGCTGCACTAGTGTGTACGATACCTACTTTAAAACCTTGAAGAGAATATGGAGTGTGTTTTCTATTTCTGTGGGACTTGAAAGTACCATACACATTTGTCTGGAAAGAGCAGCCTTGAAACATACAATTTACTGTTTCATGGCTCTTGAGATAGTTTTTGATGTGACAGAAATACTCTTGTGCTGATGCTATGTAGGTGCTTGTACACAACTGACAGTTAAATGTAGCTGAAGTAACACATTTTTCAACACTTTGATTAGTATGTGACCTGCTTAAATGACTATGAAGAGCATTCCAAGTTTTGAATACACACAGGCAATCAGAATAAGTGTATGGGTATGGGTGTCTGCGGCCAAAATTGCCATGAGCTAACCTGTAGTGTTTCAGTAGATGGACTCTTGTTGATACAGTTATCCCACAGTCTTTACAAGACCACAGTCATATCTGTTAAAAAAAGAAAGTGAGATTAGAGTCAAAACATTAAAGACAATCCTAAGCAACAGATCCTTCAACTGCCTTGCCAGGCCTCCCCTACTTTGGCAACCCACAGCCCCTTCAGTAAAAATATAATATGTAATTCATTTATTCATTGATTTTGTTTAATTACACATTAACCTCTTAACACTGGAAGGGCCAGAATTTCAAAACTACTAGAACGGCCATAAGCGGTCATTTTGACCGCTAGATTTAGCTTAGCAGAGACTTTGTATTACAGCTCCGTTTACAAACATGTCAGCTTTCTTGAAGTGAACAAACCCCTCGGTGTATGTTTGAATAGCCATCTGACATAGTCTGTGAAAAAAAATTGCAGTTTTGTGGGATGTAAATAGCCTAAACAGCCTAAGATCTGTCCGCTCGATGGCGATGTGGGGACAGACAGAACTACTGTTCTTCAGATTAATTCTTTTAGACCTAAAATATTAGGAAACTATAGCCCCGGGTTGAATTTGCCTGGAATTGTCCTTGCTTTATGAAGAAATTGCAATTAAAAGATGTTTACTTACCTCTATTTTGAGGATGGCTGCAGATATCTCCATATGCAACGAAAAGGACAATGGCGGAGGTAATGTAATCTCGCGTGATTGTGAACAAGTTTAGAGGGGGTGTACGGTGTCCTCAAAGGGACAAACTCAGCTCATTGGTAGATGGTCATCCACCACGACTGGTTGAGTTAAAGATAGAGAGGGGGCAGATAGAAGGGGGGGGGGGGGGGGGGGCTAGATAGATAAATAGAGAGATAGAGAGACATAGAGAGACACAGATGCACAGCAGCAGCAAATCATGAACTAACTATAGACTTCTATGTAGATATGGTAACAATAATGACAGTAATAATATATGTAGTGGACATTGTGCAGGACCACAGCAGCAGCCCGATCCATGAGAACCTGCTGGACGAGAGAGCACAGAAACTCCGGAAGGCGTTTAGTTAGTAACATGCATTAACATGCATTAATGAGACATGTATGTTTACAGATGGTGGTGGTAATGGTGATGGTGAGAGAGAGAGAAGGTTTGAGTAGAGTTTTCAGTAAAGGGAGATGTGACTACATCTTCAACCGATACCGTGCCTAACTAGGCATAACCCTGAGAGAGAGAGAGAGGGGAGGGAGGGGGAGTCCCCCGGCAGTCTAGTCCTATAGCAGCATAACTAAGGGATGACCTGAGCCAGCCCTAACTATAAGCTCTATCAAAAAGGAAAGTCTTAAGTCTACTCTTAAAAGTGTTGACTGTGTCTGCCTCCCGAACCCAAAATGGTAGCTTGTTCCACAGAAGAGGAGCTTGATAGCTGAAAACTCTGGCTCCCAGTCTACTTTTGGAGACTATAGGAACCACAAGGAAACCAGCATTCTGAGAGTGCAGTGTTCTAGAGGGATAGTAAGATACTATGAGCTCTTTTAGATATGATGGTGCCTGACCATGAAGAGCTTTGTATGTGAGGAGAAGAAAACTTCAGTTTTGTCTGAATTTAACATCAGAAAATTGTAGGTCATCCAACTTTTTATATCCTTAAGAAATGCTTGAAGTTTAGTTAACTGATTGGTTTCATCAGGCTTGATCGATAAATATAATTGGGTATCATCAGCATAACAATGAAAATTAATGGGGTGATTCCTAATAATGTTCCCTAAAGGAAGCATATATAAACTGAATAGAAGTGGTCCTAGCACAGAACCCTGTGGAACTCTGTGACAAACTTTGGTATGCATGGAGGATTCATCATTGCCGTGAACAAGAATAGAATAGAAGAATACAATAGAATTGGCTGTAATGTTGTCCAGGTTGGGTGAGTAAGGCTAAGAACAAGACTTTCAAATTAATTATAATTTAGTTTAGATTTAAGATTTATTAATAGACTTCAGTCAAGTATGGCTCCAACTCCACCACCTCGACCGGTATTTTGAGGAATATGAGTATTACAATGACTGGGAGGAGTGGATTCATTTAAGCTAACATATTCATCCTCCTGCAGCCAGGTTGCAGTGAGACAAAATAAATCAACATCATAATCAGATATTAATTCATTGACTAAAACAGCTTTAGAGGACAAGGACCTGATATTCAAGAGTCCACATTTAATTCTCTTATTTTGGACTGTTGGAGATGCTGATTTAATTTTTTATTAAGTTTTTATGATGAATTCCTCCTCTGTTTGTTTTATCTTTAAGTAATGTCGGTGGACGGGGGACAGACACAGTCTCTGTACTAGAGGACTGGGTGGGCAGCTGCTCTAATGGAGGCGCAGAGAAGCATGTAAGACTGCAGCTCTGCTTCCTGGTCTCAACTCTGGGTTGTCACGGTTTTGGTCGACTAATAAACTTGACCATATTTCTAGATATGAGAGCTGCTCCATCCAAAGTGGGATGGATGTCGTCTCTCCTAATCAGACCAGGTTTTCCCCAGAAAGGTGTCCAATTATCTATGAAGCCCACATCGTTTGCTGGACAATACATGTCATCAGTGGTCACATGGGCAGGGGTCCAGAGAACACTACGGAGTCCGACATTGTTTTGGCGTATGCATAACCATAACCGGGTGTCATTACCGCCAACGTGAATGACAATCTTATTATATTTACATTTAGCTTTAGCCAGCAGTTTTAAATTAAACTCGGTGTTGCCCGCTCTGGCCCCTGGGATGCATTTAACTATGGCCCCCGGTGTCACTAACTTCATGTTTCTCAAAATGGAGCTGCGAACGACCAGAGTTGGCCTCTCAGCAGGTGTGTCGCTGAGTGGGGAAAATCTGTTAGAAACGTGGAGCGGTTGATGGTGTACCGTTGCCTTAAGTTTGGGGCTATGCCTCTTTCGGACAGTTACCCAGCCTCCTGGCTGCTCGGGGGCTGCCGGGGGACAGCTAGCTGAAGCTACCTTCGGTGGTACCGCACCGGCTACAGGGGACTTGCTATCTATAGCAGCTACTGACTGACTGTCCCACCTCTCTCCTATGCAGTCATCCACTTCCTCATTGCCTCTGTGTTCCCATATCCTCTCCTTCTCTTTCACCAATAGCTCCCTAATCTGTGCTGCATTTAAAACCCACATCCCTCTCCCTATTTCCCCATTTCCTACCTTGATCCTGAACCTGACCTCATCATGATCACTAAAACTATTTCTCTGATGCCTTATCCTATCCATGCACTGTACTACATCTCCCTTTGAAATACCAAAGCAATCCTACTCTGCTTCAATTCACCTTCTCTCATCTGCCTTCTTGTAAATTCCATCTTTTCTGCATTCTCATACCTCCATATGTCTATTAAGCCCTTGTCCTTCATCAACTCCACTAACATACATCGCAATCGTTCCCACCTAAATACCACCCCTCTACCCACATCCAGCCTACTGCATTTAATATTAAAGTCCCCTACTATGAAGCACTTCCCAACTACTAACCCCTTTAACTGATCTGTAATACTTATTTTATCTATTTCTATATTGGGAACATATATATTAATTAACCTAAACTCTACATTTCTATATGTGAATTCTATTACTATTATTCTCCCTGTCTTATCCTTATACACCCCTTTTACATCCCTTTCTAGTCATTATTGCTACTCCCCTTGCATTCCTTGCACCATTATTATAATAAATGTCTCCCCTCCATACCTCTTTTACCTCCATTACCTTATCCTCATCCCAATTTGTTTCTTGTATGCAAATGATTTCACTCTTGTATACATACAGTAGCTCATTCACCTTCCCTCTATCCCTTAATCCATTTACATTTATAGACGTTAGTGGCCATGAGAGCAAACGAACAAAAATGAAAATTCATCTCAAACATCTTAACAAAAATCACATACCAGGCCGTGGTCCCTTACTCCTGCCTGCCTGTGTCTTGTCTCTCTCCGCCTTCCTTTTCGTGACGGGTCACTGGGCTGTAGTTGTCTCTTTCTCAGATCCCTCAACCCTCCGGTCTTCATCCCTCTCTCCCCCGCAGCTTCGCCCATCCACCTCCTCGTCTTCCTTGGCTTCTGGCATCTGCTCCATCTCGTCCTCATCCTCCTCTCCACTGTTGCCAAAAGTGTATCTCCGCTCCAACTCCCTCTTCTCTTCACCATTCTGCCCCTCGTTCACCTCCTCCTCCATTCCCTCGTTGCTCCCTCACTCCTCACACATTTCAAAGTGCATCACTGAGTGCAGCAAGTTCCTTATATGAACGAAAAACCTCATTGGAACAAGAGGGGAAACGTCAGATATGCCAGAACGTTCAACAGTTTATTCATACAAGTTTATTTATTCATACAGTTTATTCATACACGTTCATGTAAATATGAGCTTGCTTTTGAGGCTGTGGACCTTCTTGAGAGGCTTCGCTCCATCAAGCTGCAGAAAAAGTTTCTGGAATACTTCAAAAGTATTTTTCATTGTTTTGGGATTGATCTTGGTATTGTCTTGAGCATGAGCAGACCTTGGTTTGGTTTCCACACCCAGTCAGCAGTTGGTGACAATAGCCACTTCTGCTGGATCCTCCTCAGCCATGACATCATGGATCACAATCACCTTCATGGTCTGGTCTGTGTACCGCCAGAGATTCTTTGACAATTTCCGCCTCCTCCCCACCACTGCTCTCCTCCTCCACCCCGCTTATTTCATCCTCCTTTCCCTCACTGTGATTACACACACAATCAGGTTTATTATTTTGACATAATTTACATTTCTCCTCCCTATGTCCACACTCCCTTGCATAATGACCTTGTACTCCACATTTATGACACATAAACTCCGGACAGTCTCTCAGGATATGCCCCGGCTGTATACAAAGCCTGCACACACGTACCTGTCTGTCGTGAATAACTCTGAAATATTCTGGACCCAGCGCTGTCATGAAGCGGGCAGAATACGGCAGTGATTGAATTTGTTTTGTAAATTTCACCCTGACGAACCGGGTGCCATCCGCCACATTGGACCCCAGCCACATCCTCCACCGTATCGCTGACGTGGCCGTCACTCCCCAGCCGTGCAGCTTGTCCAAAATGTCCTCATCCGAAATATACACCGGCAGATTCAAAAAGGACACCACCAACTCGTCATTGTTCAGATCCTGTGCCACCACACTCGTCCCGCCGATCCTGAATCCCTCCAACAGCCTTTCCTTACCTTTCACGTAGCTCATAGTCACTTCATTTTTGTTCATACCGATGTTTCAACAAGCCACCAGTCCCCCACACAACGCCCTGACACATCTTATTAGCTCCGCAACATTTACTCTCTCTTCCCCAATCAGTTCCACACACACTGTCAGGTCCTTCCTATATTCCAAATCCTTCTTCATAAATGTGTCCTTCACCGGGTCATCCATCCGCTCCGTGCACCGGTCTTTCTGTCCGCTATCCACACTCGTTCTCCTACTGCCGTTCTCCATGTCGTGAATCTATTTGGGTCCGTACGTGAAGAAAAAAAGCAAAAAAAAAAAAAAGCAGGAGAACTCAAAAAAAAAAGAAACAGGTAAAGAAAAAAGAGGAGACTAGACCCCCAGACAGTGAAAACTTCACTGCTGGGGGGAAGGGGAGAGAAAAAAAAAAAACACGAAACAAAGTACCAAACACTGAACCCACTCACATACTCTCTCACACACACGCTACTCTCACTCAGCTCTCTCTCTAACTCTCCTACTTCCGTACATGCGTGTTCAGGGTGGTATGGCTGTAAGCCACGAAGGCACGCGCAAATACGCTATTTATACATGCCCACGGTCACCGTAGCGAGCGTTTGTGGACATTTACATCCGTAGAGACATCCTGGCACTTCCACCGCTGTCCATGGCACTCATTTCACAGGCCTTATGATCAGCTAGAGACTAGAGTCTGAGGCAAATAAGTGTCAAGGTGTAATAGGTTGGAAAATGCTATATTTAGTTGTTGATGTAAACTGGCACACCCCCTATTTTTTTGTAATAATTGAATCATTCTGACATGTAGTTCCACATGACATTTCACAGACATTCAATACACTATACAAACATCAAAGTAGTACACAGTTACGCCAGTAGGTGGTGCTCTAGTGCTGCTGTGGATTTCACCAGGGAGAATAGCTACCTGGCTTCGTTCATGCGCAGTTCAGAAATAAACAAGCATGAGCAACGCTAACTCTCGTCCTCTCCTTGTTGATTCACAGGTACGGTAAAAATTCATATTTCGGTATTCAGCATAGTTTTATAACTAATGTGAATGCTTCATCAATAACTCTGTAATGTTACGAGATGATTTTGAGACCAGTCGAATGTGTTGTAAGTTTGATTTCGAGTTAATTGTCCCGACGTGTGTCGGCGAGGTGAGTTGTTTTCATCAACTTAGTTTCACTGAGTGTTTTGTAAGAGTATAAGCAATAGTATCCATATGTAACAGGGGAAAATGTGTTGAACTATTGTTAAAAGTATCTGTCAGCAGTGTAGAAGCTGTAATTAGAGAAACGCCAAGTTCAAACAACATTTGCGTTTATGGCGCGATATCGCCATTTTGCTAAGTGTCGTTCATGTGTGTGTGTAAGAGAGAGAGAGATGGTAATCGTATTGTAGCAATGTTTATATGATGTTAGTGTAGGATAAGTTTAAGTAGGATTGTATAAGTATTATGTGAGTGATTAATTCAGAAGGAAAAGTGAATATGTATTGGGTTGATGCATATTATGAGTTAAACCAATTTCTTTTATGAAATATGTGAGTTTATATTTTGCATTTAGTTCAGAAATAAACAAGCATGAGCAACGCTAACTCTCGTCCTCTCCTTGTTGATTCACAGAGTTAGTGCCTGTATATCTTGGCTACGCAGTGCTCTCTAGCCTGTGTAACCCTCGCTACTGGTCCAGATTTCCCCTAGGTCTGGTGCCGGTAACAATTGGGGGCTCGTCCGGGATGGTTTAGCGCCACCACCTGGTGAAGTGATTGCTGAGACGACGTGAACCTGTGCCCAAAGCTTCGGGGAAGGCTGCAACCCAGTGCGTCATCCAGAGAGCAGAAGCCACTAGTGCAACGTCATAATGGCCACTGTCACCCCTCGGCGGATGCTGATCTTCAAGATCCAGAAGAGTCTTTCGTATTTGAATATCAACCAGCTACGGGAAGTTGTGAGTTGGATTGATGACGGAAGCACCACTCACGACGTTGATGACGTCAGTGAACCAGAACTATATGACTTGATTGTTGACTACCTCAGAAGCAAGAAATTGAGCGCTATGGAGGATGAAGGTATGAGCCAACTCCTCCTCCTTAATGACCTGCTGAGTGACCTGCTGCCTACAGACGTCGGAGGAAGTGGGGTCAGCCAGACCACGCCTAAAGCAGGAGAGGCGACAGCCCATGAAGAGCGATGCCCCGCTCCACCTCACCCTGACCACAACCATTCAGACAGACCGCCAACTACACCCACTACAGACATTCCCACGCCACCATCGCAGATGAACAGAGACACTCATTCACCACCACCCCAATCATCGGACAGAGATGCACACATTGACCCACCTTCAGGAAACAGAGGCATTCACACACTCACAGCAGGTGACATTCCCCATGGTAGAGTGAGTATGTCTTCCAGCTCAGGAGCCCAGGTACTGAGGGTTAATGATATTGCAGCTCTGCTTCCACGCAGAGAGTTTAAGCTACATGGTGGACAGATCTCTGATGTTGGGTCTGACATGTCTTACAGTAACCTTTGCAAACAAATAGATGAAGGGATGCAGGGAGGTTTTACTGAGTCGGAGGTAATTCGCACTGTGATTAAGGTCATAAAACCTGGTACCTTCAGAGAAATGTTAACAAACAAGAGTGACTTAACTGTTGATGAGCTCAAGCGGTTTCTCCGCGCACACATCAGAGACAAAAGCAGTACTGAGCTTTTTCAAGAACTAAGTAATGCCAGACAGCAAGATAAAGAGAGCCCACAACAGTTTTTGTACAAAATAATGGGTTTAAAGCAGCGTGTTTTGTTTGAATCACAGCAGCCTGGTGCGGAGTTTAGTTACGACAAAAAGCTTGTTCAAGGCACCTTTCTCCACACACTTTACCAAGGGTTAAATGAGAAAAGCAGTCATGTTCGACAAGATCTTAAACCCCTTCTCACAGACTCGCAGGTTACCGATGACTTTCTTTTAGATCAAATCACCAAGTCTACTAGTGCGGAGACAGAAAGACTGAAACGCCTTGGCACAGTAGCTAAGAACCGACCGGTGACTGTAAGCTCTGCTCAGCCTGACAGTAGTGACTCCGCTAAGCAAACTAAAGTTGACAGTGAATTACAGGCTAATCGTGCTGCTATTAGAGAACTGACTGTACAAGTTTCCTCCCTGACCAAACACTTGGCCCAAATGGGGAGACCCACTGACAGTACAGCCTCAGAGGACCCCTGCTTAGCTGCAGCCCGTCCTCAGCCACCAACATCTGAAGCCCGAGGCAGATGCAGAAACTGTGTCCAGCAGAGCAAGGTGAGCTGCCCTCACTGCTTTGTATGTGGCCAAGCTGGACATCGCGCTATCGGCTGTCTTCAAAGAAGGATGTCGGGAAACGGGTCGAGGTCACTGGAGAGGGGCAGCCAGTGATCGTGACATCTAAGGAGGCCCCAGCACGAGCCAGCCACTCTAAAACAGCCAGCCCTGTAAAAGCAAACACACCATGTCAACCACTACCTAGAAAGCGCTTAGCACAGCTCATAGGAAAGCGATGTATGGTTTCATGTGCTATTAATGGAGTCCCTCTTAAAATGTTGCTTGACTCAGGGGCTCAAGTGACTATGGTGGGGAGAACATGGATGGAAGAAGCACTCCCCAATGTTCAAATCCAGCCACTTGGTACCCTCCCTTTCGGTGAACCTCTGGAGATTTCTGCAGCTAATGGCACAGAAGTCCCCTTTGATGGATGGGCAGATGTTGAGCTCCAGGTCTGTAGCAAGAACTATGGACATGTCACCATACAGGTGCCAATGTTAATCAGCAAGAACTGTCTTAGTTCTCCTCTTCTGGGCAGTAATGTCATAGCTGAGATAATCAAAGAACAGAAAGAGGGGGCTGATATTTCTGTGTTGCTCAAAGAAGCCTTAAGTATCAGTGACCGTGCAGTGGAAGCCCTAGTTTCTGCTCTCCAGGTTTCAACCCCAGAGGAGACAGATGAGTGCAGAGTGAGGACAGGGAAGAGAGGTGTAACTATTCGTGCAGGGCAAATTTGCGAGGTGAGGTGTAGAATCAGGGAATGGCCAGAGGGTGGGGCTATGCTTTTTCAACCCAACTTAGTGAGTAACTGTCCTGAGGGTTTGGAATTGTTTCCAGCCGTAGTAGATGTTCCAAGTGGGTCCACCAAAATTGTCAAAATCCCTGTTCAGAACCCCACTAAACATGACATCTATCTCACAAAGAGAACAGTCTTAGGAACGCTGGAAGAGGTTACTGAAATAAAACCAGTTAACTGTTTTCCAGGTAGCTCAGAGCCAATGTCCCATTCCACTGTGAACACATCCTCAGCTCAGGTCAGCACTGATAAACAGAGAGAAATGAGTGACAAACGCAAGACGAAAGACACGACAAAACAGAGATGGCACCCACCTGTTGATGTATCACACCTGCAGGAGCATGAACAAAAGGTAGTCAGAGACATGTTGTATGAGGAGTCAGATGTCTTTGCTATAGATGATTCTGACATTGGGTGCATCCCAAGCTTGCAGCTAAAAATTTATCTAAAGGATGACACCCCAGTCCAAACATCCTACAACTCAGTTCCCAAGCCCTTATACAAAGAGGTAAAGGAATATGTCCAAAATCTGCTTGACCATGGCTGGATCAAAAAGTCCACCTCATCCTACTCGTCTCCAGTGGTTTGTGTCAGGAAAAAAGACAAGAGCCTACGTCTGTGTGTTGACTTTCGGGGCTTGAACGGAAAAACCATCTCTGACCGCCACCCTCTTCCACGCATCCAAGATCTGTTGGATAGTCTGGGGGGATACTCCTGGTTCTCAATACTCGACCAAGGCAGTGCATACCACCAAGGTTTTGTAGAGGCGAGTTCCAGACATTTGACTGCCTTCAGCACGCCTTGGGGACTTTACGAGTGGATCCGCCTCCCATTTGGCCTTACAAATGCCCCCACTGCGTTCCAGAGGTGCATGGAGGGAGTCCTTGACGGTCTAAGGGATGAGTGCTGTTCTCCATATTTGGATGATGTACTCTGCTTTTCTAAGACTTTTCATGACCATGTTGAGGACTTGAGGAGGGTGCTCTGCCGCCTGCGAGAGCATGGTATCAAGCTACGTCCAAAAAAATGTGAACTGTTCAAAAGTCAGGTCAGGTATTTAGGGCGCTTAGTGACTCGTGAAGGTGTCCAGATAGACCCTAAAGATCTTGAGGCAGTTCAGCTTTTGAAAGATAGAGAACCAAAGAATGTTGGTGAGGTCAGGGCTCTTCTAGGTTTTCTAAGCTATTACAGGACCTTCATACAGGACTTTTCTAGGATAGCCAGGCCACTGTTTAAGCTAATAGAGAATCCCAGTGAGTCCAGCCAGAGAGCCACCCCAGTGAGATACAACAAGATTAAGTTAAAGAGCACAAAGAATGGTCAGCTTACATCCAAAACAGCTGTCCAGTGGACACCAGAACACAGTGCTGTAGTGTCGCGCCTCGTTGACATGCTAACCAGTCCACCCATTCTGGCCTACCCAGACTATAACTTGCCCTTTGTCCTTCACACTGACGCCTCAAATGAAGGTCTGGGAGCAGTGCTCTATCAGCAACAGGGAAACAAACTCCGTGTTATTGCTTATGGTTCCAGGACACTTACGCCTGCCGAAAAAAACTACCATCTCCATTCAGGCAAACTTGAGTTCCTGGCGTTGAAGTGGGCAATCTGTGATAAATTTAGAGATTACCTCTATTATGCTCCCACCTTCACTGTATACACGGATAACAATCCCCTTACCTACGTTTTGAGCACGGCCAGGTTGAATGCAGTTGGGCATCGTTGGGTGGGTGAATTAGCTGATTTTCATTTCACCATTAGATATCGGCCAGGCAAGTCAAATGCAGACGCTGACACTCTATCACGAATCCCAGTGCACATTGACGACCACCTCAAAGAATACACAGAGACAATGCCCCCTGATGTAGTCTC
Source organism: Sciaenops ocellatus (assembly GCA_033000465.1). Classification (NCBI taxonomy): domain Eukaryota; kingdom Metazoa; phylum Chordata; class Actinopteri; family Sciaenidae; genus Sciaenops; species Sciaenops ocellatus. The sequence continues at coordinate 2,259,581 of CP136888.1, read as the reverse complement.
TGCCATTTGGCAGGGGGACAAAGCTGTAAGGGACGATGATGTGTCATGGGTGGCCGCGTTACAGCTACAGTCTGGTGTAGATGACACAGCTCCTGAAGGCATTCCGGTTATCACTCCTGAAAGTGTTAGAGCTGCTCAGAAGGAAGATGCTCCCATCTGTGAGGTGATTAACCTAAAGAAAACAGGATGGAAACCTCAGGATAAAGGAAAAAGACAAATGGGACGAGAGACACGCAGACTTATACATGAATGGAACAGACTCAAACTTGACGAGGGAATATTATACAGGCAGACAGGACAGCGGAAACAGCTGGTTCTCCCCAGTAAGCTAAAGGCAACTGTGCTAAAACACCTACATGATGATATGGGGCATGTTGGTGCAGACAAAGTCATCCATTTGGCTCGAGAAAGATTTTATTGGCCATTTATGCAACGCGACATTGAGAACTATGTCATGTGCCAGTGCAGGTGTATAAAGCAGAAGCAGCCCAACATCCCAGAGAGAGCACCTATGGGTTCAATCACAACCAGTGCCCCCTTTGAGCTAATCTCTATTGACTATCTCCATCTGGAACCGAGTAAGGGTGGTTATGAGTACATCCTAGTCCTGGTAGATCACTTTACTCGTTTTGCTCAAGCTTACGCCACCAAGAACAAGGCAGGCAGAACAGCAGCTGAGAAGATCTTCAATGACTTCATTCCACGCTTCGGGTATCCTGAAAAGTTACACCATGATCAGGGGCGTGAGTTTGAGAACAGCCTTTTCCAGAGACTCCAACAGCTGGCAGGAATTGCGCACTCCCGAACCACTCCCTACCACCCGCAGGGGAATCCTGTCGAGCGGTTAAACAGGACACTTCTACAGATGCTGCGTACCCTGCAGGAGGAGAAGAAAACAGAGTGGAAGGAGCACCTACCCCATATAGTCCACGCATATAACTGCACTAGACATGAGGCGACAGGTTACTCACCATTCTTTCTCCTATATGGGAGAGCCCCTCGCTTGCCTGTGGATCTGCTCTTTGATTTGAAACCTGAAGAAGAGCCACAGTCTAGACAAGAGTACGCACAGAAATGGGCTTCTCGCATGCAGGAGGCATACAAGATTGCCTCAGACAACAGTGGAAAGCGCTCAGATAAGGGGAAGAAATATTATGACCGGCACGTTAAAGGCATTGTGCTGCAGCCAGGAGATCGGGTGCTTGTCAGAAATCTGTCAGAGAGAGGTGGTCCAGGCAAACTTCGGGCTTACTGGGAGAGGAGGATTCATCGTGTTGTTGAAAAAATGGGAGATGGACCTGTATACAGAGTTCAGCCAGAAACAGGAGATCGAACCCTCCGTGTCCTACATCGTAATCTCCTGCTACCTGTTAATGATTTGCCCTTGGAACAAGATGTGCAGAGTCAGTGTGCACCCAGGAAAAGACAAAAACAGAGAGACAGTCACATAAACAATAATGACACAGTGGAACAGGAGTCTGAACACTCTGATGAAGAGGAGGAATACACATATTGTCTCCGGTCCATACCAGTGTATGAGAGGAAGAGGATCAGACCCCCAATCGCTCAGCCAAACCTGCAGAATAAACTCAGTGCTGTAGCCCCAGAGTTCCAGCCAATGAGACCTGTACTAGAGAGTGCTCCAATGCAGCAACCACATGAACTTGACCCAGTTACAGCTCCAGATACAGTGCAGAGGCTGGTACCAGCTGCTGCTACACCAGCTGAGGAAATACCTGTGGAACTGGCAACAGATGACACGATGAAGGAGACAGGTTCCGAAGAGCAGGTGGACAATAGTGAGATTGTAACACCACCATCAGAGGAAGGAGTCCAGTCTGTGAGGAGGACAACACGAGCGCTGAAACCTCGAGAAATGCTCACATATGACCACCTTGGACAACCTTCATATCAGTCCTGGAGGCCTGGGGCAAACATGGCATTTGCCTTTATCCCTTACCCCATGTCTCATGCCCCCCTTCCCCCCTCTCCATGTCTCATGCCCTCATTTTACCCTCCAGTCCCTGAACCCTGTTACTATCCCACTCAAGCTGTATGGAAATGTTAGTGAGGATTTAACAGTGACTTGAAAGAACAGACTAGACCTACATACATAAACTGACTGTACATTGACAATTGGACCTTTTGACACTTGACAGCTATACAGTGATTGTGTTAGTTGATTCTAGATGTCCGGAGACATCTCGTGAAGCAGGGGAGAGTGTAATAGGTTGGAAAATGCTATATTTAGTTGTTGATGTAAACTGGCACACCCCCTATTTTTTTGTAATAATTGAATCATTCTGACATGTAGTTTCACATGACATTTCACAGACATTCAATACACTATACAAACATCAAAGTAGTACACAGTTACGCCAGTAGGTGGTGCTCTAGTGCTGCTGTGGATTTCACCAGGGAGAATAGCTACCTGGCTTCGCTCATGCGCAGTTCAGAAATAAACAAGCATGAGCAACGCTAACTCTCGTCCTCTCCTTGTTGATTCACAGGTACGGTAAAAATTCATATTTCGGTATTCAGCATAGTTTTATAACTAATGTGAATGCTTCATCAATAACTCTGTAATGTTACGAGATGATTTTGAGACCAGTCGAATGTGTTGTAAGTTTGATTTCGAGTTAATTGTCCCGACGTGTGTCGGCGAGGTGAGTTGTTTTCATCAACTTAGTTTCACTGAGTGTTTTGTAAGAGTATAAGCAATAGTAGCCATATGTAACAGGGGAAAATGTGTTGAACTATTGTTAAAAGTATCTGTCAGCAGTGTAGAAGCTGTAATTAGAGAAACGCCAAGTTCAAACAACATTTGCGTTTATGGCGCGATATCGCCATTTTGCTAAGTGTCGTTCATGTGTGTGTGTAAGAGAGAGAGAGATGGTAATCGTATTGTAGCAATGTTTATATGATGTTAGTGTAGGATAAGTTTAAGTAGGATTGTATAAGTATTATGTGAGTGATTAATTCAGAAGGAAAAGTGAATATGTATTGGGTTGATGCATATTATGAGTTAAACCAATTTCTTTTATGAAATATGTGAGTTTATATTTTGCATTTAGTTCAGAAATAAACAAGCATGAGCAACGCTAACTCTCGTCCTCTCCTTGTTGATTCACAGAGTTAGTGCCTGTATATCTTGGCTACGCAGTGCTCTCTAGCCTGTGTAACCCTCGCTACTGGTCCAGATTTCCCCTAGGTCTGGTGCCGGTAACAAAGGCGTTCAATAAATGATCTATCTTAGATTATTTAAGTGTCTTGCCTGGCAAACTGCTGTGTTTCTGAGCACTGCATGTCCACCCAGGAAGTAGCAGCGTCCTCTGCTGTCTGCAAAGAGGAGTGAAAAAGCTCACGGCACCTGGTATTCCCAGGCAGTCTCCCATCCAAGTACTAACCAGGCCTGATCCTGTTTAGCTTCCAAGATCGGACGAGATCGGGCGTGTTTTTTTTTGTTTGTTTGTTTTTTTAATCTTTTATTATCAAAAATACATATTTACATTTTTTATATACATTCATTCCATATTCCTAGAACATTCAAACACACACAAAGCAAGAATCAAAGAAAATAAACATACACCAAAACAACAAAACAAATCAATACCCACATTTTTTATATACATTCATTCCATATTCCTAAAACATTCAAACACACACAAAGCAAGAATCAAAGAAAATAAACATAGACCAAAACAACAAAACAAATCAATACCCACATTTTTTATATACATTCATTCCATATTCCTAGAACATTCAAACACACACAAAGCAAGAATCAAAGAAAATAAACAAAGAACAAAACAACAAAACAAATCAATACCCAAACAAAGACCATTAGACAAAAAACAAACTACCAAAACCACACAACAACAAAAAGAAAAATCTAAGCAAAATAATCAAAAACAAAAACATAACTTTTCTTTACTGTCAACCTGACAGAAAGACGTTTTCTCCATCAGCATCCTTTCCATCAGTTCTCTTTTTACATAAAATAAATTCTTTAAATGATTTTTCAAGAAATTGCAAAACAAAACGCACACATTCACCCTTTTCCCCTCATACAATGCAAAATTCCTTCTCATATAAATGGCATACCTCACAAACCCCAAAATCAAATTAACACTATTTACATTCATATTTACTGACTCCCCCACAAAAAACAAATTCCACCTCCATTGCCTCTCATTAACATAAACAAACCCACACAATTCTTTCAAAAAAAAAACCCTCAAATTCTTATAGAATAAACCCAACTCAGGACAATCCAAAAATAAATGCTCTAAATCCTCAGGTTCCCTCCCACACACAGTACACACACGGTCATAAGTATTCTTGTTAATCTGATGAAGGATGACACTAGTAAAAATCCTCCTACGCCGTATCATATAGTCCATGTTAAAAATCTGTGGACCTGCCAGTTTATTGTCCAAATTCTTCCAAATATTTGAAATCCTATAAGCGGGGAAAAATCTTTCCAACATACTCTCAGAAGCTGGAATTTTGGTGTTACTTGTCATCAGCATTCTGTACCAGAATTTAGTGTTCAACTCTTTGAAGTTCTTTTTAACCGAACCATTGGCCAGTTCAAAATCCACTGCCTCATCCTTCCTCATATTTTTATTACCCCCTAATAAAACCTTCCACTCCCTAGTGCACCCAAAATCTAAACTCTCCACCACTTTCCTAACATAACCCCTCCTATGCACTAAACCCCTTTCCCTTAACTCCCCACACACCTGATCTACATCAAATTTACCCCCTCTATTTACAAAATGCTTAATTAACACCATCCCCGCCCTCTCCAAAGTTAAATTTTTCATCCCTTTCCCCCCTTGCCCAAACAAAGGATTCTTAAAAACAGGAAGTTGTTCGACCTGGTCTCTGGTCTTGCAGACCGGAGTTAACATAGGCAACACTGCCTCCCATGCCTCCAGGGCCTCCCTATAAAACTCTGGCAGCCTATCTGCCCATTCCTTCGGCCTAAACGCGCAGAGGGCCGAATAGCCCTCTGCCTCCCTCCACCCTAACACTTCCCTCATCCCATCCATCCACAGATACCAAGACCCTCCACCAATGCACCTAATGACTGTTCTCACCCTAAAAGCCCTCAACCTTGTCCCTATATCTACCAGCCCCAGCCCACCCTCCTTGATGCCCCTTGTTATTGTTTTCCCCGATATCATGTTTGCTTTCTTTTTCCATAGATATGAATTTATCAGTTTTTGTATTTCCTTCCTAGTTGTTTTTGGTAAATCCCACACCTTTAAGATATGCTTTAGTTTTGACATCACCAACATGTTCACCACCACCACCCTACCTCTTAATTTTACCCCCTCCCCATCCACAAACACAGTTCCTTCCTAACTTTCCCTATCACTTCCCCCCAAGTCCTGTCCCTGGCCTTCTCCCGATCTGTCCCTAAATACACCCCTAAAATCTTGATCTCACCCGTGACCACCTCAAAATCCCACTTCTCCACCCCCCTCACACACCCTCCACAATACATGATTTTCGATTTCTTTTCATTAACCCTTGCCCCAGACGCCCTCCCAGACTCCCCCAAATGCCCCATCACCCTCCTAATACTCTCTTCATCCTTTACTGTAATAATAATAATAATAATAATAAATTTAATTTCTAATGCACTTTTCATCAGCAAGATCTCAAAGTGCTACAACGTTAAAAGAAGTTAAAAACATACTCAATAAAAACAATAAGACAAGGTTAAAAATCAGTTCGTGATTAACATTCATAGGCCTTTCTGAATAAAAAAGTTTTCAGGCCTGTTATAAAAGAGTCTAGGCTCTGAATGGCCCTCAGCTGGGTAGGGAGGCTGTTCCAGAGGCGTGGTGCGGCCGAGCAGAAGGCTCGGTCTCCCACGGTGGAGAGCCTGGTACTGGGGACTTGGAGGAGCAGGGTGTTTGTGGATCTGAGGCTGCGGGTGGTGGACTGTAGAGTGATGAGTTCTTGGAGGTATGTAGGTGCATGTCCATGGATGCATTTATGGGTGAGTAACAGAATTTTGTAGTTGATCCGGGATGAGACAGGGAGCCAGTGCAGTGATTGAAGGATTGAAGGACCCAGGCAGCGCTGTTTTGGATGTATTGCAGCTTCTGGATGGTTTTGCCAGGTATCCCGATGAAGAGCCCGTTACAGTAGTCCAGCCTTGAGGAAATGAAGGCATGGACCAGTTGTTCTGCTGCTGGCAGGGATAGAGTGGGACGGAGTCTTGAAATATTGCGGATATGGTGGAATGAGGTTTTGCACAGATGTTTTATGTGGTCGTTGAAGGTCAGGTGGGGGTCAAACCGAACTCCCAGGTTTGTTGCTGAGGCGGAGAGAGGAATGATCTGTCCGTCGAAGGTAAGTTGGAATATGGGTGAGGAGTGAACCTGATGAGGGGTACCAATGAGGAGTGCTTCCATTTTATTGCTGTTCAGCTGGAGGGAGTTACCTTTCATCCATGCCTTGATTTCCTCAAGGCAGGAGGTAAGGGATGACAGGGCTGTGGAGGGGTTTGGGGCGGTTTTGATATATAGTTGTGTGTCATCAGCATAACAGTGGAAGGAGAGTCCGTGTTTGCTGATGACTTGACCGAGGGGAAGCATGTAGATGGTGAAGAGGATGGGGGCAAGGACTGACCCCTGGGGAACGCCACAGGTGACACGGAGCGGCCTGGACTCACATCCTCCGAGCGAGACATGTTCAGTCCTATCTGAAAGATAGGACTTTAACCACTGCAGTGCGTGGTCTGTCAGTTGAATGATGTTATTGAGACGCTCGAGGAGGATGGTGTGGTCCACGGTGTTGAAAGCTGCTGTCAGGTCCAGGAGGATGAAGAATGATGGCGACCCTGAGTCAGCAGTCATCAGAAGGTCGTTTGTCACCCTGAGCAGAGCTGTCTCGGTGCTGTGGGCTGAACGAAAGCCTGACTGAAATTTTTCAAACAGGTTGTTATGTGTGAGGTAGTCCTGAAGCTGTATGGCAACTGTTTTCTCAAGTACCTTGGATAGAAAGGGGAGGTTTGAAATAGGCCTGTAGTTTGCGAGGTTGTCCGGGTCCAGGGAGGGTTTCTTCAGGAGGGGACGAATGACAGCAGCTTTGGGGGCAGGTGGAACATGGGCAGTTTGAAGTGAAAGGTTAACAGCCTGAGTGATGATTGGGCTGAGGATAGAGATGTATGATTTAAGCAGAGTAATTGGGAAGGGGTCTAAGCAGCAGGTGGTCGGCTTCATTCCTCTGATGATTTTCTCAGTGTAACTCTGCTGGACCTCAGAGAAGCAAGGGAGGGATAGCAGACTCCCCACAAGGTGGGTCGGAGCAGGGGGAGAGGGAGAGGAGGAGCCGGGCAACATAGAGCAGATGTTGTTGACTTTAGATCTAAAAAAGTCGGTGAAGCTATTGCATCGCTCAACTGTAGCTTCAGTCAGTGAGGGTGTTTGTGGCTTCAGGAGGTGATTTATTGTGGAGAAGAGCTTCTTGGAATTTCCAGTGTTCCTATTGATGAGGTTGGAGTAGAATGTCGACCGAGCATCTTTTAGGGCCTGGCAATAGACTTTTTGATGTTCACGGAAGGCCAGTTTGTGGACGGTAAGCCCAGTGTGTCTGAGTTGACGTTCCAGTGCACGGCCAGCTGTTTTAATTTTCCGTAGTTCCAGTGTGTACCAGGGAGCAGAGTGTTCAAACGCGACTTCACGTGTCTTAGCAGGAGCATGAGAGTCGAGAACACTGCTCAGAGAAGTGTTGTAGTGCTTCACTAGCTCATCCACAGTTTCAGAGGCTGGGCAGGTGATATGCTGGAGGTCTGCCGCCAGGTCCACTGGAACAATCCGTTTCAAATTCCTAAAGGTTATCTGGCACTTGGGTCTGGAAGAAGGCAGCAGAGATGTCAAAGTCATTGAGACTACCTTGTGGTCAGACACCCCGAGATCGTAGACCTCGAGATTCTTGATAGAGGCTGAGTTGGTGATGGCCAGATCCAAGGTGTGACCTTTGTTGTGGGTGGGAGCCTCGACATGTTGCTGCAGACCAAGACATTCCAGCAGGCTCAGAAACTCTACTGCCAGTGGACAGGAGGGGTTGTCAACATGAATGTTGATGTCACCAATAATTATAATATTACTTAACATGGTGCAGAGTGATGTGAGGAGATCGCGTATTTCAGGGAGAAATGAAGAATTTGGTTTTGGGGGACGGTAAATTAGAAGCACTGTCATGGAGTATGGAGGTTTGCATTTAAAAGCTAGACACTCCATGGAGGTGAGGTCAGGCAACGGAAGAGGTGAGAGTTCCAGTTCAGTCCAGTGGATAATGAGTAAGCCACCACCTCTGCCTGAGGTTCGTGCTCTCTCCATGTAGTTGTAGCCAGGGGGGCAGACTTCATTCAGCAGAAGGTGGTCCCCAGGTTTGTGCCATGTTTCAACTAAACACATAAAATCAAGACCTTTTTCTAAAATATGGTCATGTATGAGCAGAGATTTCTTGTTGAGGGCTTGTGTGTTTAACAGTTCCATAGTGACAGGAGACAGAGCTGGTGAGTGTCTCTGTAAACTCCGCAGCACAGTGTGATCCACTCCAAATTTTCCATATCACCTAGTGCTGCTTTCACTACAAGTCCCTACTACGCCAGCGGTCTGATGACGTTGCCAGAGTGCGACGCGATCAGCTGGGGACCAGATGGAAGCAACCGTGGCAGGACAGTGATGGGAAGTAAACAAACTTTTTACGGGCACTCCAATGGACATAACGGGGTCGGCGTAAAAGTCTGTGCTGTCTGATGGCTGCAATGCATGTTGGAGTGGTGGAGTTGTTGAGACTTAGCAGCTGCAGGGCGGAGTATTTCAACATCGAGCCGGGTGCTGGTAAGGTTAGCCTGGTGCTAGTTGTTAGCCATGCACAGAGTTGGAAAAATAGCCAGGTGAATGGAAGCATTGAGGCTAGCCAGGGATGGTAGTAGTCCTAGGCATAAGCTGAGCCACACCGAGGCACAATAGCAGGCTGTACTGTTGGAAGACCTCGTTCCCGACGTGTTCCCGTGCCCGTGTAATATTAATGTCATCTGCATACTGCATAATTTTTGTTATTCCCCCAGACTCTGTTCTAAACCCCTCCACCCACCTGTCCTCCATAATCAATATGCTCAAAGGCTCCGCCACCAGTGAATATAAAAAAGCAGATAACAGACACCCTTGCCTAATCGACCTTTCTAAAACAAAAACCCCAGTTAGTGCCCCGTTCACCTTAACACAACTAAAAGCCCCTCTGTGCAAACCCCTGATCCACCCAACAAAGTTCTCCCTAAAACCAAAACCCTCTAAAGTATGAAATAAAAAATCGTGCTCCACCCTATCAAATGCCTTGTTTAAATCAATATTTAACAAAATCCCCCCCTCCATCCCCATCTTATAAATAATATCTTTTATTGTTAAAATAGAATCCGAGATATCTCTATTAGGTATGCTATAACTCTGTGTATAATTAATAATACTTCCTATAACTATTTTTAATCTATTTGCCAAAATCTTATAATCAGTATTTAAAAGACTAATTGGCCTATAATTTCCTAAGTCCCTTCTATCCCCCTTTCCTTTATATATTATCGTTAATACCCCCTCCAAAAATGACCTAGGACACCGCCCCCCCTGCCCAAAGCTCTCATATAGAGCCAAGAGGATAGGTGCGAGCTCCTTTTTAAAAGCAATATAAAATTCAGCTGACAAACCATCTTTCCCTGGACTCTTCCCTCTATTAAGCCCCTCTATCGCCCTTTCTACCTCTTCCAGGGTCAGAGGGGCATCACAAATAAATTTTTCTTCTTTAGTTAGTTTCTTAGATATTTTACTTATTACCTTATTTACGCTATCCATACTTATCCCTTCACTACTAAATAAACTCTTACAATAATCTTTTACTATATTTAATATATCCTCTTCTTTATCTCTACTTATACCATAACTATCAAATAATTCATTTATGTACACTTTTTTCTGTTTTTCTTTTTCTAGACCCAGGAAGAAGGCCGTACACCTTTCTCCCTACATTTACTTTTCTCTCTGTTATCTAATTTATTCTTTATACTAATATACTCATCAGGTTTATAATCTGAGTTCATTTCCACTTCTTTGTTTAATAAAACTTTAAATTCTTTCCCCTTTCTCTTACTCAACCAATTCCTCTGTTTACTATAATTTATGCTTGCTTTTAAAAGTTACAATTAAAAGTGTAATCAACCCTATCAACCCTTTTTACCAAACCCTCCGACACCAAAGCAAAATCAATTCTTGTTTAACACCCCCTTCACCAGTTGTCTCCTTGAATACCCCCTTTTGTATAAATTTCTAATCCTCCACACATCCACCAAATTAAAAGTTGAACATAAGTCAAAGAAAGCACCCCTACTACAATCCCCTTTAAATACATTATTATCAGATATATCTATTTTATATTGGTATAAATTAAAGTCCCCTACTATAATACAATCACCCCCCACCCATTTCCCCAGCCCTCTCAAACAATCTCTTCTATTAACTTCTATATTAGACAGATATATATTAATAATGCGTATGACCCTCTCCCATTCCCCACAGTCCAAAACCAAAATCCGTCCGTTCGAGTCCATGTGTACAACATGCATTTCAGAAAAAAACCCCCTCCTCACGCATGTGGCCACTCCACATGCTTTCTCCGTGTTGTTTGCTGTGAATATTTGGAAGTCCATGAAGTCTTTTTTCACATTGTTCTCTGTTTCACAGTCCCATTTTGTTTCCTGAAGACAGCACGTCTGCCCGGATGTTCTTGAAAATGCTGTAGATTTTACCTTGATACCGGAGACCATTTGTATTGAACGATGTTAGTGTGAACATAAGGAGGAGAGTAGATGAAATTATGTGATACATTATATCCAATTATCAGGTTTGCATCTTTCCCTTGCTTTTCTTTTTACTTTTTGATTGCCACTCGCCAGATTGTCTTTTCCTTAAATTGTGAACATTTTCCAAATCCATTTCTGTTTCAGAGTCCAGAGGTGGAGACACAGACGCTTTGCGAGCGGTTCCCGCGCTTCTCAGCCTGGAACGGCTCAGCCTCATTGGTTTAGGCGTGGGCACTGCCCCGTCACCCAGAGCTAGGCTGCCCAGACGTCACCTCAAAGGCGTCCCCACTCGCCTCCGGGGGAGCTTCCTCCCCCGTCATGCCATCGGGTACCACCAGGGATTCTCTGACAATTTCCGCCTCTTCCCCACCACTGCTCTCCTCCTCCACCCCGCTTATTTCATCCTCCTCTCCCTCACTGTGATTGCACACACAATCAGGTTTATTATTTCGACATAATTTACATTCCTCCTCCCTATGTCCACACTCCTTTGCATAATGCCCTTGTACTCCACATTTATGACACATAAACTCCGGACAGTCTCTCAGGATATGCCCCGGCTGTATACAAAGCCTGCACACACGTACCTGTCTGTCATGAATCACTCTGAAATATTCCGGACCCAGCACTGTCATGAAGCGGGCAGAATACGGCAGTGATTGAATTTGCTCTGTAAATTTCACCCTGACGAACCGGGTGCCATCCGCCACATTGGACCCCAGCCACATCCTCCACCGTATCGCTGACGTGGCCGTCACTCCCCAGCCGTGCAGCTTGTCCAAAATGTCCTCATCCGAAATATACACCGGCAGATTCAAAAAGGACACCACCAACTCATCATTGTTTAGATCCTGTGCCACCACACTCGTCCCGCCGATCTTGAAACCTTCGAACAGCCTTTCCTTGCCTTTCACATGGCTCATAGTCACTTCATATTTGTTCATACCGGTGTTTCGGCAAGCCACCAGTCCCCCACACAACGCCCTGACACATCTTATTAACTCCGCAACATTTACTTTTTCTTCCCCAATCAGTTCCACACACACTGTCAGGTCCTTCCTATATTCCAAATCCTTCTTCATAAATGTGTCCTTCACCGGGTCATCCATCCGCTCCGTGCACCGGTCTTTCTTTCCGCTATCCACACTCGTTCTCCTACTGCCGTTGTCCATGTCGTAAATCCGTTTGGGTCCGTCTGTGAAGAAAAAAAAAAAGAAGCAAAAGAACACGAAAAAAAAAGAAACAGGGAAAAAAGGAGACTAGACCCCCAGACAGTGAAAACTTCACTGCTGGGGGGAAAGGATAGAAGGAAAAAAAAAAAACACGAAACAAAGTACCAAACACTCAACTCACTCACACACTCTCTCACACACATGCTACTCTCACTCAGCTCTCTCTCTCTAACTCTCCTACTTCCGTGCACGCGTGTTCAGGGTGGTATGGCCGTAAGCCACGAGGGCAGACGCAAATACGCTATTTATACATGCCCAGCGTAGCGAGCGTTTGTGGACATTTACATCCGTAGAGACATCCTGGCACTTCCACTTTGGCACTCATTTCACAGGCCTCATGATCATCTAGAGACTGGAGTTAAGCGTCTGAGGCAAATAAGTGTCAAGGCGTTCAATAAATACTTTATCTTACATTATTTAAGCGTCTCGTCTGGCAAGCTGCTGTGTTTCTGAGCGCTGCATGTCCACCCAAGAAGCAGCAGCGTCCTCTGCAGTCTGCAAAGAGGAGTGAAAAAGCTTACGGCACCTGGTATTCCCAGGCGGTCTCCCATCCAAGTACTAACCAGGCCCGACCCTGCTTTGCTTCCGAGATCAGACAAGATCAGGTGCGCTTTTTAAAAAAAAATCTTTTTCATTATCAAATTTTCAAATTTTTATAGCACTTTGACATAAAAAACATACATTGTAAACAAAACTTCCTCATCAACTCATAACATACATCTCACATGCAAATCACAAATAGATTAACTGAAATCCTCTGAATTTACTAAATCCTTCACAAACAACACAAAAAAAAAAAAAATCCCACATTAAACACATACTTCTCACAAACAATACATAACATTTACAACCCAACCTTCAGCACTCCCCCATCCACTCTAATCAACATACTCCCTTTTACAAACATTTTGACAAATTCCTCCTTATCAATCCCCACATACAACACCCCCAAATCAAATTTCAATTTACATTTAAACAAATCCCAAACATCCAGTTTTTTCCCCTCATAATGAGCAGAATTTCTCCTCATTTTGACTGCATACCTCCCATGGCTCAGCACATAATTGTCTGAGGAACTGCGCATGCATCTGCGTTTTGTTTTGCCCGCCGGTGTTTTGTTTTGCCCGCCAGAAGCTATCTTTTAAAACAAACTTTTAATCGAGTTTTTAACGCTCTTTTAAAAGTACACCTTCTGGATTATTCATTTTAGCATATAAAAGCTTCACCTCCAGTGCTACGGAAGCTACATGCTAAAAACATAGCGACCATGGCAACCACTATGGACTCGTCCTTACCTGCAGAGGAAAACAGCTTCAAAAAGCTCAGAAAAAGATTGCCGATCTCCTGGAGGATATTGGACGGCTATCAGATGAGCTGCAGAGGAAGGACTCGCTGCTGGCCACCTTCAAATCCCGGCTCCCGGCGCTATCCAGCTGGCTAGAGACCACGCAGGCCGGTGAACTACACCTGCATAACGCCCCCGCCACACTGAGGGACACCGTCGTATGGGAGCCTCCCTTCACCACCTGCTCGGAGTAGAGCCCTCCTGCTCTACTCCGAGCAAAGGGTCTTAGTGGTCCGAAGTGGTTGTCCGCAGTCGGAAGAGGGCTCCTGGTGGGGCTCCGTATGGGGCGGCCTCTTCTTCCTTCAGCATCCCCTCTTCCCCCCTCACCTCACAAGTATTCAGCGCTTTCCATGAGCAAGGAGCCACCGGTCCGGGCTCCTGACCAGGGGACTGCTCCTGTTGATCCCGATGCCTCCCCTCCGACGGATGCTGTACCTCCGCTCGCTGACACCACAGCTTTCCCTCCACTCTCGGCTGCCTGTGCCCCCGCGGATAGACATCCTGCACCGAGGCGCCCGCCTCCGTCCTCCCGCCCCTCAACCGAGCGCAGGCGGCGCCTCAGGGACGCGGTGCGGTGGCACTCCCGGCATCCTCCCCACCGTGAGTGGCATCACCCCCGGACGCCTGACGGGGACGACGGGATCACCGGATCGGCCACTCAGCCCGGACAACAGGCCACGACACTTGTCATCGGGGACTCCATCCTCCGTAACGTTCGCCTGAGGGGGGCGTTCACCCTGTCTTTTCCCGGCGCCACCGTTATGGATATAACTGAGAAAATCCCAAGCGTCCTGGCCTCTCACCCACAGGTAACCAAGGTCATCATTCATGTGGGTACCAACGATACCAAAAGACAACAGTCTGAGCTTTTAAAACGGGATTTTATGCAGTTTTTTAACAAACTCTTGCAGTCCCAGGTGCGTGTTTTTATCTCCGGCCCCACCCCCACATGCGGCAGGGGCATTGGGCGTTTCAGCAGGCTGCTCAGTCTGAACACCTGGCTCTCCTCTGCCTGCTGCACCCACAACGTCGGCTTCATTGACAATTTTGATGTCTTCTGGGAGCGGAAACACCTGTTTGGATCGGATGGTCTTCACTTAAACAGAGCTGGCTCCCGTGTGTTATCCGCCAACTTGGCTTACGGTGTACAACACGCACATCCTACACCTGTACACCTGATTGACCGATCCGCCACTGATTGATGTCCCCTGGGTCGTAGTTCCTATGCTTTCAGTTCCACATCTGACCATAACTTACACATTACTGGACTTGGGCCTTCAGTTTTCATTAACAACTCACCAATTCCTGTCATCATCACTCATCGGGAGCAATCCAGAGTCCACCATATTCACTCTGTGAACTTACATAACCTCAGATCTCTCCCAAAACATCAACAGTCCTCACATACAGTCGGTAAGTCACCTGTCACCATAAACATGGCACTTTTAAATGTTCGCTCCCTGTTAAACAAATCTTTTATCATTAATGACCTGATTTTAGATAATAAGGTTGACTGTTTATTTTTAACTGAAACATGGCTGGGTACAGACGTGCCAGTTATTCTCACTGAGGCCTCCCCACCAAATTTTAACTTCACATTCTCCCTGAGAGGTGGTGGTACTGCATCAATAACTAACAAATCATTAAAAATTAAACAAATTGTATTTGATGAGTACACCACTTTTGAGCATCATGCAGTTGTTTTTAACAGTACCCCAATTCTGTGCGTCACTGTCTACAGACCACCAAAGCATAATGCTGCTTTTATCAGTGAATTTTCTGAATTTTTATCAATAATCCATGCCACCTACAATTTTATCATTATATCTGGTGATTTTAACCTACACATAGACAATCCATATGATTCTTTGGCCAAAGACTTCTTAAATTTACTGAGTTGCTTGGATTTTACTCAACATGTCACACAGCCGACTCACAACAGAGGACACACTCTGGATCTTGTCCTCAGCTATGGCCTGTCAGCCAGTGTGTCTTCTGTTGTTGACTTGGCTGTGTCTGACCATTACTGTGTGTTTTTTAATATCACCAGTTTTATTCAGCGGGAGTCCTCAGTGCGAACAGTCAGGAAACGCTATATTACCTCTGAAGTGGCTGCAGATTTTATTGAAATCCTGGGTAGGCATCCTTCAGCTACTGTACCTGTACCTTGTGATTTTATTTTTGAATATTTTACTAAGAAACTGGAATCAACACTTGATCTCGTAGCTCCACTAACAACCAAGAAAGTTCTGCCTAAGCGCACAGCCCCGTGGAGAAATGAGGAGATCAAAAAATTGAAAAGAAACTGCAGGGTAGCTGAACGGAATTGGAGGAAAAATAAATTAAGTTAATCAACAAATATACCGTGAGCAATTAAAAAGATACAACAATGCTCTCAGGAACGCAAGAAATACCTATTTTAGCAACATAATCACTGATCATAAAAATAACCCAAGAATCCTATTTAATACTATTGATCTTCTAATCAACCCTGATCTTAACAGATATCAAAACTCTCCGACAGACTCCCTTTGTGAGGACTTTGCAGACCACTTCAGGGGCAAAATTGATTTTATAAGATCTTCTATTTCAGCTAATCAAAATACTGTTTTTAATAACCTAGAATGCTTGTTTTCACCCGAGGAATCACTGGACAGTTTTGCCCTGGTTGATGCAGAGATGCTTGGTAGAGTTTTCTCCCAAGTAAAACCAACAACCTGCCTTTTAGATCCTATTCCCACATCACTTTTTAAAACGTTTTATGGAGTCTTTGAAGATGAGCTCTTGAATATCGTGAATTGTTCTCTTCAGATGGGTACTTTCCCTGCTGCCCTTAAAACGGCAGTAGTGAGACCCCTTCTGAAGAAGAACAGTTTGGATCCTAATGTTCTTAATAACTATAGACCAGTGTCCAACTTACCATTTTTAAGTAAAATTTTAGAAAAACTTGTTTTTATTCAGTTGAATGATTTTTTAAGTAACTGTTCCGTTTTTGAGAAATTTCAATCTGGATTTAGGACGAACCACAGTACAGAGACCGCACTATTGAAAATTGTTAATGATCTTAGGTGCAACTTGGACTCACACAAGCTTACAGTCCTTGTGCTACTGGATCTAAGCGCTGCTTTTAATACAGTAGATCACCTGATTCTTTTAAACAGACTAAGACACCTGGTCGGCCTCTCTGGTACTGTCCTTCAATGGTTCAGTTCTTATCTCACAGATAGAAAATTTTTCATGAGTTTGGACTCATGCTCCTCAAAGATTCATGAAATTAAATGTGGTGTTCCCCAAGGTTCAATTTTAGGTCCTGTACTTTTTAACTTATACATGCTCCCACTGGGAAATGTCATCAGGGGGCATGGTATCAATTTCCACAGCTATGCGGACGACACACAGCTGTACATATCCATGTCCCCTGATGACACAGGGCCAATTGATGCCCTTTTTAAATGTATTTTAGACATCAACTCCTGGATGGCAGAAAACTTCTTACAGCTCAACCAGGACAAGACTGAGGTTTTAATTATCGATCCTAAGGCGCAGAGAGAGAAACTTTTATCAAAACTTCAAACACTGTCTTTAAATCCATCTGATCAGGTAAAGAATCTGGGCGTCATCTTTGACTCTGAGCTCAATTTTATTCCACATATTAAACATGTAACAAAAACAGGATTTTACCATTTAAAGAACATAGCCAGAGTCTGCCCCTTTCTCTCTCGTGCTAACACGGAGACACTAATGCATGCTTTTATCTCCAGTCGTATTGACTACTGTAACGCCCTGCTTTCTGGTCTTCCAAAAAAAAACATCTCAGGTTTACAACTTTTACAGAACTCTGCAGCACGTGTGCTGACGAAGACCAGAAAGCGGGCACATATTACACCGGTTTTAAAATCACTGCATTGGCTCCCTGTGTGTTTTAGGATTGATTTTAAGGTCCTTTGAATGGTTTTTAAGTGTCTTAGGGGTCTTGGACCTTCTTATCTTTCAGAATTACTTTTCCAATATGAACCCTCCCGCACCCTTAGATCCTCTGGCACTGGCCTTTTAATAATCCCCAAAGTTAGAACACGAACCTATGGTGAGGCATCCTTTCAGCACTATGGCCCCCGTCTGTGGAATAGCCTGCCGGAGGACCTGAGGGCCGCAGAGAGTGTTGATATTTTTAAATACAGGCTCAAGACCCATCTATTTAATTTGGCTTTTAACTGATGTTGTATTTATTTATTAATTTATTTATTTATTTTAGTCAATTTTATTCTGTTATTCCTATTCTTTTTACTTTTTATGACATAGTTCATTTTAGCTATTTCTATGTTATTTATTTTATTTTATTTATTTGTTTATTTTATGTTCTTAGTCTATGTAGTTTTATGCTTTTATTCCTTATCTCCAGTAGTTTTATGTTTTTATTCCATATCTCCAGTGTTTCCTCGGTGGGGGCCGTCTGCGCTGGGGGCTGTGATCGGCTCTGGCTGGGATGTCTCTGACTCGTGGCGTACATCGGCTTGGCCGAGGGGGGGGCTGCGGCAGTGCTCCACTGCTGTGGGCCCCTCGCTGGCCTGTGGCTGGGTGGGCGCCCGGGTGGAGGGGTCCTGGTCGTGGGCCATGAGCAGCGCCCAGTGCAGACGGCCTCCTGTGATGGCGTGACCTGACCTGGCTCCTCTGTACTCAGCCACATGTTTCTAAGTTACTTTATTTGTGTGTGTGTGTGTGTGTATGTACGTGTGTATGTGCTTGGGGGGGGGGGCTGCTTTTAAACATGAAAAGCACTTTGTGCTACGTTTTTAATGTATGAAAAGTGCTTTATAAATAAAGTTTGATTGATTGATTGATTGATAATTAAACAGATTTTTATTATTACCTCTCACACTCTCTGCACTTCCGCATTCGCCGCTCTCCTCACCGCCACCTCTCCTTCCGTCCTCCCCACCGCCGTCGCCACACCTGCCGCCACCTTCTTCCTTCCTCCTTCTCCCTCCTCCATTCTCCCAGCCGCTGCTTCACCACCACCTCTTCCTCTCCTCGCCTCTCCACCTCCCAGCCTTCCGCCCTGCTTCGCTTTCTCCTCCGACCTTCCGCCTCCGCTGGCCATCTCCATGCCGTCCCTGCTCCCCTCCACACACGCCGCAGGACCCGAGCGATCACCTCCCCTCGCTCCACAGTCTCCCCCAAACAGCTCCACGCTGCCGGGGGAAAATCACTTCTCCTCTCCTCCAAACAAATCTCCTTCGTCACACTCCTTTTCCTTTTCTTTCCACTTTTCCTCTCTGTCCGCCACTCACTTCCACACACTTCCTACTCCACACAACTTCCCCAACCTACGTCACAAAATGGGCGTGTTCAGGGTGGTATGGCCGTAAGCCAAGAGGGCAAGCACAAATACGCTATTTATACATGACCACGGTCACCGTAGCGAGCGTTTGTGGACATTTACATCTGTAGAGACATCCTGGCACTTCCACCGCAAAACCTTTATTAGTTTCTTTGATATTTTACTTTTAACATTATTTACACTATCCCTTCTTATCCCTTCACTACTAAATAATTTCTTATAATAAGACCAGAGTCCCATTTTGTCTCTTGCAGACATAACACATCTGCCCGACAGTCCTTAAATATACTGTGCATTTTGCTTTTATTTCTTAGATCATGTGTATTTAAAGAGGCTATAGTGAACATAAGGAGGAAAACGTGAAATCATGTCATACATTTTTCAACTTAAGTTTGCATTTTCCCTTTGCTCTTCTTTTTATTCTTTGCTTGCCACTCTCCCGATTGCCTTTTTCTTACATTTTGTATATTCTCCAAATCCATCTCTGATTCAGATTCTAGGGACGAGGGAAACAGTGCCGGGGACAGAGACGCCTTGCGGGTAGTTCCCGCGCTTTTCAGCCTGGCACAGCTCACCCTCACTGGCTTAGGCGCGGGAGCTGCTCCGTTTCCCAGAGCCGCTCCCCCCTCCCCACCTCAGAGGCTTCCCCGCTCGCCTCCAGGGGGGCTTCCTCCCCTGTCAAGCCATCAGGTACCACTAGGGATTCTTCTACTATCTCCACCTCTTCCCGACCACTGCTCTCCTCCTCCACCTCACTAATTTCACCCTCCTCTCCCTCACTAAGATTGCAGTCACAATTTTCCATATTGTTTCGACATAATTTACACTTCACCTCCTTATGTCCACACTCTCTCGCATAGTGACCCTGTATTCCACATTTATGACACATAAACTCGGGGCAATCCCTCAGGATATGCCCCGGCTGTATGCACAGTCTACACACACGTACCTGCCTGTCATGAATTACCCGGAAATATTCCGGCCCAGCGCTGTCATGAACCGCGCAGAGTAAGGCAGTGACTGGATTAGTTTAGTGAATTTCACCCTTACCACCCTCGTTCCGTCTGCCACATTAGTCCCCGGCCACATCCTCTGGCGTATTGCTGACGTGGCCGTAACTCCCCAACCGTGCAGCTTCTCCAAGATGTCCTTGTCCTCGATGTATGCCGGCAGATTCAGAAAAGATACCACGGGCTCATCATTATTCAAATCCTGCACGACAATCCTCGTCCCGCCGATCCTGAACCCTTCCAACAGCCTCTCCTTTCCCTTAACATGACTCATAGTCACTTCGTACTTGTCCATCCCAATGTTTCTGCACGCCACCAGCCCTCCACACAGCTCTCTCACACACTTCATTAACTCCGCCACATTCACCCTCTCCTCCCCGATCAGCTCGAGGCACACCGTCAGATCTTTTTTATATTCCAAATCCTTCATTCTGTCCATTTTCTTTACCGAGTTATCCGTCCTCGCCATGCACCACTCCTTTTGTCCATAATCCTCACTCGTTGTCATTTTTCTGTTCTCCATGTCGTGCGCCGTTTATATCCGTCCGTGAAAGAAAAACAAACACAAAAAGGGCGAAAAAAGATACAGAAAAAAAAGAGAAAAAGATAAACTAAACCACCAGACACTTCAAAACTTCACTGCTGGGGGATGAAGGAAGAAACAAAGAAACACGAAGCACAAAACCAAACACACATAAACTCAGTCACACACTCTCTCACACACACGCTAGTGTCTCAGCTGACTCAACTATCTCTGCACACGCGCGCTCAGGGTGGTATCGCCGTAAGCTAGGAGGCCACTCGCAAATATGCTATTTATACATGCCCACGGTCACCATAGTGAGGGTTTGTCAAATAAGTGTCAAGGCATTCAATAAATACTTTATCTTACATTATTTAAGCGTCTCGTCTGGCAAGCTGCTGTGTTTCTGAGCGCTGCATGTCCACCCAAGAAGCAGCAGCATCCTCTGCTGTCTGCAAAGAGGAGTGAAAAAGCTTACAGCACCTGGTATTCCCAGGCAGTCTCCCATCCAAGTACTAACCAGGCCCGACACTGCTTTGCTTCCGAGATCTGACGAGATTGGGCGCGCTCAGTGTGGTATGGCCATAAGCCAGGAAGCCACTCGCAAATATCCTATTTATACATGCCCACGGTCACCGTAGCGAGCGTTTGTGGACATTTACATCCGTAGAGACATCCTGGCACTTCCACCGCTGTCCTTGGCACTCATTTCACAGGCCCCATGATCAGCTAGAGACTGGAGTTAAGCGTCTGAGGCAAGTAAGTGTCAAGGCGTTCAATAAATACTTTATCTTAGATTATTTAAGCGTCTCGTCTGGCAAGCTGCTGTGTTTCTGAGTGCTGCATGTCCACCCAAGAAGCAGCAGCGTCCTCTGCTGTCTGCAAAGAGGAGTGAAAAAGCTTATGGCACCTGGTATTCCCAGGCGGTCTCCCATCCAAGTACTAACCAAGCCCGACGCTGCTTTGCTTCCGAGATCTGATGAGATCAGGCGTGCTCAGTGTGGTATGGCCGTAAGCCATAAAAACACGCGCTAATATGCTATTTATACATGCCCACGATCACTGTGGCGAACGTTTGTGGACATTTACATCCGTAGAGACATCCTGGCACCTCCACCGCTGTCCGTGGCACTCATTTCACAGGCCTCATGATCAGCTAGAGACTGGAGTTAAGCGTCTGAGGCAAATAAGCGTCAAGGCGTTCAATAAATACTTTATCTTACATTATTTAAGCTTCTCGTCTGGCAAGTTGCTGTGTTTCTGAGCGCTGCATGTCCACCCAAGAAGCAGCAGCGTTCTCTGCAAAGAGGAGTGAAAAAGCTTACGGCACCTGGTATTCCCAGGCGGTCTCCCATTCAAGTACTAACCAGGCCCTACCCTGCTTTGTTTCCAAGATCAGACGAGATCAGACGCGTTTTTTTTTTTATCTTTCTTATTATCAAATTTTCAAATTTTAACAGCACTTTGACATAAAAACCATACACTGAAAACAAAACTCCCTGCCAACTCATCACACACATCTCACATGCAAATCACACATATATTAACTGAAATCCTCTGAATTTACTAAATCCTTAACAAACAACACAAAAAACAAATTAAAAAAAAAACAAAAAAAAAAAAAAAAACATTTAAACACATGCTTCTCACTAACAATACATAACATTTACAACCCAACCTTCAGCACTCCCCCATCCACTCTAACCAACATACTCCCTTTTACAAACATTTTGACAAATTCCTCCTTATCAATCCCCACATACAGCACCCCCAAATCATATTTCAATTTACATTTAAACAAATCCCAAACATCCAGTTTTTTCCCCTCATAATGAGCATAATTTCTCCTCATTTTCACTGCATACCTCCCATGGCTCAGCATATAATTCAACAGATTTTTATTATTACCTCTCACACACTCATTCACCCCAAACAGCCACAACTTCTTCCATCCCATCCTCTCAACATATCTCGCTCCCCAACATCTCCCAACTAAATCTTTCATTTTACAAAAGAAACCCTCTAGCTCCCTACACTCATAAAACTCATGCATACAGGTTTCTACCCCCTCCCCACACACATCACACTCCTTACTCACATTAATGTCAAACTTACTTATATTTAAATTATTGAAAACTCTATTATGTCTCAACAAAAAATCAAAGTTTTCACTCTCACAATTATTCCCTTTCACCCTCAAATTCTCCCATATCCAACCCACATCCTCATATCCAAGCACTTCCTTCCACACTCTCTCTGCAGCCGGCCTCCTCATCTTCCTCCCATTTATCAGTTTATATATCACTCTTGTCTTTAAATCCACCACATTAATTTTCTTTACGTTATCTCCCACATACATTTCAATCTCTCTCGCATCATCCCCACCTTCCACTCCCTCAATCATCCTTCTCCATCCATCTGGCATCCCTCTCTTTATATCATTCAATCTTTTCTCAGCAGCCTTCAACCCCATCTCAAATCCCTTCCCTTCCACCTCATCCACTATCACCTGCCCACCCATAAAGCCTGGCACATACTCATAAACAATATCCCTAATAATTCTGAACCCAGCCCGCTACATCATCTTATCATACACTTCTTTCTCTCCTATCTTAATATTTTTATTCAGAAAAAGAGGCTGCTCCCACACCTGCCTAACACTCACACATTCATACTCAACACTATCCCCACATCCCCCCACCTTCATAAGCACCTCCTTTAAGAAGACCTTCCACAAATGCTTCGGCCCTCCTCCAATATATTGAATCATTGTTCTGATTCTCAACGCCTTCTTCCTATTCTCTAAGTTAATTAACTTTAACCCCCCCCCCTCCCCATACTCATTCTCCAACACATCCCTCGCTATTCTCACTCCCCGACCTTCCCATAAAAAATCTTTAATCATTTCATTAACTTTCTTAATTACCTCATCTGGCACCTCTATTACATTCATTACATATATTAATTTACTCAGTGCTAGAGAATTTATAACAACCACCTTTCCTCTCAATCCCATTTTCCTATTCTTCCATAAGCCAAAAAGCTTTCTCATCCCACCCATTATTTCATCATATTGTATTTCCCTCCCTCTTTTTTCCTCTATCCCAACATTTATCCCCAACACTCTTATATAATCCTTCCTCTCCCTCAAACCCAACTCTGCCTTTTCCCTCTCATTTTCATTCATATACATTATCTCAGATTTGTCAATATTTACTCTGGCACCAGATGCCCTCCCATACTCCTCCAAACATTCCAATACCCTGTATACACTGTTTCTATCCTGAACAGTCACCGTCGTATCATCCGCATATTGAAAAATCAAGCTAACATTATCTCCCACCGTTTTAATCCCTCTTATATTACTTTCTCCCTCTAACAGCATTGCCAGCGGTTCTGCTCCTATCGCATACAATAGTGCAGACATAGGACAGCCTTGTCTCACAGACCTTTCTATCTTAAAAGTATCTGTTATCAATCCATTTATTTTCACACAACTACTCGTCCCTCTATACATCCTCTCTATCCAAGCTCTCATCCTCTCACCAAAACCTACAGCTTTTAAAACCTCAAATAAATATCTGTGGTTCACCCTATCAAAGGCCTTATTCAAGTCCAGACTCATCACTATACCTTCCTTTCTCTCCCTCATATACCCAATAATATCTCTGATACTGCTAATTGTATCTATAATAGTCCTTCCAGGTATACTATACGCTTGCCTTCTCCCACCACTTTGTCTATAACGTTTTTTATTCTACCAGCTATGACTCTCGCCAAAATTTTATAATCAACATTCAACATTGTTAAAGGTCTATAATTTTCCAATTTTCCCTTACTGCCCTTTTTATATATTATGCTAACCAATCCTAAGGAAATCTCTTTCTCTATCTTATCATTACATTCCATCCAATCATACAGTCTCTCCATGATTGGAATCATCTGCTCCTTAAACTCAATATAAAATTCTCCTGTTATACCATCTATTCCTGGACTCTTATTTCTATTCAATCCCTTTATAGCACTTTCTATCTCATCCTTTGTAATATCTCCCTCACTTATCTCCCTATCATCATCACTCAACTTTCTTTTTAAATTACCAACAACCCTCCTTAAGCTTATCTCTTCTATCTTCTCTTCCTTGAATAACTCTCTATAAAATTCTTCCACCCTCGTCGCAATCCCTACCATCCCTTCAATGATATTCCCTTCCTTATCCTCAACATTTTCTAAATACGTTTTTTCCTGCCTCCTCTTCTCTAATCCTAGAAAAAAATGGGTACATTTTTCCCCTTCCATCACACATTTTACCTTACTCCTTATTATCGCCCCCATACATTTCTTTCTCTCTATCCCCTTTAACTCCTCCTGTAATTTCTCGCCTCCCCCCTACCATTCTCCATCTCCCTCGCCTCTTTCTCCAGCTCTAGCCTCACTCTCTGCTCCAACTGCTTAGCTCTTCTTCCCCTCTCCCTACTATATTTTATACTTTTCTCCTTTATCACCTCCTTCAGCTCCACCCACCATCTCCCCGTATCCTCTTCAACCATTTTACTCTTCATACTCTCGTTTAGACATTTAACCATCATCTCCTTATACCCCCTCTCCTTTAGTATTTCATTATTAAGGCACCATACCCCTCCTCCCCTCCTCCATTTTACTTCATTCAAACTGCACCTAATCACACTATGATCACTAAACCCATTTATTTTATATTCTACTCTATCTATAACATTCTCTATATTCTTAGACACTAGAATCATATCAATTCTACTTTGCTTTAATTTTCCCTCCACCATCTGAGCCCTAGAATACCCTCTCTTAACTGGGTTCCTCTCCCTCCACACATCTATCATCTCATTTTCTCTTTTTAGTTTCTGCAACACCTCCCTAGATGCATCACTCCTAAAACACAGCCCAAGCCCCATATCAATCCTTTCACACCACACATTGAAATCCCCTACTATCATGCATTCCTTTCCACACTCCCCACTCAGTCTTTCAAAGAACCTTTTCCTATCTCTCTCACTATTATGAGCATATATATTAATTAACTGAAATTTTCTCCCTTTATACTCAAACTTTATCCCCACCATCCTCCCCTCCCCATCATTCACACACTCACACACATTTTCCACTACATCCTTCTTCACCAAAATTGCAACCCCTGCCGACCTTAACCCCCCATTACTAACATACATTTCTCCCATCCACTCTTTCCCACACTCTCTCACACACACCTCATCCCAATGCGTTTCCTGCAAACACACAATATCTGCATCACACAATTTCAAAATAAGATTTCTTCTCTCATTATTTCTCAAACCATTACAGTTCAATGAAGAGATTTTCACCATAAACAAACAAACAAAAATAAACAAAATATTAGAAAAGAAAACAACACACCGAAAACCCCTCATGATTCCGTTCGCTTCCCCCCCTTAACCTTACTCTACCCACTCTCCTCCCACCCACCCTCAATCCCCTACCAACCCTCACCCATCTCACATCTTCATCCGAATCAGACCTCTGCTCTTCCCTTACTTCTTGCCCACCCCCCAAAGAGCTCTGGCTCTCTATATCATAACCTCCCCTCCCACTCCTGCTCCTGCTCCTCTCTCTGCACTTCCCACCTTTCTCATCCACCATCCTCACCACTCCAACCCCCCCTTTCTCACATAAACTTTCACCCACACTCTCACTCCCTCCCTCCTCAATCTCTCCTACCCCACTGCCCCCATACACTCCTTCTCCACCTCACCCTCCTCCTCCACCCCAACATTCATTTCACCCTCTTCTACCCCTTTCTCGCTCTCTCCCTCCTCCCTCTCAATCACCACCTCAATCCCTTTTTCATCCCCTCTCTCCCTTTCCTTCCACATCACTCCCCCTTCCCTCCCTCCTCCATATTTCTCCCCTGACATTCCCTAGCAAAATGGCCCCCACCCCCACACCTATAGCATTTAAGCTCAGCACAGTCTTTAACAATATGACCAGCCTGCAGACATAGTCTACATACTCTGTGCTGCCCCACTTTGACTTGCACGTTTTCGCCTGAGGGTGGCAGTATTACGACAAGAGCGAGTTAAACAGAATATACTCGCATCTGGTTATCATGCAGTATTCTAAAGTATTCCACTCCTTCAACTGTTTCAAATTTAATGCTGTATGGTAAAGATTTTACATTGTCATTAAATCTTACTCTCATAAACCTGGTGCCGTCGCTCATATCCGTTCCTGCCCATTTTCTCCTTTTAATATCAGAGACTCTCTCCACTCCCCATTGAACTAATTTTGCCGTTATCTGTTCATCAGTTATATACGCTGGCAAGTTCAGGAACGACACAATTTTGACATCTCTCACCACTTCAGTTGCAATCACTCTATTGTTCCCCATTTTAAATCCATCCAATAGTCTCTCCTTTCCTTCAGGATCCCCCATCGAAATCTCCCATCTCCTCCCCGGCTTCACCCTACACGCCACCACCCTCCCACACACCTCCTCTATTTTCCTCAATAGCTGCATCATCGTTAATTCCTCATCGCCTTCCATCTCCACATTCACCGCTGCCTCCTTCGTAAATCCGTATCCCTCCTTATTCATTTCTCCTCCTTTTTCCCTCATCTCCACATCCACAGCTCGTCTCACCCCATCTCCGCCGTCTCCCACCTGTCGCGCTCTCCTCTCCGTTTCTTTCCGCGCGTCCTCCTCTCCCGCCTCCATCCTCTTCCTCTCGCCAGCCACCTCCGACTCCGCTCCCGCCTCTCTCTCAATCCTTTCCCCCTTCTCTCCATCCACCGCCTTCCCTTCTCTCTCTCCTCCAGACGCTCCTTTCGCCAATCCTCCAGCCATCGCCCACACCACGTCCACCTCTCTCTCCATTTCCGCATCCATCACTCTCCTCACCGCCACCTCTCCTTTCTTCTCTCCCACCGCCGTCACCACACCTGCGGCCACCACACCTGCCACCACCGTCTTCATACCTCCCTCTCCTCTCTCCATGCTCTCCGCCGCCGCTGCTCCGCCACCTCTTCCTCTCCCCGCCTCTCCACCTCCCAGCCTTCCGCCCTCCTTCACTTTCTCCTCCGATCTTCCGCCTCCACTTGCCATATCCACTCCGTCTCCGCTCCCCGCCACACACTCCGCAGGTCCCGAGCAATCTCCCTCCTCCACTCCACAGTCTCCCCCAAACAGCTCCACGCTGCTGGGGGAAAATCACTCCTCCTCTCCTCCAACAAAAATCCTCTTTATTCACTCTCCTTTTTCCGTTTCTTTCCACTTTATTGTTCCGTCCGCCGCTCACCTCCTCGCGCTCCTCATTCCACACAACTTCCATGACGTCACAAACTGGGCATGTTCAGGGTGGTATGGCCGTAAGCCACGAGAACACGCGCCAATACGCTATTTATACATGCTTGTGGACATTTACACCCGTAGAGACATCCTGGCTCTTCCACCGCTGTCCGTGGCACTCATTTCACAGGCCTCATGATCAGCTAGAGACTGGAGTTAAGCGTCTGAGGCAAATAAGTGTCAAGGCATTCAATAAATACTCTTAGATTATTTAAGCGTTTCCTCTGGCAAGCTGCTGTGTTTCTGAGTGCTGCATGTCCACCCAAGAAGCAGCAGCGTCCTCTGCTGTCTGCAAAGAGGAGTGAAAAAGCTTACGGCACCTGGTATTCCCAAGCAGTCTCCCATCCAAGTACTAACCAGGCCTGACCCTGCTCAGCTTCCGGGATCGGACGCGTTCATTTTTTTTAAATGTTTTTTTAAATCTTTTTTATTATCAAATTCTCAATTTTTACAACACATTAACATAAAAAAAAACATACATTGAACACAATACTTCCAGATCAACTCAACACATACTTCCCACAAACAAAACACAAGCAAATTTACATCTCTACCTTCAACACTCCTCCATCCACTCTAATCAACGTACTCCCTTTTACAAACCACTTGACAAACTCCTCCTCGTCAAGCCCCCATTCAACACCCCCAAATCAAATTTCAATTTACATCTAAACAAATCCCATACATCCAATTTTTTCCCTTCATAATGAACATAATTTCCCCTCATTTTGACTGCATACCTCCCATGGCTCAGCACATAATTCAACAGATTTTTATTATTACCTCTCACACACTCATTCACCCCAAACAGCCACAACTTCTTCCATCCCATCCTCTCAACATATCTCGCTCCCCAACATCTCCCAATCAAATCTTTCATTTTACAAAAGAATCCCTCTAGCTCCCTACACTCATAAAACTCATGCATACAGGTTTCTACCCCCTCCCCACACACATCACACTCCTTATTCACATTATCAAACGTACTTATAATTAAATTATTGAAAACTCTATTATGTCTCAACAAAAAATCAAAGCTTTCACACTCACAATTATTCCCTTTCACCCTCAAATTCTCCCATATCCAACTCACATTCTCATATCCAAACACTTCCTTCCACACTCTCTCAGCAGCCGGCCTCCTCATCTTCCTTCCATTCATCAGTTTATATATCACTCTTGTCTTTAAATTCACCACATTCATTTTCTTTACATTATCTCCCACATACATTTCAATCTCTCTCACATCATTCACACCATCCATTTCCTCAATCATCCTTCTCCATCCATCCGGCATCCCCCTCTTTATAACATTCAATATTTTCTCAGCAGCCTTCAACCCCATCTCAAGTCCCTTCCCTTCCACCTCATCCACTATCACCTGCCCACCTGGCACATACTCATAAACAATATCCCTAATAATTCTGAACCCAGCCCGCTACATCATCTTATCATACACTTCTTTATCTCCTATCTTAATATTTTTATTCAGAAAAAGCGGCTGCTCCCACACCTGCCTAACACTCACACATTCGTACTCAACACTCTCTAAAAATTCTCCCCACGCTTCCATCACCTCCCTGTAGAACCCACTAACCTCACCTAACATCTCCCTTCCAAATCTCATAAATATCCCACTTTCCCCACATCCCCCCACCTTTACAAGCACCTCCTTTAAGAAGACCTTCCACAAATGCTTCGGCCTTGTTAATTAAGTTAATTAACTTTAACCCCCCCTCCCCATACTCATTCTCCAACACATCCCTCGCTATTCTCACTCCCCTACCTTCCCATAAAAAATCTTTAATCATTTCATTTACTTTCTTAATTACCTCATCTGGCACCTCAACTACATTCATTACATAAATTAATTTACTCAATGCTAGAGAATTTATTACAACCACCTTTCCTCTCAGTCCCATTTTCCTATTCTTCCATAAGCCAAAAAGCTTTCTCATCCCATTCATTATTTCGTCATATTGTATTTCCCTCCCTCTTTTTCCCTCTATCCCAACATTTATCCCCAACACTCTTATATAATCCTTCCTCTCCTTCAAACCCAACTCTGCCTTTTCCATCTCATTTTCATTCATATACATTATCTCAGATTTGTCAATATTTACTCTGGCACCAGATGCCCTCCCATACTCCTCCAAACATTCCAATACCCTGTATACACTGTTTCTATCCTGAACAGTCACCGTCGTATCATCTGCATATTGAAAAATCAAGCTAACATTATCTCCCACCGTTTTAATCCCTCTTATATTACTTTCTCCCTCTAACAGCATTGCCAGCGGCTCTGCTGCTATCGCATACAATAGTGCAGACATAGGACAGCCTTGTCTCACAGACCTTTCTATCTTAAAAGTATCCGTTATCAATCCATTTATTTTCACACAACTACACGCCCCACTATACATCCTCTCTATCCAAGCTCTCATCCTCTCACCAAAACCAACAGCTTTTAAAATCACAAATAAATATCTGTGGTTCACCCTATCAAAGGCCTTATTCAAGTCCAGACTCATCACTATACCTTCCTTTCTCTCCCTCATATACCCCATAATATCTCTAATACCACTAATAGTATATATTATACTCCTTCCAGGTATACTATACACTTGCCTTTCTCCCACCATCTATAACGTTTTTTATTCTACCAGCTATGACTCTCGCCAGTATTTTACAATCAACATTCAGCATTGTTAAAAGGTCTATAATTTTCCAATTTTCCTTTACTACCTTTTTTATATATTATGCTAACCAATCCTGTCACGACCAGGCTAGGACACAGGACGCAGATGCAGGGTTTTGGGTTCTTCAATAAAAGTCTTTATTGAAAGAATCTGGCAAGAAAACTCCAAGACAGAGTAACCAAAACAGGCTATGAAAATTACCGCTATAAGTTTCCAAAATGGAAGAAGCGTGGCTACAAAAGATACCAAAATAATAATCGCTCCACTAAAAGGAGGAAAACACAAAAGACTATTAAACGTTACTAGGAACTGAAAATCACTCCCGCTACGGAGGCAAAAGAACTAGCAAATTAAGCAGAAACAACAGAAAACACTCATGAAAACTGGAGGTACTAATCTATGAAAAGGTGAGCAAACAAAAAATCACTCCACACGGAGTAAACAAAGGGCTATGAAATAGTTAACTAAGGAACTAAACTATGAAACTCACATCTTAAATCTCTCTCTTGTAGGAACCGGAACAAAACCAAATACGACCAACGACAGAGCTGTGACAAGACTGTGGAAAGGCTGTAGTGAACGCACGCAGACGAGGACGAAGACGAACACACTGGCACAAGGCAAAGGGAGACGCAGACTCTTATACACAGGGTAACAGGGAACAGGTGGAAACACTCAGCAGACAATCAGACCGAGACACACAAGGAAGGGCAAGTGACCTGAAACGAAAGGAGAGTTACTTTTCAAAATAAAACAAGAAATGACAAGACAAGACATGGAGACAGGACAAAAACCCAACTTGACCTCACCGCGGTGTGACAGTACCCCCCCTTCTAGGGCCGACAACTGACGGACCAGGTAACTCAGGATGATCTCTATAAAAGTCTTGATTAAGAGAAGGGTCAGCTATGTAACTCCGTGGAATCCACTGTCTCTCCTCTGGCCCATATCCCTCCCAGTCCACTAAAAACTGTTTTCCCCGGCCTCTGTTGCGTACAGCTAACAGTCTCTTAACTTTATAAAGTGGACCTCCATCGGCCGCTTCCAGAGGCGGCGGGGGCTTGGTGGCCAGGACCATGGGGCTATCCTTAGAGGGCTTAACCTGACTGACGTGGAATGTGGGGTGGACACGGAGGGACCTGGGCAGACGAAGACGAATGGCAGCTGGGCTGATGACCTTGGTGATGGGGAAAGGACCCACGAACCGTGGTGCCAGCTTCTTAGAGGGGACCTTGAGGTGAAGATCTCTAGCTGACAACCACACTCTCTGCCCGGGCCGATACTCGGGTGCAGGACGGCATTTTCAGTCTGCTGCCTTTTTGACCCTGTCCCCCTGATGGATGAGCACTTGTTGGGCGGTGGCCCAGATGCGGTGGCAGCGGCGAACCAGGGCGTGGGCGGAGGGAACTGACACTCTGTGTCAGCAAACACAGGAGGCTGGTAGCCATAGACACACTTGAAGGGGGAGAAACCTGTGGCAGAGGTGGGCAGAGAATTGTGGGCATATTCCACCCAGACTAGGTGGGTGCTCCACGAAGTCGGGTTCTGGGACACAAGGCATCGGAGGCCGGTTTCCAGCTGTTGGTTGAGACGTTCGGTCTGGCCGTTGGCCTCCGGGTGATATCCTGACGTCAGGCTTGCTGTGGCACCGATGAGACGACAGAACTCCCTCCAGAACCGGGAGATGAACTGGGGCCCCCGGTCTGACACGATGTCCATAGGAAATCCATGGATCCTGAAGATATTCTGCATCATAATTTGAGCAGTTTCTTTAGCTGAGGGCAGCTTAGGTAAAGCAATGAAATGTGCCATCTTGGTGTTACCTTTCGAAACCGGGAGCCCGTGACGAAGTCCATTGATATGTCTGACCACAGTCTGGAGGGGATGGGCAGAGGTTGCCGGAGTCCCATGCGTGACCCAGAGGATGTCTTGTTGCGAGCACAGACCGAACATGCCTCGATGTACTCCCGGACCCCCGACTCCATGGATGGCCACCAGAATCGTTAGGAGATGGCGAACATGGTTCTCTGGACTCCCGGATGGCAAGTGAGCAGCGAGGTGTGAGCCCAATGAATTACCTGTGGACGCAAATCAACAGGGACAAACAAACAAAAGTGGGTACCCACTAGGTGGGGGCGTCTCACCATTCGCTTGCTTCACCTCTTGTTCTATCTGCCAAGTAACCACTCCAACCACACGGTTCAGTGGAAGGATGGGTTCTGGTTCCTTGGCGACAGGCTCAGGGTCATAGATGCGTGACAGGGCGTCTGGTTTGACATTCCGGGACCCCGGCCTGTAAGACAACGTGAAACAAAAACGGTTAAAAAACAATGCCCACCTGGCCTGGTGTGAATTTAGTCTCTTGGCTTGTTTGATATATTCAAGATTCTTGTGATCGGTCCACACAATGAACGGATGCTCTCCAATCATACGGATGCATCTTGCCATCCACCTCTGACCGCTGAGATAGGACCGCCCCGATCCCCTAATTAGATGCGTCCACCTCCACCACAAATTGACGCTGTGGATCTGGCAGAGTGAGGATGGGCACAGAGGTGAAGCGGCGCTTGAGGGTCTGGAACGCCTCCTCAGCCTCCAGGCCCCAGTTGAAACGAACCTGGGGAGAGGTCAGAGTGTGGAGGGGAGCAGCTATTGCGCTAAAGCCTCTGATAAACCGCCTGTAGAAATTAGCAAACCCCAAGAACTGCTGTACCTTCTTGCGGCTATCAGGCGTTGGCCACTCTGCCACAGCGCTCACTTTAGCCGGATCCATCTGCACCCTTCCAGGGGCTACGATGAAGCCCAGGAAGGAGATGGTGTCGGCATGAAACTCACTCTTTTCTGCTTTGACATACAGGTGGTTGTCGA
The DNA here is from genome assembly GCA_033000465.1 of Sciaenops ocellatus. Taxonomy (NCBI): domain Eukaryota; kingdom Metazoa; phylum Chordata; class Actinopteri; family Sciaenidae; genus Sciaenops; species Sciaenops ocellatus. Next base: position 2,226,333 of record CP136888.1, on the reverse strand, counting down.
GAAGACGCTTAAGGACTTGGCTAACATGGTGTCTGTGAGTGTCTAGATCAGGTGAGTAAATGAATATGTCGTCTAGATAAATGTAGATAAACTGGTCGAGAAAGTCTCTGAGCACGTCATTAATCATGGCCTGGAAGACGGCAGGGGCATTCGTGAGACCAAAGGGCATGACCAGATATTCATAGTGACCGCTGGGAGTATTAAACCCAGTCTTCCATTCATCGCCCTCCCTAATCCGAATGAGATGGTAAGCATTGCGTAAATCAATCTTAGTGAATACTGTGGCCTGCTGAAGCTGATCAAACACAGACGACATTAACGGGAGTGGATAGCGATTCTTTATAGTAATATCATTGAGGGGGCTGTAATCAAAACATGGTTTTAAGGACCCGTCTTTTTTGCTTACAAAGAAGAACCCGGCTCCAGCAGGTGACGAGGACGGGCGGATGAGCCCCGTCTTCAGTGAGGACTCAATGTAGTCCTTCATGGCTTGACGTTCGGGCCCTGACACTGAGTACAGGCACCCCTTGGGAATGGTGGAGCCAGGGATGAGCTCGATGGCGCAGTCATACGGTCGATGCGGTGGAAGTGACGTGGCCTTGACTTTGTTAAAAACCTTGAGATGATGGTAGCAAGTGGGTACAGAGGTCAGATCCAGGTACTGGGATTCTGTGACAGGATGAGCAGAAACAGTGCTTATTATCGTGGTAGCCTGACCATGAGTCTCATCCCACAGGCACTTCCCCTCACAGTCTTCCCCCCACCCCAGGATTTTGCCAGTAGGCCAGTCAATGTGGGGGTTGTGGCTGACAAGCCACGGATGTCCCAGTATCAGTGTGCGTGCAGGCGAGTGAAACAGGTAAAAGTTCATCAGTTCAGAGTGATTGTCTAAGGTAAGGGCTATGGGCTCTGTGACGTCTGTAATAGTGAACAGTGCGGTACCATTCAAGGCGCTAGCTTTAATGGGTTGTGAAAGAACCTCGGTCTTCAACCCCAGCCTTTTGGCTATCTCCCAGTCCATTAAGCTTTCATCAGCCCCAGAGTCAATTAAAACATCCAATTCAATGACTGTGGTGTTGTGTGTTACCTTGACGGAGGTCAAACTACGTGGAGCAGAACCTGAAGCTGTGGATTGGCCCGTCATCCGAGCTGCCTTGACCAGGCAGGTGGCTACAAGGTGTCCGGGTTCCCTGCAATAGAAGCACCGCCCCTCCTTGAGGCGGCGTTGTCGTTCCACCTGAGTGAGCTGGGCCCTGCCCAGCTGCATAGGCTTCTCATCTCCAGCAGGAGGAGAAAGGCGGCGCTGATCTGACGATGATTGGCAGGGAACAGACCAGGGGGCAGCGGGGATATGCTGTGGGCAGTCTGGCAACCGCTGGTGCCCTCCCTGGAGAGCCTTGAATTCCCTAAGTCGGTTATCTTTTCTCGTTTCGTAGAGACCGGGTCGAAGGTCTTATGGAGGGCCTCCTTGAAGTCCCAGAAGGAGCTACAGAGCGGGGAAATCATGAAGGCAATTTTGGCTCGGTCTGTGGGAAATACGTGAGGGGAGAGTTCAAAATGCATTTCACAGTCTATAAGAAATGACTTACATTGTCCTAGTTCTCCTGAGAACTGCTCAGGAGATGCCAGCTGGGCTCCAGCTCCAGCTCCAGCGTAGGCAATAGGGGGAACGGGCGGGGGCCCAGACGCAGCGGATACTGTATCCGTCTTCACAGGGCGACTGAAAAACTGCTGCATCTGCCTCAGGACAAAAACCCAACTTGACCTCACCGCGGTGTGACAAATCCTAAGGAAATCTCCTTCTCTATCTTATCATTACATTCCATCCAATCATACAATCTTTCCATAATTGGAATCATCTGCTCCTTAAACTCAATATAAAATTCTTGTGTTATACCATCTATTCCTGGACTCTTATTTCTATTCAGTCCCTTTATAGCACTTTCTATCTCTTCCTTTGTAATATCTCCCTCACTTATCTCCCTATCATCATCACTCAACTTTCTTTTTAAATTACCAACAACCCTTCTTAAACTTACCTCTTCTATCTTCTCTTCCTTGAATAACTCTCTATAAAATTCTTCCACCCTCGTCGCAATCCCTACCATCCCTTCCTTATCCTCAACATTTTCTAAATACGTTTTTTCCTGCATCCTCTTCTCTAATCCTAGAAAAAAAATGGGTACATTTTTCCCCTTCCATCACACATTTTACCTTACTCCTTATTATCGCCCCCATACATTTCTTTCTCTCTATCCCCTTTAACTCCTCCTTTAATCTTATGTAATTTCTCGCCTCCCCCCCTACCATTCTCCATCTCCCTCGCCTCTTTCTCCAACTCTAGCCTCACTCTCTGCTCCAACTCCCTAGCTCTCCTACCCCTCTCCCTGCTATATTTTATACTTTTCCCCTTTATCACCTCCTTCAGCTCCACCCACCATCTCCCCGTATCCTCTTCAACCATTTTACTCTTCATACTCTCATTTAGACATTTAACCATCATCTCCTTATACCCCCTCTCCTTTAGTATTTCATTATTTCATCATTTCATCATTCATTTTTCATCAGGGTGGTATGGCCGTAAGCCAGGAGGCTACTCGCAAATACGCTATTTATGCATGCCCACGGTCATGGTATGGAGGGTTTGTGGACATTGAGACATCCTGGCACTTCCACCGCTGTCCGTGGCACTCATTTCACAGGCCTCATGATCAGCTAGAGACTGGAGTTAAAGGTACAGTGTGTAATATTTATGGTGATTTATTAACAGAAATGGAATATAATACATATAACTATGTTGTTAGTGCTATACAGTGGCCCTATGAAACGAGTCGTTCCGTTTTTATTACTTTAGATTTCGCCTTTTTATGTACATATACCGCGGGTCCCCCTACAGGAGGCTGACATCTTGTGCGGCACAGTAGCGATTCACCGCTACTTTGCCGAAGAAGGGAAGAAAAAGACGGATGTGACGTAGAGGCGGAGGAAGCCGTGTTTACTGGTCGCTAACGGCTAACGGCTAACAGCTAACTTTGTTGTGTTTTGTTAGTTTGAGAAGTTACATTCAGACAAATGGAGGAACACATTTATTATTTAGCACAAGAAGGGCCGAGAGAGCAGGAGTCTGTGCATCAAAGAAGAGAAAACATGAAGAAAAACAAAATTGGGACTGAGGACGGCAGAAAACACGGATAAACATCGCAGTGGACTTTCTCTCACGGATATCACTGATGACGGATTAATGTTTTCAACGTGACGCCGAAGTTTTCTGTTTTCATCTGGAAAGGTAATTCAGACTAAAGTTACGTGTGTAAATGAAAACTGTTGTTTGAAAGCTTTAGCCAGAGCACAATCACCAATAATGTCTCTGTGTGTCCGTGTGTCGTTTAGCTTTTGTTATTTGGACAGCAATTATGCCGTGATGTTACGGACATCAGCTGATCAGCTGAGTGTAACGTGATAGAAAAAAGTTTTGAAGCTAACGTCAGTCAGACACAGAGGATATTTTACCGTGCTGGTGGAAAACGTTTATTTACGTGATGTTATGGCGATCAGCTGATCTCAATCAAAGTGTAACATGATAGAAAAAGTTTTGAAGCTAACGTCAGTCAGACACAGAGATGACAGTTTACAGTCCTGGTGGAAAATGTTTATTTAGTGTAACTGAATGATGAAATGTAAACCCGGTGCAGTGCACAGCATTGTTTGCTTTCTCAATTCTTATACAAAAATGTGCAGTGTATTTGTTTTAGTGTGTTTTTTACTGTGCACACACGTGTTACTGTAGATTAGTTTGTAGGCTGACCAGTGTCTGATCAACTGTCTACAGACATGAAAACGTCGCTGCATGATGTCTGATATTTATATGATCAGTAACGTTGCTGACGTTTCCCAGGCAACAACACTTTACAGCAACACATCAAACTACAGAGTAACGTTACAGTAACATTGTAATGTAAAGCACAGAGCTGCTATACTACTTTGACATGGTCAGAATACAGTAACATTGCAATAAGTTTATAATATATATACATATATATTTATACTGTCATTGATTTCAATACATAATGAAAACAGTTTGATTCACTTTGATCAGCTGACATATTCCCATTTACAGAACTGTCACACAAATCTGTTTATAATCAATTTAATGTATTCTTTACATGTGCAGTCTAGGTTATTAGTTATAATGAATAACTGATAATCAATGATTGAAATTTGTGTAATTACAGTTTCAGAACATTGTACAAGAGAGATGCCAGAAGATACAGCGTATACACCCTGAAACCTGAAAAAACAGATGACTGCAGAGGGCTCGGTGTGGTGCCCTGAACACCAGCACACCACACAGTAAAATGGCATTATGTTCAAAGAACTGTAGAGAACTATAATGAAATATAATAATGAAATTAACTTCATGTGTGATGTCACGGTCTTCAACAGACCAGTTTCCTGCAGCTGCTGATTTGGAAAGATCCACGCAGAAGTTCACCGGGCTTCTTCCAACAATACATCTCTGAATCATGGTGCTCATGTCTGTCAGGATCATAGAATGAAAGAGCTGCAGCACACCGATACACTCACAGTTTTTACTGCTCAAAAAAGTTGTTTATATGATCGTGGCCAGCAATTCTCATTCTACGTTCAGACTGAAATGGACAGCCAGCGATGTCAGTCTAAAAGAAGAAATATGTCTACAAATGTCTTGTTGTTGTTTTTCACATTAGCTTTTTTTGGGTTGAACTTGTAAATTATGCTGCAGCTGCCCTGTTATGTAAATATACATATAAATATACACAATACAAGCCACTATAACCTGTAGTGGTAACATAATGACACTGCTGGGAAGTACATGTTCATATGTATATCATTGAAATAAATACAGCAAAAACATCTGTTGATCATGTTTTATTAATGACTGTTCATGAACATCAATATATTTCAGCATTATAATTCTCTTTTTATTTGAAAAAGTATCGAAAAGTATCGAAAAGTATCGAAATACATGTTGGTACCGATACCGATACCAAAATGTTGGTATCGTGACAACACTACTGGAGACACAGATGTCTGTTTACACAGATTGGAACGTCAACAGCCAGCTATCTATTATGTCTAAGAAGGCAGCAATAGGTCTCTTCGACCCTGGCCACCACAGTGTTGAGATAGACTGGCACCTACTGTTCCCAATCAAAGCCAAACAACTAATACTGCTGAGGACCTCAAGGCCCACACGTGACCTTGTGTAACCTAAGGATAGAAAATTCCATAACAACTCCCACCTTACATTTCTCAGGGTCATTTGTAAAGATTAGATCTGTTCAGCAGGAGTTTACATCTGTCTACATTTTTATTGACATGTGGTGATCTAACGTTTGCTCTGCTTGTAATAATCAGTCAAAATGTTATTCCTTTTCCACACCTTCATATATCAGAGTTGCGAGGCTGGTTGTTTCTTGTGTTACAGTTCATATTGTCTAAAGTGTGTTTATAGTGTTAAACTTTACATCAGTGTTAAAGTGCATCATGAATGTTAATACTTCATAACTTAGCATTCCCAAATGTTATATTATACTGCAGTTTACTGCTTCTTTGCATTCTGCTAATCAGCAGTTCACTGTAATGATAATAAGATTGAATCGAATCTAATTTGCATTTCAGAAATAATTGCATTGTATACGATATATGTACAGAATATGGGAAATCATGCCTCTCTTAGGTTTTCATTTTTATTATTTAATTTCATTTTATTCTTGGTATCACTTTTTTTATTACTGGACTGTAACACACCATGTCACATACTCCTCTTCTCTCTTCAGATGCCCTGCTGAATCTCACCCCTGCCACTCTTGGGCCATCACCAGTTATCTCCACTTCAGCAACATCAAGTGATGAAGTGTTCTTTGTGTAGGCTATTTATATTTTTAAAAAATGTTTGTATTTTTGTACATTATCTATTTTTTTTAATTATCATTTTGTGTTTCTAATTTATTATCTTTTTGTTTACTTTCTTCTTGGCAGTGCTGCAATGCAAGGGGGGCACCACTTTAAATCTTGCCTAGGGCGCCAAATTGGTTAGGGCCGGGACTGCACTGGTACATTGGTTGCATTAGTTTACTTTGAAGTTTGTCATCTGTGAATAAACTGATTATTGCACTCAAATTGGACTAATGATTGACAGCTGATTTAACTGAGACATACCAACGAAACTTCATCTGAATTACTATAATACTTATTGCAGCAGTCTTTGTATAGATTTGGTACCACTGCTGGTCGAATGGTGTTAAAAACGTTTTATGTTGGCAGGATAATTGACTTATTATTCAGTTAGAATTGATTTAATTATGTCTTCCACAGGATATATTCACTTATATGTGAGGCTTATATCACTGCAATTAAATCTGCATAGATACTTCTTCTGTCAATCCCTCAAAATCTCCTGCCATCCGGGGTGTCGTGTAGCTCAGTTGGTAGAGCATCCGCCCCATGTGCAGCAAGGGGCCACAGGTCGAATCTGACCTGTGGCCCCTTGCTGCATGTCATTCCCCATCTCTCTCTCTCCACATTTCTGTCACCCTTCAGCTGTCTCTATCAAATAAACCTCAAATAATGCCAAAAAAAAAAAAAAAAAAAAAAAATCTGTCAACCTGTGAATATTTTTCTAGACCCGCCCCTGTTAATATAACGTTATATTTTATTGTATCTAATTTTATTTTTATCTATTAATATTTATTTTATTTTTTTTATCGCTTCACTTTATTTCTATATTTTCATCTATTAATTTTCTATGTTTATTAATTGTCCTTTTATCATTTCTTTTATCTTTGATTCTGTCAACATGCAGTGTCACAAGTTCTTACACTGTGTTGCCTTCTGTTGGGTATACTGCTCTGTAAAGCACTTTGTAGAACTCTGTTTTTTAAGGTGCTATAGTATTGTTATTATTATTATTATTTTATGTGTTCTTAGGTCAAATCACACGTTAAGTCAATAAGCGTAAAATAATCATTTGACGCTTGAAAGTCAGCCCTGCTTTTATTTCGAAGACCGGAAGTTCGGTGCTTTCTATTCTGCCAGACTTTGCGTTTCTTACAGACACACTACTCCAACTTAGGCCATTCTCCATTGCGTTTACACCCGAATTTGTGCGTAAGAGGATAGCCCTCTTCCAGGCCTCGTTTTTCTGCGTTTTTTAATTATTTATTTCTGTGTAAACTGCAGTCTTGATTTAAAAACATTGATGGTCGATAATTTAGCCCTGCGTTGAGGGCCTCGGGGAGAACCGTAAAGGATTCTAAAGACAATTCAAACCTCAGTTTTTATCCAGCAACATGGCTCGACCACGGCCGCGGGAATACACGGCAGGAGATTTGGTTTTCGCTAAAATGAAGGGATACCCGCACTGGCCGGCGAGGGTGAGTCTGGGTTGCGGCCGGGCTGGGAGCACAGGGAGGCGGGGTTGATTTACACAATACAGCCGCTGCTTCGCTGGGGAACCGGAGGGATGCTGGTGCCCTGAGCTCGGTTGGAGTCCGCAGCCACGTTAGGTGTGCGTATATATGTTAGTGACGACCGAAACGTCTGTTAAAAGTCTTTGTTTTACGCCACGTTGAGGGTAAATGTTGACATTTTAAAATGAGGAAAAAACGTATCATTTATTGATACCCATTTTCTTCACACGCTCCCTGCTCCATTCATGTCTCACTGAATGGACTTCTACAACAATTTTTCATGTTAATAATTTCTATTAATTAGTTTAACATGTGTTTTTCCATTTATACAAAGCATTTAGCTGTCACCCGTGGAAAAAAATGTGTCAGTAGCTGACCTCAGGTAACCTGTAGTGCGCCCGTCTTATTTGCAATAAATTGTGTTTTTATTTTATGTATTTAAGTTATTATATACTATAGCAGGCAGAGTATGGTCTCATATTGAGTGCTGGACATGGGTTATCATGTCATCAGTTACTGCACAATGCACAATGCTGTCAGGCTCCATTTGTAACCTTACAGGTTAGGAGCATCTCTACCATGATACAGATACAGGTTCACACTGATTCCGTTTCCCCACAGCCCCACAGAAGCCGATATCGTAGAAGACAGTAGATAGTAGAAGATAGTAGACATTAACAGGTGGATTTTAAGGTTTAGCATTAGGGGGAGTAGAATAAATATTCAGTAAGAGTTTCTCTCTTCCTGTCCTTCAGATTGATGAACTTCCAGAAGGAGCTGTCAAACCGCCTGCCAACAAGTACCCCATCTTCTTCTTTGGGACTCATGAAACGTAAGCACCTTTTGATGCTCCACTTCTGTTGTTTCAGAGGAAAGCAGCTGCCACACAGATGCAAAGGAGTTGTGATACAGTTGCACTGTGACGGGAGTGCCACATGTTCTTGGTAGTATGAAATGTATACCTTACAGTACTATCTTAGTATCTTATCTAAGTACCTTAGGTTATGAAATATCATCATGTTTTAAACTTGAGCATGAGAGTTCATTCTTGCCCTTGGGAAAAAATAGTTGGACAAAATCACTCATGGTTCACGAGCATCTTACAGTCTTCATCTCCATCATGTGACTGTGCCATATACCACAGCCTGTTATCATGTGACTGAAATACCATTTAACAACAAAACAAAATATTTAAAAAATGCATCCATGTTTAATAAAGAACACGGCTTGAATAAGAAACACTCTGAAGTTAAAAGTTTCCTGATTTAGATCAGCAAATATATGAGCAAATACTAAGTGAACCAGTATATGAATTTTACTACTTGTAGTACTTTTTATTATTATTATTATTATTCATTACTCTGCGCTACAGAGGCATTTCTGTCAGCACACACAAGTGGCTTTACAAGTCTTTAGGTTTGACATCCAGGCCTATGTACGCTTGAGAGATCAGCATAAAAATTCAAAATATAAAATTGAAAACTGTTATGTGTAAAAAAATTATTGTGCTTACTGCTTAATTGAACTCCTGAAACAAAGTGTGCTTTTTCCAGACTGTTGTAGTTTTAGTTGCAGTAGCAGTAAATGTCTCTTCCTCCTTCTTTAGTGCATTCTTGGGCCCAAAGGATCTCCTGCCCTACAAGGAGTATAAAGACAAATTTGGCAAGTCCAACAAGAGGAAAGGCTTCAACGAGGGCCTGTGGGAGATCGAGAACAACCCTGGAGTCAAGTTCACAGGCTATCAGGTCAGTCAGCAGTCTATTATGTCTGAGGGTCAGAGAGAAGACAGAGGGAGAAAACATGAAGGGAGGTGGGGGCAGAGATGCCAGACAGTCCTGATGCTCAACAAAGCCACATTGATGCCTTGCCAAAAGTGTAAGAAACAAATAAAAGGGCTGTTGAAAGCAGAGGGTGTTTGTGTAAGAAAGATTGATTCATTTGTCTTAAATTGCTAATTCACATTTGTTGATTTGAGGTGAAACTAGTCTTTTGCTTTGCAACTCTACTGCTTAAAGTTTTGCAAATATAATGATGGACATCTTTCGTACGCAGGCCATCCACCAACAGAGTTCATCAGAAACAGAAGAGGGGGGAAACACTGCTGATGGCAGCAGCGGGGGCGAGGAGGGTGACTCTGTTGAGGAGGAAGATGACAAGGAAAAGCTGAAGGGAGACAAGACCGGATCCAAACGGAAAAAGACAGCCACCTCCAAGGTACTTCAGCTGGTAAACATGCTAACACAGGAACAAGGATAATTCAGGTGTAATAGGAGTACTGAAGATGACGTGACAGTTACAACAGGCCTGAAAATGAACGTAGAGGCTAGATGTCATGACTTCAGAAGCATCGCCTCTCATGTTATTCTTGCTTAATTGATATTTGGCATGAATAGTAGAGGCCATCAGCGGGATTGACTTACTTTTATTACATCATCATCGACCTGTAAAACTGAAGGCATAGTGTTTTAGCACATATACATTTTGGGATTTAGAGTGCCTTGAAAAAGGCTGTATAAAGTCTGAAGGCTCCTTTGGAGTGAATGGGGTAAAAACTAATTAATTCATGCTTCTTGTCCGATCACTTCCAAAAGCAAAGGTGTTTATAACTGGTGCAAATGTTGCGCTTGGTTGCATATACACTATGACAGAAGTAATGCCTGCACACCTGGTCAAATGACACTGTGTTCATTACAACATTCATCACAAGTTTGACCTTACCTTTATTTTGAAAAAAAAAAAAGCTTCCAAGATTGAAGGGATGGAGTGCGAGCACTGCCACAGTGTATTATGTGTCAGTGCATAAGCCATTGCTGCTGTAAATGGAAGCAGGTTGAAAAAGTCACACGCATCCTGCTCTTCACTTAGCAACCACTGTTGCCTAGCAACTGGGCTCTATTACGCACAGCACATGTGGTGCATCCAGAGGAATGTGGCAGTGTTGGGAAGCAGTTTGCTGATGTGTGTGTCCTGTCACATCACTGAACTGGAACTGAGAAAAGATTAAATGTGATCTGTGTTTTTGGGCAGTGAGAGGGGGCAACAGTCATTTGGTTATTCATCCACCTTCCTGTACCCGACCTTTACACACACACACACACACACACACACACACACACACACAGTGTTGACCAATGGCATCTTTACGTTTTTTACACTCTAGCCAATCCTGTGACATTTTTTCTAAGCTCATCAGTTAGTCATCATCCTTTTCTTTTGTAAAACTGAAACATAGTGTCTAAAAATACAAACATAACTGCATTATCTTTAATACTGTTCTCTTATATTGGACTAACTATATCTCTCCTACAAGACAAGAACAATGCTGTTTCTCTATTTCCAAGTCTCCTACATGGATCATCATGCCTGGGCCTGTTAGCTTCAGCCTTAGTCTTTTGGCATGTACATAGTCCTCAAGTGCAAAATTAAGGGTCCAGTGTTTCTGATGTACAGAATATGGCAGTAATGGAATATCATATTCATAACTCTGTTTTCATGAGTTTATAATCACCTGAAGATGAGCATTGTTTCTGTTACCTTAGAATGAGCCTGGCTTGAGATAGGGACTTTCACATTTTCACTGTAGTTCCTCCTTTATGCAAGAAAGGAGAGGGTGAAGCAAGGTGTATTCAGTTGGTCTGTAATATAGACACTTTTACATCACATACATTCATTTTAAACAGCTCAACTTGAAACAACAAATCAAATGTCATGAGCTAGAAATGAAAAGCTACTTTAGGATTATAAAAAAACAACAGCCAACTTTATATTTGAGTCATTTATTCGACATACATACATACATAGATACAAGTTTAATCATTTAACAAATCCATCGTCAACACTTAGAAACTGCTGAGAGCTGCTTCTCCTCCCAATGCAATGCTCCACATTTTATAGATGCGTAAATTACTGTTGCATGGCTCCACATCTGTCAGTGTCTTTTCGTAAAGTCAGTTTCATCCATCTATTTTCTGTAACCGCTTATCCTCATCAGGGTCACAGTGGGGGTACACCCTGGACAAGTTGCCAGCTCATCACAGGGCACATAGAGACAAACAGCCATTCACACTCACATTCACACCTACGAACAATTTAGAGTCACCAGTTAACCTGTAAAGGTTCATGTCTTTGAACTGTGGGAGGAAGCCAGAGTACACGAAGAGAACCCACACAGACACAGGGAGAATGTGCACAACTCCACACAGAGATTCCAGCCCCAGCTAGGCCACAGTGCTAACTACTGTACACCATGCAATTTAGCGCTCACTATGGAGTAAGATACTGAGTGTCTATGAATGAGTGAACAGGTGATTTCATACACAGATTGCAAGTTTGAAAAAGTAAAATGTAGGTGTAGAAGTACTTAACAATACGTGTGGAGCTTAGCTGACCTCTGTAGACTGCTCTTTATCTCTGCTGCAATGGAGACGCTCCAAGATACATTACCTGCTCCAAGCATAACACACAAACTGTTGCTGATTGAGTTGGATCGTGGGTAATGTCATCTACATTACCCATGACGCAACTCAACCAGGTTTTAAGTCAGGAGAATGTGCGGAATAAAAAAAGACAATATCTCTGGTTCTGCTGCATTGATTTTGATCCTTGTTTTAAAACACTGTCTGTGAGACCAAGGAGATATTCAACATACAACATATATTCATCATTATGTTGCTGGCTGCAGGGGGCGCTGTGTGCAGTAAAGTCATCTGAGACTTAACAGTGTGTTGTCTTGGTTTAAGCAAAGCATGATGTGCATTTTATGCCTCTTAGAAATGAAAATTCTAACACTCAGTAAGTGTTCCCTCATCCCGATCTGTGTGTCTGTGGCAGAAATCCACCAAGCTGTCGAGGATGTCATCTGGAGAGGATGACCTGGAGAAGGATGGGAAAGAAGACGACCAGAAGAGCGGCTCAGAGGGAGGAGACCCCGACAACGACATCATGCAAAATACCACTGACAGTAAGGTGGGATTCGTATTCAGCCCTCTGATCATTCATTATCACTCACTCGACCCAAGTGCACAGGACACTGACCTGAAATAATTTAATATTCTGCAAATTTTTGTAAAAATTGTGAAGCAGTTTTGTGAGGGTTAATTTGCAGTTAAACTGAAGGTCAAATATAGGACAGGAACTAATGACAACATTCTGTATGGTTCATTATGGTCTGTCACTGTAGTTGCTACTATCATTACTGTGTTTTATATTTATTTACCTATGTAGATATGTTGAATTATTTCATTGTATATAAAATTCATTTGCAAAGCTCTTCAGTCTATGTTTAACTAAATATGTAAATATGATTAGTCCTACTACCAACAATGCTAACAATAAGTGCATTTCTTTGTTATTGTGTCCCCCCAGAACCAGCTGCTCATAGAAGAACATTAAGTGATGACAGTGTGCAAGGGAAATCATTCTTTGTAGCTGTGACGTTGGATAAGTGAGTCTACAACATGATTTCTCATCAGCACCATCTACTGGCTGGCATCGTCACCTCCTCTTCTCTGTTGGACTTCCAGTATGTGTTTGTATGAAAGATGCACCCATACTGATACTGACATCAGTCATCATGTGGATGCCAGGGTATAACAGGGCATTATGTCACACAGTTTATTCAGCACTTAAACTTAATGCCAAGGGCCGTGTCAGACATCAAAGCAAAGCCTTTGCCATCTTGAACTCTCTAAAATAGACTGATTCAAATTTTGAATCTCTTTTATCCAGTGACTCTGAATGCTTGTGTATGTTGTTAAATAACCATAAAGTATAGGATATTTAAAGGGGCATTAAGTACTTGAAGATTTTATCATGCTCTATTGGCAACCATTCAGAGTTGTGATCACATTTGCTGTGTTTCTATGGAGCCTATTTTCTACTAGGCTCAGACTACTAGCCCAGACAGAACCAAATTGTAAGGCTGTCCCCTTTTATAGCCTGACAAGTGACATTTATTTGTTAAGCAATTGGTGAGTAAGAACAGAATTAAATGTCATCTTTGACTTCATTACAGGCCTGTGACAGCCACGGATACCAAATTGTTTTCTTTTTGTTTGAGGGCGTTTGATTTATTGATTTCTGTTGTAATATGAAGATAATTTTAAACAGATTTAACAAAAGCTTCTGGAATACAAACCCATTCTAGCTTCAATTTAAAGCCTTGACAAACTAATTTCAATGAACTGCATCTCAGTGTTCATTGGCAATTTGAGTTGTTGACTCAGTTTTGACATAGTAATATATTGATAGGAATCATTCACTGGATCATTTTCATACAGAGGCGGGAAAGAACGCACCTATACCTGCAGCCAAGTCTCAAAGCAAAGTCACAATTTGACAATTGTGAAAAATTAATTTTCTGTTAGTAAGCAGCTTGAATATACCAGTCAGTACTGAGCGGATAGAGAGACATCCGACAATTCCATTTTTTTGTATGGCAGCTCAGATACTAGCTCTACCATAGCTAACTGACTGCAACCCTGCTAAACTGTAACCCCAGTGGGGTTTTTGAATGTAATATAAGGGTTCAACACGTGCACGTCCAGAATTAATCTTTGTCAAACAGTTTTTTGGCAAGTTTTTAATGAAGAATGTAATGTAGCTAAACCTGATTCTACACTGACCTGTGTACAATTAAAACAAACAACAACAAAAAAACTAATAACAGAGGAAGATGAATTTCTCCCATGTCAGTAACAAAGCTTCTTCAGGTTGAGGCTAATAACACCATTAAAAAATTCTATGAAATATACAGTATTAGAGTTTTAATCACTTTAATACTGATGTAATGTCAGAATGAATACTGATATAATCTGCATAAACAAACAAGACCATCAGTGAGAAGATTGGCTGTTTCTCTATAGTTATTATCAATGGCTGCCTAGGGCTGTGATGATAACCGTGTGACCACAATACAACAGTCTAGTGAGGCCTACTGCGGGGTTGAGTTCATTATTGCCAGTAGTGCATTTTTTATTTTTATTTTATTTATTTTATTAAATTCTGTTGCTCAGCATCACGCGTTATTTTTCCCACATCGGCATTCTGTGACCCGCCCTACTCTGCCTCTGATTGGTCAGACTCAGACTCAGCCCAAAGCTTCATTGGATTAATGGATGACTAACAACAATAAGCTATCAAGCTAACAACAATAATTGTTTCCAACAAAGGAAAATGGCTAAAAAGTCAGACACTATTGGATTTATCATTATACACTTATTTTATACAAATGTTGCAGTTCAAGACTGGATAACAAAGCTTGTGGAAAGCATTATGATCGCACCAGAGCCAACATTGAACAGCACAAAGGTAATGTTAGCCTTTCCTGCCCACCTTCCAGACCTTACTTCAGGGATAACTCCCTTCACTTTACCAGCAGTTAAGAAATAACAGATGAGAGAATTTATGAACTGACAAACTGTAACCTACACTGTACATTTACTGCCAGGTTGACAACTTACTGTTAAACTTCTGTCTGCTCACTTTCACTGTTGCTCGCTCTCTTGCCCACACATTTGCTACGCACACACTGCCCTGTTCTGGGAGGGCAACATTAGTGGTAAACCATAAAACCGTAGGGATATGTTGCTTTTTGACTGCAGTAACAAAAAAAAATCATGCCGTCACAGCCCTATGCCTGCCACGGCGTTGGATTCGATCGCATTCCCTTCAAAATTATTGAAGCAAGGTGGTGGAAACAGTACCACTTTTGTCCACACGGGGGCGCCAAAATCAACAGAAAATGAAAGGTCTTTGTAGGGGCTTTAAAAAAATCACCATATTAACAAAAGAAATGGAACGTGAATGCCTTCTAAAATCTAAAAACCTTTTCAGCTGAAAAGTCACTGGTATTTATCCACAACCCTGACACTTACTCCTGCACATACAGTTTACGCATATGTGCTATGGAAGAGTGAACAAGACTGCTTACTGCCTCTTTAATTATTGTTGAAAAGTGACTTCTTATATGTGCTCAGAAGGTCTGTTTCACAGTAGTTAGGGAAACCTGTGTCACAGTAAAAATACAGTATTGGTGTATCTCTACTCAGTATGTGACATGATATAATGGCTCCATATCTCTACACGTCACATGTTGGCCAGATGAAACAGGGAGTTGGGGTGGCATGTGTTCTTCCCAGTACTTCATAATCACATAGTGTAGATATCCATCAATCAGTATTTATACTGGCCCGTGCATACCTATCTGTATTGTGTCACTCATCACCTGTCACTATGTACAAAAGCATTTGACCTCCATATATATATACATATATATATACTCTTCTACCATCTATGATATATGTTGGGTATTGCAGTGTTCTGATCACTCTAGTTGTAGGTTGAAACTGCTTTTTTACAAGGATAATTATGGGAGGGACTTATTGGAATATTCAGTAACTGTCAAACATCATCCATCACCCTATATGTTACTCTTTTATGTACCCAGAAAAAGACGAATGGAAATACATAGATAAATGTATGAAGTGTTGTGCACAACTGAGTTACACATTGTAACTCAATATTAACTATATCTGTATATTTTACTTTGGTTGTAGAATATAGGACCACTATTCTACTTGGACTGCTCTAGGTAACAGCTCATCTTTTTATGGAAAGTGATACATCTGTTCTTTTGTGTATCTGTGAAATAGATCACTGTATATTTCAGAGCTTTTTATAGTGGCATGCTCTACTGTTGTACTCCATATCATTCTTATATGAAAGTGTCCATTGATTCTTAGTTTCAAAACACATTTGTTGGTATGCTATGAATACACAGTCCACTTATTTTCTGTCGCCTTGTCTTAGTGTCTAAACCTGACAGTAAACTGAACCACATTACTTCTAAGGAAACTGCTGTGAAGATGGTTTCATCTGAAATATTGTCAATGACATACGGTGTGATAATGCATTTTGAAATTGCCAAACCTACCATTCTACCTGTGAGAGTTGACTTCGATTGATTAAAGGTGACACCAGACTCCTCTGTCTTTTAACTCTGTCCAGTTGCCTTTACTTTGCTTCCACTATTGCTATCATAAGACATATTTATTCTTTAATGATAGCTGACACATTCTGTATGTAAACTCATGTTTGTTTGTTTTTTAAATTTCCTTCATATCTTTATTATGCCCGTATTTGGAACATGCTTTGCATTTTCAAGGTTTGTAATTTACTGTAAACTGTTTTTGCTGTTTCTGGATGAGACTTTTACAAAATAAACTTATTGGAATGCATTAGTGAAGTTGGAATGATCATTACACACCACAAACTAATTATTGCATGGGTAGAAAATGGAGACACTTTTGAAGGAGTTTCTATGTATGCTGCTTCACTCTGCAGTCAAAGTCATCCCAAACCATCTCAGGTGGGTTTAGGTCAGGTGATTGTGGGCCAGGTCATGTGATGCAGCACTCCATCACTATATATATATATATATATATATATATATAGATATATATATATAAATATATATATATATATATATATATATATATATATATATATATATATATATATATATATATATATATATATACTGTATATGTATTATTTGACAGTTAGATCAGTTACTGTATGCGCAGCCCCTTCTGTCGCTATGCGGAGTCCGCGCGCAGTGTTGATCCTCTTTGATAAGCGCGCATTGACGCACGCGCAGTAGGTCTGGAGTAATTCGGCGCTGAAAAGGAAGCAGTGATACAAACTGAGCTAGAGGAGCAGTGTAAAGAAACAGCATCTTCTGCATAGGTTCTTTCCTTTTGAGCTTTGTGAAACGCCGCAGAGTTGGAAACATGGCGGACAAAGAGGGTAGGTTCACTACAACTGTTTAAAACGGTGGCCCGTTCTCAGCGCGTGCCGCTTTGTGTGCGCGCCACCGTTTAACCTGCCATGGGTGCTAGCATGATATGCTAGTTGAGTGAAGTCCTATCAGGCATGTCGGCTTGTAGCCGCTCTGTGTGGCAGTCTCGGCTGTGTGTTGTTAAAACACCGTCGTGTCAAACCTCTAACCTTTAAGTTCAGAGTACACGCACTGCACTCAAACGACACTCGTTCAACTTAAGAAAGTGTTTGCTTGTTGTTAGGTCGCCTCCACCACCAAAATACGCTGTAGAGGATGGTAGCGAGCAGTACAGCAGCTCTGAACCCATAGCTGTTCATCTGGAGAAGGATCCAGAATACCCGTCTAGCTACGATGCTTGAAGTTCTTTGTCAATGTTGTAGCGCAGAGAATCGTTAATATAACGTTGAAGCAAGCTAGCATAGAACATAAGTTTGGTGTAACGCACGTAGGGCTCTGTTGTCTGCATTCTTTGAGTAAGGCAGTGCTGTCCATTAGTAAGCAGTACCAGCAGGCTTGTGCTTACTACGTAAACGTGTGTGTGTGCGCGCGCGCACGCTTAAATTTATTTTGCACATTCCATTACCTGCCGTAATACCTGTAACATCCACCGTGTTGTTTTCCTGAAGTGTATGATGATGCAGTGGAAGAGAGGGTCATCAATGAGGAGTACAAGATCTGGAAGAAAAACACACCTTTCCTCTATGACCTGGTGATGACTCATGCCCTGGAGTGGCCCAGCCTCACTGTCCAGTGGCTTCCAGATGTCAGCAGGTATTTACATCTTACTGTTCGTGAAACAATACGGTTCAAGTCCCAGCATTGGCGTCAACAAGTGTCTGTCAAGTCACTTACCATGGCCAGTGTCCACCAGGTTTTTGTCATGTCTCTGTCTCCTAGAAACGAACTGCTACCGCTGTCCACAACCGGACAGTCACTCAGAATCATAACCAGCTTTATTGGTCAAGTATGTGTACACATACAAGGAATTTAAGTGTTTCCATTGCCAAAATTCAAATGGACATCCCTCTATGTCTGTGTGACAAGTATGACTGGAATGACCAAATAACAAGAATGCATTAAACATCTGAATATTTGTATGTTTATTGTTATATTGGTACTAATTAATATTTGCTTTTACTGTCAGCAGTCTTTGACAGTTTAAGAAAATGAATGCACACTCTGCTCAAATGTTAAATTGGAAGGTCAAGATATCTTTGCTGCTGAGTATGGATCAAAATCATGTCCTTGTTGTGGATCTCTGCAGGCCAGAGGGGAAGGACTACACCGTTCACAGGCTGGTTTTAGGGACCCATACATCAGATGAGCAGAACCACCTTGTGATTGCCAGCGTCCAGGTACCAAACGATGATGCCCAGTTTGACGCCTCACACTACGACAGCGAGAAAGGAGGTAAGTACACTAGAACTGCTTTTCACATACAGAAATATTTTCTTGTTACCTCCATAAAGAATGTATTGAGTAGGTGTACACTTGGCATACAAACAAGTGGAAAATGTAGTATATGTATTGTGTCTGTAGTGTTTAGAAACCTGCATTGTTTTTGTCAGTTTGTGGCACACAAGACAGTCAGTCCTTAAATGCTTAGATATTTTAGGGAATTAGTAATTAGTCAAGTTGTGTCTCATGTTCCATTTAGTCTTTATGCTGAAACTGGTTCTTCTGTCTTCCAGCAGGTATGTTGATGGAATCCCAGCTGTTTGCAGGTGTGCTGAAGGCTCACCTGCCAGAGGTAGTATCAGTATGTTAGTGTGACCACTGAACAGTTTGAAGGTACAGTCACACACAAAGCCGGTGGTCAGAACAAGTCACTGATATCACTGATATGATATATATATATATATATATATATATATATATATATATATATATATATATATATATATATATATATATATATATATATATACATATATATATGTTAATTAGATATTTAGATATGATGATCTTTTTAGCTTGTCTGGCATTTTGCGTCTGTTGCATACTATCCTCATCCTTTTTGGATCCACAGTGTTTGTTTTGATTGAATACTCAGACTCATCTCCAAGGTGCCCCACCTACTGTTTTTGGGTATGATTAAATCAAACATGAACACTGATGTAGTGTCTGGACAGCTCATAAAATGTTCAGTAGTCATAAGGAGTATGAGCATTTTGTGCTGACTCAATGGTTCTTGTCTCAGATCCTAAGAATCTGTCTGGGACCAGCCAATAGTGGCAAAAGTGTTACATTTACACATGAGAACAGAGGAGAGAAAGGCATTGAGGCACAGATCCACATTCAGAACCAGACTGACGGCCAGTCAAGGCCCAACATAACTGGACACAATCATCAGCTGCATTAATGTGTCAGCAACTGTTATAATGTGCGTCTCTAGTAAAACAAACTGATCTGTTAGAAGCAAGGTTTAACCTTCCACATGTCTGGTGTCCCTGTCCTAATCTGATGTCTTACAGTGTGATTGTATTCTCTTGTCAGAGTTTGGTGGATTTGGTTCAGTGAGTGGGAAAATAGAGATTGAGATCAAGATCAACCATGAAGGAGAGGTGAACCGAGCCCGCTACATGCCCCAGAATCACTGCATCATCGCCACCAAAACCCCCACCTCTGATGTGCTGGTCTTCGACTACAATAAGCACCCGTCTAAGCCAGGTTGGAACACTGCTGTGTTTAAATGCATCAGAATGCTCACACTCTAGTGAATCACACATCATGTACAGTAAGTGAATGCAGTGTATATTTGTGTGTTTCAGATCCCAGTGGGGAGTGTAGTCCTGACTTGAGGCTGAAAGGTCACCAGAAAGAAGGGTATGGCCTGTCCTGGAATCCCAACCTCAGCGGCAACCTACTCAGTGCCTCTGATGACCATGTGAGTCACTAAGAGTAATGTCAGGAGTTCTCTAACCTGAGTGTGTCCCGCTGTCCCCGGGATGGAAAAAATAGATGATGATTAAAAAACAAAACAAATTTTTGACAGTCATGGGATGGAAGGCAGACACCACCAAACAACAATAACGCTGTCAGGCAGTTTGTTGTACCTGGGTGGTACACACTTGTCTTTATTTAATTGGCAGCCCACAGAGAGTGGGGACCTCTGGGATCACTCCTGACTGGAATGTCTCACACTATGTTACTCCCCAACACTGTAAACTATCCATAGTAGAAAAATGCAGCAAAACATGGTAAATGGACTGTACTCATTTCTAGTTTTCCAACTCAAAGCGCTTTTACACTACATATCTCATTCACCCATTCACACACATTCATACACTGATGGCACAGCCTTCAGGAGCAATTTGGGGTTCAGTATCTTGCCCAAGCAACACGTTAGTTATTCTGAATCAGAATATGGCGGATTGTTTCCTTACAGGGATTAAACAGTGACTAAAAACATGTCCATCTTCATTACCATCTTGCAAACCAGCGGTAGCATTCCTTACTCTCAAGCACCTTGAACTTGGATTTGGCACCACCTCCTGTGGGTTCAGACACACAGTGGAAACAAAAGATTAACCAGAGACAATGGCTGCACATTATGTCACATGTTAAGTTGCCACAATCATCTGATTGGGTTGTGGGGGGTAACAGACAGAATGGAAACACTGGTGTACAGTTTCATCTTCTGATGACTGTCCTTTACCAACTTATAACTGATCATTGTAGCAACAGAATAAAAAAAAAAAAAACTGAACGTGCCTCTCCTCCCAATTTCTCTCCAGACGATCTGCCTATGGGATATTGGAGCTGGCCCAAAAGAAGGGAAGATTGTGGATGCCAAGACCATCTTCACTGGTCACACAGCAGTGGTGGAAGATGTTTCCTGGCATTTGCTCCATGAATCCCTGTTTGGCTCGGTGGCTGATGACCAGAAACTCATGATGTAAGTGACTGATTACAATAGGTAGTCTGTTGTCATTAAGTTAAATTTTTTGTAACTAACCCCATATTTGTCCTTAATTCTCCATCAGATGGGACACTCGGTCCAACAACACATCCAAAGCCAGCCATGCAGTGGATGCTCACACTGCTGAGGTCAACTGTCTGAGTTTCAACCCGTACAGCGAGTTCATCCTTGCTACTGGTTCTGCTGATAAGGTAGAGAAGAGCTGTAAAGACACTTTGAACTCTAAAACTGAATACATAGGAATAAATGTTTCACACAAAGCTTGTTTTTTTTCTCTCAGACTGTTGCATTGTGGGACCTGAGGAACCTCAAACTGAAGCTCCACTCCTTTGAGTCCCACAAAGATGAAATTTTCCAGGTAAGAGGCTGAGTGTTATTTGTCAGTCTAACACAGCTTTGCCTGAATGTATAGTACGGACAGCCTGTTTGCTTTGGTTGTATGTGGATAACCTATCAATGAAAACCTGAGTCAATGTGGAACACCACGAGTCATTGTTTAACTACTAAACCTCAGGAGACAAAAAACTACTCTCACTAATGTGATCTGCCACTGACCAACTGTCCAATTCATTAGGTTCAATGGTCTCCTCACAATGAGACAATCCTGGCCTCCAGTGGCACTGACCGACGTCTCAATGTCTGGGATCTCAGGTAAAAATTGTCCACCATTCCTTAAACAATGGATAGGTATTTAAGTTTGGCTCAGAGGTTTGAGCAAAATATGTTGAAGTGATAATTGTAACGCAAACACAGTCTGAAGATTACCATGATAGAAACCAAAGAAAAACGAGCATAAAGCCTTCTCTGTTGCCAATTCAGCTCAAAAAGAAGTAACTCAGACAGAGCTATACTGGAAACAACCGATTAGAGGCTGAGAGAAACTTATCACAAACGTTTTAATAAATGTTTGTGATCCTTCAAATCTGCACTCAGTGACTTTTTTTCCCTTTAGCCACTTGGCAGCAGCACCAATAGTGAGAGATCATCTTTTAAGTTGAACTTGTTAGCATACTGTTCATTTACACATCTAGCAGTTACAGAGCGACATGATCGTTCTCTTGGAGTGAAGTCCAGTATTCTCTCTGCTAAATGCTCCTCTGTGTTCATCAGCTGCGTTCTGTCTGTCTGCTGTGTGCTGTACAGAGGCTGTTTACAGCTTTTTGTTGCTGCTGCAGGGAACTACGTTATGAGAGCAGTGAGAGTGAACCACAGTAAAGTTGTTTCCAGACAGATAAACAATAAACTGAAACTAAGTATAAAGCTCTGTGAATCAGCTGATCATCACCACCAGAAACCAGGTTCATGTTGTCATTTGATGTGTTGTTGTTCTAAAAATTATTATTAAATTAAATTATTGCCGCTGGGCTTGTGTTTCTTTGTGTTAGATTTTAGACCACGGTGAGTACTGACATAATGTTGTCACACTGTAGAAGTACATTTGTGTTGTAAATAAGCTCCACCACATCTTTTTTTTTTTCTAGTAAAATCGGTGAGGAGCAGTCAGCAGAAGATGCTGAGGATGGCCCACCGGAGCTACTGGTAAGTCATGTCCCCAAATCAAGATGACTGTATTATTGTATTCAGTCGTCCTCAGATTCATAGTTATGCCACTGTGAAAATCTGTCTCCACTTAAACACCAGAAGTACTGCATGTAGTGTGATTGACCAAACGGTTTATCTCAGATCCAGTTTGATGATTCTCAAGGATGCAGCACATCCTGAAATATGTACATATTTACTGTCATGCCCTCGCTGATATATGACCTGCATAGAAACAGAAGTGAAATTGCATCAAAACAGATGTTACGAGTCCATTCACTGATGTTTGACGTGTAGGCTTTGAACATGTCCACATGTCCTGTTCACTGTAGTGTGTTCTTAAACATCCTGTCAATGATTTCCATCTTTTTCTCATCAGTTCATTCATGGTGGCCATACAGCCAAGATCTCTGACTTCTCCTGGAACCCCAATGAACCCTGGGTCATCTGCTCAGTGTCCGAGGACAACATCATGCAAGTCTGGCAGATGGTGAATACAGCAGACACTCATCACACACACACTTCTTTCTTTCTGGGGATTGAAAGCTGCAGTCTTGCCCTGTAGAACCTCAGTCAGAGTTCATCCTGTGAACAAAGAGTAACAAACAGCAGCATCTCTTCAGGCTTCTTGTCACATGTCACATGTCACGTGAAATGATCTGCAGTTCCATCAAAGAGGCATTTGAACATGTCAGGTTCCAAAAACGAGTGTGTGGAATATTCTGAAAATGATATGAAAGCAAGAATGAACACAAATGATCTCTGACATTAATATTGTGACCTCGAGCAGCTACAACAGTTTAATGCTGCTTCAGGTTTGCTCCAGCAGAATGATCGATCAGTCAACAGTACATTTACCTGATAATACCTCTAATGATCTGTACTTTTACCCAACTCATTTAAAGAGGAAGGACAAACAGTGAGGGGGTGAGATGACCTGCAGCCTCTAACAGTGTATTCACAGCACACAGAGTTGTGGTTGTTCTCACCACTGTGCTGCTCTGAGGTTCGTTGCTGCATTCCTGGGCAACAAAAGTCAACACTTCCTGATGGTTTTTCACATTAAAAGACCTACTTATGAAAGGAAGCCATAATGATGTGGGGGAACATTCATGCTACCTAACATCGTTCAGGGGAAACTGGCAAAGAGAGGGCCTGACATGACTTCTGCTGTACTGTTGGAATTAGTGGACATATTCTGACTTTATCAGGTAAACGTGCAGGAAGAACAGGCCAGACTAGAAACAATGTTCTGTCTCTATTGTGAGCTGATTTTATGTCGAGCTATGAAGATGTGATGGTGTTGGTCTGCTCTTTGTCAACCCAGTTTCTAATAGCGACAAGTAAGAACTGTTTATATGTTGGAAGAAATAATTTGTGAGGCAGAAACAAAAGTGAGTCTGTCCATTAACACTGATGCATGTTGATCCAATCCCAGGCGGAGAACATCTACAATGATGAGGAGCCAGACAACACACCCGCTTCAGAGCTGGAGGCTCAGGGATCATAACCCAGCTGTGCACGAGTCTCTGTGCAGGCAGAAGCCCTCCTCCACTTCCTGAGCTCAAGACCCAGCCCGGCCTGTCGTTTCCCTCTCTGGCTTATCTCGAGTGCAAAATGAATGTGGAGAGTTTGAGACAGCATGGACTCCACACTTGCTAACAGTCAGTTGGATTCAGCGTCATCCTGCTTACACTTCAATATGGCCCAGGTACCCAAAAGCACTTAAAGTCTGTGGGGCAATTCTGAGATTTCTTTCAAAATACAATAAATGTTGGAAAACATGAAAACATGTGAAAAGACTTTGAACGAACGATATATTACTGAAAAGAGGTTCAAACAGTTTTCAGTCCAGGATTTTGTGGGCGGTCCTGAAGGGTGGCTCGATGACACGCTGAGGCCACCCCTAGCAGAGAGATAGAGATGAATTCATCTCACTCAGAGTGTTTCAAAGTTAGTCATGTCATTTTCTGAACTCATCTGACACGTTTCAGTCGCTTCAAAATGGCTGCTCGACTGCTCCCATGAGTGGGCGTGGCTTCAGTGCATTCAGAGGACACGCCCCCACAGTCCTGGAGCTGACAATTCATTTTTACCTGATTTTGACACCTAATTTCATAAACTTGTTGATATTTTTAATCATTCAAATTTGGCTGGGTGGTTAATAACACTTCTTCTTTGGTCAGACAAACTCAGAACACATATTTATTCTTACTTTACACGGACTTTAAGCACTTGGATTAGGAGAAGTGTTGAAATGTGGTAGTACCGTCAGCGTTTGGGGAATGGCATTTAAAGACTCTTTAGAACAAGAAACCTTAATGGGCACAAAGTCACTGCGTTGTTAAGACCAGATATTTCATGTTCAGGGAAACATTCTTTCATCTTATCTTCCCACCTGTGGCTGTTTGTTAGATAATCTCATTCTTAGCTGACTTGTTGGCTGTCTTTTGAAAAACATTCCCTGCTGTTTGCTTCCTGTTTAGAAGGTACAGAAACTCTTCAGGACTGGTTTGTGTGGAAGCTGTGGGACTAAATTAGTGCACTTGAGGGAAACGCACATTTCTCTTTCCTCTCCTCTTTGTGTTCTTACAAAATGTCAACTTGTCATGTTTTCTTTCCTGCGCCACAAATTGCAATAAAACTTTTATAACTTTTCAAAACTAAGTTTGGCATTTATGTAAATGTGACATTTCTTCACACATCGACCGTTTCCTCAGACTGAGGACTGGCTCAACAATCTCATTAGTGCACATTCTGAGAAAGCTCATACCTACTTTACTGTTCCACTCAGAGGAAATGACACAAGACCCAACACTTCCTTAGAGGAAATAAATCCAGTTATTGCAAATTCTACAAAATGTTTATTGAAAAGCAAGACAGGACTATAAGAACATTGTACAATCAATCAAAGAGGGGGCGTGGGCTCAGACTCTTTTGTTTTTTAGTAAAAATAAAGCTCTCAGAAGCTATGGTGACTCATGCCTCTTGTTTCACAGTAAGTCTCACCTGCAGAGGTAGATTCTGACATTACCTGAGAGTCAGTCTGGGAAAACGCCAAAGAGGAAATAGATGCTGAAAGTCTTCCCTCGGCTCGGGGCATGACTAGATCTGTCCTGCACCGAAGAAAAATCACGCACACACCTGACACTTGACCCTGTACGTGTTCACATCAGTGTTTTAAAGTCACTCAATGTGAAGAGAAATGCATGAGAAGTTTAGAAAGGCCAGAAGTGACAGATCAATGTTGACTGCAAGGTGGCGTCCAGAGGCATCATCCAGCAGGCAGTCTGTGTGTGTGTTCAGATTGAAGTAATGATAGTCTGTCCCACTGATCTAAAGAGGACAGACTAAACTGAACAGGTTCAACAGAGCTGTGGGAACATGCTCCGTCTTATGGCTACCACATATGAGCTCTCAAAGGAATGCTGATCTTGGATCAGTCTTGTAATTATACCCACAAATCAAAGACTGGGATCCTGGAATAAGGGTGCTGATGAAGCGGTTATCAGGGGTAATGTTGACAATGAAGTGCGATATTCAAGATATTGGACATGTTGCAGATCAGTAGTTGCATTAGGAGCCAGCAGGGTTAAACGTTTGAGGCGCCCCAGAAGAAAACTGTTCAAGAGAATCAAATCTGCAGAGAGAGAGAGGTGTGTGAATGGGACTCACCCTGCTGCTTTGACCCTACATTCAGCATCTCAAGACGCTACACACACTGATGACTTCCCTCATGTACGATAACTGCAGCTCCTCCTATTGATATGCATCACTGATGGAAATCAATATCTTTTATTCAAACGCATTAGAAAAGCAAATCACATTCAGTTTTCGTCCAGTATAAAGTTTCAGCAGTGACAGAGTCCATTATTCTGATGTACTAAACTCATTTTCAAACATCATTTACAAAATTTGCCGTTGGACAAATGGTTTGGAACTCCTGACTTGCCTCTTCTCTGTACACCCCGCTGATGACCAGATGAAAATCAAATGACATGGTTCATTAAAAAATAATTCAGTGCTGAGATGCGGATGTAACTCGTGACATATTTTGCATATTTGCTGAGCTTTACATCACTTGAGTTGTCTCTTGAGTGAATTACAAGCAAACAACAAAATAATGTCTCGACTCTGACGGGTCATTTCTGTTTCCCACATTTTAGTGATGGCAAGAGTTTTTAAAATAAATAAACATTTCCTTTGAGGGGACACGAACAGAAGTAAGAGAAACTATCAGACCAAAGTTAAAGTTCTGATCAAACAGATTTCTGTCTTGACTGATTTGGTGACACCTGCTGTAAGAGGTCTGTTCAAAATGATACATGGGGCAGCTAACACCTCCTGACTGTGAACAGAGGAGCAACTTGTGTATCTGTAATAACTCTGCTGAGAGGCTTCATCAGACAACTGGCAACAACGTCAACTGATTGGTTACTCGCTGGACTTAATCTCGTGCATCACATCCACAATGAGTGGCCCCAGTGCCCTGCTGTATGATTTCAATTCTACTTAGAGGGAAACACAGATTCAAACAACAAAAATGGGCTTTTATATAAAATTATTTTAAGGATTATAATTTTAAAGATGACAGAGCTTCTACGTGAATTGTGACCCACCAGTAACCCTCTGTCAATCATCCCAGGACTCAGCTGTGTCCCATCGATTCCATCCCCACTAAAGCATCCTGACACTCCACCTCCATGATCCATTAAAGCAGACCAATAACAACATACAAGACTTGAAGAACTATCCAGCAGTCAATGGGTCAATGCAGACTCTTGACGCTACAGTACCTCTCACTGGAGGCTCAACTTGATGCTCGACTGCTCTACAAGCAGATGTGGTTTGCAGGAGGTGATGGTACAAATGTGTTTCTTGAGTAAACTCTGCTAACTTTTTGTCCAGTTAACCACCGAGCTACCAAGAAGTGCTGCCATCATTTCTGAAAATCAAGTTCAAACAACACCAACACGGTTTGTTTGAGTTCATCTGATCAATAAACAAACTAATCCTGAACCACATGTCATTTATTGGCTCACTTACTATTGTTCCATCCTTGCTGTGAAATGGCTGGTTGTCTCTGTTTGCATTAACAAAGAGAACACAGCCTGGTTCACTGACAGCAGCTGTGGGTCACAGTGATGGTGACGGCTGCTAACACTCATTTCAACTTCAAACAGATTCAAAATAAAAGTGACAGCCGTATTAGCTAGCTTGGCTTGGCGTGGCTGGCTAACATATTCCCAGCTAGTTAGCATGTTGTACGTTAGCTCAACACTACAGTTGCTTAAAAATGGCCCCACAAAGAATGACTACATAACCCAGCTTCAAAACCAGCAGATTCATTTTGCTTATCCGCATTCTGATATGATGTGATCAATACGATACCCTGTGCATAACACAGATGTCAAATAAACCTCTCAGACTGTGACTTTGCACGACGTTACTACAGGCTACATTCAGAAAAAGTGACCTATGACAGTATGCGTGTGATATCCCCACTTTTGAATTTAATCAAACTATTTCCAATGAGACATGACACCACAGGGAGAGACCATGTGAAGAGAAATAAAAAGCCAATCAGACTGCATGGAAATTCCCTATGAAAATACAGTTATGGTAGAAAACAGGAAGTATGAAGTGCTCGCCACAAAGCCAATTATCACAACCTATGTAAACGTGGGCAAAGTTTAGAATAGACTCTGATACAATCATGTTAAACTTCTTAAACTATCGCACAAAAAAGATATTTGTTCAATTTTTTTGGAGAGATCTGAGGAGGCAAGTCTAGAAGTGAAAAAGAAAAGGAATCTATCTCCTTTAAGATGTGGTTTTCTGATAGTTATGGAACGAGGCTGGAGGTGTGTGGAGGACTCCCATCACACCCTTCTCACCTACACTCAGGCCGTGTAGGCGTGTTCAGTCCTGCTCTGTGGTCGGACTCTCTGTAGGCTGGTTGCTTGTCCTCGTAGCAGTAGTGGTTTGGTCAGTAGCAGCCAGTGGAGGGTCCAGTTCAGGTGGTCTGGGAGCTTCATGGATGCCCTCTGTCTCCAGCCCGTCAACATGTGGCAAGCCCTCCTCATCTTCTTCCTCCTCCTCGCCCTCTTCCTCCCCCTCCTCTTCGTCTTCCTCCCTGGCTGGAGGTTCCCGTGGCTGGGCTTCAGGAAGTGCTGTGGTCCCTTTGTCTCCCTGCTCCTGGAGGAGGCTGAGTCGGTTGTTGAGGTCATTCCTCTCCTTCTGCAGGGCTCTGCACAGCCTCTCCAGCAGCTCCAGCTTCCCCTGCAGGGCCTTGAAGTGTCCATCACGCAGAGTTTTCTACAACACAACACAATGTTTTATGAGTGTCACAGTTCAAAAAAGTAACTGAACATTCAAGGACCCGTTGTAGGATTTAGTTGCATCTAGTGGTTTACTTGTTGCATTGCAATACTCTCACCTCACCCTCACTGTCCAAGCATGAAGGAGAAATGGCAGTGGCAAAACACTTGACAGGCCCTATCTAGAGTCAGTGTTTAGTTTGTCCATCATGGGATACAATAGAAACATGGCGGACTCCGTGGAAGAGGACCTGCTCCCAGAGGGCTCATTTTAAAGTAACAGAAACAAAATGACTTATTTTAAGGTGATTTTACACTGATAAAAATATAGTTATGCATAATATGTTCCATGTCTACCATATTTTAAAAATAGAGCCTAATCTTACACACTGGACCTTTAAGAAGAGAGTCAGATCAGCAGTCAGTGGACCTCGAGTGGAGCTTGTCAAACTGTTCCATGGTTGAACATTCAAATTGCTCTTTCTAGACTAAAGCAAAGTTGGACTGAAACTAGAACATAAACAGTTTGAAGTGAAGTTTGTCAGTTTGGTCAAATGTGTCCACACAACAGGCTCAAAGAGGCATTGTGCACGTGTAAGACAATTCTCCACCACCTTACATCCCTGACAAATACCCCCCATATTACGTTCAACTAAAAACTGATACTAATAAAAGCAAAACAAACAAACCCACTGAGGAGCTATCAAACTAAACTGAACTGAAAACCACAGAAAAACTTTGTTCAGTTGAATATAAGTCTATGTTTTACATTTCTTCAGGCTCTGGTGTGTGCACACCTCACACATGAGACTCAACATGCTTATTGGTGAGCTTTATGTGTTAGTAAGTGTGTTTGTTTGGACAGGCAGGCTAGTTCTGATGCTAAGCTAGGCTAGAGATTACTATCCTGCTTCTCATTTTACTCTCAGAAACAATGAGCAGATTTTTAAAATGATTCATGTGTGGATCATAAAGGCACCTCCTCAGCCATCTGCAGCAGGGCCTGGTTGTTGCTCTCCCATTTGGTCCTCCACTGTGTCGTCTCTTTCTCCAACTTCTTGATCTTCTTGGTCATCTGCAGGGAAATCCAGACAGTTAACAAGCAGAAAACCACTGACACACAAACGGGGATGGGAATCAAGAACCAGCTCCAGCTGGGGAACAGTGTGGAAACAGCAGCAATACGGTGAAACCTATTTCCACAACACGAGCTTCACTTCCAGGAATGTCATGTATTTCTATTGTATAACAGCACGTGCATTACAGAGGGGGAATATCAAGGTTGTAGCTACAGCTCCCCTTTCACACAGGGAGGAAACACCCTGTATACCTACACTGTGATCACACTCAAGGGTAACAAACCAGTCTTGCTGACCCAACACTGTCTTGGCCAACTGTTTTCCCTACAGGGAAAACACCCTATGGTAATCTATACAGAATCAGACCGATAAGTAGCATCAATAATGGCATTGGTATCAGTAAAATCCTAGACACAAACAGGTGGAAGTATCCAACAGGAAGTCCGTGAGTCATTGACAGGTGGATGACTGAGCATGCCCTCACCTTCTCCATCTCTTGTCTGAAAGTGGTGAAGACCTCGTTGCTTTTAGCCAGAGTGCTCTGGAACTCCTCGAACTTGTCCATGTAGAGGGAGAGCTGAGACAGACGAGAGCAGTGACACGTCATTTTCACTCCTTCCAGCTCGGTTCATGCTTCATATTCACAGTAAATAAATTCACTGTCTCTGTCCACAGTGTGTGTGTGTGTGTGTGTGTACCTGTTGTTTCAGCTGTGTTTCTTGCTCCTTCATCAGCTCACACTTGCGCCTGGACTCTGTGGCGTCCTTCAGCAGCTGAAGCATCACAGTGCAGTCAGTTCTACAGCTCTCACTTTCAGTAGCAGCATGATCATGAATACTGTTCAAAGAGAAGGGGTACTCACAAAGTCTCTCTCTCTCTGCTGCTTCTCCTCCACTTCTTTCATCATCTCGGTGATTCTCTGCAGCTTGGCATCCATCAGCTGCTGCTGGAGCTCCTTGTGCTTGAACACTTTGTCTATGTGCTGCCAGAGAGACACAGAATTGTGATCACAACCAATAAACTTGAGGTTTGTTACCAACTTCAGTGAAAAGAAAAAGAGTGCTCTGCAGGTTTCCTCTTAATGCCGCAGCCAGCACTACCTGAGGTTACGTCTTACCTCCTCACGGAGCTCGTACTGCTCGATGAGCTTCTTCAGCTTCTCGGCCAGCTCCATGTTCTCCTGCCTCAGCTTGGTGTTGTGGGAGCTGTGTTGTTCCATCTGCACCTCGATATCGCTCAAGGTCATCTGGAAGTGCAGCATGGCCTCCTTCCGCTGCTCCTCGTACTCCCTGGACCGCTGGGCGTTTTCCTCCTGTCAGGTGACAGGTGTAGGAAAGGCAGGTCAATGAGGAGTTAAAGAGAGGAGAGGGAAATCTGTGGTATTCACACTGGACTAACATGTGTGTGTGACTTCAAAATGTGTGTCATTATCAACAGCTGAAGGCAAATTTGTCAAAGAACAAAATGAACATTGACAGCAACAAGAACTAAAGGAGCATCTGTGTCACTGGAACAAACACCACATGACTTCACTGCTCACAGTAAAGTTTGGATGCACTCTGGATAAAGATATTTAAACCTGGTGGGTTCTTAAAATACTTATTTTGTGATCATTTGCCTCGTTTTGGGCTGAATGATATTCAATAACTAGATAAATATTGTGATTCACTGAAAATAAATGGATAGATAGATACCTTCAGTGTCTTGTTGTGTCTCTGCAGCTCCCTGCAGAGGCTCTCCAGCTTGCTGCGAGCCAGGATGGCCTTGCTGTGCTCCCCCTGTAGGTGGATCTTCTCCTTCACAATCTGAGACTGCTTCTTCTGCAGAGCTTTCAGCCGCTTCTGCATGCAGCGACTCTCCTCCAACTGCGTGTCCAAACACAGGATCAACATCACAAAGATTGATTAATGGATTATGGTTAGACTTGGTACCTATCTTGGATAAATAAAAACGCACTTCATTCATGCATGTGCCACTGAAACTGAACCCATAACAGCCTGCGATCCTCCAAACAAATGAAGACATTCATCTTACTAAGTCTGCATATTTCTTGCACAAAGCCGCCAGTTTCTCCTCAGGAGTGGCGAGGGAGTTCAGAGCCTGCATCAGAAGAACAACCTCCTTCCCTGAAACAGAAACCACGAGAAAAAATGAGAAAACTTCAGAATTTAAGATAAGATAGACTTCCATGATCCCACACCAGGGAAACTGTCACAGAAGCTCGTTTACACAATGTTGATAAGAAGTTATTCACAAATAAGAAATAAAATAGAAAAAAAGTCATAAAGTCATGCTGGTGTTAAGAGTCTGACAGCACTGGTGCACTAGCTATTTTAATCAGAAGAGGTAAAGCTTTGACATACAGTCACAAATATTATTGGGTCTGACATTATCTAAACTTATTTGCATTCTTACAGGACTCCTTTAAACTAAAATGTAAATATTATTTGAACTTTTGCATCTACCTGCGTTGTTGTTACACTATAATAGCTGGACACAAAGCTTTGTAACAGTCACTTTATGTAGAGCTGATGTCAGGCATGCGAGTGTCAAAGGACAAAAAAGCAGAATAAAACGTGCAGTGCACGACACAGCGTTTGTCAGGTGGAGTCAGACTCGGCTGAAAAGGATTTGACCCGTGCTGATACACTGCAGTGTGTTCCTACCAAAAGCCTTGTCCTCTCCGGTCTTGGGGTCTCCTCCAGGGTCAAGCTCTGCCTCCACCAGGTCGCTGGGACTGTCCTCTCTGCCTGGAGTTTCCCCCCTCTCCTCCTCAGCACAGCACAACCCCAAACCAAACTCTGCAACCTCTTCCTGATAACACACACACACACATATCCAAGTGACTACAAAGCAGATATAACATCTGATAGAACAGGTTTTTTTCATGGAGCAGCTCCACTAAAGCAGCTGAGGGTTCAGTGCCTCAAAGTGGCTGCTGCTGTAGCTGCAGGGTACTGAAGTCAAACTGTAATGTCAGGACGGTTTGTTGAGGTGATTTCATGCAGGCACACCTCTCATCATCTTATCTCTGTCTGTGTTAAGACATTTAACACATTTGTTGGTTTCCAGGTACTCTAACAGCACTATTACTAAACAAAATCAATAGTTACTTTAGAGAAGCAGTTGTAACTTATACACTGAAACTTACTGAACATTAAAAATGGGACACTTGACAGTAACATTGATGAACAGTAGGAGAACATCCAGAGAACAGCACACATAAAAAAAACACGTTGATAGTGTTTACCTGAGATGGGCTGTCCAGGTCCGGTGGAGAGTCACTGCCTCCCACTATTCTTCTGCTGGCCACATCAATCTCACAAACTTCTGTGGTCTCCATGAGTCCTGATCACGAGCTGGACGAGTAAAAATAAAAATGATGCATGAGCAAATTGGTAATGTCATGTAAAACCCCGATTCCAAATTATTTGGGATGTAGAACATAAATGTAGCCTGGAGGACACAGCGTAAGTAAGTTTGAAAGAGAGAAGTCTGCAGTGTCTGTGGATGTTGTTGATATCTAGTTTTCTAAAGTGTTCCTGAGCCCATGTAGTAATATCCTTCATACAGTCATGTGTGTTTTTAATGCAGCACTGCCTGAGGGGTCAAAGGTCACCAACATTCAGTGTTGGTTTTGGGCCTGGTCCCTTACGTGCAGAGATTTCTCTGATTCTCTGAATCTTTGAATGATATTCTGGATTGTAGATGGTGAAATCCACAAATTCATTCAAACTGTGTGCTGACAAACGTTCTTCTTCAACTGTTGGACTGTTTGCAGTTTTTCATGAACCTCGCCTCATCCTTGATGTGAACGACTGAGCCTTTCGAGGACGCCTCTTTCATACCCAGTCATGATACTATCACCTGTTACAATCAACCTGTGGAAGCTCCAAACTGTCTTTTGTTGATCCTGTCAGGACTTTATTAGAACGTGTTCAGAATGAGTGAAGATTTACAAAAAAACAATAAACAAGTTTATCAGTCTGAACATGAAATGTTGGCTTTGTGTTGAAATCAGTTGACACAGGATTTGAAAATCATTGTTTTGTATCAGGGTTGTAGTACTGTGTGATGATGTGATGTGTTTTGCTTCAGGTTCTAGTGAGGTGATAACCAGAGTTGTTCTGATACTGATACAGGAAAAAATACTGCCAAAAATGCAGGATTGGGTATCACGTAATTTATTAGCCCTAAAACCACCCATGCAACAGTTATAGCGGGTCATGTGCACTGTGCTGCCACTCTGCTCTGGCAACTACTGTTTTAGAGCAGCGAAGAGGAGTTCCTGGAGAGCTATCTAAACGTCAGCAATTTGACTGAATCAAACTAGATAATAAAACAAAGTTCTATGGAGGTTATTCTCTATGCATTGATTCATGTTTTAAAAACAAGGTTAAATATTGTACACTGCTCCTGAGACACTCCTAAAAAATAAAAGCTGAATCCAGCAAAACTTGAATTGTAGAATTTTGTATTAATTACATGTGTATGTGTGTAATGTGAAACGAGATATGAAGAGAATATCAAGTTGTCAGATGGCGGGAGACACTTGGCTGCTAACTCTTCAGCAGTGTTTTCACTGATTGGCAGAAATGTGTTTCTGTACCTTGTTTGTGTCGACTGACCAAATCAATTCTATATGTGGAAACAAAAAGCTGACAGATGACAACAATCTGTGTTGTGCTGCAGGCTGACAGCAGCACCAGGGAGAGAGACACAGCAGATTCCCATTCCAGTGAGCCATGCCTGCAGTGTCAAAACTAAACTGCTCTCAACATTTGCTTGTTTTTTGGGGGTTTTTTTTATAGTAACTGTTTCCATGTGACAAATCCGGTCTGGGAGAAAGAAGCTGATCACGTTAGCACTGTCTTCCAAGGCAGTGAGACTTAACAGCAGACAGACAGCAGGAGTCAACCACGTGTGTACAACAGCGGAAGGAACAGCCTTGTCAGGCCTACAAACACCAGCCGTTTACTTTTCCATCCTCCTGCGTCAACTAGTTAGCTGTTAGTTTAGCAGCCACGCACCAACATTCACTGTGAAGGATTTCAACAGGTTGAAGATCAGCACACATTTCACACTGAGCTAAAAGCTACATAACGTTAGGACAGTAACACGACACAGGTAACAAGCTGATGACAGACCAGCTAGCTCACCTTGTCGTGTGTATGCTGTAAAGCTTCTAAATGACTGACGTTAACCTGAAGCAGCCTGTCACACACTGACATAACGTGTCGTCAGTGTTGCTGTTGTGAATTGTATAAGTACATGGTTACAGTGGACGCTGGGTGCGTTATGGACTATTCGGAGTTGAAGAAAAGATCCCGGGTCGAGTCAGACGGAGCTTCGCAGTTGTTTCCTGCACAACTAACTACTGACAGGCAGAACAGCGCTGTTAACTTCAGGGCTACAACGTTAGCTGTGTTGCTAACTTACAGGTTCACTCAATATGAAGACAACTCTACGATGTTTCATAACCTACATCCCCTCTATAATACACGGCAGTCCTTCAGCACGTAACGTGGGATGTCTGAACGTTACTTGACGGACTTTTCTGTTGCTCTCAGAGTAGCTAACGTCAACAAACTTTAAAGTACAAGAACACAGAAATGCGCGCCAACCGAAGCAGAATACCTGAGCCGAATTGAAACACAGCTCGTTCTACGTTCAGACATGTCTGTGGAAATGTACTGCTGCCACTTCAGATTCGCAGATTAACAATGTAACCGTAAATCTTGGAGGTTGTACATGGAGTCTGGTGTGACGTTCCTTCGGCTCAGGAGAGAACGGCGCGTTCGGTTCCTGGTAATGTTAGCTACTTAGCCAACTACCCATCAAGCGTTTCATTATTTATCCTTGACAATAAAATGCCGTTAACGTTTGCTGTGTAGCTGAGTGTGTCTGTTCAGACATGTCAGGCATTACCTTGGATAGTAATGACCGCAGCTGGTTAATTAACAATAGTTAGCGGCGGAGGTATAAAGCAAATTTCTACCGTAAGCTAACATTGTTAGCCGGGCTAATCCTGTGCTAACAGCTAGTCCGTGGCTATCCCCGCTGACTACAAGTGAACTTTACTTCAGCGATTACCGAACGTGTGGTGGTGAATGTGAAAGCTACACGCTCTGTCTGGCAGTGACAGGTAATAAACTGCGTTAGGATTCTATAAAACCAGCACGACACGACACAGTAAAGCAAACATGTTAGTGAAATAAGTGGAGCGTTTACCTGTGTGTTTTCACTGTGGCTGAAGCAGGACACAGTTATAAAGCTAGCCGGTGTATCAGATAACAAGTAAAACGTCCGGTTGAATCTTTCCAAAATATAACGTGTTCAAATGTCACATTCTACGAATAAGATATTTATAGTCATGAATTTATAAAATGTTTGTACAAATACATTTGTTGTCTCCTGAACCATTATCTGATATTACAACCAGTTTTGTCTGTTTTCCTGGTAAGAAGACTACAGAAGAAATGCTAGTCTCCCACTGTTTCGCCCACTACTTTTAAATCATAGATTTACTCTTTGCTAGTGATTATTTACACCAATCTAGTAAGTATACCATACCCATCATACATCATTGCGGGACTGTTTTTTTCTTTCTTTTTGCTTTTAATTTGAAGGTGGCGCCCTCGTGTTTCCGGTATTACTCTTGACTTTTTGATGCAGCTAAAAGTCAAACCAAAAGCAAAAATCTGTGAGCTCGTCTTTTTCCGGGACGTCAGGGAGGAGGGAGGGAAACAAGTCCGTTGATACTGAATAACAACACCTACTTATTTATTGCTGAGTATCTGATCCACTTCAAATCATCTCCATGATGTAACAGCAACATTCTGTGTCACTGTCATTAAGTTTGCTTCCTAAGAGGCTGACCGTACATATGCATCTTTTCTTCATCTAACTGCTATGAACCACATTGAAATGGACATGTTAGATACAGTGCAGGCAGTATGACACCACAAGGTCTCAGAGTTGAATTTGTACATCACTGCATTAACACAGTGTGTTCCAAATGGATCTTACCTCATAATATGAAGTGCAGTGATTTCTCTGGCTGCATGCAAGATGCAGTGGTCCAAAAACATTTTCTGGCCTCAGTTTTAAGCTTGTCATCACTATTCACTTACACTGTGTACACAAGAAGAAAAAAAAAAAATCATAACAGCAAATACAGTGCTTTCTCGTGGGGCTTTTGATGTTTCTTAAAGTTGCAGTAAAGAAATCAACCCTTTCTAGAAATTACAAATGTCCCATAGTCTGTGGAACTTGAGCACCACATTTCTACTAATCCCTGAAGTTGCTTCCTGTATGAGTTTCCTTTACATTTGGAAGACCAAAGGCTGAAGGCCTGCTGTAATGGTTTGGGCAGCTGGATAATAGGTGCTTTTACAGTTAAGAAATTTAGATTTTTGTCAGTGCACTTACACAATCCATAAAGCAAGTCATGGCTCTATCAGTTCTGGCATGGAGTACAAAGCCACAGGCTCCATTCTCTCATTAGGCATTCTGGGTAACTGATGTAGAACACAGCTTACAAAAAGCTGACACATCCCATCTGAGTCTGAGCCAAAAGAAATCAGCTAAGATTCACTTCAGTTATCTGTGAGGGAGTTCAGTTCATCGCATAAGAAAAGGCTGCCCGGTGGTGTGCCTGTGTATAATATGTGTAGCACATGTAGACCACATGAATGTATGTGCAAATAATTTCAAATAATTCTGTAATATCGTGCAAACAAAAACATTAAAAATCCAAAATGGAAGCAGGCATTGTTTTCATTCTGATGAATTGTGTAACTCAAGAACATTTCAAGGCGCAGCAAGTTCATTTTCAAACTATGAACTGACAGAAATGGTAACCAGAGTGGGAGGTGACATTCAGCACGTTTAAATATTATTATATTATGAAAAACACAGGTATGTTTTCTCAATTCATTTCTTTATTTATAAAGACAGCATACATTGATCAATGTGTGTGTTGTGTGCTAAACTTCAACTCATCATGATCATTCATGGTGTCATATTAACTATTTTTTTGGGGTGGGGGCTTGTCTCTCTCCTTCCTTTGTAGATGCACTCATGCTCCAAACATTTACTATTGCACTTGAGATGACAGGTCTGAAAAGAATGGTCAACATGTGTGCAGTGGGCTGACGTGTCCTGACTTTAGTCATTCAAAATGAAATGTTTGTTCACTGCTGACATCAACAGTTAACTATGACGCAAGTTAGAAACTTGACTGCACATGTAAGCCACTTTGTTTCTCATTGTAAGAAGCTGTCTGAATGATTTCAGGCCCTTTACAACACCTTTTATTTCACTTTCTTACCAGCATGTTAATGTAAATGAATCATAAAGTCGCACACAGCCAACTGTGAAACTAAAGCTTAGAAAAACTGTATACACAGTGTACAGAAAAAGTGGAGGGACTCTCTAATGATAGATATTTTTAATGAGAGCATAGCAGTTCATTCATGGCACAGGACCTCTGACAGGTGAATCAGAGGTGAAGGCTCTGGAACATTGTTTACAGTATGTTCATGTATTGAGAACGTATCTGGACGTAGATATGATGCTGGGTCAAAATGCCTCCATCAGGGCTCTGTCTGATTCAGCGCTTTTTGACCTTTCAAGAATCAGATCCAAACTATCTCCTCACCAGCAGTGCTGGAGCTCAGAGTTAACTAGATTCACCAACCATGACTGAACCTCCACAAGCTACCTACAACCTGGAACATTTACGGAGCGTGAATGACCAACACCACCTTATTGAAGAACCCAAACCAAGATGACCATGGGGTATTTTAGTGGAGAAAGACAGCACAGTTCATATAGTTGGAGAAATGGGGGGATAATAGGGGCTCCTTTTCCTTCAGGGTCATCCAGGCACTGACCTATTTTGAGGGAAAATCAGCTCTGTATGAAGAATTTTTAGGATAGCCCAAAGTGCTTGGCTTTCCATCAGGGGGCGCCAGTGTTGTGTTTTCTGATCAAAGCAACCCCTCATAGTCCACTCTACCTTTGCCTAAATAAATGAGACTTTTTAAAGATTTTAAAATCTGTTTAATTATTGACAGATGATGAGATGATGGCCCCTGGGCACAGACATGTAAAAGGCTCCTAACCAGCAGAGCTGCCCTCAAAATACTGTAATACTATCCACAATATGATGGGAAATCAAACATGTGATGCAGGTTAATATCAGCTACATACAGGCTGGTCAAAGGAACTTAGACTAACTGTTGCCCAGTTGTCCACATGCCACACGTTTTATTCTGGAAAAAAGGATCCATCATCAGACACTGGACAGTAGATAGTCAGTATTAAAGGAGGTGATTGGACTTCCTTTACGATGACAAAACCTGCTACTTGACTGTGTCTGTTAAATAATCATCAGTCACCTGACTAAGCAAAACACCTGGACTTTAGGAAACTCTGATGCAGACATTTATTTTACAGTCTACAGTGTAACTGTGAGAGTTTTAAAAGCAATAACAGGCTTTCATATCCAATATGTGACCGTGAGCCCTGCTCATTTAGTTTACAGTTTATAACTTGAGATTCATAATCCTCATCACAGAAAATGTGGATGAAAATGAATGCTGTGTTTGTTCTGTGCTTTGTTCTGCAGCTGGAGGTGAACTCTTCTCCCGGTGCTGTAGTAATTTCAACTGGGAGGTCTTCACTCAGCCAACCAATGAGCTCACGGCTCTGCGTTGGGAGCAGAATCCGGTTGGCTGCAGGCAGCAGAGTGTTGTCATACCGGCAGCCGATTGGTCAGACGGGTCGTCCAAACGCTTGGAGACCCGCCCGTTCTCTCTTCAGTGGGGACGACGTTTTCCATCCAGACCAGAGGAGGAAAAAAAACAGCAAAGAGAACAACCACCGGACGGAGGTTTGGCAGGGAAAAAAGGGGGAAACCTCAGCTGCTTCACCGGGATAAAAATACACACAGAGCCTGAGATAAGAGCAGTGTTCTCCGGAGCTCCTTCACGGTACGTTCCCCTCTGCTTTTGTTGTCACACTGGCTGATAGTTTGACTGCTTTGAGACACACTGGTGTCAAATGACACCAAAATTCATCTTGTTCTGCTCTTTTCTTCCATGTTCATGGGCTTTCTGGCTTTTAACGGCCAAACAACAGACCTGTACTGTTGTGTGTTACTTTGCTGTCTGCTGGTATGTCTCATACATTGTTGCTACAGTATGGAGAGAAAACACTGTGGAGTTGACACAGTGGCTTCTGTGCTGAGAAAACTCCTATTGTATGTTGACCTGGATCCAAGGAGCACCCTGTAGCAGGGCATGACTGGCTTCTGCACACATGATGAATATATAAAAATATACTGAATATATGAATAACCTAATTCATGTTACCTAAGAATGATGCATTTCCCCAGAGCTGCAGGAGTGAATGAAATGAAATGTGAGCTGAGGGTTGATTAACACTTGATGCAGAGCAGCCCCACAGAAAACTGACTGAAGCATCGTATTCATTGGAATATGTTGAGAGGTGGTGTTGTTGGGATCAGCTTCATGGTCCAGTTCGTTCAGCTTCAAAATCTTCAAATCTTTTTCAACTCTGTTTATTGATTCATAAAGTATCTCCCTGCTGCTTTGTTGGGCTGCGTGCCAAAATGAAAATCTGAAAATCTAACTGTGTGTGTGTGTGTGTTTTACTTGTGTTGCACAAAATGAACAAGGAGTTGTTCAGTGACATTCAGGGTTTCCCCAACATCATCAGGAATGTATGTGTGAGGGGAAATGGAGACTCAGCTCTGTGACTTGAATGCAGTGGTGATGTGTAGGAGGCCCACAGTGGCTCAGGCCGAGTGTCAGACTTCACTTATTTGATGTGATGGTTCCTGATTTCAGTCCGATTCTTTGAAACTGTTTTATTCTCATACAGCTGCAGGTAACATTTCAACACTTCGGCTTCCTTTAATGAAAATAAGTATTATGCTTGTAGAGTTGGGTTTAGATAGCTGGCTCCATTTTGGATCTGTAAAACATTACTCTTTAAACTTTGATGTGTAAAGTGAAGTAAGCTGGAGCTGTTATTTCAGTGTGTCACACTTTGTAATCATGAATTAGTCTCTCAGTATAAACTGTAGCCTTTGTTTTCTCAGTGGATTACAGATCTTTGAGTTTGAATTAGAACTTCAGTTACGTGCAAATGTTGAAAGCTATACATTCAATGAGGACTTAGAAAGGATTTGGACTTCAACTCTAACTTGGATTCGGGCTTGAAATCTGCAGTAATATTGGAAACATTTCAAACAATACTCAACCCATCAGATTAATCACATTGTCAGAAAATGATTTGGCAACTATTTTGCTCAACAATTCATCATTTGAAGGTTCTATAGTACATTCAC
This sequence comes from Sciaenops ocellatus, assembly GCA_033000465.1. Lineage (NCBI taxonomy): Eukaryota > Metazoa > Chordata > Actinopteri > Sciaenidae > Sciaenops > Sciaenops ocellatus. The sequence continues at coordinate 2,184,801 of CP136888.1, read as the reverse complement.
TGCCACTAGATGTCACAGCCCACCAGACTCCATTGACAAAAACAGTCATTTTACCTGGCAGGTCATCATAAAACACACCTCACTCAGTAACTCACATGCACTAACACGCACACTGGAAATACAGTACACACACAGAAGCATTCCTCCATTACATCTTCTTTACATACCAAATATTGTTTGCTAGTTCACAGTCTATTACAATTCTATTACCTTTAGGTCATTAACGAAGTCAACAGTTCCAGTCAGGTTATCACATGTGAGCTTTCCTTCTTATTGAAGATCTTTTAGATTTTGGACTGTTGGCTGGACAAACACTTTATTAATAGAATTCCACACACACTCTGATATTTTATTGACCAAATGCCTGATCAATAATGGAAATAATTACTAATCACAGCCCTCCATTCCTTTTTACCATGTCGTTGGGAGAAAATCCTCGTTATGTTTGGGCTGACTTGTCTAAAAGAATTTGTAACAACTGCAGGAAGTCCCACAATTTTTCTTGTCAGACCTCTAAATCAATACAATAATTAACCTCCCACTTGAGAACATTTCATCCCAAAGACTTCATCTGTAAAGAGTTGATGTTAGTGCATTGCTTCCCCACAACCGGAGACAGACATTTGTTTTTGGTCTATCTGGTGAAATATTCTGGGTGGTCTCTAGTCTGATGAGGTAGAATAGAGCAGAGTTGCTTTCTTGTTGTTTTCAGCTAAACTGTGGCTAATTTCAGTTTAAGTGCTGGTTCCTCAGCCCGGCAAGCTCATGCACAGACTGTATTTCAGCGGCTGAGAGAAAGACAGGCACTAGAGCCGGAGCTAACCTGCTTCCTGGGTGATCCGATGTTTGCGGACAGAACCCGTGCAGCGGCTGAAGTTTTGATCATCCAGATCCCCTCTGTTTTTTTGAAGTGCTTCAATTTGCCTTTGACCAATTTCAAAGAGTCACTGAATCATGTCCAAACCACACAATGAGCTGAAAAATGAGCTCAGAATCCAGAAGAAGGAAACAAACAGACATTGGACTGGAGGCGGGTGGCTCAGGAATGGACTCTAGAAGCTCGTTTAAATCTGGATATTTGATGGGAAGGTGTTGAGGATGGTGGAGTTGTGTCCTGAGGTTTCACACAGCAGACAACACCATCTGTTTTGCTGCCTTCTTTGTCGGTGTGATGGCACGACACGTCTGCACTGTCTTCATTTCTGCCTCCATCCTCACCTCTGTCACACACTCCTCCATTTAACTCAGTTGACGCTGCATTATTGGCCCTGAATGTTAAAAACGGCATCCATCCATCTCTCCTGTAAACACACTGACATGTGGACACACACACACACACACACACACACACACACACACACGCGCGTGCTGCAAACTGGGGGGTGACTTCTGTGTGTGGTTGTCATGGAAACACAGAGTTTCTGGAGACCATAGAAAGAATAAGAGCATGTTTTCAGGGTTTATTTATTTGTCATTCTACAACACAGAAGCACAATGAAACGTTGTGTTTCCTTCATGCTTCACCAGAAAAACATTTATCCGTGGTGGAGTGTAGAGGATGAGCTGAGGAAAGAAGCTGCTCTGTGGTGGATACTGATCAGACAGCAGCAGGGTGAACAGGCTGTAGCTGGGGTGTGTTCTGTCTTTTAGTATCCTTTGGCATCTGTGCGAGCACCTCACAGATATCACTGATGCTCAGTGGATGCATCTTGTGTTTTATCTTGTGACCCTCCAAAAGGGTCAAAAGATAAATATGAAGGCTTGTGAAATGATTAATGGGAGAGGAAGAAAAATCCACAAAGCTTTGCTCTGTTTTTTTTTTGTTTTTTTGTTGTCATTTCTTTTAAATATTGAGATATTTCTTTCTCTCTTTCTCGGCGTCTGTCTTTCAGCCTTTTATTTCACCAAGCTCTCACCAACCACTAAAAGTCAGTCCCAGATTTACTCGTCTGACGGCTTCTTGCTCGCTCACTCTCTCCTTTTCTCTTCTTAGCTTCCTCCGTCAACGTCCTCTTCAGTCTCTTCTCCTCTGCCATTATGTCTATAGAGGTTACACTTCCCGCTTTCCCAGCTTCGGTTCTGGTACAAACAACGGCTCGCCTGTGGTACAAACACTAACACTCCCCCGGTGCTCTGAGTTCACAGTTTGGGTGGCCCGGCTAACAAACTGAGTCAACATTAGCTAATGGCAGCTACGGTTGGCAGCAGTTTACTTCACTGTCCATCAGAAAACTCTGTAAATCACAGAGAGTTGAGGTGGAGCAGCCGGAGGACATCAGAGGGAAAACCAGAAAACATTTTCTCCATAAAATATGATCCAGTTTCACCAAAATCAGTCAAAGAGTTGGTGGTGTGTGACTTAGTGCCGTAAAGTGTTACAAACTTGTCCAAAGTTACATAGTGTGAGAACAGTATAGACAGAGTTACAATGTTGCTTTAATTCCTGAATAGTTAAATTGAACAGTCTTAGAGGTGTAGAGGGGACAACCTCTGAAATGTCACAAGCCAAAAGGTTTTGGAGCCATTGGTTGTCTTTAATAATGTGTTGTCTGTTATAAGCTCATCATATGTTTGCATGTAAAATCCCAGAGCTGTCATATTTATGTAGTGGAGTAAAAATACAACATTCCTTCTGAGCGTGGTGGAGTCAGTGTTGCCAACTTAGCGACTTTGACGCTATATTTAGCGAGCATTCAGATTTTTTTTTTTTTTTAAAGCAACTAGCGACATTTCTGGTGTTACTGGAGACTTTTGGAGACTCTGACGTGAAAGCATGTATCGTCTTCTGAACGAGCAGCCGGTGTTGCCGTGGGCCCCTATTCCGTACCAAAATACTCACAAACGGCCCGGTCCTCGCTCAGCAGTCCCTCCCAGCTGCAGTCAGACCAGGAGATGTTCACCCTTCCACGTCCAGACTGCAAATGAATCACGCATGTGCAAAGTTGGCACTGGCTGATCCCAGAATAAAGTTCATTTAGAATAAAATAGAAATATTCAAGTAAAGTACAAGTAACTCAAAAGTACTTATGTGCAGAGAGATATCTGGAATACACACATAACCAGATGGATGATTTACAGATCCCAAACACATTCGTTACGCAGTGTTATAAACTAAGACAAGCAGCAAATCCATGTTGAACCTCCATCTTTCTACAGTAGCCCAGAACAGACAAATTAAATATTGGCTGTAGAGAGGGACTGTCATGTTTTTTGCACATTCACACATATTGGCTTATTCTGAAGTGGACATAAATGTAATATAATGTGTTTACACTACAGTGGTTTGAGCTTTCATCACCACCTGAGAGGCTTTTCCATCACGTTCAGTATACACTCGTTGGGGGTAAATATTTCCCCATGAGAAATATGGTTTGGTCTGTTCTTTCCCGTGCGTGTCCTGTGTCAGTCCACCAGACCTTTTGTTTGTCTGTCTTCCTGTGTGGAATATCAACATCCTCCAATTTGTTGCCCCACCCACTGAAACTCAGGCCAAAACCAGAGGAGCTGAGTCTTTCCCTACCTCTGCCTGTCTGCTCCAACACTTAACTTTTCTAAGTCTGCCAGAGGACAAAGCGTGTTTCAATTACTGTTAGAGCAGATTGGACTCTTGAGGACTCATGTCATATTTGTTTTGGTGCAGTTGGTATGTGGCTGACAGCCTGTATGCCAGGCTGACAGTGTACCTTCAGTCACTCCGGCTGCTTAAACGCATTCCAGTCCTCTCACACTGTTTACTTTCCTCTCAGCATCCGCTTTCTCCCGACCTCCCTCTCTCTCTTTGTTTCTTTTTAAACCCTCTGTCGACTTGCTCTGCCCTTTCTGTCTCTCACTCCGTGCTCCCTCACCTCTCTCCTCACTCTCTCGTATTGTTCTCCCCAGCTTTGTGACTGTCGGGCCTCTCCTTAGTCTTGGAAGTCGGCTTGTTGTCAGCGTGGGCTCTGTAACTGATTTACTGTGTGATCCAAACATCCAGACCGATGTGGAAGAGTGCTTGTTGAATGATGTCACCTTTGATCTCGTAGTCCATCGTGCCCTTCACTCACTCACTCACACTGACAGACACATCGCACCGCACTGAATGAGACAGTTAGAGGGGAGCAGTGGTCTTCCCGTGCTCCCTCCATCATGCTCATACATGTAGAAAAAGAAAAGAGCACGTGTAAATGAGAGACATGAAACAGTACAGACGTGAATAAACAGTAACGTGGACAGGTTGTGCAGTGATGCTGTAAAGAAGAAAAAAAGACTTTGGTTATTTTATTGTGGTATGTGTGCAGCACACGATGGTCTTTGGTGCCTTTCTGGTCGGGCTCTAGAGAAATGGAGGCGCCCGGCTGGATCTGGGACTGGTTCAGTCATGACAGCTGATGTTGCTGTATGTATGTATGTATGTATGTGTGTATATATATATATATTTTTTTTTTCTTTCTTTTCTCTGTTTGTTTTATTCCTTTTTAATTCTTCATTTTCAGCTCTTTTCCTTTCTCCTCATCCTTACCTTCTTTGTTCACGTCTGCTTTGGGCTGCCAAAAGACCTGTAGGAGTTGTCTGGCCTGTAAATATATATGTTTAATGAGAACAGGTAAGAACATGATGTAGCCAGGTAATATATGAATGTATTGTGATGGTTTAACATGGACACCTGAAGGAAGCAGAATTATCTCAAACTCCAGGCTAATGCAATGCCTGAGCTGCGTCGGACGCTAACATAAAGATAAGCATGTGTTTGTTTAACTCTGTACTGCACATCAGCTGTACTGATAGAATTCTTAATGTGTAACATGAACATAATTTAAAGTGTTATTTAATGGTAGAAAGGTTCCACAGTGTTGCCTTAACGAGTCAGTGTTAATGCATATCATCCACATAAAGAGTTATCAAACTCCAAACAGAGGCAGTAAAGAGAGCTGCTGTGTGGGCCCAGCCAGTGTTTTATTCTTGGAAAGAGTGTGTTTCCATCTGAGTAGAAGAGTGTGTGTGTGCGTGTGTGTGCGTGCGTGTGCGTGTGCGTGCGTGTGCGTGCGTGTGCGTGTGTGTGTGTGTCTATGTTTAGCTGTGTTTGGATTGGACTTGGTAATTATGGCTGGCAGCAAAGTGTGAGTTAGAGCAAGCAGAGGAATGACTTTGGTCTGCTCCTGTCACTGAAACTTTACCCTGGGCCTTTCAACTGCTGTAATCTGAGTGTGCGTGTGTGTGTGTGTGCACGCATGTGTGTGCGCACGTGTGTGTGTGCGCGCGAGTGTGACTTTGAATTGACATCACTGACATCACTCCAGTAAGCATGAACCTCTGAATTCTTGAACACACATCACGTTCAGACTCCCTTTCGTCAGAAGAATCTATAACTTAGCCTGTAACACACTCTCTCTCTCTCACACACACACACACGCATGCATATAAACACACATGCATATAAACACACGCAGCCTTCCTGTTTGGGTGGAACCACTGGATGACGTCATTGGCTGCTTCTGGTGGCCTCTGGGTGATCTGTCTTCCAGATGTAGGGAACAGGAGCAGCAGAAGGCCACGCTCAGTGGACTCACAAACACCTGCTTTTTTTTTTAAGCTGTCTACTTTTGGTTGAATACTTTCAATGTTTCACCCAAAATATTTCAAAATATTACAAGCTTTTAGTTTGACTAACTAAGAATTATTTTTATAATCAATAAATCTGACAACTATTTTCTTGATTATAAATTTGGACTGGGAAAAAAAACGTTCAACTGCACAGCAGCATTTTTAAGGTGACATCAAGTGTTTGACCGGCAGTCCAAAATAGGGGTCAAATGAACATTGTGTCAGAATTCAGAATAACCATTGATGAAAAATCTGTAAACAGCCTCATAGATCTGACACACTGGACCTTTAATTGATCTACTTGTACTTATTTCCATTTTCTGCACCTTTGTACTACATTTATACTTTAGTTACACTGCAGATTCAGATTATTAGTATCAAATAAAAATCATATGTATGTATATTAATCTCCAGAGCAGTCATTAAAAAGAGCGATGTGATGACCACATGAATGCATCAAAAGTTATAATCTAGTAATATAATTATTTATATGTATAATTATTTAATATAATTTATTCTGAAATGGGCCGTTCTGCACTTTTAAGTATATTTTGACGCTAAGATTTTTGTATTTCTACTTGAGTAATATTTTGAATACAAGACTTTGACTTGTAATTCATTAGTAAAATATCATTTTTTACAATAACAAACCCCTTCTCCTTCAACTATGTTTAATGTAATGCAACTGTATCTGAAGAGCTCCCTGCAGCATTTCTTCCAAAGTTAACTGAGATTTTAAAACAAAATAAAAAAATAGATAAAATAAAAAAAATTGAGTATGAAGTGAAAATCAAACTTTTGTGCCGAGTTTAAGTCCTCGTCCTCGATGGATCGTCCCTGTTGAGCAGCAGCACATTGTGCAGAAAGTAGAGTGTCCCAGCAGCTTCTGTTCTTCTCATAAAGTGCACAGACGTCGGTCAAGATGAGCTCACTGAACAGGAAGAGGCTCCTAAACTTAACTATATATCACTGCAACAAAGTGAAGCATTCTGGGACTCTGGGAGCGAGAAGAGCGACTGAACGCATGCGTTCCTCTCTGCCCATCTGTGGCACGGCAGCCTTCACAGTTGATAGGCTGTAACTCATAACGTGCAACCAATCATATGTTGCTGTGGGTGGGATATTGAGTGAGCATACAGAGTGGCGGGAGGCAGCTGTTTCAGAGCCAAAGTAGCACATTTTTCAATTCATTTATTTTATCAGAAATCTGATTTAAAAAAAAGAAACAGATCCTGATGATTGTAGAAATTCGGAATATCAGAGCTGATAATCGGCCAAAACCCAGAAATCTGTTTACTCTGTACGAGAAGGAAAAGCTGTAAACACTCAGAGGCTGGAACTGTTCAAGGTCCAGTGTGTGACTCCGCTCTCTCTGCAGATAGAAAAGTCTCATGATTCTTATTTCCATCTGATTATACACTCAAAACATACTCAGGCATATTCCATTTCTGCCATATGACAGATAGATCCTCCTAAATCTGCCACACGGTGTACCAAATAATGACTGACACCGTCAGTTGGAGCATTCATTAATTGACTGTCCTGATGAAGTCGCCCTTTTAACACTTTTGTTTTCAAGGTTGTTGCACAAGTGTTGTCAGGATGTCTCAGTTTGTCTGTGCAGCTCTTTCACGTTTGCTTGCTTCGATCGGTTTTATTTTAAAAAGCTGATTAATTAATAACCATTTTTTTTATTTTTCTGCCTTTATGAAGCACTTTGTAACATTGATTTTTGAAAAGAGCTCTATAAATTATGACGATGATGATGATGACGACTGTTGACTTTATAGAGAAATGCTCAGAGCCTATACTGCATATATTTCTGGACCATTTATTAGAATCTGTTCCCTCTTGGTAGCCGGGCTTTGCTGTCTGCTTCAACCTGATAATATTATTTGGCGCCAGCAGGCCTGATCCTGCTGTTAGAACCGAGCCTGTAAAAGCGCTCTGCTTCCTTTTACAATCTATATACGTCTTTAATGTGTCTATACGTGTGCCAGTGTGCAGTAGGCACGCATGTAATGAGACAAACATAGAGGTTTGGTTGAAGCTGGCGGCAGGCAGCCTTCTCGTACTCATACCTGTATACTGTATGTATCACATGGACGTTGTATGATGTTTTTAAAATGTCCATGTTTCAGGCAGCAGCTTCTCATTTTCTGCTGCAGCTGACTGTTGCTTTCTGGTTAGGGATGTTGCTAATTTAGTGTTGATTATCAGAGTGTGAGAGGAAGAGTGTGTAATATGACTCTGGATCATTCATCCATCCCAGTTAAGTCATTCTGGTCTTAATAAGCATCAGACAATGAATGGAGGTCACATCAGTTTTGGTGTAATAAATAAAAATATGGACCTCAGGTGAGGTGAAAGGCATCAGGGCGTGTAATAACAGACACGTAGTGTTATATAAATTTTAAATTTGGTTAAAATGCTGCAGCCTGAAGTTATAAAATCAGATCAGTGCAAAATATATGAAGGGAAAACATTTCTCTGTGTGCAGTGTGCTGCAGTGTAAACCCATGACAGAGAATATTTAATGTTCCATGCACAACTGATTAGATTTTCTATAAACACAAGCTATCAACTGGAAAGACTTCAATACAGCATCCTTGTGGTGACCGAGTTCAACACAAGGTTTCTTCCCCAAATGTAATGTACCCTCTTTCAGTTTGTACCATCCCTTTTTTCACTTCTTACAATAAATCAGATAATGGAAGCATGAACGGCAGAATCGGCAGATTCAGAACCTGCAGGTGCCTCCAGGGTTTTCACATCTTCGGTGGAGAAATCAAATCAGGCGTCGTGACTCGGCCAAGGAGACAACAGTAAGACGATGTGAGAAACATTAGTATGTACGTCCAGCTGTGGAGATCCCAAGGGTCAGTCAGGTTGAATCGTGGATGGGAAACAAGCAGCATGAAGTATTTCCCATCAGTTTGATGTAAGGGTGTGAATATTCCATAGCCTGAACTGAACTGAGATCTGACTTCAGATGATGGAAGGTGAACACATCTGGATGTGTGAGTACATTAAAGTGAAGATGTGATCAGAATCCAGCTTGAGTCATATTTCGATGACACGGTCTGAATGTGATGTGAAAGTTAACAGAGGCAGTGTTTCCTGTGATGTGTAGCTCAGACTCGATCCTTCTGCCTGAATGCTTAATTAACCTTAAAGCAGTGTGTAATTAATGAGTCTTTAGAGGGCCTTTACACACTCCTCTGCACACTCAGGAGACGGCAGGCTTTATGTGTTTACGCCCTCAGAAGATATTGATCTCAACTCACTGTAACTCTTCACAAAGACACAAAGCTAACCTATTAGTTTTGGTATGATTAATTCATTCTGATGATGATTTTGGTCTCTGGAGGAAGTTTCTTAAAAGATTGAATGTAACAGAATCCGGATGTAATAAAACATTTTAAAATCTTAATATTTCAATTTGATCCACGGGTAGTTAGTTACTGATTGTAGTTGTCTGACTTAAGATTGAACCTTCAGTAACTGATTTTCATTAAGGGCAGTGGAGACCAGCTGTAAACACAACAGCACTGCACTCTGAGTGGGTCCTCAGTAATACACCCACTACATGTGAAGTCGATCAGATGAGGTGTGTCCATCCACCCTCTCCACCTTTGGTCTGCCTGTCAGTAAGTCAAGGATCCACATGCACAGTAAGGTATTTAGTTCCAGGTCCTTGAGCCTGGAGGGAACTATGGTGTTGATGCTGAACTGTAGATAATGATGGTGGCAGGGTGGTGTGGAGGATGACAAGAAGGAGGGGTGGGCTTGTAATCTTGCAACATGCTTCTCGTGTTACCCTTCTGGAATTGTAGTTCCACTTTATTCCTGTAGCTCTTTTTACCTCCTTTACTGCTCTTCTTACATCCAAGGCTGCTGCTTTATAATCGTGCATGAGTGTATGTCATCCCGGAGGGTTCTGGTAATCCATGGTCTCTGATCGTGCAATGATTTGACTGATTTTGACTGTTTTAGGTACAGCTGCTTCTGTTACCACTACAGACTGAATCCACTGATGTCCTCAGTGACAGCACAGGAACTGTAAATGCCCTCAGTGACATCAGTGGCACTTCCTGTGTTGGCTTGATTTCAGCCATGAAGGTTGCCGCTAGTATCAAAGGCATTGATTCAACTTTAATCTTCTGAAGCTTTAAGTGTGTGTGTGTGTGTGTGTGTGTGTGTGTGTGTGTGTCAGTCATTAGGGTCTGTAAAACCTGCTCAATCCCCTGTGTGTCTGTCTGCCCACTGAGCTCGGTGTCACAGGCTGTGAACTCCTCGTCTCTGTGGGAGTGGATTAGATCCAGACAAATTCCTGTTCAGACAGTATTTGACCAGAGCTCCAAAGCTCCTCAGCCATGCCTTACAGATACAACTCCAGCTGTTTGTCTCATCCGCAGACATCTCCACCTCCAAATGTCTATGTCACATATTTATCAATCATATTAGTTTTAGACAGCATATGAAAAAGTCTGAGTCGAAGCCATGGACGTTTTTTAACAGGGATATATAATAGAACTGATTATATTGTATCTTACTGTTGACCTTTAAAAACATTGCATGTCACCGTTGAACAGGTTTGCAACATTATAGTGCACAATACAATACATAGCTCATCAAGTCATCACAATAAAGAAACTGATGATAAAGTCAAATTAAAAACAGCATTTATACTTCAAGTTATTCTAAAATATTTTGTCTCTTTTGTGAGGCTGTTGGTATGGAAATCTTGACGAGTGCAGCTTTATCAGTAGCTCTTCACCACTGTGGCAGTGAATGTGGGAGATACAAGGTGTTTTTGTTGTTTGTTATTTTAAAGATAATTTTTTTGCATTTCCACTTTTTTTGGATAGTGACAGCTGAAGAGAGACAGGAAAGGTCTGCTCTATCTCCAGCTGTCACTAGAGGAGAACATGGCCTGCTGTGGTAAAAACTCAGACCTGGTAGATGGTACGCGCTCTGTTGGTGCCTGATGTGATGTTTTATTGGGGTTGTGTAGCCTCCTCCTCCTCGGCCTTATATCTCTTTTTCTGTAGCGCTTTGCCTTCATATCTCTTTACATCTCTGTCCTGGAATTTCATCATCTCCTTCACCTCAGCAGCTCCTGTAATGAAGAAGAGAAAGAGCTGCGTCTTCCATCTGTTTACCTCATTTTACACATTATGCAGACTTCTCTTTTTTCACTGCGTGAAGCTTTGAAGCTGCCGTGCCCTGCAGAAATACAGTTTTTTTTAAGCTCAGCTTCCTCAACATGCCTCAGTAACCTTACATGATGATGATGGTGATGATGGTGATGGTGATGAAACAGGATTGTGTCTGATAGACTTGACCCAGAACTAAACTTTGGGGCTGTTTAAAATCAAGTTAAAGTTGAGTCATTTCTTTCTCTGAGTGACACAGAGAGACTGATGCATGCTTTTAGAAGCAGCAGGCCAGACTACTGCACCGCTCTGCTATCTGGTCTACCAAATAAACTCATAAATCAGTTACGATTGATTCAGAACTCTGCTGCCCAGCTGCTCACTTGAACCAGAAGGAGAGAACACATTAAACCTATTTCAAAGCCATTGCATTGGTTGTCCTATTCTAAATCTTCTGCTTGGTCGTGCAGCAGCCTTGACTGACATGCTGCAATGTCCAAACCAGGACGTTACCTCAGGTCAGGTCCTCTGACAGGACTAAAACTTTTGTTGAGAACTTTTTGTTGAACTTTTGTTTTTGAGCTTTTAGTTTTTATGCTCCAAACAATCAGCCTGCTGTCTTTGGGTTGTGGACAAAAAAAGACATTTGATGTTGTGATTATGTCACCCAGGGCTCAGGGCTCACATAGTGATCAACATTTTTCACCATTTATGTCATTTTACGGACCAAACCACTTATCAATGCATAAAATGATCAATCAAAGGAATCATTGATAATGAAAATAATTGTTAGTTGCAGCTAGGGCTGGGCCATATATCGATATATTAATCTATATCGATACATTTTCAAACGCGATATAAGCACCAGACCATATCGTTTATATCGATATAGTTTATTTTGCGTTAAAATGACTATACATTTCTTCCCTTGAGCCGCCAGTTCGCTTTTATTTCTCCTCTCCCTCTGTCCAGGTCTCCCGCTGCTCATTGACGTCGTCACGTCTCCAATAACTCCAGAAAAAGTCGCTAGATTTGTCGCTGGGAAAAAACAAATCGCTAGAGGGTCTGAAAAGTCGCTGAATATAGCGACAAAGTCGCTAAGTTGTCAACACTGGACCACTGATTAGTGTGTCAATAAACAACCTAAGCAACAGGGTTAGAGGTGGTGCACAGGTCGTACCCTGTGTGTCAGCTGTTGCAGTGCATTGTGGGATTTGTAGTATGAGTGGTGGGAGTGCGATTTACCGGCGGGCCATTAATAATAGACACAGAAATATATCGATATATATCGAGTATCGCCATTCAGCTAAAAAATATCGAGATATGACTTTTGGTCCATATCGCCCAGCCCTAGTTGCAGCTCTGTAATCTGCTTCACAAAGTGTCTATCTCTGACTTCCTCTGTCATTTCCAACCCATTGTAATTGCATGATTTAGTTTAGCAGTAGAATATTAATGACTTTGTTGCCTACAGACGACGAGCTGTTACATGTCTCTTTCAGTTTTTTAGTTTAAATTAGAAGAATACAAAAAAATAACAAGAACAACAAATGATATCCAATGCAGAGGCAGAAAGCATAAAAAGTATGTGATATGTAGATGAGAGCACTCCTGACAAAAAATTAGAAGGAAACATCTTAACATCTTAAACACACGTGCATATTATAAGTAATTGACATATGTCATGTAGTAAATCTTATATAGTTAAATGTAAAATAATCAAAGCTCTGCAGTGTCATGGGTCAGAAAAAATGTTCATCTGCATCTTTGTAACAACTGACCATTCGGCTGGCTGCAATCAGTGAAGCAGTACAGAACTAACAAATGAAAACTTCAGTAACATGATTTATACAAATTCCCAAATCCCCATTCTGAAAACATCCCCACACACCATCTAAATAAAAATCCAGACAAAAAAACGACTATTTGAGTTCACGGTTTCTGCTTCAGAACTCTGAGATCAGCATGTTTCTTTAAATCCAGTTTGTTGTTTGAATAGAGATCAGCATGAGCAAATCATTTCACATATTTGAAATTCAGAAAGAAAGTTGAGATAACCGTATAAAAAGCTGCTGAAGCTCATACTACTGCTAACACTCAAAGTACTTCTGCAGCCCCCCACTCCTCATGCTAATGGGAGGAAAATTACTCGTACATATAGTAAGGAGATGTGGTAACAAGATAACGATCCCTCCTAAATATCCCAATAAATTTCTGTAACGCTCGTCAACAAAAAATCCCAAGAATTTTGTAGTTGACATTTGAGGCATCTTGATAGATTCAACTTTAGAATTAAAGCATTTAAACCAATACTGACATCCTTCATCAGTGAACTGAAGTTTGAATATGGGTGAAGTGGGTCGTGTCATCTGCAAACATTATTGGAAAAAAGAATATTTAAGACATTAGACAAATTGTTAATAAAGATAAGAAACAATAGTGGTCCAAGAATGGACCCCTGAAGGACACCACTGACCCTTAAACACAACAAAGTGTCTTCTGTTGGAGACATAGTTTTGAATCCTTTGAATGTGATATCATAAAACCATATTTATACAGCTCTTCCAATAAAATCTGATGGTTTTGAAAGTCAGTGAATATATTCCAGGCAAAAAAATGGCATCACTGCTCATGAAGAGGATCAGCTCTCATTTGGGACATCTGAAGGGTTTTCCTCAGACGTCCTGCGATTTGGTGTGGAAACACAGCTATTGATATCATCCAATCCAGAGCGTCACACACCACACTGTGATGTGAGTGCAGTGAAAGTGTCTACCTGGCTTCAGGCTCCCATCTATCATCCTCCATCCTCCCAGTCATCCCCTTCACACTCCCCTCTGTCTTTCTATTGAATAAATGATGGTAATGTGATACTGCACTACCAGCCTGTGCTGAGCTGGACACGGACACTGATACTACACACACACAAAGACAACACACACACACACACACACACACACACAACTTCCGTCTCTTTTCAATTTCCACTCTGTCCTTGAAGCACAAACTTGTTCTCTCTGAGTGTGAGCATGTTTGAGTTAGAGAGAGAGAGAGAGAGAGCGAGTGTGTGTGTGTGTGTGTCATGGTTCAGGAATGTTATGTATAATTTGCTACAGTGGAGCCTCTCACTGCAATAACACCTGGGGCCCCATGGGAGATGAAGTTCTCTTGTTTGATATGGCTGCTCAGACGTGTGTGAGATGGAGTGAGTCTTTTATCAAGCAGAGTGTCTGTGCTCATTAAGAGGAGACACTCCAGGTGAACACAGTATAAACATGAACAAACAGACATAAACCATGAAACTTCCTCTGTTGATTAATGACATCACGACAAGTGTTCTTGTATGCAATATGTAAATGATTTAAAATGATAAATAATATTGATGATATTTATTTTCAGACATTTCCAGAGCAGAAATGGAGGGAATTTTAGATTTATTTCCCTCAATAAATCAGAAAATGACAACAGTCACAAAAATCCATTTTCTTCATGTTTTTTATGAATCAGATGTTTATATTAATCAGGCTCTGAATGACATGAACAAACTCATCTGGAGAAAACAGCCTTTAAAGACCTTTGGAGACTCTACAGGTGAATACAGTCAGAATTTGATATCACCAAGACAATTATTCATTTTACTACAGGTTTTCTGACATGTTATGTTTAAATATGCAAATGATCTCATGCTGACTTTTGGTGAAATAAAACAACAAAACTGACAGAAGACATGTCATGGAAGCAAAACAGGATCTCAATCTGTGTGTGTGTGTGTGTGCGTGTGTGTTTCACACTGTTTAAAGCCTTCAAATTGCTATGGACGGGGTAAATGACAGCCCATGTGACTGATAGCTGTAATAATACTTGACAGTGCTGTCAGACTGCACATACTCACCATTATGTTGTTGCTTGGTATGGTTACCATTCTTTGGTTGCCATGCCGGCAGAGTTTGCCATTAGCCATCACTACACTGAAAGCAGCGTCTTATCAACCTCAAACAAAAGCTGCACATTTATTGGACTGAGTAACTGCTACTGGTGTGATTCTAGTGACTGCATTGTCTGTCATAGTCTGTCTGTCTACCAGACTGTGGTCAGCTGACATACATCGGTACAATGATCGAACATCAGCTCGGCCAATTTTTTTTTTTTTCTGTTAAATACTTGATAAAATGGTGACCAAGATATTTGGCACTCTAACAGTCATAAACATTGCCTTTGGTCCTGGCACGATACAAAGTATAGTATAGGTATATCAAATGTATTAAATAATTAAGTAAAGTCCATGTTCCTCACAGTGCTACACAGTCAAGCACAAAAGACTTTTTCAGACGGAGGGAACAGAGTGTTGGAACGCTTCCAGGGATTTATGTGCCCTCTCTAGAAAGGTCAGACTTTACTACCGCTGCCAAGTAAATACAGTGCACAGAGTCACAGCTATTGTATGCAGTACTTGAATAACCCAATGTGAAAACAAACCATCATGCTTTTTTTGGAATCCAAACAGACAAATCAGTGTGTGTATATTTTCCCTGAGAATCCATCTATATACTGTTCAGATGGAAGTTGAAGCTGAGCCATCACCTCCTTCTATAAAATGGACAGGCACTTTAATAGCACTTGAGTAAGCACAAGAATGAGGCAGTTAAATATGAGCAGTGAAATCTGAAGTGTAAACCTGCACTGTGCTGTGCTCAAAAATTGCTCTCAAAAATAAACCCAACTTTTAATATTTGGTCCTAAACGGCCTTCAAAGGTCTTCCAAAGCTGACAGCTAAGTGACCTTACACATGCATGTGTGTGGTGGAGATGTTTTACTTCAGGTACCTGCACGTAAAATGATAAAATATGACCAAGTAGGTTTAGATGGAGTACTGGATGCATGTGTTTTAAGAGTTATCAGACAGCAAAACGCTGCACAGCTGTTACTAATACTGTGAGAAAACATTTTACAACTCGCCAAACTCATCCTTTTATTATCCACCCTGACAGTTGTAAGGTAAAAGGTATGTTTAAACTACTAATCTACAAACTAATCTGCCTGGAATGTGTGTGCGTGGGTTTGATTGGACAAATACAAGCAATGACCCAGCTTCACCTTTTTTTGTCCTTTTGGATTGGTGCCCCCATGGCAGCGATGGAATGGTATCTTCAAAGGAGGCTGTATAATAATAATAATAATTATTATTTTATTTAAACATAGATATCTGAACATGGCCTTAAACCAGACTTTGCTGGAATGTCTCACCTTTTAGTGCACGTAGAACCACACGAGTCCATGAAAGCTCAAACAGTGTCCAACAATGCAATTAAAATGACCTTTTAACGTTTCTGCTGGGGGTGAGAATCGTTCATCAGTGGGCTCAATGGTTTAAAGTGAAAACCATGGAAAACGCTTTATAGAGGCAGTTGTGGAAAAATATGGAATCATGGGGAAACTGTTTTGAATTATTGGCGTCAGCAGTGACTTTGCATCAGTTGATCACTCCGTACAGTACAGGGTTAAGTCCAGTAGTCGAGAGTTATGATTGAAAACCTGGCAGTTGTCTTTCATCGCTTTGTTACAGCTAAAATATCTCTGATCTTTTACTTTGATAGCGTAATTAACATAATTCTGCATGATGAGGTGCCTCACATAACAGACTGTATACAAGCCTGCATATAGATGGATTTCTTCCCCTCAGTTCTCTAGCTCTGCTTTGATGTTTGGAAATCTCCCACTGGCTCTGTTTCAGGAACTCTCCAACTTGGAATGGGTGGAGGTTTAATGTAGAGGTTTGGAGCCAAAGCTGAAATGATTAGGCTTGAATTAGAGCTGGAGAATTGTCCTGTCAGCCATTTTTAATATAATGGGACAGGACTGCTCTTAGAGGCTTTGTTCTGCACATCAGTGCAGTGTTACTCTTTGTGAAGGCTTTCTAGTTTGACAGAAAATGGCATGGATTTGTGAATTGATTCAGGGATGAATGTAAGTATTTTCATCGAATTAAGACTTCTAATGTTTTGACTTGTCTTTGTGAGTCACATGTTCTGTGGACTGCCACAGACCCTTGTCATTCAGATAACTATGATTTCACCAAGTGCAGTTCATGAATCAGTCTCTGTTGTAGGTTGTCTTTCTCGTGCTCTGCATATTTCTGCAGTGCATCATGTTAGGGTTGACCACTTCAGCTTAAGCCAGGACACTAAATTGATCTTGATCCAGAATCAGTGGGAAAGGGACATAGCTATGACAGATTAGGCCTCTGTTGAAAGTCCAACTTGTAAGTGCTGCTTATTGGAACAATGTTGCTGTCAGATCGGTGTAACTGTGTTCAAGTATCACAGCTCAGAAGGTGGAATTTCTCATGTTCAAACCACAGTACCATTTCAAATGAGGCCCATACTGACATTTTTGACAGAGACTTTTTAAAGAACTTCTTTTCACAGTTATACAGTCCGACATTTTACAGCTAAATGACCTCAAATATATTTTTGTACCACAATTTCTTGTGACTCCTCAACATATACTGTACTTCTGATGTTAAATGAAGTGTTGTTATGTAGCGTTTTTCAACCACTCAAGGCACTTTTTTACACTATGAATCCGTTCGCACATTCACATATTCATACACTGACAGCAGAGGCTGCTATGCAAGGTGCCAACTGCTCATCACACACAGAGCCTTCGGGAGCAATTTGGGGTTAAATATCTTGCCCAAGGACACTTCATCATGCAGACTAGAGCAGCCTGGAATTGAACCTGATTAGCAGACAACCCGCTCTACCTCCTGAGCCCCAGCCGTCAGTCATACCACATTACAACCAACTTCTCAAAGTATTCTGAAGCACAGTCTTTCATCTTAACCCATCAGTGACTAAACATGTTTGAATACAGTGAGGTCTAAACATGTCTGATGAATACAGTGAGGTCTAAACATGTTTGATGAATACAGTGAGGTCTAAACATGTTTGAATACAGTGAGGTCTAAACATGTCTGATGAATACAGTGAGGTCTAAACATGTTTGATGAATACAGTGAGGTCTAAACATGTTTGATGAATACAGTGAGGTATAAACATGTTTGATGAATACAGTGAGGTCTGAACATGTTTGAATACAGTGAGGTCTGAACATGTTTGAATACAGTGAGGTCTAAACATGTTTGATGAATACAGTGAGGTCTAAACATGGTTGATGAATACAGTGAGGTATAAACATGTTTGATGAATACAGTGAGGTCTGAACATGTTTGATGAATACAGTGAGGTCTGAACATGTTTGAATACAGTGAGGTCTGAACATGTTTGAATACAGTGAGGTCTAAATGTGTTTGATGAATACAGTGAGGTCTAAACATGTTTGATGAATACAGTGAGGTCTGAACATGTTTGATGAATACAGTGAGGTCTGAACATGTTTGATGAATACAGTGAGGTCTAAACATGTTTGATGAATACAGTGAGGTCTGAACATGTTTGAATACAGTGAGGTCTGAACATGTTTGAATACAGTGAGGTCTGAACATGTTTGATGAATACAGTGAGGTCTAAACATGTTTGATGAATACAGTAAGGTCTAAACATGTTTGGTGAATACAGTGAGGTCTAAATGTGTTTGATGAATACAGTGAGGTCTAAACATGTTTGATGAATACAATGAGGTATAATCATGTTTGATGAATACAGTGAGGTATAAACATGTTTGATGAATACAGTGAGGTATAAACATGTTTGATGAATACAGTGAGGTCTAAATATGTTTGAATACAGTGAGGTCTAAACATGTTTGATGAATACAGTGAGGTCTAAATATGTTTGAATACAGTGAGGTCTAAATATGTTTGAATACAGTAAGGTCTAAACATGTTTGATAAATACAGTGAGGTCTAAACATGTTTGAATAAAGTAAGGTCTAAACATGTTTGATGAATACAGTGAGGTCTAAACATGTTTGATGAATACAGTGAGGTCTAAACATGTTTGATGAATACAGTGAGGTCTAAACATGTTTGATGAATACAGTGAGGTCTGAACATGTTTGAATACAGTGAGGTCTAAACATGTTTGAATACAACTGAGGTCTAAACATGTTTGATGAATACAGTGAGGTCTGAACATGTTTGATGAATACAGTGAGGTCTAAATATATTTGAATACAGTGAGGTCTAAACATGTTTGATGAATACAGTGAGGTATAAACATGTTTGATGAATACAGTGAGGTCTGAACATGTTTGATGAATACAGTGAGGTATAAACGTGTTTGAATACAGTGAGGTCTAAATGTGTTTGAATACAGTGAGGTCTAAACATGTTTGAATACAGTGAGGTCTAAACATGTTTGATGAATACAGTGAGGTATAAACATGTTTGATGAATACAGTGAGGTATAAACGTGTTTGAATACAGTGAGGTCTAAATGTGTTTGAATACAGTGAGGTCTAACATAACACATTGAGGTGTTGCACTGGAATTTGTTATTTTGCACCAAAATCAGCGGGATTCTTCTTTTGGACTGTGAATGTCTGTACCAAATGTCATGGCAATTCATCCGATAGCTGCTGAAATATTTTAGTCTTGGCTCAAAATGAGGCTGCACAGGGAGTGAAACCACAAACCCTGGCAGTGATTCTCCTCACTCAGTACATCACTGCCACTCCTGTTTTCAGCCTTCTGTCCCACTGGACCTGCAGGCTGCATGTTTATACAGAGAGAGGCATTCCCCTCTCCTTGTATCATCAGCACTGATGCAACTCAACAGGCCTCACGCCCAGTCACATGGGGGGAGGAGGAGGAAGAGGAGGAAGGACTTTAAAACGGGCTTCCCACTGAACACGTGTAGCTGCTGTCAGATATGATGTGGAGACATATTTACCTGGTGACAGCCTTTTATCATTGCAATCACAGCGGGAGTGTGGTCCTTTCGGTACCATTTCACTTATTTACTAGTGAAATGGTGAGTGCTCACTGAAAGCACTGATAGTGACAAGTGAATGGTGTCTGCGAGTCAGATAGCAGCGTGATCTTTCTTTTCTTTCACTGTGTGGTTGAACCTTCTAGACCCAGCCGATCCCAGTGAGCTGGAGTTCTCCAGAGCTGGTTCTCATTTAGAGAAGAGAGCACACATGCTGACTCACTTCGACCCACACATTTGGGTGTACACACACATACACACACACAAATGTTGGCGAGCAGTGGGGGAAATCCTTTTGTACCACCATGCTGTGTCTCTTTACAGTCACATTCACATAAATCAGGGCTGTGAACACACAACCCCTCTGCCGCCCAGGGTATCTGCTCACATCCTGACTGTCACACACATGTGCACTGACAAGTGAAATAAAGTGTTCACAACACAGAGTCTA
Organism: Sciaenops ocellatus; assembly: GCA_033000465.1. Lineage (NCBI taxonomy): Eukaryota > Metazoa > Chordata > Actinopteri > Sciaenidae > Sciaenops > Sciaenops ocellatus. Next base: position 2,164,719 of record CP136888.1, on the reverse strand, counting down.
GTGTTGTTGTTGATGATTTGTTTGAATATAGTTGAAGTTTGGGCTGTGTAGCATATGGTCAGCGAGGGCAGATGTTCTGTCAAAGGGTTTATTGCCCTGTAGTCTGACCGGCTGGCTGGCAGTGCGTTTTATGGGCCCTGTGAAGACACAGGGTGGGTTCACATGGAGGTTGGGCCCAGAAGGAGACCGAGTCAAGCAGAGAGCAGGACAGTGAAAAAGGAAAAGGAAAACTTTCCTCATGTGGATCAGCTGCCTGACTTAAAGTCTTGTCAACGTGAAGTGGAACGATTTGATTTTGATGGAATGATTTTGTATTCTTTTTTATTTGAATCTGGGTTTGTCCTCGCTGCTCATTGGTTATCTGGTTTGTCTTGTAGAGTGCCACAGAGTTGTAAAATGTTCTGATTGGCTGCAGTTCAGCTTGATATCCTATGGCCCCATCAATCAGCTCAATGATCAACTGATCCAGAGTAAGTGGTGGCTTGATTACTCAGCCAGAGACATCAGTCACTGTGCTGGCTGGAGGTGCAGCAGGGAGGGGGAAGGTGATGAGAGAACCAGGGAGACAGACTGTATGAAAAAGTGTTGTATTTCATTCAGATGTGTTTCAGCACTCACGATAAGGTCAGAATAAAACACCATGACCATTTCAAACAGCGTAGAGTCAGTATGTGTTGTTATTTCATGGTATAAATCTTTTTGATAATCGACTCAATTAGATTGTATTTGCAATTTTAAAGCAATCTCCTGAGACCTGCATTGAAATGTAGAAACACGTTACACACAGTTTCTCAGAATGTTATTCTCTTGTGGGGGTCATGGGGTCAATCTTTTCCAGTACTTCAGTCTGTCTTTTGCAGGTCTCCCAGAGGGAGTCCGAGATCCACTTGGTGCTGCTCGACACTGGATTCTTCCTCACACAGTGCTGTTTCCTCAAGTATGGAAATGAGAAGAATAATGGGTTAAATGTGTATTTAGAAATGAACATACAGTTTTAAATTCAGACTCTAAAACAACAACAAGAAAAGAGAAATGATATTTTTATAAATGTGATCACTTACCTCCCTTACTGCCATGTTGGCCGCACTCCCTGACATTTTCAAAGACAGAAGATGTGCTCTGTTGGCCACACGCCCATGTGTGTTACATCACCACAGAGTGCTTTTCACAGGACATTAGGACTAAAATATGCTGCATGCATGGAGTTTGAAATAAAGGCCTCAGTCTCCCACAGAGAACAAATATAAATGCAGTGTCTCGGGAGGTTAAAGCAACCAGTGTCTGGTTAGAAAACACAATGATGCCAACTGCTGCTGATGAAAATTACACGTGGAATTATTCAATTCCTCAAATCTGCAGACATCCTGGTTACAGTTAACACTGTTAACACGGTGATGAAGGTAAGAATTGAGAAATGAAGCACAAAATTCCAAACATTCTGTCGTCTCGGCCTCTCAGCAGTGTTTACAGCTTTTCTCGAAGCTAATCTTTTCAAGATGTCATCATGAGTGCTGGGAAATCTTTTTTTTCACATTCTTGTTTAGGTTTATGGAATAAAAAGTTTAATTAAAATAAAATCCTGACCCCAAGGTTGCTGCTCTTAATTCCATTAAATTGCTGTCTGCATAGTGTGATACAGTCACTGTTGTTTAATGTGTTTCTGGAGGAGCTACAGTTTGAATGAACTCATCATTTTTTAAGATTTCATCATGTATCAGTGGAAATGATGGCGTAGTGTTACAAGCAGCAATATTATGTCATGACTTTTATTTTGATGAGGCCATACAGTGAATACTTCCTCATCAGAGTTCAGTGAGCTCAAACCACGTCGATATAAACAGCTTCTACATGCTTGTCTCTATATAAGCAGTTGTACAGAATAATAACTGGAGTACACCTCTGTGCACTGATGAGTTTTATTTTTGCCTGCCCTATTTCCACACAGATGCTGGTGGTGCTAGATGGAGTTGCTGCACCAGCATCTTTGCAGACATAAAGATAGCCGTGCTGGAAGTGAAATGTGGTAGGAAAAAGAAGACACACACACACACACGCACACACACACACACACACACACACACTAGGGCACTGGAGTGGGGAAAAACGGGAGTTCCAGTGCAGGTTAGTGCAGGCTAACAGTGAATGACACTGTGTTTTACACATTCCTACACGGATGTATATGAATCTCTCCGTGCTCAGTCCTGTCAGTTAGACACCCAAACATGCTAACACACTCCTCCCTTCATCTACTGCTCTGTGGCTGAGGAGCTGACAGTAAATCTTGTGTATGTGTGTGTTTATGACCGAAGGGGGAAACCCTGTCAATAGAACCTCTCCATTACCATCTGCCAACAGTCCTCACCTCCTGTTAGCTTGTCTGCTTCCATAATGACTAATGTTTTATCACCCTCTCTGATTTGGTCCAATACCAGTTACGAAATCTTGAACCGGCACATCAGTAGATTATTTACTTGGCATTAATGGCAAAGAGTTGGACTACTGCAAATTCTGTGCACCCAGCGAGTAACCTGGACATGAATGTCCTGCCATCTTTGAACATCGTGTCCAAGTCTTAATAGATCCACGGTGTGACAACACTGTTGCTGACACTCTGCTGTTGCCCCTGATGAGGTGGGACAACTTCTATCTTTGTATTTCTGGTCAAAAATTCCCATAAAGTTTCTGTAAAATGCCTTAACTCTCCCATCTGAGGCACAGGCACTTATTTGAAATCACAGACTCGTGTCCCGTTTATTTCAGCTGAGAACCCCATGAAGTTTACTTCTGTGATGTTCACTTGTACTGCAGTTCAGAGCACTGCGTGAGGCTTCATATTGTTGGGATACTTGCACACATTATGTTTTTAATCAGCTCTTTTACACTACATATCTCATTCACCCATTCACACACATTCATACACTGATGGCATTAGCTGCCATGCAAGGTGCCAACTGCTCATCAGTTTGAGGAGCTAACCATTCATACACATTCACACACCGATGACGCAGCCTTCAGGAGCAATTTGGGGTTCAGTATCTTGCCCAAGGACACTTCAACATGCAGACTGGAGGGGATCGAACCGGGGATCTTCTGATTAGTGGACGACCCGCTCTACCTCCGAGCTACAGCCGCCCCATGTCTGAACTCTGTGGCATGACCCTCTGTCCCACAATGTCCTGCTAACACAGCCCCGTGTGTGAACACTGTGCTGTGTGTGTGTGTGTGTGTGTGTGTGTGTGTGTGTGTGTGTGTGTGTGTGTGTGTGCTCTGTGTGTGTGTGCTCTGTGTGTGTGTGCTCTGTGTGTGTGTGTGTGTGTGTGTGTGTGTGTGTGTGTGTGTGTGTGTGTGTGTGTGTGTGTGTGTGTGCGTGCGTGTTGTTCTGCGCTTCATTAGTGTGTTTAGTGTGGATACAGCATCTAAAGCCAGCTGCTTGTTTTATATGTCAGCTCTGTTCCACACTTCCAGGTGCTTCGCTTCTCTGACTTGGAAATGAAAAATGCAGCGAATGCTAAGAGGATTTCTTCTTTTGTGTCCGAGAGTGTGCGTGAGTGAGTGTAAGAGAGGGAGAATCCAGAGTATTTGGAGCAGATCTCGTCTCGCAGGTTCTCACGGATCGTGATCAGGGGTTGCGGTTGCTCCTCCTGCTGTGGTCCTGTCCAGTATTGTTGAGTTGAGTTACATTCAGAGCTTGAAAGCTGAACCTGATTGGCTCTGAGAAGCGGATGATTAGTTTTTGATTTTAGAACTGATAAAATCCTGTTGAGTTCTCTTCTCGTCCACAGAAGAATAACTCCTTCACATTTCAGAGTCTTGTACCAGGAATGAGTTGTTGCCTGTATCTGGTTGCAAAACAGTGTGTTGCCGGCTGATGTTGCATTGCATACTGGTCCTTGCTGGTCTCATTGAAATGAATGAGTGGGCAGTGTTTTTTCACATAGTGAACATGGACATAGTCTTTAATGAAAGCATGTTCATGGATGCTGCATGGCTCTTCATTCAGGGAAGGTTTGTGAACTGACCTGACTGACATGATGTGCTGAACACTGATTGGATCCTTTTCAAAGATTCATGACCCTTCCACAGTCTGCCTGTTGCCCTACCTGACAGTTTGTTAGCCCTGTCTTGTGGCGACCACCTCCGCTCTTTAAGCACGCTCAGTCATTATTAATGACTCATGGTGAGTTCATGCTGAGTCATTTTTAATAGCATGCTTCATAGCAATGATCAAAGTGAGGGGTTATCATAAAAATGTCTCACTCAGCACATCACATCGTCATGGTGACATCTCTCACACACACACACACACACACACACACACACACACACACACACACACACACACACACACACACACACATATGTAACTTTGAGTTATCACCAGGGAAGTATCACATGACCAGTGTGTCTGCTCAGCACTGAGTCATGAACACTTGTATTGTTAGTGTGTATAGTTAATGGGTCCATGTGAAGTGGAAATGGACCGTCCTCCTTCCTTGCCTCCTAAATCACTCATCAGGACACTTTGAATGTTCACATTCAAAGCTTCAGCATGGTAAAAGAGACTTTTTCTTCAGTTTATCCTCATAGCAGTTGGTTCCCATGACTCCTGCTCTGCTCCTGCAATTTCACTGAAACTGAACTAACATTTACGCTTTAGCCCCAGAATTCATTTCTCACTTCAAGAATTCTGACTTCTTGAAAATGCCACATTGCAGCATTTTCTAGCTGTTTTATGAAGAATCTCCACTTGTTCACTCTGTCTGCATTTTATTCTGTAATTGTTTATCAGTTGTAATTTGTTGTTACGTTGTTGTGATCTATTCGTAATTTGTTTGAATTGGACCATCAGAGTTGACACTGGTGCAAAACACTGATTTTTAAAGACTTCCTGAAATTGATTTTCAAACACAGCTGACATTTTATTGACTTTATTGACATCTTTTTTCACATGTTTCAATGCCTTTTCTTTATAGAATTTTATAATATTGCAATAACATATTGTAACAACCTCTTGTTGAGCAAATGAGCGACAATTGTACACGTGCCCACTGCTGTACATCCAGCAAATACAAAAATAAATATAATATACAACCTTGAGTCAAAAGGTAAATGCAATGGTCGACCAATCAATCAATGCAGAATATTACTCAAAGATTCAGCACTGCATTAAAACACACACAGTTGATTTCTGTCATCCGTGACACCGCACAGACTTTCACACACTTTGATTTGGGTCAGATTTCAAATTTACCTTCCCTCTCTAAGCCTCCAGCTGCTAATGCCAAACCTGCTTCATTTCCTTTCCTTTTCTTCTGGAGTTGTTCCCACAGGTCCAGATCTCCTCTGGAACTTCCTCCGCCTCCTCTGGAGGAAGGAGGAGAGAGGGTGAGGAGGGGAGGGCGGAGGGAAGAAGTAGAGCTTTTCTTGGCTCAGAGACATTGAGGCCAACTTCACCACAGTCAGAGATGGTATTTTTCTCCAGAATGTCTCAACCCAAACCTGGCACTGACAGAGGAGATAAGATCAAAGTTTGATCCCTCAGGGGAAACTAAATGATGGATCTACTCATTAGTGGAGCATAGTGAGATTACAGAAAAGATACATTTGCACATATGTCCAGCTTTAAGAAAATAAGCACACACAAAAATTCTGAATTAAATGTTTTATGTTAAATAATAGGTTTCAGGGCGCTGTTGTCTTGTTGTGTCTGAAAGGGCCATAAGCAGTGTGGTGTGGTGCTTTTACTGTTTGCAGGTTTGAACAATCTTGAGGTCTATAGGTGGAAGGAGAGAGTAGTGGGAACGACAGGATCAGTATTTGGATGTCTAACCAATGACAATCAAAGCGTCCACGCTTTGTACAGTACAGTTTTGCAGTTCTGCTGTGAAGTTGGACTTTTTAACCTGGGGACCTGTGGACATTGGCATGTTCTGTAGGCAGCCTCAAGTGGACGTTTGAGGAACTGCAGTTTTTGGCACTCTGCATAGGCTGCTTGTGATGAACTTGTGTAAATAATCAGGGGGTCGGGAATCCCCACGAAACAAAGTGTAGAACCTATCAATAATCTGATTTTTAATTTTAGCTTTGTTTTTTTTAGGAATAATTGATGGAATCTTCCTGCTGAGACAGAGATGATAGTGTGAGCAAGAAGGTATCAGGTGAACAGTACATGTCCCAGTATTCTCTCTCTCCCCGGAGCTGAGATGGAATGATTACTGTTAAATTCTCGTACTGATGTCAGATACAGTGTTTGTGCTCATGCGTGTGCATGTGTGTGTTTCTGTTTGTGCTGTACATCGAGCTGCTTCTCATTAAGCAGTAGAAGTTTCAGCCTCCGTCATGTTTCCAGCCTCTCTCTGGTTTTATTGTGTTCAGGAAGCAGACGAGGGCTTTCCTTCCCCTGAAGGCAGCGCCAAGCGTCTGTCAATGATTTTCTTGGACTGTATTCTAAACTTAGATTTTTTTACTTTTTCGATCAACCTTGAATTGTTTTCTCCTCAAAGATTGTAAATTTGTGTCCAGAGCACATGAGGGGAACAGATGTATTTCCTCCTGATGGCTCACTTCTTCTGTTGCTGTGTTTCTGTCTCCAGGCTGATCACAGAATGATGAGGACCATGCTCTCCTGAATATCCCTGCTCACAAACCCCCACCCCCTTCACCCTCCTCACTGTCCTTATCCACACCACCGCCTCCATCATGAACCACACTCCCAGCCCCCACCTGTCTGAAGGCGGTAAGTCAACCGGAGGTGGCCTGCTGTGCAGCTTGGGTCTGGGGTCCGACAGGGGGATTCGCTCCCCAGACAGCCTCACCCACACCCCCAGCCCCACTGGAGGAACTCCCAGCTCCAGCCCCCCACTGCTGTTGTCGCCTGGGCTGGGAGGCCTCGGGCTGGGATCCCTGGGAGCCATTGGCGATGGAGCCGGGGCCGACTGGGAGAGCAGGGAGGAGCTGAGGCTCAGGGAGCTGGAGGAGGCTCGTGCCAGAGCGGCCCAGATGGAGAAGACCATGAGGTGGTGGTCAGACTGCACCGCCAACTGGAGAGAGAAGTGGAGCAAGGTGGGATACTGGTTACTGAAGCCAGGAGAGAAAATCAGTACTGAAGAGCTTATTATTATTTTACTGCTACAGCAATGCCTCAAGATCATATTCATACTTACACACTTTCATAAATCCTCAACACACATTCATTTAACTGATTAATTGAATTTATTATATCTCACAAGTATTGTGTATTCTTCTGTCTCAATCCCACATAGATCGTCATGTAGTGGTGCTAAGTTCGACCCACTAGGACAGGTCAGGTGACTCTCTGCACCCAGTGATCAGCTCACATCATAATACACCTTCACATGTAGACTTCTATTCTGTTAGAATCCACTGTCAGCATGTGAAGGGTTGGGCGCCCCGGTAGAGCAGAAGGATCAGACGTTTGGAGAGTGCCATAGCGCTCAGTCCTGACAGTCTCACTAAGATAATGCATGAAGTTAAAGTTTGCAGGTCGACACATCGTTACTGTCCTGCTACCACAAATTCATTATTCATCATTATAGCACCAAATGTGGATTAATCTGCCTCTGAAAATAGTCCCAAACAAATATATTATTTCCTCTTGTTTGAGTAATGTTTTCTAGGGACTACAGTGACCAGTGGAATAAACTGAGACTTTAAAACAAAAAACATATAGTTTAAAACAAAACTATATTCATGACTTGTTTACGTCTTCAAAGGAACCAACAGGATGGTCTATATTTTTCCCAGGTTCGTGCAGAACGTAACCGTGCGCGTGACGAGGTTCGTCAGCTGAGGCAGCGGCTGGATACCATCACCAAGGAGCTGACCAGTGTGCGACGGGAACGGCAGGAACTGGCCTCAGAGAATGAGACACTACGGCAGGAGACACTCCGCAGCGCCCACACAGCTCCTCCTCCATCTGCCACCTCTCCATCTTCATCCCCTGCGCACCCTCGTGCTGCTTCTTCCTCTTCCTCTCCAACTATCCCTCCCTCTTCCCCTGCCTCCTCCTCCTCCTCTCAGGTCAACACTGATGGCAAGCTAGACAGGATGGGGGAGGGACCACCAGGGTCTCCAGAGCCAGAACCAGTGAGGGACGTGGACTTGGACAGACAAAAAATGGGTCAACAAAAGGTGAGTGCACATGTAGATGACGATCCATATTTTATTATCAGCTGGTGTCATTTAGAGACATGTTTGACTTTAAAACAGACCTGAGAACAGAAACATCTATAATATAGCTGCAGGTGGTAGCGATGTGTCCAAGCAGATTGTGAGATCTAAATGAAAGAAGCACTTGAAAACACACAACATGAACATGCATGAATTATCACATTGTTGGCAAATTGGGCTGGGCCACTTGGGGATTTGAACCCTGAGTCTCCGGAGATGGTGTCTTACTGATTTCACTGCTGTGAAGACATAGTCTACACACCTTAAAACATGAGGCAATGACGTCACATGCAAACCTGTGGCAATTTGTCTGTTTAAACTTCAAACTCTTCAAAAAGTTGGTAATAAAAGTATGAAATCATTCTGCTACTTTCTTGTGTGTTGTCAAAGTTTGATTTCGCCACGTTGAATATCACTGCAGACTCATGGATTGACTGATGTGAACACCATTTAAAACATGTGATGTCTCATACGGTATAAATGTTAATTAATTTTATAGAAATATAGATTTATATATACCTATAAAATATATACCTGTGAAATATAGAGTGACAGACTTCCGAATGGACCATATGTTACATATGGTCCACCCCACTTTAATTAATTATTCCCAAATTTCTTGCATTGACTGAGTCATGACTCTAATGAGGTCATGTTATGCGCATGTCATGCGAACTCATGTAGCTGATTTGAGGCACATTTGTGGTGCCCCTTAGTGCTGAAGCATAATGTGTTTAGCATGTAAACTCCTCTATCAGGTTGTTATCACAATGCAGTGCAAATGTGAAAATATTTGCAAATGACATATTTTGATAAGATTATTTAGATTGTGCAATGGAAATGGTTCATAGAGTCCTGACTCAGTTTCAGGATGATTGGCCCAGCGTTTCTGTCGAGATGTCAAACATGGGATTTTGGGGAAAAAGTCGCAAAACCAAGCTGGTTGTGACAATTGCGAAAACGTAAGCTTTGATTATTCCAGGAGCCAACTTGACATGAATGAGTGAGTCAGTGCTGTTTTATATGCCTGAGTATTAGGTGGACTTCATAACCCACCTGCCCATTGTGGTGTTTGTAGGTCTCCAAAAACACAAATAAGAAAGATTGTAGTCGCAAATAGGCGGCCCTCTTGGAGTAGACTCCAGACATCAGTGCTCAGCTGGTGGCTGGTGAGTATCCCCACACATGCACAGTGTCCTGGGCAACTCCAGAAAAGGAGAGAGACCAGCACCTCCCCAGGGTTCCAGAACCAGTGCTTTACATAGAGGTGAGTCCAACAATATCTTGTTGGTGCCGCTTCAGCTCCTGTACCAGCTCCAGTTCCCTTCCAGCCATAGAAATCCCAAAGACCAGTCTGCCATCCCAGCAGTTAGCATGCTGTAGAAGCCCGTCTTTGCCTGCCACTAACTCGGAAAGTATATTAATTTTATTTTAGTATTTTAATTAAAAAAAAAAAAAACATGATTCCAAAATGTGATGGGAAAGTGGAGCGTGAGATGGACTGGCAGATTGGTGCGTCGTTAGCAGTATTGCAGATGTTGTTTCCGGACTGATGTGGGGAAGAGGGAGCTGAGCCAGAAGGCAAAGCTCTTAATTTTCCGGTCCATCTATGCTCCAACCCTGAGCTACGGTCATGAGCTTTGGGTAGTGACCAAATGAATGAAATCCTTGACACAAGCCATCAAAATGAGCTTCTTCCACAGGGTTGCTGGGCTCAGCCTTAGAGATAGGGTGAGGAGCTTAGACATCCAGAGGGAGCTCGGAGTAGAATTTTGGTAGATGGTTACGGGCATCTGATTACGATGCCTCCTGGATGCCTTCCTTTGGAGGTGTTCCAGGCAACTGAAAGGACCTGGAAAGACCCATAACCTTCTTGAGAGACTATATAGCCCATCTGGCTTCAGAATGCCTCAGGATCCCCCAGTAGGAACTGGAATGTGTTGCTGGGGAGACGTCTGGAAGGCCCTGCTAAACCTGATGCTACTGTGACCCAACCCCAGGTTGCATCGGGTTGTGTTCTGTGCTGGTGGCTTATATCTGCACCAGTTGGTTGGTCCTCAGGTGCACATTCAGGACTGATCCTGATGATAGTAGATATAAAATGCAGTGACTGTCTCTCTGGTATCAGGGTGCTCGTGTCCTCTGCTGTTAAATGGACAATGTGACCTGAGCCTCAGTGAATGTAGGTCAGCATGACTGCTGTGTTTCCAGCCCTGTAGATCGCTCACCAGAAGGGTGTGTAGGGGTTGTCCTATTTAAGAGACTCTAGCACTGGGGGTACTCATGTACACACACACACACACACACACACACACACACACACACACACACACACACACACACACTGACTTGCTTATCCCTGAGGGCTCAGGGATGCTGCAGTACTTCTTCTCTGTCAGCCAATCCTATGTAGACCATCCTAACCCTAAACCCTTCTCAGCTCAGCCTACTCATACTGACACACACACACACACACACACACACACACACACACACACACACACACACACACACTCCTGAGGACAACTGAAGCTTGTATGGGATGGTAGCATTAAGTACCATCATGGGTCATATTTCGCAAGTGAGGTAAACAAGCAGTTTGAAGTCAGATGCTGCTTTCATGTTGTATGTGATGAACGATGGATTTGGGAACCTGTTTAGCTCATGTGAGCATTCATGTCACAAGACACAAACTGTAAAATCACTACAGGCAACTCAGCTTCTTTGTGTTGTTGTTAAGACATAAGAGTGTGTGTTTGTCTGCAAATCACTCAGTATTAACACTGTGTCTCTTTGAGAGAACACGGTGAATGGTTCAAGTACACAGCCTACACATTTGTTTGTCACATACAATCAAATATCTGCATTAGCATTGAGCTTATTTAGCTTTATACCTGTGCAACATTGCTCAAACACAGCGAGCTGAAGTCGGGGTTGATCCTGTATTCCACTGGATGAACTGAGGTCAAGCTACTTGTGAAGTTCTGAAATGTAGTCTGATCACCGAGCTCCGAGGAATGTTGTAGTGGAAACAAAGCAAGCGTTAAATATGGACTTGCATATAAGAAGTTATGAAGCCTTCAGGCTTTTATTAATGAACACAATATCTGATTACTGTAACTGTGGTTTGTGTTCATCAAAAATCACTACAGGCTGCAACTCAACTTCTTTGTGTTGCGTTAAGACATTGAAGTGTGTTTGTCTGCAAATAACTCAGTATTAACCCCATGTCTCTTGCTCTCTCCCTCCCTGTGTTTGTTTTCTGTCTCTTTGTTTATATGACTTCATTTCCATTTCGTTTCCCATGAAGGTGTTTATTGCCTATGAATATAATTGTAACAATTTTTTTCCCGGTGTAGTTGGAGCGTAGTCACTAGTAAATATTTAGTTAGAAAGATCTCGGTGACTTTGCTTTGTTGACCTTCGCCTTCTCCTGGAAGGCAGTACCAGGATCAGTCCAGGACTGACTGCGTGATGAGCAGCTGCTTCAGAAAAACCGACACAGATTTTCATTGTGCAACACTTCTAACATCTACAGTTGGGTCCATATATATAGTTTTGTTGTTTTGGCTGTTTATCAAAAAAAAAAAATCAGATTTCAGTTAAATAATAAATATGGGTTTAATTTGAGAGTATTCACATCCAAATTGGACAAAATGTTTAGGAATTAAAGCTCTTTAATATGTAGCTCCCTCTTTTTCAAGAGACCAAAAGTAATTGGACAGTTGACTCAAGAGCTGTTTCATGGACAGATGTGAGCTATTCTTTTATTATTTCTTCATCAATTAGGCAGGTAAACGGTCTGGAGTTGAGTCCAGGTGTAGCATTCACATTTGGAAGCTGTTGCTGTGAACACAAAGCATGCGGTCAAAGGAGCTCACAATGCAAGTGAAACAGACCATCCTTAGGCTACAAAATCCATGTACGAAACTTTTAATCAACAGTTTAGTAAATTCTAAGAAAAAAAGAACACACTGGTTAAGTCTGCAACACAAAAAGGCCTGGATGTCCACAGAAGACACCAGTGGTGGATGATAGTAGGATCTTTTCCATGGTAAAGAAAAACCCCTTAATAACATCAAGCCAAGTGAAGAACACTCTCAAGGAGGTTGACATATCATTCTCCAAGTCTACCATAAAGAGAAGACTACAAGAGCAAATACAGAGGGTTCACCACAAGGTGCAAACCATTAATAACCCCCAAGAATAGAAAGACCAGATTAGTCTTTTCTAAAAACATTCGAAAAAGCCAGCCCAGTTCTGGAACAGCATTCTTTGGACAGATAAAACTGAGATCAACCTGAACCAGAATGACTGGAAGAAAAAAGTATGGAGAAGACTTGGAATGGCTCATGATATACTGCCTGTTCAGATTCAGCCAAATTCAGCAAAGTTGACTTCAAAGTTTCTTCACTTTACAGATGGACAATGATCCAAAACATTTTTAAGGAGTTTTTAAAGACAAATAAATGGAATATTCTGCAATGACCAAGTCAATCACCTGATCTCAACCTGATCAAGCATGCATTTCACTTGCTGAAAACAAAACTGAAGGTAGAAAGACCTATGAACAAACAACAACTGAAGACAGCTGCAATAAAGGCCTGACAAAGCATGAGAAAGGAGGAAACCCAGCATTTGGTGATGTCTGTGGGTTCCAGACTTCAAGCAATCTTTGCCTGCAAAGGATTCCCGACAAAGTATTATAAATGGACATTTTATTGATGGTTACGTGTCCAGTTTGTCCAATTACATTTGAGCCCCTGAAATAAGGGAACTGTGTATAAACATAGTTGCTGTTCCTAAACATTTCATACCATTTTTTTTTATCAAGCCCTTAAATTAAAGCTGAAAGTCTGCACTTCAGTTGCATCACGTTTGTTTCATTTCAAATCCATTGTGGTGGTGTACAGAGCCAAAATTCAGAAAATTGTGTCACTGTCCAAATATTGCTGGACTGTACTGTCATGAATTAGACTGACTTTAGTGGTTCTGAAAACTCATTTTTTTAAGGACAGGAAACTAGCTGTTGTCAGGAATGATGGCAGCAGTGCAGTAGCAGTGGTAGTTGTAGTCATACTAACTGTACCACTCTGTTGTCCTATCAGTGCTTTGACCTGTTTTTTTTTCTCACTGGGTTTACTTGGTCTATAGCAATGGTGCATACATATCTCTGCTGTAACTTCAAAATGAAGGTGAATGAAGATCACTGTCATTACCGATCACACTTGACCTTCATCTAGCCCAGGCAGGGTTTCCATGGTAACACACACACACACACATACACACAGAAATACACACTGAGGCTGTAGCGTTCCAAGTAAACCATGATAATATGTCTGTCAGTGGTGGCAGCTGTGGCGGTCGTGGAGCGGCGTTTAACTGGTAGTCACACACAGCAGAGCTTTCCTGTCTCCCTCCATTGTTCTGGTTCTCACATACACTGAGTACTCCCACATGTGGCATGGTGTGGTTTGTCTCACTGACATGTGTTACACACCGGGTCCCTCTGTTGGCCAGTACCTGTAATGACAGCAACAGCACAGTCGCGTTAAAAAGGATGTTACGTGTTTTTCATCTGTCAGTTGTATGATTGATGAGATTGTTTGCAGATTGCATTTTTCATTGAAATAATATATCTTCAATTCAAAGCACTTTATTATTCTAAAATTCTAAAACCAAAGATTTGAAAATAATCATTGATACTTAATGACAGTTGTGTGGCTAAATTGTTTAATCCAGCTTGTTATTGTCAAACATGTTTTAAGATCATGACAATCAGCCTCCGTCTCAGAAGCAGCAGAGAGACGTGAATGTCCTCCTTGATCTTTCTATGGCTATTTACTGGCTCCCGGTCGATGACCTTTGACCTCTTCTCCGTTGAGTCTGTGTGTTGTTCTGGTCTGATGTTCACACACAGCTGATGTTGTCTGTTTCTGGTGTTCATGAGGTTTCCTGTTGAAGTGTTCCCCACAGTAGAGGTCTTTTCAGGTCCACTCGGTTTTGAAGAATGAGTCAGACCAGGCTGTGATGTTCTCAAACAAAATTGGACGCTCATTGGAAACTGTTTGGAAAAGGGCAGCAACTTTTAAAAATGACTTTGTGATTGGATGGTCCATCACCGTCTATCATGGACGAACTTCAACCATATGAACCATATGATCAATGAACCTTATGATTTAGTCAAACTCTTACAGTCAGGAGAAGAGTGAAAACATCTTTTCATCCAGAAAACTCTTCAGTGTCGTTCTCTGCTCTTCTTTCAGTGAAGAAACACTCTGCTGTCCTGATGGAACTCATGCTAGCAGCAGATACGCTAACCTCTTCAGCAGTCACTTCCCACATGTTGTTGCACACACAAAGTGTTAAACCACACCTGTAGCTCATGTTGTAGCTGTAGTAGTTCGGCACTGACACTGATTGATCTAAATCAAATCGTGCTCTTGTGATTTCATGATCTTGCGAGTTCAACTGATTATGCTAGTATGTCAACACAGGTCCTGTTGAAATTCACCAAATGTCTGATGTGCTGTTTGACACTTTATTTCAAACAACCGTTTCTAAATAAAATCCTCTCATAGGGTCATGTTGTACTTTACAACTCTCAGTCACAGGATTAGATATTTATGAGAAACTCTTTAAGGCAGCATGATGATTATGTTAAAGAACCACATAGCTTTATGGAGCCTGTGGGAGACTGAGACCTCACATTTCTACATCTGGCAGATGCCGTGAAAGATCTAGGGTGGGGAGACATTTCGATTTTTACTGTTGTAGTGCCAAAGCAGACAGATTTACTATGTGAAGAGGAGGAAAAGCTCTACATTTCCAATTTCATTTCTGTTGAGGCCATTAAATAAAATTAGATGTGAAAATGTTTGGTCATGAGAACCCACCCAAGAGTTTCGGGGTTCTGCTGTGACAGCACGTTGGCAAAAACCTTACATGATCTTCAAGAAGGAACAGTTTGATTTGCAGCCTTGGTAGAGAGGAACGGAGGGTGGAGCGGAAAACGGTGAGGACAGAAGAGCGAAATATTGTGGCAAAAGAGATGTGGGTAGTTTGGAATGAGACTCATGACTGAAACTGAAGGAAGTCTTTATCCCTGCTGATGTTTTGTTAGGAGTCATGGAATGTTAGGAAGGTAAATGTTTCTCAAAGGATTATTCCAGCGACGCAGAGTTGGAAATAATAAACACAGACGAGGGTGAAGACCTCACCCACAGAGCTTCACCATTCTGCTGCAAGTCACACCAGCATGATACTTCGTTGTATGTATTCACAGCCAAAACAACGGGAAAACCTTTGACTGTTCAAAATAAGGCTTGCTCACACCAGCTTTTATAACGGCAAAATGAATTCATGTCAATGGAATCACTCGCAGTGGAGCTAATCTAAACCCGTGCTGATGTTCCGTGTCAACTTCAACCATGTTGAACTTTGACATGTGAATCTGCACTGTAACAAGCAATCACCATGACAGACCAAGATGGAGGCAGCCATCGATTTTTATTTAACATGCTGTGTCAGTGTAAACTGCTCCACTAAAGTGGCCTGGTTTGCAGACAGAGACAGACTCAACAGTGATGTTGTGTGTCATCGAAGACATTTTCCCTTCACTTAATAACACAGTGACATCACTGCTGTTCCCAATTACATAGAATGTGTAATCATATCTTTTTTTTTTACCTCTAACATGTTGTGCAGATACTGTATGGCTGGAAGATTTGTCTTTTTTGGCTGATATAATAAAGCATCTGAATATGCTAAATGTTAATCTCTAAGGACATAACTGCTGGTGTTATATATCTGTAGATGTGACACAAAATATTACTTTAGGAATGATTTTGTTAAAGACAAGAGACAGAGTGATACTTTTTAAACTTAAATGTTAACAGACTTTGCATTACTCATAATAAGTCATGTTTAAAATGAACATGATGTTAAGATTTGAACTTTTCATCCACCACTGTTGTCAGAACTTCATGTAAGTTTAACATATTCCATACAATTTATTCTTTGTTATTTGACTCCAGATGTGAAAGAAAGGAAGAACTGGTTTTTAGATTTGTTCACGCCTGATTGGCTTAGATTTGATGACATTGTCATTTAAAAAAAAGATATTTGTGACAATTAAATAAAATTGTTATAGAACAGTGCATTTGTATGTAACTTTTATTGGTAATTTTTTCATTTTTACATGTTAGTATTGCCCCCCAGGCATCTTCACATGGCCCTCTTTGAAAGAACTTTGGACACCCCTGCCATAAATGGACCACTTCCTGATGGCTGTGTGTCTGGACTGACTACAGCAACCTGTTCCAACATGTTGGCTCTCCTCCACATTAATACAATAGGATACCAATAACGATATATGGATTTCTAGATGATTTCAGCATCAGTGTGATGATGTAATGTCCTGCCAGGTATTATGTCCTGTTGCTATTTGCTGCATTGCTTCATTCACAGAGTTTCCTGTCACTCTTCAGCGGTCTCTATCAAATGAAGGTTCAAAAGCCCAAAAATAATCTTAAAAAAAGAAACAATATGGTATTATTTATTCATTTTGTTGGTTTAACGGCTTGACCTATCAATGTAGACTGGATTTTGCTGTCACAACATCACTGTCATGTACCAGTGTAAAGTATGCCCCTGTTTCAACAAGGTCCTGATCTCCCCTTCTCACTCCTATCTTTGTCAGGACTTGGAGGTGCTGGACTCTGTCCTTCGTTCCAGAGCCCCTGAAGGTGACCCAGAGGACTGGGAAAGTCGCGGTGGTGTTAACCTGTCCAGCTCACGCTCATCATCCGGCCTGAGCCGGCAGGAACGCAGCAGGCAGCTGTGGGACGACATGGGCACGGTGGAGGAAGACTCCAGCAAACTCAACGCGTTGCAGCTTCGTCTGGACGAGTCCCAGAAAGTCCTGCTGAAAGAGAGAGAGTAAGAGAGGCATTTGACATAACTACAGTTTTCTTTAAATTCATATAGTCAAGGCAGAATCTTTTTGATGATAATTCCACTCCAGCACATTGCAGGGGGAAATATTATACTCCACTACATCTATATAACATCTATATAGATATTTGATATTTAACTGACAAAACATGTTATACTATATTAAATTGTTAAAATGACCAACACCTGCTACAATATTAAAATCATACTTTAATGAGATGCATCAGTAATAATAATCAGATTTTATATTTATGCACTGAATAATTTTGTGATGACACTAGATCCATTTAGTCTTTATGTGATGCACCGTTCAGCCACCATTCAGTCCAGACCACATCCAACCACCATCAGACTGTCTCTGTCTCCACATCCAGCTGTCCGTCTGTCAGTAGCTGGCCAAACTGTCTTCACCAGTAGACCTGCGCCGTTTTTATTCATCTAGTCAAGTGATTTCGTGGAGAGCAGGGGAATCAGTCTTCAGTTTGTTTGTTGACACACAGATAGTGTAATGATTATAGAGATTCAGGTGTGTCTCAGCAAACACATTTCTCCATGGACACCTTGAACTGTAGGTGCAGATCAACTATGACTCTTAATCATGACTTTTTGATCCATGGAGGTTTTATACTTTATACTTTATACTCAAGCCGATAAAAACACTGTGCATCATACAGATTTCATTTTAAAGAACAGTACAAGTGTGATGTTCCAGAGGCTGTAGATGGTTTTGATCTGCTCAGAGATTCTATAGGTGGTCGTGTAAAATGTGAATTCTCAAGACATTTGCTGACTGCTGTATGAGTGTTGAACATCACTAATGTGTGTTGTGTCTTCCCCAGAGACAAGCTGACACTGAGTAAGAGCATCGAGAGGCTGGAGACGGAACTCAGTCAGTGGAAGCTTAAATATGAGGAGCTCACCAAGACCAAACAGGAGGCCCTCAAACAGGTGAGACGTCCACTGTGCACAGTCAGAGAGATGATCTATTTGACTGGGAGAGACATCAGAGCTGTCGTAGCATGACGCAGCGTTTCTGCTTTCTGTCTGAGCAGACTGTGGATGACAGGTGAAAATACCATTTATACTGAATTATCAATGTACACTGTTGCCCATGAAATTGGAATAAAATATTTTAACCTCTTCTCATGAAACGATTGTGACAATGTGATTTATTCTTGATAGATGAAGTGTATCTTTAAAAACTTTATTGATCAATCTCTTCCAAACATATCAGTGGAAATGAAACCACAATGAACCTGATGTGTATAAATAAGAATAAAAAGAGGAGGAGGAATGTGTCTGAAAACAAAATGATTCCAACTTTATGGGCAACAGTGTAGTTACAGAGTACTGCCAAGTCTTGGCGAGGACTTTGTATGAGGGTGGTTACCTGGAAGCACTGAAACATGTTAAGTATGAATCAAAGGCACGGAGACTTTTAAACAACAGCAAAGAAAAGCGTCCTTCCAGAATCAGCTGGAAATGTACGGCTGCACCTTCTCCATCTCCAAACTGATACTGTCCTTTTACATTTTACACTTGAGTCCACTTAGCTTGAGGCAATGAAAGCTTTAATGTTGGAGAGACATGGGTTTCTTCCATCAGCAGCTGGTCTTTAGTTTTGATTCAGGGTTTGGTTGGATTTTATTGGTCTGAGGGATTTTGGAACATGCTTCTTAAACAAATGTGAACTGAGCCCTAAAGCTGTAGCTGTAGCTGGCAGCCAGGAGACAACTCATTAAACACAGAGGTCTGCTTGTCAGTGCCTTTTACTGTACCGCTCTGGATTCCAAGAATCTTACAGCACAGAAAGACCTGTTCCAGCTCTCAATGGTTCTCTGAGGGACACTGAAGCCGGTATTGGGCTGACAGCAGGTTGATATGTGAGAAGAAGTTCAGACATGTGCAGTATCTTAAAAGAATACATGATATGTGTAACAATATATACAGGAGGATTAATTATAATGATGTAGAACACGACACTAAGCGTAATTTTAGTTTAGGTTGTATTTCTTCATGTAACTGTTCAAGCAGGATGCTCATCCACTTCTGAGCTGCACCAGCAAGACACATGAAACAATGTCAGTGAACAAAGACAAGATGGCCCCACCTGGAAATGAGTGAAACCTGAATTTTTGAGTTAAATTCAAATTGCCCGATATTCTTTATGGACATAAACACATTTTCTTTTACAATGATGCCATAACACAATGATGTGTTATGGAACACTGAGACAAAGATGTTTTACAATAAACTTCATTGTCCAAATTGACCTCACAGTGCACAGGAACACTTTCCTGAAACAGAGTATATGTGCCCTATCAGAAAAAACTTATATCTATAATGTTCTAATTCTATAATCAAGTAATCACATTAAAATTCACTATGAATGCCCCCATAATGCACTGTAGAATTTGATTTCCAGGGGCACCTGCTAGAGCCTCTGCTAAGTGGCACCCACAGAGTGTAGGGTGTCTGGACAGTGGCAGTGTTTCACCACTCGGGGGCAGTCCAGGCCTGCAGAGAAATGAGCCAGAGGGACAGAGTCAGCTTGATAAAAGCAGCGGAGAGAAAGAGAGGAGAGGATCGGTCAGAAGATATGAGAGATGTTTAGATGGTGATGATGGGTGCTTTGAAGATAAGCAGGGAAAAGAGATGGAGATGGAAGAGGGGCGAATCGCTGAAGGTGGAGAGGAGGCAGATGAGACGCAGGCAGAGATGCAATGATCGATAAGAACAAGGAGGGAAGAGAAGGGATGCTAAAGGAGATTAGGTCATCCTTATCTACACGCTTCTTGTCCCAGATACTTCAAGATCACAGGAGATGTTTGGTTCCACTTTTTCTGAAGGAAAAATCTTTTCTTACAAACTTGTAGATAACACTAAATGTCAAGCTATTACAAAGTTTGCAGAATAGCTGAGCACTGAAGTGCTCCTGTCTCCTCCTCAGTATAACTGACTTGAACTAACTTGAATTTTGGATTGTATGAAAGTAGATTAAAGTGCATGTAACCAAGTAAACAGTCCCACAACAGTAAAAAACACCAGAGTCTGTTTAGATGCAAAAAGGAGACATTTATTTATTAAGTATGGAAGATGTGAAAGAAAAACAAGTTTCAGTTATAGCACCATTGGTTCAGTCGCAGCTCTCTCAGGAGTGAAAAAGCTCTAAAAACCCCAAACACACCACCTGCTCAGCAGCAGACAGACACAGACTAGCTGGTGAACATGGTGGAGCATTTATTAAACTAAATATGACACGTGTGAAACACGACTCTGGATGTGTAAATGGGCAATATGTTCAATGTCAGATGTTAAATTTCAACATGTTCTTAAAAACATTAAGAATGAAGAACAAGATAAACACTCACACTTCCTACAATTATCTCTACCCCCACCCCTCCTAACACCATTTAGTTGAACCTGCTGAAGGAAATGCACCAGGATGAACTCGGCCGCATATCTGAAGACTTGGAGGACGAACTGGGAGCCAGAACCAGTATGGACAAGAAACTAGCTGAACTTCGAGCTGAGGTGAGGAGACTGCAGGGCAGAGGAGGAGGTGTAAGATGGAGGAGGGGTTAACAGCAGCATGGTGGAATACAGAAAGGAGTTATGGGTAATGGAAGGAGGTGGGGGGCACTAAGCCACCAAGCCACGTCTGTTTGTTTTGTTTGTTTGTTTGTTTGTTTTCTCAGCTAACAAACTGAGCTAATATTAGCTAACAGCAACTACAGTTGGCAGCCATTTATTTTACCGTCCATTAGGAAAGTCAGTGTAGCATCAACATCATCAAGAAGTATCTACACCCAGGACAATAATCCTGCTTACACTGCCATCTAGTGTTTGACATATGATCTCTCTTCACCCTGTGCAGTCAGCATAGATGAGTATCATAACAAGTACAGCAGACTAGCAGTTTCATAGTGAGCAATCATAAACTTAAACATTTAATTTATATATGAAATAGAACCATGCAGGACTACTTATCTTGTGAAGCAGCAGTTAGCTAAAGATGCAGGTATCGTTCAGGACGGGTATATGCATGTGAAGGTGGAGCGCATCACAACCTTGAGGTTTGCCCATGCTGTGAAACACTTCTGCCCTGCATCACATCACCCCTGCATGGATCCATCTTTTTATTTTTCTTGTCTGCTTAATTACAAGTGCTGCAAGTTCTACACCTGTAAAGAGTTATCATCTTTATCATGTAGTAATGATTCATGGGCTGCAAGACAGCACATAACTTTTCCTGTATGATCTCCGCCTTGTACAGTTTATCACAGAAGCTGCTGTAGAAGGAATGTGACCCCATCTCAAACCTTTATGTCACCATCAGGGTTTGTTGGTACACCTAGCGTACATTTCTCATTTCAGTGTGTTCAGCCTCTCTTCCTCTCTGCTCTCTCTTGTTTTTCCATCAGATGGAGAGGCTGCAGGTGGAGAACGCTGCAGAGTGGGGGCGCAGGGAGCGCCTGGAGACCGAGAAACTCGCCCTGGAGAGGGACAACAAGAAGCTGAGGGCCCAGACCGAAGACCTGGAGGAGCAACTGGCCAAGAAACGCCGGCAGGCAGCCTCCGCCCTCGACACCGACCTCAAGGCCATTCAGAGCGAGCTGTTTGAGAGAAACAAGGTGGGCAGGGACAGACACACAGCTTTCACCATGCAGAGGAGAATGTTCTCCACCAGGAACAGCCACCCTCCTCCTCCTGTCTCATCTGTCCTTTCATTCATGAACCCAAATCACCCACCAAACATCCACACTGATGAGCTCTATATATGTTACGAGTTTCTTTTCTGACCTTGACTTTCTGCAACACCGCTCTGTGTGTTTGTGTGTGTGTGTGTGTGTGTGTGTGTGTGTGTGTGTGTGTGTGTGTGTGTGTGTGTGTGTGTGTGTGTGTGTGTGTGAGAAAAAGAGATCGATTGTGTTTTGTGTATACTGCTGAAACCATGGTATTGATCCAGACAGGGCAAGTGATTAACACACACACACACACACACACACACACACACAGGTTGATTGATAGTAGAATCATCTTCACTTGGGAGAGACTGGACAGTGTGTGTGATATGTGATGCTGGGGTCCCCTTTGTGTGATGTGTTAGTGCAAAGGCAAGACATACACTACTTGTTTCAACCCCTCGTGTGTGTCTGTGTGTGTGTGTGTTATCTAAGACACATCTTTCTGTCTTTAATAGCTGTCTCTGTGTTCGGTCACATGGTGTTGGTGGTAACAGCTGGAACATGTTGACAGTGTCAGTGCTTCATTCTTGCTTGACACGAGGATAATTTATTTTTCTTTTTTTTACGTCTTTACTGCTTCAAACCTCAAGAAGGTTCTCGTTGAAAAATAGATAGATAGATACTTTATTGTCCTTTACAGGAAATTTGTTTTCGCAGCCTGTACATGACTTTTAGACATACACACATAGATGCACGGTACATAGAGACAGAAACAGAGATGACATGCAGCAAAGAGCTCAGCCTGGAGTCGAAGCCGGGCTGCTGCGGTAAGGACTCCACCTTGATATATAGGGTGGTGCTGTACCATGTAAACTACTGAGGCACCCGTTGATTCTATAGTTTAAATGATAATTCAGAGATATGTGAGGGCTGCGACATGAGCTGCGCTTCAGGCAGTGACCAAGGAAACAAGTGTTTTTCCTCTGAAGGCCGTCTGTGTGTCTGATAATACTTGTAATGTTAACCAGCAGTCCTTCATTGTTCTCTCTCTGCAACTATTTCTGTTACCTTTCATACTTTGTTTCACATCTCTCCATGACGTGGTGGTTTAAAACAGTGAACCCTAACCCTCTGCTTCTAGAACACAGCAGAGATGGAATTAAATTAATATAATGACTGTCTAGCAGCTAAAAGCATCTCACGCAGACACACACTGATAGACAAACTCTTCAGGAGGAAGAACAGCAAACTAACTCTCTTCCAGTCACAGGTAGATGAACTGACTTGACAGGCTTCACACCTTGTAGCAAAGTGAACAGGTGACAGACTGCCGTGTTATCTGTACAGCACCTTTCAAAGCAGAATCACGGTGTGAAGAAATATTTCAACAGATCAGAACAATCAAAAGGGAAATAAAGTTGATTATATTATTATCACCCAAAGTCAGCTGGGATAGGCTGCAGCCACACCGCGACCCTGATGAGGAGAAGCGGTTACAGATAATGGATGGATGGATGTCTTGTCATGTCGCCCATGGTCACCAGGTGGGGTTGTTTACCCAGGGTGCACCTGTGTCAGGATGAAGGCGTCAGTGAGACCTGCTGTGTTCAGTCTGTCTCTGCTTGTAAACCTGGATGTGAAGTTTGGAGACATATTTCATGCAACATGACGGCCATGATGGCTGTTTACTTTCAAAAGTTTTATTAATTACTGTGCAGCAGTTTTATACAGTAATGAGTGTTATGAGTGTGTGTGTGTGTGTGTGTGTGTGTGTGTGTGTGTGTGTGTGTGTGTGTGTGTGTGTGTGTGTGTGTGTGTGTGTGTGTGTGTTTGATGAGATCCCATCTGGGTTAGCTGCTTTGAAATGATTTGGTGACTCTGAGTACGGGTTTCCGCTCAGAGCTGTTCCCGTGTGTGTGTGTGTGTGTGTGTGTGTGTGTGTGTGTGTGTGTGTGTGTGTGTGTGTGTTTGTCATGATCTGTAGTCTCCTTAAATGGCCCTATAAGCAGCCAGTTTGGGTGGCACAGTGGTCTCTATTACCACCCGTCCCACAGGGTTAGGGTTAGGTTTAGGTTCGCTCAGGTTTATTTAATGCTGCAGGTAGCAAAACACACACACACACACACACACACACACACACACACACACACACACACACACACATACACGCACATACACACACACACAGAGGGTAGAGATTCTAACAAAATTAATCAAAAGGAGAGACAAAATAATTATTCCAGACATTGTGTTTGAGCAAAAAGGGTGAATTAGCTCCAAGACTCTGAGGCAGGAGGGTGTGTGTGATGAAGTAAATGAAGATCAAAGGGCAGAGAGGGAGACAGACGAGAGAGAAGAAAGAGAGGAGGATGCAAAGGAGTGGGAGGAAGACAAAGAGAGGAAACAAGTGAGGAAAGAACAAAGAATGTGGATATATCTAAAAGCATTGCAATGTTAAAGTCTGACATAATGGACGCTTCATGTAAACACAGCCTAATGTTTTTTTTGCTGTGAACATCTTTGAGCCAGCTGACATAAATAAAACATGAGGACAGTCTTTACATTCATGTGGAGGCCTGTCAGGACGAGCAGGCTGCTCAAGCACAGCGTGACACACAGCACAGCGTATTGTTTTTTTAACATGAAATGATTGATCATCAGGAACATACATACACACATCACACACACCTGTGGAAGCACACACAGGCCGACGGTCGTCACGTTCAATTTATGTTTATTGTTGCTGCTTTTATTCATCTGATCGCTCTGTCTTCATTTCCCTCCTCGCTTCAGCCTCGATGTCCTTCTCCCATTCTCCTGGGCAGCCCTGATTATACACCCAATTCTGTGTGTGTGTGTGTGTGTGTGTGTGTGTGTGTGTGTGTGTGTGTGACTTTGCTGTCTAAATTAATGCTAAATTCAGAATGGCAGAGGGGGAAGGGAGAATGCTAGTTATTCTTTGTGAGTGTGTGTGTTTGCGCATGTAGAGATATGTGTGCTGTAGTTCTGTCCATCACTTATTTCCACATGTTGTTTTTTTCTTCTCACATTAAATGACATTTTGTCAAGGTGATGAATGTGTAAACATGGTTGTGTGTGTGTGTGCATGTGTGCGTGCGTGCGTGCGTGCGTGCGTGCGTGCGTGCGTGCGTGTGTGCGTGTGTGTGTGTGTTTCAGTGGAACAGATGTAGAGGCAGACGTCAGGGTCTTTCCAGTCAAGGAGAAACATTTAACAGGTATCGTGGTGTAACACACATGCGCACATATATACGTGGGTGGGTGTGTGTGTGTGTGTGTATAGACACAAACTTGGCACAAATACAAAAATCATAATTAACAAGAAACTTTAATGAACTAGCGCACACACACACACACACACACATACATGCTCAGAGATGATTCAGTGATGATGTCTTATGTTTAATAGAGTCAGGGAGTCCCAGCCGCTCCCCTCTCCTCCTCTCCGTGGTCTTAAAGTGATAAATCTTCAGTCTAGGGGAATATTGAGGTTTCTGGCCGACATGTCTGCTTTGAGGCATATACTGTAATCCTGTTTCATTTATCAGACCTTTTGTTCTGGCAGTGGATATTTTGGGATGTCCTGTTGGCCAAGTAGATGAAACTTTAATGAACCTGTGGAGAAACTGGGCTGACGACGCTGTCCAGAAGAATATGGGAAGAAAGAAATCCATTAAAACTATTCATCACAATCAAAGAAGTATATGTTCAACTCTATTTATTCATGTTTGTGTTGTTTCATAACTTTGAACACATTCAATCAAATAATGATCATATAATAATAATAATAATCAATCTGTTGGTTATTTTCTCATTTGTTTCGTTTTTTAAACGTCATCAGTTCCATTCTCAGTTGTCTCTGTGTTCGTCTGAAGGTTCCTCTGGCCACAGATCTGCGTATCTGAGTATCGGATGTTGTCTCTTCCTGGTCGTATTACATCAGACTCATATTTTATTTGAAGAATATCACCCTTTGCCATCAAACAGAAGATTAGAGTGCCGCAGGCTCCACTGAACTCTTTTGTTCCATTCTCTGTCAAACTGTTAGATCAGAGTTTGACTTACTCACTGTCTCAGTGTGAACAGCAGTACATGTAAAGTGAGTGATTTCAACTGATTGCACTGCAGCTGCCGTGTGTGTGTGAGTGTGTGTGTGAGTGTGAGTGTGTGTGTGTGTGTGTTTGTAGTATTTGTTTGGTTGACTGGTTAAATGTTGCATTTTGTAAAGATCTAAATATGTTTAAAGATAAGAAAAAATCTGCTAAGTAGCTGCAGTCTGTATGTATGTGGCTTCACATATTAAAATGAATCCAATTAAAATGTCGTTTTCCATTTGATTGCACATGCTCAGTGACAAAATTTACATACATAATTTTTTTAATCTAACTAAATGTATAATTATTGCTGCACTAACGCTTCTTATCGCACTATACCTTGATTGTTCCCTTTTCTGTAAGTCGCTTTGGATAAAAGCGTCTGCTAAATGACTAAATGTAAATGTAATAATTATTTTTGAAATATAAATAATATAATATATATAAATTATAATTATTGTGAAAAATAAAATTTAAA